>JABXEQ010000015.1:3719891-4450891 GCA_012066045.3 Morus alba | reverse complement strand
CATAATAAAGGAGTTGAGGAAATAATGATTAGAATGGTAAAACGGTAATATTATATACCATTCTGATCACTGATATTTACGAAGGATAATAATGCATTTACACTGTGGACCGTGTGATAAATTGTATCAACACCAAAAGAAAATTAGCGCACATGAATCGAGAGATTATTCGGCGTCGAACTTTTAGTGGAGTTGTACGATGTCGGAATTAAATATGTCGATAACTTATAGGGATGAGTTAGTCGAATATTGTAATTCCATAGCTTTGTTCATGTGGGTCCATTCGGTCTCAAGGCTAGCTCTAATAAATGGGAAAAAGTAAAATCGATAATTGTGTTTAAATTCATTGTGTTATTTTTCATTTATTCGATAATTGAAAAATAAAAGGAATGAGTTTTGAATTTCGAAATTAATGGAGATTAATTTAAAATTCAAAATGAAATTTAAACATGATTTTATTTGGCAACTAAAGGAAAGAGAAAAGTGATATATTATTTTGGGAAAATTCAGAAATCCCTTGCCATAAGGGGATTTCGAATTTTGCTCCAAATAGGGGAAGGAAATTCGGAAATCCCTAAGCCATGTAGGGATTTTCGGATTTCAATCCTAAGGTTAAGGAGAAATTCGAAAATCCCATCTAGGGTTTGAGTTTTTGAATTTTCTCCTATATAAGGATATTATTGAAAACCCTAGGAGAGAGTCTTTTGGAGAAAAGAAAAGAGATCACACTTTTCCTTAGGGGGGGGCGGATTTTGTAGAGACAAAATAGAAGGAAATTGTTTCCTTAGGTTTTTGAAAAGAGCCCACTCTCTCATCCTAAAAATCGTAGAGTCATAGCCTTGAATCAACGAGTGGTTTTTGGTGTGATCGTGGCAATAAACAACGATCTTGTTTCACGGAAATTCTCCATCTTGGAACGTGAGATAGTGAGACAAGATCCTTGCGGTCATTTAATTCAATCGTCACAAAGGTATGTGAGATATTCTAATACTTTGTCAATAAACATATATCATGCATGTATCTCTCGTTGTGGTTTACGTTTAATTTTGAATTAAATGGATATGATAAAATTTTTTGAAATTCCGCCTACAATATTGTTGTTGTTCAATTGATTTTTCACATATAAATCACAATAAGATCCTACAACAGTGTGTTTCCTGTAGCAATGCTCCGGAAGTATATCTCGGATCCATCGCACGTGTTACAGCATGAGCCTATTCAGATTCACGAAGATTTGTCCTATGAGGAACAACCAGTCCAAATTCTAGCCAGAAGAAGAAAGGAAACTCAAGTCGTAGTATCCCAATGGTTAAAGTGCGGTGGAAAAATCACAATGTTGCGAAGCCACTTGGGAAGTAGAAGAAGAGATCGCATGTAAGTACCCCGGTTGTTACGATTTTGGGACGAAAATTCCTTAAGGAGGTTTGAATGTAATGACCGGGAAAATATTGGTCAAAATCGGACGGTCCGGTATTTGACCGTAATTATTCCCGGAATGTAAAGTAGTAGAAATATTGATGTAATCGGAAAGTGTTATGTAGAAGCTTTATATACGGGGTAAAATCACCCGAAAAGTGTAAAATTATAATACGAATATTGTTATAGAGAAAATTAAGTAAATATCGGGCCATGAATAGTAAAATATCGGTTAAAAGTTAGAAATTTTAATGGTATATTTTAGTTATGAAAAACTGAAATATTTGGTAAATGACAAAATGACCAGTTAGAAAAGAGTAGAAATATTAGAAGTAAGGAAAATGGCAAAAGTTCACGAAATGCAGAATTTTCCCGAAGTCGGTTAAAGCGGAACCGCAAAAAAAAAAAGTACCGCGAGGGTAACGATTTTGGGCAGTCGGATCGTTTAAAATGAGAATTTCAGAAAAAGAAATTGACTATTGAGATACCCAAGAGAAGTGGGTTGAATATGAGAAATTTGACCCAGGGTGCTCAAAGAAATCCGAAAAAGTTAAAGATAGAACCTGCAAGGGTGTGAAATTATCCACCGGAAAGAGACTCGTTTTTGAAAAACAGAACCACTTAAATTAAGTGTTAAACTTAATTAGAATTAGCAAAATTAAATTATAGGAATTAAAGTGATTTCTTTAATTTAATTTTAGAAAGTAATAATAGATATTATTAAAAATATTATTATAATATTCATTATTACATTAAAGAGGCCTACGGAAGCACATTAGAACACAAAGTGTTCTATTTTCTAAAGAGTGGCCGACCAAGAAGAAAGAGAGAGAGAAAAGAGAGAAAATCAAGGAAAAATCAAGGAATCACCCGTTTTTGCCGAAATTTCTTCCGTTCAGTCCGGTAGAAACATAAGCCGAGGCATTCTAGCAGAAAATCTCAACTTTTCAAGGTAAGATTTCGGAATTTTCATGAGAAACTGCTTGCTTTTTTGTTTTTGTGAATAGTAACTCATCTCGGAAAAAATCTGTAAAACTGAAAAACGAAACCGAGGTTTTGTCGGGGACTACGATAGGAGTTTAATGTGCAAGTATTGAAAGGATTGAACAATTTTTTTTGGATTTACACTAAAAATCCGGAATACCCTAGAAATGGAGAAAATGTATTTTTGTTCAATTTATGTAGCAATTTGTGTTCAGGAATGTGAATCTGGACTACAGGTACCGAAATCAGAAGTAAAACGAGTTATTGAAAACTCGGGAAACTAGAAAAATTAAGGCGAAACTCTGCCGAAATTTCCTAAAATCTAGTTAGTAAGCAATGAGTTAGTAATCCGATTCTAGAGAATGGATAACAGTTTTAAAGCTCGGAAATGAATATATTAAGATTCAGAAACCGAGATACACAAACATGTGTAAATTACCTCTTTAGCTAGAATTCGGCCTAGAGGGGTTAAGTTCCAAAATGAGTTGAAATTGGATTTAGGAATCCAAGTATAAGAAATTTTGATGCTTGGAATAGGTGGTTAATACCTATTTCCATGAAACAGGTTTTGGCACGAGAGCCGAAGCAACGAGAAAGAAGTTCTAGCAAGCGGGAATCCTAGTGGATTAACGGTAAGTATAGACATATATGTTTGTCTGGACTCGAGTAAGCTGCAGTTAGACTTAGAACTATTAATTTACTTATGTTCCTAAGTCTATGTGATTACATGTGATTATACATGTTTGGAGGGCTTAATGCTCTAGATTTCGGAAGGCGACATATGGTTACCCTTATGCATAGTTAAAGATCGACGGGTCGTCGGCCTCCGCAAGGGAGGAAAATCTCAAAGAGTAGAGATTCCGACTTGACCCGACACGTAAGTAATGAGCCAGTAAAGTAAAGATCGACGGGTCGTCGGCCTCCATAAGGGAGGAAATCTCACAGAGTAGAGATTCCGACTAGACCAGCCAATAAAGTAAGAACAGAAAGATAGAAAGTAGTTTAAAGCATGTTTCACACGAGCATATTTGCATCATAACTCTTAATGTAATTTCTATTAGTTTATGATGTATGCATGTTTATACTTGCCGAGCGTTAGCTCATCGGTTTACTCATGTGCGGGTAACAAAGGTAAGCGGCCCGGTCATATAGTGGTTTGCTTGATGGACATCGGAGGCAAGGGTGGCGGAAATGTCATGGGTACACGGGAGTGGTCTCTACTACGCTCGCTTAGAAATTAAATTCCGCTGCAAAGTAATGTAATATAGAATACTAGTATGTATGTTCAGTTCTAAGAAGAAGATATTACAACCATTGTCTTAGTAAAGAACAACGGACTGTAATAAATTATGACAAGTTTTCGGAAACTAGTTTGATATCCGAATCTTTAAAGTAATAGCAAGATATGTTATTAGTGTAACAACATAACATGTTAAGAACCCGATGGTTAAAGTAAAGAAAAAAAAATTTACCCGCACATGAACGTAAATTAAATAGACAATAGTCTAACAACGAATAATGGATTAGACTATAACTTAGCCTAATAGTAGTAGTATAAGGAACGGCGACCGCACCGCGAGGGCGCGGGACGTCACACCAACAGTTGTGCCATTTGACTCCGCATATCAGATTTTCTAACCTAAATTTTTCTTGTTTTTCTATCATTAGGTGGATAAAACTGCATTCCTCTATTCAAGGCATTTTGATACTTATAACACCAAGGTCTTATATGTCCATGTATATGGCTGTAATGACAGATAGGAACAAAATGCGTCTGCTTGCGTTTTGTAGCTACAGAATTTGTGATAGTTTTCATACCTGGCCGTTCCTTAGTATTCTGCTCATGGAAGACATCTGACTTGTTTGTGGCCTTTACAAATGCCAATTTTGTACCAGAACTCTCACCAATGTAACCAAGACTTGTGTGATTGCTACTTGTTCTTTGTTGAGATAAGAGATGGTCCAATTTAGTCGTTATAGAGTTTAGCAACCTTAGGTTTCTTTGAGTTCGCTCTAACTCCAGTCTTGTTTCTGCAAGATCCCTTTTATTCTTTGCAGCCTCAGACTCCTAATTGGTCACTATGGCCTAGCGTTCTTCCTTTTCCTTGTTAAGGCTTTTAACTTGCTATTCTAAGGAAATATTAACCTTACAAACCACTGTCCACTTGGAATACATTTTTTCATATGCTTTCTGGACCTCTTCAGTATCAACATCTTCCTCCTCACTGTCTGTATAAGTATCAGATTCAGGTTCTATGGAAACATCCTTCATGCTTATTTCTGTACCTACAGATTCTGGTACAGATGCATCCTTGCTGGTGGTTCTTTCGTCTGAAAGGACTGTAGTCACATTGAATGCAACAAAATTACAGTTGTGCTCTTCATCCTTATCTTGACTTGCATTGGAACTTTCATCATCACTCCATGTGGATTTCATGGCCTTATTCTTCTTTTTCTTCAAGGTGTTTGCACACTCCGCTTGTATATGACCATATCCATCACACTCTCTGCATTAAATTCCTCTTCCCTTTTTATCTGAGTCAGTTTGTTTTGAACCCTGAGAATTAAATCTCTGCTTCTCAGTCTTAGAGAAATCTTTGAAATTTCCCTTCTTTTTCAACTTCTTCAAAATCTTCTTGAAGTTTTTTGTGAGATGTGCCATAGATTCTTCTAGTTCTCCTTCATCTTCAGATTCCTCTTGATTGCTCTGTGATTCTACTCCAGATCGAAAAACCATTCCTTTTTCCTTCTTGTCCTTAATTTCAATTCGAAAGTACGAAGAGAACCCATGAGTTCATCAAGTTTCAGTAAGTCAACATCCTTAGCCTCTTCTATAGCAGCAACCTTGTATGCAAACCTCTCAGGTAGTGATCTGACAGTCTTTCTTACCAGTTTTGCATCAGAATACTTCTCTCCAAGAGCAAAAGATTCATTAGCAATGTCACACAATTTTGAATTAAAATTGGCAATACACTCATCCTCATGCATTTTTAATTGTTCAAACCTGGTGGTAAGGATTTGAAGTTTAGAGACTTTTACAGTAGTGGTACCTTCATGAATAATTTGAAGTATCTCCCATGCCTCTTTGGCCGATTCACATGTAGAAATCAGTTTGAACTGATTCATATCTACAGCATTAAGTGCTTTCGAGTTGTAATTCACTAGACGATCTTCATCTGTCGACCACGTCACTTCTGGTTTCAAAGTGACATTGCCGCTGTTGTCTGTTGTGTCGGATGCGTCCATCCTATCAATATCAACCTCCAAGCACATTCGTCAATGGCTTTAATGAAAGCTCTCATTCTGGCCTTCCAATACGAATAATTGGATTCATGCAAGAGTAGTGGCTTTGACACGGAACCTCCTTCACGCAGCGAATACATTGCTTCAGATGCGCATCAACCCGTTATGCCAAGATCTCACAAACACAGTACCCGCTCTGATACCAATTGTTAGAATCGGTTATGTGCTTTTACTGTGTTTTCTTATAAAATGATTAAGGATTACCAAAGCAAAACACAAAACCAGAGTAAATACCACACAATGATTGAACGTGGTTCAGTCAAACTGACCTACATCCACGGGGCCACGCCCAGGCATCAAGCAATCCACTAATAGGTAAAAAGTTACAGACACCAATCAGACTTAACCAACTCAAGACTCGTTCTTGACTATCGACGCCGCTGTGTCTAACACCCTAAGTGGCTAGCTTGGCGAGCACCACTCTTCTTCAAAACGCCTTTTCCCGAAAGCTCACAAAATCATCTCTCAAAGATCAAAATCGATGAACGCTATATCTCCTCAACTTGTGCACGCCGTGCTTTTTCAGAATTGCAGTCCATAATCTTATTCCTCGTGCAGCAACCTTTTATAAACTGAACTAATTTAAAATCTGAATATGTCTCATAATCTATAGTTATAGATAAGACAGTTATCAGTTTAAAACTCAAAGCATGTAATCAGCTTCGTATATTCCAGTTCCAGTTTCCTTGACCCAGATTCTCAGCACCCCAATCTCTTTTAAGATGATATCTTGATCTTCAAAACAAATTCATCATGAAATACGGGTTTGGATAAACCTCTTATTCAAACAAAAACAAAATCTATAACAGATATTTGTTTCAATTTCAAATCCTAGTTTAAATCAAAATAATAACACAATCTTGATCTTCGCCACAAAATCCTCAGAGCCTTATCTTAATTCAAAAAGTTGATCTTCTTCTATTCGAACGAACCCAACGAGTTCGAGAAGTAACTCCAGATTTTGTCAAAATGCACAGCATTACTTAAGCAACCAAACGACTCAAACAAAAGTTGTACGACATTTCTGCAGCAACTAATATACTACTTTCAAAACGTAAGTTTTTCTTGACACTTTCAAAATAAACAAACCAAACATGAAGCCCAACTAAGCCAACCAAAGCCCAAAACATAAAAAGAGAGCCAAAATGACTCACACGGCTTAACAATCTCCCCCTTTGGCTTAGTTTGGCAAAGTTACACAAATATACCCAAAAGTACTCAAAGCAACAAAAGTGTTCAAGAAAATTACTAACTAATTAACCACGAAGAAACACATTATTCTCCCCCTAAGTTTGGCAAACAAAAAGCTAAAGTCCAAAATAGAACAGAAACTATTGGAATCAAAAATTACAAACTGAAGAACAGATCAAACCGGAGGATCAACAGCAGTGGAAGAGGGCACAGGTGATGAGGAAAGAAGTTGTGCCATTTGACTCCGCATATCAGATTTTCTAACCCAAATTTTTCTTGTTTTTCTATCATTAGGTGGATAAAACCGCATTCCTCTATTCAAGGCATTTTGATAATTATAACACCAAGGTCTTATGTGTCCATATATGTGGCAGTAATGACAGATAGGAACAAAATGCTTCTGCTTGCGTTTTGTAGCTACAGAATTTGTGATAGATTTCATACCGGGCTGTTCCTTAGTATTCTACTCATGGCTGACATCTGACTTGTTTGTGGCCTTTACAAATGCCAATTTTTTACCAGAACTCTCACCAATGTAACCAAGACCAGTGTGATTGCTACTTGTTCTTTGTTGAGATAAAAGATGGTCCAATTTAGTCGTTCTAGAGTTCAGCAACCTTAGGTTTCTTTGAGTTCTCTCTAACTCCAGTCTTGTTTCTATTGGAAATGTGTCCATAAAGTAGGATGTAATTTGTTATTTATGAAATGGCAAATGTCAGACATCATTGTTTTGCTGATATTTATAAAAAAATTAAAGTTACGTTTTGATACATACTCAAGAGTGTTAGTAATATTGCTTAGTCCATAGACTGTTATCAATGAAAGAAGAGTCAGGGAATCCCTGCCGGACAAGCTCTTCTGATATAGTTTAAAATTGATATTCGCAGTCTTAGGATCGATTGGGCAATCGAATCGGATTATGACTGTTAGATCGAACCATATGATGCTGGTCTCGGAGCATAGGAGTTTGACTCTGTGGTTGATCTAGACATGTTCACAACATGTTGAATAGACCATATAACTAATTAGGTTAGAGTAAAAACCGTTTGCAGAGCTCTAAACCTAATGATTACAACTTAAGTATATTTGTATAATTATCTCAATCCTGAAGTGAATACATAACTCGGCTTAATTTCTCATGATCTTTGATTCACCAGTGAGATTAGTTCATAGTTTTTTGAACAACATCTCGGCTATTGGGATCATGACATAATTGAGTTAGAGTTATGTGATTCACATATATAGAATTTGTAAGCGATAATATCACCTCATGCTTTTTTAATGGGTGTGTGAATAAATGAGCCAGGTGATAACTCAATGAAATAGAGTTATTTAGCATACTTTTAGGCTTAATATTTGCTCATATTCTCAGGGAAAAAGGCCTTTGTGTTAGTATTTTGAATAGCAATTATTAGTCTTTTTTCCGTGCGGCAGAAAGTTGTTATTCATGGGAAATCTTGCTATATTTTGAAGTTATTCCTCAATTTAAATCATTACATTGACCCTGAGAAATTAGTGCAGGTTGTCCAAAGGAGGTGCTGACGTAGGCTTTTGGTAAGAAAAGCGCGGTGGAAAACACAAATGCTGAAATGCCCCTAATGCCATAGCACTGCTGCAGCAAAGTCGCAGCAAAAGCAGGATCAACCAAAAAGTTAGCAAGCTGGCGCAGTTTGTCTTTTAGCGCTGGTAGTGGTCCAAGCACTGATGTTATCAAGTTAGGACAACTGTAAGAATACCAGCAGAGGGGACCATCAACCATGACTCTCATGCATACACGTGTCACTAGGGCACCTCAACCTGCCCTAGTATATAAAGAAAAGGAAGAGTATAGTACAGAGAGAGCATAGAAGAGGAGAAAAGTTAGTGGAGGCGCAGAGAATTCTTGTACGAGTTGGAAACAGAGACAGAGGCGAGTACAAGGGATTTTTAGACGCTGGAGCAAGGAAGAGAAGAGTACAACACGGATACACAGTGGTTTTGACCTCAGATTTTTTAGCTTAGCTGTTTCCCCCTTCTCTCTGTATTTACTTTCCGAAACATTATGGATCTGATTTTTGTTATTAATTCTGATTTTGTTGAACTAAACATGAGCTAAATTTCTTAGCTGGGATTATTGATGGAACCAAAGTTGCAATGAAGAAATATTTGCTATATTGATTGACTACGTAATTTCCATCTGGTTTATTCAAGTGTATTTATTGTTTACTTTCTATTAAGTGACAGGCCATCATTTAGTAAAAAAATACAAACTTAAGCTAATTCTGGAAAGGTTGGTTGAGTTAGATCTAGCTTGGATAATATAAGAGATAGTATAGGAATATACTACTATCTTGTACAACCCATTAAAATTGATGTTAACGTCAGGTTTGCAAACTAAAACACATAGGAATATGTTGATTTGGTTTAAGGAACTACAAGCATAAATCTGTCGGAAGATGATTATGTAGAATTTTAGGTTGACTAGATGAACTTTGCTACAACAATCGTATAGCAAAACGTGGTCAGAGTTGCAACCGAGGGGAAATCAGTAATTCTAGCATTCATCCATCATTAAATCACAGCTCTAAGCTCAGATTTTGTTGACTTTTACTTCTTGTCTGCAGTTAAACTACAAATCTTTGGTCTTATATATTCCTTTTATTTAATTAATATCACTTTTGGCATTCAAACTATTCTCAATCACATTGATAAAACTGGTTTTTGTAATAGAATTCCTCATTAACTCAGTCCCTGTGGAGACGATACTTTACTCATTACTATATTACTTGTTCGATTGCGTGCGCTTGCGTGGAGTCATTTTATGCATAGGTTTTTGGCAAACAAGTTTTTGGCGCCGTTGCCGGGGACTGGCGTTAATAGAAAATTATTATAGAAATCAGTTTTTATCCAGTTGAAATACAATCTGTTTTAGTTGGTTTGACCAGATCTTGTTGTTCTAAAGCAGGTGAAGTCTTCTTGCATGAAAGCAGGGGATACAGATTTAATCCCCTTGGATCTGGAGATTGAACGAACCTTTAGAGCGAGACGTAGGGAACAACAGGGATTTGCTGGAGTTGAAGAAATGGCTGACGGAGCAGCCGGGAACAATCAGGCTAATCAGGGTAATCAAGTGCTAGCCATAGCAGAGGATAGGGACAGAGCAATCAGGGATTATGCCATACCCATGCTCGACGGGTTGCATCCAGGCATTGTGAGGCCAGAAATCCAGGCAACTAAGTTCGAGTTGAAGTCGGTCATGTTCCAAATGCTCCAAACTGTGGGGCAGTTCAATGGGATGGTAACCGATGACCCACACATGCACCTTTGGCTGTTCATTGAAGTATACGAAGCATTCAAGGCCCCAGGTGTAACAGAAGAGGCTCTTCATTTCAAGTTATTCCCTTACTCTCTGAGGGACCGAGCTAGAGCATGGCTAAATTCTCTGCCACCAGATTCGGTAGCCAATTGGAATGATTTGGCTGAGAAATTTCTGGTGAAATATTTTCCTCCAAACAAAAATGCAAAACTCAGGAATGATATCACTTCATTTCAGCAGATGGAGGGATAGGCTCTATGTGAATCATGGGAACGCTTTAAGGAATTATTGAGGAAGTGTCCATACCACAGGCTCCCCTATTGGATTCAAATGGAAACCTTCTACAATGGGCTCAATGCTTCGACTAGAGCCATGGTGAACGCATCAGCAAATGGAGCCTTACTTGTGAAGTCATACAACGAGGCTTATGAAATTTTGGAAAGGATGTCTAACAACAATTACCAGTGGCCCACCGAAAGAGTTTCTGCAGGGAGACGAGTGGCAGGAATTCATGAAGTAGATGTGGTGACTGCATTGACTGCTCAAGTTTCTTCTCTTTCCAATATCTTGAAGTCTCTGAATGTGGCTGCACCAACTAATGCAGCAACCCTAGGTGCATTAACTTGTGTCTACTCTGGAGCTGAACACTCATTTGAAAACTGCCCATCCAACCCCGAGTCGGTTTGCTATGTGAACAACTTTAACTGGAATAACAACCCTTATTCCAACTCATATAACCAAGGGTGGAAGCAGCATCCGAATTTTTCTTGGTCGAATCAAGAAGCTAGTTCGATGCCAGGGCCTAGCAAACCAGCATATCCACCAGGGTTTCATCAGCATCAACATCAAAGACAGCCACCTCAAGAGCAATCAAACCAGAGGTAGCCACAACAAGCATCAGCAACCCCTATGGAGGCATTACTTAAAGAGTACATGGCAAGGAATGATTCACTCATTCAGAGTCAAGCAGCTCTCCTCTAGAGTCAAGCTGCATCATTGAGGACCTTGGAAAATCAAGTGGGGCAGTTGGCTAATGTTCTAAGTAATAGACCCCAAGGATCACTTTCGAGTGATACGGAAAACCCAAGGCGAGATGGTAAGGAACAGTGTAAGGAGCATTGCAAAGCTATCACACTTCGGAATGGTAGAGAAATTGAACAACCAACTCGACAGACTGTAGCAACAGAGCACTCTTCGATCCAAACCCAAAAAGTCCAGCAACCACCTGCTGAATCAGAACAGGATGTTGTCGACCAGAATGCTACAGCAAAGCTGAAGCAAAACAAACCAGAGAGACCTCCACCCCCATTTCCACAGAGATTTCAGAATCAAAAACAAGATAAGCAAGTCAGGAGATTCCTTGACGTGCTGAAACAACTCCATATCAACATTCCACTTGTGGAGGCATTGCAGCAAATGCTGAGTTACGTTAAGTTCATGAAGGATATCCTTTCAAAGAAACGAAGGTTAGGTGAATTCGAGATGGTGGCACTAACCGAGGAATGCAGTGCAATCTTGAAGAATCGGCTGCCACCCAAGTTGAAGGACCTTGGTAGCTTCACCATACCGTGCTCCATTGGAGATCAATACATCAGAAAAGCTTTGTGCGACTTGGGGGCGAGCATTAATTTAATGCCATTGTCCATTTTCAGAAAGCTAGGAATAGGTGAAGCGAGACCCACCACTGTTACGTTGCAGCTAGCCGACAGGTCTTATGCTCATCCAGAGGGAAAAATAGAAGACGTCCTAGTACGGGTGGACAAATTTATATTTCCAGCCGACTTCATCGTGTTGGACTATGAAGCGGATAAGGAGGTACCGATTATCTTGGGGAGACCCTTTTTAGCTACAGGTAGGACGTTGATAGATGTCCAAAAAGGAGAGTTGACAATGAGGGTCCACGATCAGCAAGTCACTTTCAATGTGTTCAAAGCGATGCGTTTCGCTGATGAGGTGGAGGAATGTTTAGCAATGAACGTTTTGGATTCATTAGTGGCAACAGAGTTTGAAAAGACATGTGCTGAGAAATTAATGACAGAGGAGGACCTAATTGACTCAAAGATTAATGAGGACAACAATGATAAACAAGTATCATGGTTGGAGGGTAGGCATGCAGCAACAAAGTCTAGGAGGCATTTTGAGTCGTTGGACTTGTCAAAAAGGCCTTTCAAGCAGCATAAGCCCTCCGTGGAAGAGCCTCCCATTTTGGAACTAAGACCCTTACCGACACACTTGAGGTATGCTTATTTGGGTGATTCCGATACTCTTCCTGTAATTATAGCCTCTGGATTAAATGACATGCAGGAAGTACAACTACTGGAGGTGTTAAAAAGGTTCAAACGTGCAATTGGGTGGACTATCGCAGACATAAAAGGAATCAGTCCAACAATCTGCATGCATAAAATTTTGCTACAGGATTGCTGCAGCAATTCAGTAGAGCAGCAGAGAAGGTTGAACCCGATCATGAAGGAGGTAGTGAAGAAAGAGGTAATTAAATGGCTTGATGCAGGGATAATTTACCCTATTTCAGACAGCTCTTGGATCAGCCCAGTTCAATGCGTACCCAAAAAAGGTGGAGTCACTGTGGTACCAAATGATAACAACGAGTTGATTCCTACAAGAACAGTTACTGGTTGGAGGGTATGTATGGATTACAGGAAGCTGAACAAGGCAACCAGAAAGGACCACTTCCCTCTGCCTTTCATCGACCAGATGCTTGATAGGTTGGCTGGAAAGGAATATTACTATTTCTTAGATGGATACTCGGGCTACAACCAGATTGCCATAGCACCAGAGGACCAGGAAAAGACCACTTTCACATGTCCGTATGGGACGTTTGCTTTCAGAAGCATGCCTTTCGGACTCTGCAACGCTCCAGCAACTTTTCATAGATGTATGATGTCCATTTTTACAGATATGGTGGAGAAGTCGCTGGAGATTTTTATGGACGATTTCTCAGTTTTCGGGGATTCTTTTGGGGATTGCCTCACTAATTTGGAAAGAGTTTTGATGAGGTGTGAGGAAACCAATTTGGTTCTAAATTGGGAAAAATGTCACTTCATGGTACAAGAGGGCATCGTCTTGGGTCACAAGATCTCCAACAAAGGCATCGAGGTGGACAAGGCAAAGATAGAAGTAATAGACTAACTACCACCACCAACATCAGTGAAGGGAATTAGGAGTTTCCTGGGCCACGCCGATTTTTATCGACGGTTCATAAAAGATTTTTCAAGGATATCTAAGCCATTATGCAGTTTGTTGGAGCAAAGTCAGTCATTTGAGTTTGATGATGAATGCCATAAAGCATTTTTAGAGTTAAAGAAGCGGCTGGTGTCTGCTCCCATTGTCCTCTCGCCAAATTGGTCATTACCATTCGAACTAATGTGCGATGCTAGTGACTATGCAGTGGGAGCAGTGTTGGGGCAACGACATGAGAAGGTGTTCCACTCCATTTATTATGCAAGCAAGACGATGACTGAGGCCTAGCTGAACTACATTACCACGGACAAAGAATTATTAGCTATGGTATTTGCCTTCGATAAGTTCAGGGCGTATCTTGTGGGCACTAAAGTGATCGTGTACACAGACCACTCCGCCATTAAGTACTTGATTGCTAAGAAGGATGCCAAGCCACGGCTGATCCGCTGGATACTACTGCTGCAAGAATTTGATCTGGAAATAAAGGACAGAAAAGGGTCCGAAAATCAGGTTGCAGACCATCTTTCCAGGCTAGAGGAGGGAAGTAGGACTGAACCAAGGGAGCCCATCCGAGAAACCTTCCCAGATGAGCAACTTCTGGCTGTGCAACAAGCCAAGGCTCCCTGGTATGCAGACTTCGTGAATTTTATAGTGAGTGGGCTGTTTCTGCCTGAAATGAGTAGTCAACAGAAGAAAAGGTTCTTGCATGATGCTAAATTTTATTATTGGGATGAGCCATTTCTCTACAAACAGTGTACGGACCAGGTTATCCGACGATGTATCCCTGAAGAAGAGGTTCAAAGCATCCTCCAACATTGCCATTCATCACCCTACGGAGGGCATTTTGGAGGAACAAGAACAGCTGTTGAGCTAACGCTGTTGTTCTCTACTATATGACTGGCTGCTTACCTTTGTTACCTGCACACGAGTAAACTGATGAGCTAACGCTCAGCAAGTATAAACATGCATACATCATAAACTAATAGAAATTAAATTAAGAGTTATGATGCAAATATGCTCGTGTGTGAAACATCCTATAAACTGCTTTCTATCTTTCTGTTCTTACTTCTGTGGGCCTGGGTCCCTGCTTACTGTCTGGTCTAGTCAGAATCTTTGCCCTTTGAGATTTTCCTCCCTTGCGGAGGTCGACGACCCGTCAGTCTTTTACTTTACTGGTCATATCTTACTGTCTGGTCTAGTCAGAATCTGTACTCTGTGAGATTTTTCTCCCTTGCGGAGGTTGACGACCCGTCAGTCTTAACTATGCATAAGGGTAACCATATGTGGCTCTTTTTCAATCTAGAGCACTAAGCCCTCCAAACACGTATAATCACATGTAATCACATGTGATTATACGTTGGTGTTTGTTGAAATTCGAGTGTTTATTGTAACCCGTTTTGTCTCATGTGTGTGTTGGGAATAGTGTCCTAAAAGCATGAGATGTAAAAGGATATTTATTATTTATTTAATAAAATAGATTATTCATCATTTTATGTGCATATATTTATGAGTATTTTATGAATATCAAATACAATTCCTTGATTATTTATGTAACCTTAAACATGGTATATAAGTGTTATATACAAGAGGATAATGTTTAAGGATAATAATCAAAAGTAACTGTTCATAATGAATTTAATTAAAGTTCGGAATCTTTAATTAAAACATTATAAATACATGTCATTCCATTTAGAATGGAGCGGTGTTATCCGTCTTTCGTTAATATGGCGAATATTGAATGAGTGTATTTCGCATAATGAGATTATGTGGAACATGGACGAGACACAATATGAATTTCTAATAATTTCCGTTAAGCATAGAAATTCTAATTGAGTCTACCGATGGTCATATATAGGGCGATCTTAATCCACGAGTTCTTAACAAACTCCTATTTATGGATTTATGTCTTTTGATTTACTCAAGACACGGATTCGAGACCCACGAATCTTATTCCTTGTATTTTGGAGACATAATGAAATAGGCATTTGGGAATGTTATTATACGAGATGGAATCCATTCCTTCTTGAGAAAGAAGCAGATAAATAATTCTCTTGAGTGTTGATTCGGTACTTGGATTAGTTAGAGCGCCGGATCATGAATGTGTTTTATGAATCACTATCCATTAGAGAATCAATGGTACTAAAGGATAAAGTGTAATTAGAGAGGTTTAATTCTACCCCGACTCTAATTATGAATTATTTATGGAGGATCGATCTATATGCAATGACTATATCAAATGGACACTTCACGGTTTAGAAGTAATTAATGTCTATAATCGAGAGTGCAATTCCAAGTTTATAGTGGAGTAACTATTGGAATTAATAGAATTAATTAATTAATTAAAGTGTTTAATTAATTATTAATTTTATTGGAGCTCAGAATTATAGGTCCATTAGTCAGCGTCGTCCTTGTAATTCTACCAGACACAAAGGGCAAAATGGGAATTTTAGAATTACGGAATTCTAAAATTAAATACTCGAAGAATAATTAATTGAGAATTAATTATTATTTAAATAATGAGATTATTTAAATTTGAATTTGAACATATCTAGATTTATCCATTTAAACTTATTTGATAAGTTGTTCAATTTAGAATTCAAATTAATTTAAGTTTGACTTAAATTCGAATTTGAATCTGAATTAAAATTGGACTACTGGATAAAGGATAAAATATCTTCTCCTTCCCTATCCTGTTTAGGCGCCACACACAGGGATAAAACCCTAGTGTGTGGCCGGCCACCTTAAGGATAAGGCGAAGGGATTTTTTGTTCCAAAATTCAAAATTGGAGATAAGGATTTAATCCTATTTTGAAGTTTGACTTCTACTATTTAAATATGAGATAAATAGAAAATTGTAAAACAATTTTTTGAAACACTTTTCAGCCCTAGTTTCCTAGTGTGGCCGAAATTCTCATAGGGAAAAGAGTGAAAATATTTTTTCTCCAAAAATTCCACATCGTGCATGCGTTGGTGTTTGTGGAAATTCGAGTGTTTAAGAAACTGTTTTGTCTCATGTGTGCCCACACACACGTCTACGTGGAATCAAGGAATTGACGTGGAAGACTTTGGTGTTCTAAACACAAAGCTTGGAGCTAGGACTGTTCGTGGTCAAAGAAAATCAAGATATCATCCGAGTCGGCTACAAGGTATTTTTCCGGTTGATCCTTGAATGATATAAATTAATGAGATTAATTTATTCGTGCATAAATTAATATAATCTATAGAGTATCTCAAAAGTTTTATGAAAATTTTTGTTATACACGATCCGCTATTCCGCTGCGTTTCCGCCGCCAAATTCGATTCGGCAACAAACAATTGGTATCAGAGCGGTCTATAGACGATATTAATTTATGCTTCGATTATTTGATAATCATAATTCATATTAAATATATGATATTTAATTATGTATGTATGTGATGAGTAGGCACTTGCATTTATGGATGTTTATTTTTATTCATGATGATGAATGTATGGATGATGGATTTGGTCGTTAATTATATGGTTCCATGGATCGGTTATATTCATTCATTGATAAATTATTTGTAATTTAATTCGGGATTAGAATTATTGTAATTCTAGGATTTGGGTAGAATTAGGGTTTTTGATTTTGAATCAAGAAAGAGGCCTTGAAGATCATGTTTGAAGCCTTCAACGAAGCCCAGAAAACTGGCCAGAAATTTCCACAAACGCGGCCCAGACGCGGCCCAGGCGCGGCCAGGACGCGCCCAAAGCGCGTCAAGACGCCGGCCGAGGCGCGACCAGACGCTGCCTGCATCACACCCGCCAAGCTGCAGCTTCAAACCAGGCCGCGACCCGGGACGTGGCCAGGCGCGACCAAAGGCCGCGCCTCCACGCAAGGCCCAAGTTCGGGATTTGATCCCGTATGGGCCCGAAGGTTTCCAAAACCCTCGTAAAGCGTGTCGACGGGCCCAGAAAAGTTTCGGATCCCAAGGAAGGTGAAATCCAACCCGGAGACAAAGAATGAAGCCGAAAAATAAAGAATTCAAGAATCGAAGACCCGTTGATGTAACGGAAGAACATAATTATTGTAATTATTTATTTATTCGATTCGATTGAGTTGTAATTTATTTTTCCATGGGACCCGGTCAAATCCATCTCAATAGTTGATTGCATATATTTATATTTTATGTTGATAATTATATATAGCCCCTGCTTACTGTCTGGTCTAGTCGGAATCTCTACTCTTTGAGATTTTTCCTCCCTTGCGGAGGCCGACGACCCGTCAGTCTTTTACTTTACTGGTCATTTCTTACTGGCTGGTCTAGTCAGAATCTCTACTCCGTGAGATTTTCCTCCCTTGCGGAGGTCGACGACCCGTCAGTCTTTTACTTTACTAGTCATTTCTTCATCATGCGGTCTAGTCGGAATCTCTACTCTTTGAGATTTTCCTCCCTTCTTGGAGGTCGACGACCCGTCAGATCTTTTACTTTACTAGTCATTTCTTCGGCATCTGGTCTAGTCGTAATCTCTACTCGTGGAGATTTTTCCTCCCTTATGGAGGCCGGCGGCTGACCCGTCTTTTTTTACTTTACTAGTCATTTCTTCATCGGGTGCGGTCTAGTAAGAATCTCTACTCTATGAGATTTTTTTCCTCGCTATGGAGGCCGGCGACCCGTCAAGATTAACTATGCATAAGGGTAACCATATGTCGCCCTTACGAAATCTAGAGCATTAAGCCCTCCAAAGGCGTATAATCACATGTAATCACATAGACTTAGGAACATAAGTAAATTCATAGTTCTAAGTCTAACTACAGACTTACTCGAGACCGGACAAACATATATGTCTATACTTACCGGTAATCCGCTAGGATACCCGCTTGTTTGAAGTTCTTTCTTGTTGCTTGGCTCTCGTGCCAAAAACTGTTTCATGGAAATAGGTATCAATTCCCTATTCAATCACAATTCCTCATACTTAGATTCTTAAATCTAATTTCAAACTCATTTATGGACTTTTTTCCCCTTAAGGCCAAATTCTAGCTCAAAAGGTAATTTACACATATTCGTGTATCTCGGTTTCGAATCTTAAATCATTCGTTTCGAGGTTTAAAACTGTTATCCATTCTCTAGAATCAGATTCCTAACTCATTGCTTGCTAACTAGATTTTAGGAAATTTCGCAGAGTTTCGCCTTAATTTTCCTCGTTTCTGAGTTTTCAATAACTCGTTTTACTTCCGATTCGGTACACTGTAGTCGATTCACATTCCACGAACACAAATTGCTACATAAATTGAGCAAAAATACATTTCCTCCATTTCTAGGGATTTTCGGATTTTTAGTGTAAATCCAAAAAAAATTGTTCAATCCTTTCAATACTTGCACATTAAACTCCTATCGTAGTCCCCGACAAAACCTCGGTTTCGTTTTTCAGTTTTACAGATTTTTCCCGAGATGAGTTACTATTCATAGAAACGAAAAAGCAAGCATTTTCTCATGAAAAACTTGAAATCTTACCTTGAAAAGTTGAGATTCTCCGCTAGAATGCCTCGGGTTATATTTCCACCGGACTGAACGGAAGAAATTTCGGCGAAAACGGATGATTCCTTGATTTTCCCTTGATTTTCTCTCTTTTCTCTCTCTTTTCTCTAGTCTCTCGGCCACCCTTAGGAAAATAGAACACTTTGTGTTCTAATGTGCTTCCGTAGGACTCTTTAATTGTATTAATGAATATTATAATATTATTTTTATAATAATATCTCTTATTACTTTCTAATTTAAATTAAAGAAATCACTTTAATTTCTATAATTTAATTTGAATAACTCTAATTAAGTTTCACACTTAATTTAAGTGGTTCCGTGTTCCTCACATTTTTCTTGTCGAGACCAAACTTTTCGTTTTTCAAAACGAGTCTCTTTCTGGTACCGATAATTTCACACCGAAGATGGGTTCTATCTTGCTTTTCTAGACCGCCGAGCACCCTGGGTCAAATTTCTCATATTCAACCCACTTCTCTTGGGTATCTCAATAGTCAATTTCTTTTTCTGAAATTTTCATTTTAAACAATCCAGAATTGCCCAAAACGCGCACCCTCGCGGTGCTTTTTTTTCATAGATTCCGCTTTAACCGACTCGGGAAAATTCTGTTTCAGGAAATTTTGTCATTTTCCTTACTTCTAATATTTCTACTCTTTTTCTAACTGGTCATTTGGTCATTTACCAAATATTTTAATTTTTCATAACTAAAATATACCTGTTAAAATTTCTAACTTTTAACCGATATTTTACTATTCACAATTGATATTTACGAATTTTCTCTGTAACAATATTCGTATTAAAACTTTACACTTTTCGGGTGATTTTACCCCGTATATATAGTTTCTACATAACACTTTCCTGATTACATCAATATTTCTACTACTTTCTGTTCCGGGAATAATTACGGTCAAATGCCGGACTGTCCAATTTTGACTTAATATTTTCCCGGTCATTACACACACTCACTGTCAATCTTAGCGTTTAATGCAATCATGCCTATTAGTGATGGGTTTAGGAAGTGAAAGTGCATTTGGTGGTTTGGATGTACAAACATGGGTGATGAACGAAGTAAGCAATATGGCTCAAAGGGGGTAAACAAATGATGAGTTTTCTTTTCAAGGGTTTGCTTCAAAGGCCCAATCGATCCAAATAAAATGCCTTAATCATCTCTCCAATGACACTAAACCGACAATTTCGCCTCAAGTTTCACTCAAATGGGTTCTAGTGTTCATGAGATATCAAAGTCTACCTAATGCACATAAATGTTCTCCAAATGCTCAACAGGTCAAGTGATCATGATTCATGGTGCTCAAAAGTAGAGAGTCAAGAGTGAATTTCAATCAATGCGAGTCAAGCACACAGAAATCTCAATGAAATACATTTCAAAAGACCTAGGAAGGCATCAAGTGACTATACTCATCATTATTATCTAGTCATTTCATCTCAACAAAACTCACAATTTATTCAAACAACCTAAATGAAAAACACGTAAAAACATGGCCAAAAGAACATAACTCAATGGAGACAAGTCATAACAACCAAGTCACAAGTAATGCTCAAAATCCACTAAAATCAACCACAAAGTGTCTCACCCCCAAACTCAAAATCAAGCAATCATTAAAATTAAGTACAAGGAATAAGAACACGTGCATCGGGAGGCGAGACAATCTCGCCTCCTAGTATGGTTGGCGATGATGCACCGGGCATGATGGCATAACTTGGGTTGGGGCGGGGCTCTCCTCCATAAGTTGCGTCTTTAGGGTCCATTATTCCTATGCCGAGCCAACTCATCAAAGAGTGGCTTTCGCCCATAGTACGTGTCATACAACACAACGTATGGGTCTTGATTCTTTACACCCTCAAGCTTGGTGAGATTTGGCAGTTTTTGATTCATTTGCTCAACTCGACTCGGCTCAGGCTCATAAGCTTGGTATGCTTGGAAGAACGGCGCTCGAGATGGTGGAGGAATTGCCGGCCACATTGGGTCTTCGTAGATGTGATCTTTCTCAACCGGGGGTGGCACGACAATGGGGATCTCGAGGGACAGAGACTCATTGATTTCTTCTTGAATTCTTCACCAACCAATTGTTGAGTCTCCTCCTCTCTCAAAGAGTCATCTTCAAATAACTCCCATTCCTCCTCTTGTGGTTCCCTATTCATGGCGTTAGCAGATTCATCTGGAATTAGCATCAACCTAAACAACTCCCTTAGATTTGTCTCCATTTCATCGTGAAGTTGGTCGAGCGCCTCCATCTCTCTAACTTCTCTATGCGGAGTCTTGTCTCCTCCAAAAATTGGGCGACAAGGTCTTCAAGTGAGGTAGAAGACTCCGCTTGGTGACGGGGGTGTCAAGCCGTACTTCGAATTGTTGGAGCTATCCTCAAAACCGTGGTGGTTTCTTTGAATACCTCCAATCATCGATAGTTACCATCGGCCATGTCTTCCAACAACCAATAAGCTTCATCCGCGGATAGTTGGTGAAAAGAGGTGGTACCATTTCCTCTTTCCACCCACATTCTTGTTATTGACATCTAACCCGTCGAGGAAGATTCGTAGTTGCACCTCCCTCGAAACCATGGTGGGGAAACTGAATGAGCAGTTCATATATCTCTCCAAAGCACTAAAAATGGCACGGAGTCTCGTTGAGCAAATCTTAAGAGGACTTGTCGATCAACCATCTCCAAGTACCTCGTAAAAGAAGAGAAAACAAAAATAAAACAAAAGATTAAAGATGAAAAATAAAAGCCTAAATTAAAATCAAGTTATGTAATCACAATATTAACAACAATTTCAAATTCCAATCCCCGGCAACGGCGCCAAAAACTTGATGCAAATTATTTTTTATAATAATAAATTTCCGCAAGCGTACGGTGTCAAGTTTTGAGTATAAGGTGAGTGAGTATCGTCTCCCCAGGGATTGGGTTTAGAATTGCCATTAAGTACCGCAATTATTGTAACTTAACTTTATCTAGGCAACCTAATAAAATGACAATTAAGAAAATAAAACAAAATAAATATGAAAATAAGAAAATAAAGTATCTATACACAAATGGTCTAGAGACTTGATTTCGCTTTATTATTCATATGTTCATCCTATTATGTAATCGCTAATCAATTCCATTCAATTCATTAATCAAGGCTCTAATATCATCTTGCAACCTCTCCCGAGTGCCTCACAAGAAATTGCATTTAAATACCCAAAACAATATCCCTATTCGAAATGAACATTTAAACACAAATTAAGCTTCGCCTTTATGATTAGAAAATAGGAATGTCGATCGCCTCCCGGCCTCACAAAAGCCTAAATCCTAATTTGATTATCTAAGCGTTGATCTCCTCCCGGTCTCACAACAACCTAGACTATGCTTCTCAAATCTAGATAAAGAATTCAATCTCTCCCGAGCATCAAATTCGCAATCTATAATTCATGTAACTCATTGGCAAAATAAATTACAAGCATTAAGCATAGAGAAACATAAATGAATTGGAAATGAAATTAAATTAACAATCAACAAAATATTCAAAACATAGTTCAAATAAAACTACATCAAGTCCTTGATTTAATGTCTAGCTCAACATGGAAAAATAGATGAAAGAAGATAAAACCCAATATCCATTGAAGAGCTTCCAAGGACCTCCAAGATGAAGGATTTCGGCCTCCTTTTGATGTTTTCTTCACTTCTCCGGCTCCCCCAAAATGGCCTCTCTTTCCTTTTTATTTGAAACATTTTGGAGCTAGGAGGGGAGGTTGTGACACGCGCTGCAGCCGTGAAAACGCGCCGCAGCCTGCGTCTTTGAACTAGGGCGCTGTAGCCTGGCGTGAAAAACAGCTGCTTGCCGCTTTTTGTGTCAGGCTCGATTTGGGCGGCTGCCATTGCCATTTGCGCGCTGCTGGCTTGTTGCACGTTGCCGCGCGTTGCTGGAGGCGGATGGGCCGGCGCTGCAACGCCTATTTGTGTGCTGCAGCGAGTCTCTGGGGGCTGGGGTTTCAGCTGCAAGCGCATGTCAGCGCTGCAGCCTGCGGCCCTGCTCTCTGGTCTTCGTCTTTGCACGTTGTAGCCCATGAAGGCGCTGCATCGCGCTTCTCTTGGAATCAAAGCCTCCCTCTTTTGTGCCACAAAAATCCTCTTTCACATCCTCTTTTCATTGATTCACAAGTTAGGCAAATATTCTTCTTTTCTTCATGCAAAATCATCCAAGTTGGCATTTATTTATATTTCCTATAAAAAAACACACAAAATACATTAAACTGAACAAAAAATGCTTGAAAACTTACAAGTATTCAAGCTTAAAAGTACTTGATTTGTTGGTAGAAATACCCGTCATCAAATACCCCCAAACTCAAACATTTGCTTGTCCTCAAGCAAAAGAAAAGAAAGAAAAAAGAAAACACAAATCAAGTACTAAGAAACAAACGAGAAAGAAAGTGTGAGTTTTGTATCGAGTCAACAACTGTGTATGTATCTCCAAAGCCACATAATGCTCTAAGCTCAAAGAAAATGCAAACATTGAGATTATCTAGAATTTCAACATCAAGCATCAATTTCACTCCACTCAAGACTCTCGAAGTGTAAGTGTGTGCACAATCAATCACAATCAACCAAATAAAATCCGGATAGACCTATGAGCCAAGGAGACTATGAGTGATATCTTAATAAGAACTACCATAGGCCCATTTTTTGTGTCACTCTCCACTAATAAAGGTTCACTTGTCATTGAAGATCAAAAGGACTATTGAGGGTTGTAATGTATGGCTAGGGTGAAAGGTGGATGAGATTAGAATTTTTAGGCTCAAATCACACTAGGCATGTATCACAACTTATGTATCTCTGATGATTTCCAAGAAAAGAAAAGAAAAAAAAAATTTCACCGACTCCTCTTTTCAGCATACATTCGCTTTCAATCAAACCCAAAAAGAAATAAAAATCACAAAAATTTGAGAAATAAAGACCACACCCCCAAACTCAAAATCAACATTGTCCCCAATGTTGTAAAGCAATGGAGTGGTAACTCAATTCCTCATCCGATTAATTCTTATATATATTTTTTTCTCTTTTTTTTCTTTTTTTTTCATTTTTTTTTAATTGGAAAAAAAAAAAATTAACATCACAAGCCAATCCACTAATGATTTCCCAAACATAACCCACACTCACTCTCAATCTTAGCGTTTAATGCAATCATGCCTATTAGTGATGGGTTTAGGAAGTGAAAGTGCATTTGGTGGTTTGGATGTACAAACATGGGTGATGAACGAAGTAAGCAATATGGCTCAAAGGGGGTAAACAAATGATGAGTTTTCTTTTCAAGGGTTTGCTTCAAAGGCCCAATCGATCCAAATAAAATGCCTTAATCATCTCTCCAATGACACTAAACCGACAATTTCGCCTCAAGTTTCACTCAAATGGGTTCTAGTGTTCATGAGATATCAAAGTCTACCTAATGCACATAAATGTTCTCCAAATGCTCAACAGGTCAAGTGATCATGATTCATGGTGCTCAAAAGTAGAAAATCAAGAGTGAATTTCAATCAATGCGAGTCAAGCACACAGAAATCTCAATGAAATACATTTCAAAAGACCTAGGAAGGCATCAAGTGACTATACTCATCATTATTATCTAGTCATTTCATCTCAACAAAACTCACAATTTATTCAAACAACCTAAATGAAAAACACGTAAAAACATGGCCAAAAGAACATAACTCAATGGAGACAAGTCATAACAACCAAGTCATAAGTAATGCTCAAAATCCACTAAATCAACCACAAAGTGTCTCACCCCCAAACTCAAAATCAAGCAATCATTAAAATTAAGTACAAGGGAATAAGAACACGTACCGGGGAGGCGAGACAATCTCGCCTCCTAGTATGGTTGGCGATGATGCACCGGGCATGATGGCATAACTTGGGTTGGGGCGGGGCTCTCCTCCATAAGTTGCGTCTTTAGGGTCCATTATTCCTATGCCGAGCCAACTCATCAAAGAGTGGCTTTCGCCCATAGTACGTGTCATACAACACAACGTATGGGTCTTGATTCTTTACACCCTCAAGCTTGGGGAGATTTGGCAGTTTTTGATTCATTTGCTCAACTCGACTCGGCTCAAGCTCATAAGCTTGGTATGCTTGGAAGAACGGCGCTCGAGATGGTGGAGGAATTGCCGGCCACATTGGGTCTTCGTAGATGTGATCTTTCTCAACCGGGGGTGGCACGACAATGGGGATCTCGAGGGACAGAGACTCATTGATTTCTTCTTGAAATTCTTCACCAACCAATTGTTGAGTCTCCTCCTCTCTCAAAGAGTCATCTTCAAATAACTCCCATTCCTCCTCTTGTGGTTCCCTATTCATGGCGTTAGCAGATTCATCTGGAATTAGCATCAACCTAAACAACTCCGCTAGATTTGTCTCCGTTTCCTCGTGAAGTTGGTCGAGCGCCTCCATCCTCTCTAACTTCTCTATGCGGAGTCTTGTCTCCTCCAAAAATTGGGCGACAAGGTCTTCAAGTGAGGTAGAAGACTCCGCTTGGTGACGGGGGTGTCAAGCCGTGGTTACGAATTGTTGGAGCTATCCTCAAAACCGTGGTAGTTTCTTTGAATACCTCCAATACCGATAGTTAACATCGGCCATGTCTTCCAACAACCAATAAGCTTCATCCGCGGATAGTTGGTGAAAAGAGGTGGTACCATTTCCTCTTTCCACCCACATTCTTGTTTATGACATCTAACCCGTGGAGGAAGATTCGTAGTTGCACCTCCCTCGGGAAACCATGGTGGGGAAACTGAATGAGCAGTTCCTTATATCTCTCCAAAGCACTAAAAAATGGCACGGAGTCTCGTTGAGCAAATCTTAAGAGGACTTGTCGATCAACCATCTCCAAGTACCTCGTAAAAGAAGAGAAAACAAAAATAAAACAAAAGATTAAAGATGAAAAATAAAAGCCTAAATTAAAATCAAGTTATGTAATCACAATATTAACAACAATTTCAAATTCCAATCCCCGGCAATGGCGCCAAAAACTTGATGGAAATTATTTTTTATAATAATAAATTTCCGCAAGCGTACGGTGTCAAGTTTTGAGTAAAAGGTGAGTGAGTATCGTCTCCACAGGGATTGGGTTTAAAATTGCCATTAAGTACCGCAATTATTGTAACTTACCTTTATCTAGGCAACCTAATAAAATGTCAATTAAGAAAATAAAACAAAATAAATATGAAAATAAGAAAATAAAGTATCTATACACAAATGGTCTAGAGACTTGATTTCGCTTTATTATTCCTATGTTCATCCTATTATGTAATCGCTAATCAATTCCATTCAATTCATTAATCAAGGCTCTAATATCATCTTGCAACCTCTCCCGAGTGCCTCACAAGAAATTGCATTTAAATACCCAAAACAATATCCCTATTCGAAATGAACATTTAAACACAAATTAAGCTTCGCCTTTATGATTAGAAAATAGGAATGTCGATCGCCTCCCGGCCTCACAAAAGCCTAAATCCTAATATGATTATCTAAGCGTTGATCTTCTCCCGGTCTCACAACAACCTAGACTATGCTTCTCAAATCTAGATAAAGAATTCAATCTCTCCCGAGCATCAAATTCGCAATCTATAATTCGTCTAACTCATTGGCAAAATAAATTACAAGCATTAAGCATAGAGAAACATAAATGAATTGGAAATGAAATTAAATTAACAATCAACAAAATATTCAAAACATAGTTCAAATAAAACTACATCAAGTCCTAGATTTAATGTCTAGCTCAACATGGAAAAATAGATGAAAGAAGATAAAACCAATATCCATTGAAGAGAGCTGGGACAAGGACCTCCAAGATGAAGGGTTTCAGCCTCCTTTTCATGTTTTCTTCACTTCTCCGGGCTCCCTCCCAAAATAGCCTCTCTTTCCTTTTTATGCGAAACATTTCGGGCTAGGGCTGAACCACGGCGCTGCAGCCTGCGTGGCCGCTGCAACCTCGTCTTTGGAACTAGGCGCTGCAGCCCCTACGTGAGAAAGCAGCTGCAGCCTGGTTTTAGTGTCAGGCTCGGTTGGGCGCTGCAGTGCCCATTTGGTGGCTGCAGCCTTGGCGTTACTCTGACAGGGCTGGGCGCGCTGCAGCGCCCATTTGGTGCGCTGCAGCGCGCGTCTCTGGGGAACTGGGGGCTGGCCAAAACATGTTGTCTTCGCTGCAGCCTCGCTTCCCCTGCTCTCTGGTCTTCTTTGCGATGTAGCCCATGGTGGCGCTACAGCCAGCCTTCTCTTCTGGAATCCAAAGCCTCCTCTTTGCCACAAAATCCTCTTTCACATCCTCTTTTCATTGATTCACAAGTTAGGCAAATATTCTTCTTTTCTTCATGCAAAATCATCCAAGTTGGCATTTATTTATATTTCCTATAAAAACACACAAAATACATTAAACCAACAAAAATGCTTGAAAACTTACAAGTATTCAAGCTTAAAAGTACTTAATTTGTTGGTAGAAATACCCGTCATCATCTGGAAATTGTTTCGGGCATATATCAGTCATAGACACCTAGAAAGTATTTGGATTGGAGACATATCCTACCTGCTTTAGGACAAGTGGGAGATTGTTGGGAATGGTGTCCTAGAAGCATGAGATGTAATGGGATATTTATTATTTATTTAATAAAAGAGTTTATTCATTATTTTATGTGCATATATTTATGAATATTTTATGAATATCAATGAAAATTTCATGATTATTTATGTAACCTTAAACATTGTGTATAAGTGTTATATACAAGAGGTTCATGTTTAAGGATAATAATCAAAAAGCAATGTTCATAATGAATTTAATTAAAGTTCGGAATCTTTAATTAAAACATTATTAATACATGTCATTCCCATTTAGAATGGAACGGTGTTATCCGCACTGTTAATATGGTGAGATATTGAATGAGTGTATTTCGCATAATGAGATTATGTGGAACAAGGACACATACACAATATGAATTTCTAATAATTTTCGTTAAGTATAGAAATTCAAATTGAGTCTACCGATGGTCATATATAGAATGATCTTAATCCTGAGTTCTTAACAAACTCCTATTTATGGATTTGTGTCTTTTGATTTACTCGGTAGGGATTCCGAGACCCTGAATCCTATTCCTTGTATTTTGGAGACATGATGAAGTAGGTAGCTGGGAATGTTATTATACGAGATGGAATCCATTCCTTCTTGAGAAAGAAGTAGATAAATAATTCTCTTAAGGGTTGATTCGGTACTTGGACCAGTAGGAGCTCCGATTCATGAATGTGTTTTATGAATCACTGTCCATTCGAGAATCAATGGTACTCAAGGATAAAGATATAATTAGAGAGGTTAACGGATTCTGCCTGGCTCTAATTATGAATTATTTATGGAGGATTGATCTATATGCAATGACTATATCAAATGGACACTTCACAGTTTGGAAGTAATTTATATCTATAATTTTGAGAGTGCAATTCCAAGTTTATAGTGGAGTAACTATTAGAATTAATAGAATTAATTAATTAATTAAACTGTTTAATTGATTATTAATTTTATTGGAGCTCGGGATTATAGGTCCATTAGTCCCCGTGTCGTCCTAGTAATTCTGCCAGACACAAAGGACAAAATGGGAATTTTAGAATTACAAAATTCTAAAATTAAACACTCGAAAATAATTAATTGAGAATAAATTATTATTTAAATAATGTGATTATTTAAATTTGAATTTGAACACATCTAGATTTATCCATTTAAACTTATTTGATAAGTTGTTCAATTTAGAATTCAAATTAATTTAAGTTTGACTTAAATTGGAATTTGAATTTGAGTCAAAATTGGACAACAGGATAAAGGATGATTTTCTCTTCCTTCCCTATCTGATATTGGCGCCTACACAGGGATAAAATCCCCCTAAGGTGGCCGGCCATAATGGATAAGGATAAGAGGAGATTTTGTTCCAAAATTCAAATAGGAGATAATTAACAAGCTTTATCTTAGAGATAGAGATTTGATTCCTTTTTGAAGTTTGACTTCTACTCTTTAAATATGAGAATGATATAAAATTGTGATAACAATTTTTGAAACAATTTTTCAGCCCTAAATGTTAAGGCTGACTGAATTTCTCAAGTAGAGAGGAAGGAAAAAATTTTTCTCCAAAAAATTTCCACATCGTGCATGCGTTGGTGTTTGTGGAAATACGAGTGTTTATTGTAACCCGTTTTGTCTCATGTGTTCCCACACACACGTCTTCGTGGATTCTAGAAATTGACATGGAAGACATTCGTTTTCTAAACACAAAGCTTTGGAGCAAGGATTGTTCGAGGTCAAAGAACTCAAGTTAGAAACCGGGTCAGCCTCCAGGTATTTTTCCGAATTGAGTTCTTAATAAATGAATTAATGAGATTAATTTATTCGTGCGTAAATTAATATAATCTATAGAGTATCTTAAAGGTTTTATGAAAATTTTTGTTATACACGATTCGCCTTTCCGCTGCGCTTCTGCATCCGAATTCGATTTGGCAACCAACATTTACCTGATGCAACGAAAATCTGACACATTTGGAAAGTTTAGAGAATTCCGAGCAGAAGTTGAAAAACAATTAGGTAAACCAATCATGAGACTTCGATTAGATCGAGGGGGTGAATACCTGGACCAAGAGTTCCGGGATTTCTTGATTGAAGAAGGTGTGGTATCCCAATTGACTGCACCTGGTACACCACAGCAGAATGGTGTAGCCGAAAGGAGAAATCGGACTTTGCTTGACATGATGAGATCAATGTTGAGTTATTCTTCACTGCCTACTTCATTCTGGGGTTATGCCCTAAAAACAGCTGCCTACATTCTGCATAGAGTACCATCTAAGTCTGTACCTACGACACCCCTAGAGTTGTGGAGTGGACAAAAACCTAGTTTGAGACACATTCGCATATGGGGGAGTCTAGCACACGTATTGAGGCAAAAGACTGGGAAGTTGGAACCAAGGTTAGAAGTATGCATCTTTGTGGGATACCCACAAGGGACAAGAGGAGGACTGTTTTATAGTCAAGCAGATCAAAAGGTGTTTGTATCGACAAATGCCACATTTCTGGAGCATGACTATATGATAGATTTTAAGCCCAGAAGTAAGATAGTATTAGAAGAGTTGCTTTCCGATGAGATCGGACCACATCCGACAAGAGTTGTCGGACCACTCGCATAAAAGACCACGGTTCTGATCGACTCCTACGGCACTCGTCGTAGTGGGAGGGTAAGTGAGGTTACCCGATGTTATCTTGGGGAAGCCCAAATCGTCACTGCTGATGATCAGAGGAGGATCCATCGACCTTTAGGGATGCGATGGATGATTACGATAAGGAAGAATGGGCGACTATGAAAATCGAGATGGAGTCTATGCACTCTGTAAAACCCAAAATTTGAAATGGGGTTAATTGGTAATTTTTAAAGAGTTAAGTGTGAAAATTTTAGAAGTCTGGGCCAGAATTTGAATTTTAGAGAAATGTGCTGGTCAAAAATAAAGGTTTTGACAGTCAGCATGCCTAACCTGTTATTTTGTGCCACTTGGGCGTATCCTTCACCCTCACAACTCATAACTCTCATTATCTTTCTCGCTCTCTCTCCTTTCATTTTCTCTGTCTTTCTCCACGCACGGCCGACCCACCTCCGGTGAGATTCCGGCGTCCGTTTTTGACACCGTACGGCTCGTTGGAAAGATCTTGTCGAGCCGAGTTCGGATTGGTGTCTTGCAGCCGCCAACTCCGCCGGACGACGCCACACTCGCCGCCAAAGTTCAAAAACACCCAAACTTCCGATCGTGATATCTCCGCCGCCCCGGTGTCCGATCGAGGTGATTCCGGTCCCAATAGACTCAGAGCGAAGAGACGAAGAAAACGGTACCAGCAAAGACGGCTTGATTCTGACCGAGCACCGCCGCCCGTGGTGGCCGGATTCCGCCGCCGCCGCCTCGGATCTCCTTCCTCCGGCCTGTGAACGACACCGCCCAGCCCATTAGCTTCAGAGAGAGTCGGTGAGTCATTCTGGGCCACCAGCCTTGGTCACCGCCGCCGCTTTGCCGGAAAAGGAGCCTACATGCTGTGAGAAAAGTGGGAGGATGGTTCCGCGATCTAGCTATTGGATCCTCGTGATCTTGGTGTCAAAATGCTCAGAATCTCACGGGTAATGAAAGCCCCCAATCAATTTTGAAGATCCATGGTTGAAAAACAAAGATTCAAGGTTTGGAATTCGCCGGAATTGAGGATTTCGATCTGAGTAGTTAGAGGCCGAATTTGGTGAAATTGACATCGCCATTGGATTCAGAACCATCGATTTAGGGGGTAGAACTCAAGTCCGCTTGCGAGATTCTTCTCCGGGAAGCTTCGCCGCCAGTACCTCCACCGCCGCCGCCGCCGCGGTGGCGGATTCAGCGAACCTTCGTCGTTTGACTTTTACGACTTTCGATTGACGATCCGTTTTGAGGTAGGGGGTCCTATTCCTTAACTTTGGTGGAATTTTATTTAATTTAATTAATTTTGTCAAATTTGAAAAGATTGGAATTGTATATCAAACTTACTTATTATTGTGTTACGATATGACCGAACAAAACCACTAGGGGCCCGTCAGTAATGTACAGCGTGGCCTAGAGATTTGACATAATTTTCGAATATGACACAAAGGCATGGTTAGGAAAATGTGAACCGGACACGATAGTGAGGTAGTGTGCTGACAGTAGGTGTGGCCGTTACCATTCCTGGGTGTGAACCCAAAAACGTAAAAGAGGGGGAGGTGATGACGCTCTCCGGGGTTGAGAATCCCCAAGGTTACTGTACAGTGGTTACATCCTGGTGAGGGCCCGGAACGACAGTTCACCCTTACCCGTGGTTCGAGGACTGATCTGGTAGGGACATCGAGACAGGTGATCCTTGCTATCGGTGCCTCTGAATCACCGCGCCCTTCGGGGGTTTTCCGTCATGAGTGTACGGATTAGATTATCTCACTAACACTGATCATATGACTTATTGTACATAAAACATAAAAACTACTAACCATGCAGGTTTAATCAGAAAAATAAATAAAACTAAAGATAAGTAATAGTTCTTCTACTGAGCATTCCATGCTCACCCCCTTTGTCGTCTTTCATTCCCAGGAGGTGTACAGTGTAACCTTTCGGACGAGGAGTAGTCACCGATCAGCGTGCCCCTCGTAGAGGATCTACCATTTTCAGTTTCTTTCCTTAAATTTGAGTAAGACCTTGATTGGATTACTTTGGACAGAATTATAACTGATGATGATGATTGTATTATTAAATATTTTATTGGTGCTACATTATGCTGTGGATTTAAGTTTTAACGGAGAGTTTGTTTTAAAGGCCCATGGGCAGGCATTGTTTTTATTTCAGGAGTTTTATTTTATTTTATTTCTATTTGTGCACCGTTACCGCACTTTTATTACATAACCCCCACTTAGGGGCGTCACAGAATTTTTGGTATCAGAGCCTAGGTTGGGAAACCTAGGGAATGTAGCACCACTTTTAAACGGTTTTATTGAGTTTTACTCCTTTTGTGTTTGAGGATCATCATCAGTACTAACTCTGTCAAGTTTTCAGTCAAACTGAAAAGCATGCCGAGGCGCATCCCCCACCATGCAAATAGACTTTCGATATGGAACAGTTTCTTTGCTATGTTCCAAGCCTTTCAAAATGCCCAAAATCCTCCACATGATCCAAATCCTGCTCAACAACGCCTCGACATTGCTTGAGAGGTTCATGAAGCGAGAAACCTCCTACATTTCTTGGCTAGTCGATCCGGTAGCCGCAGAGAGCAATGGTCAAGAGTATTAAAAAGAAACTCCTGGACTCGGCATCCCACTGAATCATTGCGGTCGACTTTGCGACCTACATGTTTGAAGGAAAGCAGAGGAGTGGCTAGAGAGCCAAGGAGATGACTATGATATACCTAGCCTCTCTTGGGATGAGTTCGAGGCCCTCTTCAAGAGATCGTTCGTTCACGAGAATCACCGATTAAGAATGATCAGGGAATTTGATGATTTGGTGCAGGGTGACATGACAAAGGACACAAGACCATGCACGGTTTATCGAGCTATCCTGTTACAATCTAGGTGTATTCTCGATCCCATGGCACGGTGTGAGAAATTCGGAAAACCCGAGACCTAGATCGAGATGATGATAGCCTCGATCGCTTCAAACAATTTCCTTAAGTTGGTTCATGCAAAGAGAGTGAGCAGAGGCGTAACTTAACAAGACCTATGGGGAATACAAAGGTTCGGTGGGAGTGGAAAATCGAGGAAGATGGGTTAATAAAGCACAAGATTAACCATCAAAGGTCCGATGAGCCCAATATGTTTATAAATGAATGCAGAAATAGCTATGAATCCTAGAGTTGTCATCCGCGCTACCAAAGCCTCAAAAAAAGATGCCATCTCTATTCCCCATGTCTGCTTCTCCCGTCTGATGTTCTCCCAGGGCCTTTGGGTTCCAAGATTTCTTTGGTTCCGTTTGTGTAGCGGGAACCACATCATTTATTGTATGTAATTGGATTAAGATTGAAAATTTATGATTTGTTTTGTTACCGACTGAGTTTGACTATGGGGAAAATTGGACATAATTGTTGAGAATTCTCAAATGCATAATTTGGATGATCTTAAAAAGTTAGCTTGTCTAGGAGTTATTGCATTTTACACGCTTGCATTTTACATGCATAGTATTGACGTTTGTGGGGTTAGTAGATGTTGTGTGGGAAAATTCACAATGACACGTCGAACAACGATCGTGACACACGTGGCCCCATGCCTGCCATGTAAGGTAGCCCTCAATGCCCAAGTCTCGTTGGTTTCTCCCATATGGTACGGTTCGTTTCTCATTCCCGGGCTGTGGGTGTTGTTTGATCTTGGTGCCTCGCACTCTTTTATTTCTATGTTATTTGCTCAGTCCTACAATTAAGCGTTGATACGCATGACCCTCCCCAACACTTAGTACACCAATGGGAGGTATAGCCGAGGTGTCTATGATCCGTAGGTCCTGTTGTATAGTTTTGGGTGATCATCGATTATCAACCGATCTATTTGTACTTCAGATGGTCTGGATTTGACGTCATACCGGGTATGGATTGGTTGAGTAAGTACTGTACACAGTGGATTGTTACCAAGACGGTTACGCTTCTCACCAAGAATGGACAGGTCATGGATTATCAAGCTAAGACAGGGGCAGTAACGCCATCTCCTGTTTTGAAGGCTTGTATCGGAGGTCGAAAGAATCTGGAAAGCTTGGGAATGGTTTTTGTGTTAGGAGGAGAATTTGAGGCGAACAATTCTTCGTATGTCCCGATAGTGGATGACTTTCAAGATGTGTTTCCAAGTGAGTTACCAGGGCTTCCACCGGACAGGGAAATTGAATTTTGCATAGATTTAGTTCCCGGTACCTCTCCTATCTCTATTGCTCCATACCGCATGGCACCTGCGGAAAATGTTGAGCTAAGGAAGCAATTGCAAGAATTGATGGAGAAGGGATTTATCCGTCCAAGTACATCACCATGGGGAGCTCCTGTGCTTTTTGCAAAGAAACATGACGGATCATTGAGACTGTGTGTGGATTACTGTCAACTCAACCGGGTTACCATCAAGAATAAGTATCCACTACCCCGCATTGACGAGTTATTTGATCAATTGGGTGGATCCCGATACTTTTCCAAGATTGATCTGCGGTCAGGATACCATCAGTTAAGGGTGAGAGAAGAAGATGTTTCAAAGACAGCTTTTCGTACTCGCTACGGTCACTACGAGTTTCTCGTCATGCCGTTCAGACTGACCAATGCACCCGCCGCATTCATGGACCTCATGAATAGAGTCTTTCGTCCGTACTTCGACCGATTCATCATTGTTTTCATTGATGACATCTTGATCTATTCCAACACTCAGGAGGAACATGCAGAACATCTGAGGATTGCTCTACAGACTTTAAGGGAGCATAGCTTGTATGCCAAGAAAGAGAAGTGTGACTTTTGGATGACTGATGTGAAGTTCCTTGGGCATGTAGTTTCCCAAGAAGGCATATCGGTTGATCCTCTAAAGTGGAAGTCGTGTTGAACCGGGAGCGTCCAAGAATGTGTCGAGATTCGCAGATTTCCTTGGATTAGCGGGATATTATCAGAGATTTGTAGAAAATTTCTCAAGGATTGCATTGCCCCTAACAAAGTTAACCAGAAAGGATGTCAGATTCGTTTGGGATGAAGAATGTGAGGGAGCGTTCATGGAACTGAGACACCGCCTCACTAGCGCTCCTATTCTCATAGTCCCTAACAGCGACGAGCCCTACACAGTGTTCACTGATGCTTCTAAAAGTGGGTTAGGATGTGTTTTGATATGTCCATGCATATAACATGCCATATAGATATAATGTGCCTACTCATATGTTTTTATAACATGTCATGCATACACGTACATTCGTCATTGTTTATTTTATTTATTATAAAAGTGTTTTAGAAAAATAAAATAAAATAAGAACCATGCGCTGAAAATTGATTTAATATGATTAAATTGATTTAAGTTGCAAAATTGATTTGCAAAATAATGTTACATGTGAAATTAAATTTCAGAGTTAAATTTTGGAATTTCACATATCCGAAAAATAAATTGTTTATTTTTCAATTTGAAAATCATGAGATGTTTTTCAAACAAAATACATATTTGCAAAATAATGAGTGGGAGAGGGTTGTATGACAATATGACCCACTGGTCTCCATCATTAGTTCAACACCGTGAGATTCGAAAGGGGCTTCACGGCGGCACCGATTCCGCACTCCCTACGGAGGGCTGAAAAATTGTTTCAAAAATTGTTATCACAATTTTCTATCATTCTCATATTTAAAGAGTAGAAGTCAAACTTTAAAAAGGAATCAAATCTCTATCTCTAAGATAAAGCTTGTTAATTATCTCCTATTTGAATTTTGGAACAAAATCTCCTCTTATCCTTATCCATTATGGCCGGCCACCTTAGGGGGATTTTATCCATGTGTAGGCACCAATATCAGATAGGGAAGGAAAAGAAAATCATCATTTATCCTGTAGTCCAATTTTGACTCAAATTCAAATTTCAATTTAAGTCAAACTTAAATTAATTTGAATTCTAAATTAAACAACTTATCAAATAAGTTTAAATGGATAAATCTAGATGTGTTCAAATTCAAATTTAAATAATCACATTATTTAAATAATAATTAATTCTCAATTAATTATTTTCGAGTGTTTAATTTTAGAATTCCGTAATTCTAAAATTCCCATTTTGCCCTTTGTGTCTGGCAGAGTTACTAGGACGACGCGGGGACTAATGGACCTATAATCCCGAGCTCTAATAAAATTAATATGTAATGACCGGGAAAATTTTAAGTCAAATTCGAACAGTCCGGTATTTGACCGTAATTTTTCCCGGAACAGAAAGTAATAGAAATATTGATGTAATCAGGAAAGTGATATGTAGAAACTTTATATACAGGGTAAAATCACCCGAAAAGTATAAAGTTATAATACGAATATTTTTACAGAGAAAATTCGTAAATATCAGTTGTGAATAGTGAAATATCAGTTAAAAGTTAGAAATTTTAACAGGTATATTTTAGTTATGAAAAACTGAAATATTTGGTAAATGACCAAATGACCAGTTAGAAAAAGAGCAGAAATATTAGAAGTAAGGAAAATAGCAAAAGTTTCTGAAACAGAATTTTCCCGAGTCAGTTAAAGCGGGAAACTTTAAAAAAAACGAGTACCGCGAGGGTACGCGTTTTGGGCAATTCTGGATCGTTTAAAACGAAAATTTCAGAAAAAGAAATTGACTATTGAGATACCCAAGAGAAGTGGGTTGAATATGAGAAATTTGACCCAGGGTGCTCGGCAATCCGAAAAAGATAGAACCTGCATCTGGGTGTGAAATTATCGGCACGGAAAGAGACTCGTTTTGAAAACGGAAAGTTTGGTCTCGACAAGAAAAATGTGGGGAACACAGAACCACTTAAATTAAGTGTTAAACTTAATTAGAATTAGTAGAATTAAATTATGGGAATTAAAGTTATTTCTCTAATTTAATTTTAGAAAGTAATGTGATATTTTTAGAAATATTAATATAATATACCTATTACACTTAAAATGGCCTACGGATGACATTAGAAGCCAAAATTGCTTTTTCTCTAAGTGTGGCTGAGAGATAGAGAAAAGAAAGAGAAAAGAGAGAAAATCAAGGAAAATCAAGGAATCATCCGTTTTTTTTGAAATTTCTTCCGATTCGGTCCGGTAGAAACATAACCTGAGGCGTTCTAGTGGAGAATCTCAACTTTTCAAGGTAAGATTTCGGATTTTTCATGAGAAACCGCTTGCTTTTTCGTTTTTGTGAATAGTAACTCATCTCGGGAAAAATCCAGAAACGAAAAAACGAAACCGAGGTTTTGTCGGGGACTACGATAGGAGTTTAATGTGCAAGTATTGAAAGGATTGAACAATTTTTTTTTGGATTTACACTAAAAATCCGAAAATCCCTAGAAATGGAGGAAATGTATTTTTGTTCAATTTATGTAGCAATTTGTGTTCGGGAATGTGAATCGGACTACGTGTACCGAAATCGAAAGTAAAACGAAAGTTATTGAAAACTCAGGAAACGAGGAAAATTAAAGCGAAACTCTAGAGAATGAAATTTCCTAAAATCTAGTTAGCAAGCAATGAGTTAGGAATCTGATTCTAGAGAATGGATAACAGTCCATAAATGAGTTTGAAATTAGATTTAAGAATCTAAGTATGAGGAATTGTGATTGGAATAGGGAATTGATACCTATTTCCATGAAACAGGTTTTGGCACGAATGCCGAAGCAACAAGAAAGAACTTCAAGCAAGCGGGTATCCTAGCGGATTACCGGTAAGTATAGACATATATGTTTGTCTGGACTCGAGTAAGCTGCAGTTAGACTTAGAACTATTAATTTACTTATGTTCCTAAGTCTATGTGATTACATGTGATTATACATGTTTGGAGGGCTTAATGCTCTAGATTTCAGAAGGGCGACATATGGTTACCCTTATGCATAGTTAAAAGACTGACGGGTCGTTGGCCTCTGCAAGGGAGGAAAATCTCAAAGAGTAGAGATTCCGACTTGACCAGACAGTAAGTAATGAGCCAGTAAAGTAAAAGACTGACGGGTCATCGGCCTCCGCAAGGGAGGGAAATCTCACAGAGTAGAGATTCCGACTAGACCAGCCAGTAAAGTAAGAACAGAAAGATAGAAAGTAGTTTAAAGCATGTTTCACACGAGCATATTTGCATCATAACTCTTAATGTAATTTCTATTAGTTTATGATGTATGCATGTTTATACTTACTGAGCGTTAGCTCATCAGTTTACTCGTGTGTGCAGGTAACAAAGGTAAGCAGCCAGTCATATAGTGGTTTGCTTGATGGACATGCGGAGGCAAGGGTGGCGGAAATGTCATGGGTGCACGGGAGTAGTCTTTACTACGCCGCTTAGAAATTAAATTCGCTGCAAGTTAATGTAATATAGAATAATAGTATGTATGTTTAGTTCTAAGAAGAAGATATTACAACCATTGTCTTAGTAAAGAACAACGGACTGTAATAAGTTAAGACAAGTTTCGGGAACTAGTATGATACCGAATCTTTAAAGTAATAGCAAGATGTGCTATTAGTGTATCAACATAACATGTTAAGAACCCGATGGTTAAAGTAAAGAAAAAAAATTTACCCGCACATGAACGTAAATTAAAGAGACAATAGTCTAACAACGAATAATGGATTAGACTATAGCTTAGCCCATTAGTAGTAGTATAAGGAACGGCGACCGCGCCGCGAGGGCGCGGGTCGTCACATAATAATCAATTAAACACTTTAATTAATTAATTAATTCTATTAATTCCAATAGTTACTCCACTATAAACTTGGAATTGCACTCTCGAAATTATAGATATAAATTACTTCTAAACCGTGAAGTGTCCATTTGATATAACCATTGCATATAGATCAATCCTCCATAAATAATTCATAATTAGAGCCAGGTAGAATCCGTTAACCTCTCCGATTATATCTTTATCCTGAGTACCATTGATTCTCTAATGGACAAAGTGATTCATAAAACACATTCATGAATCGAGCTCCCTCTTTGGTCCAAGTACCGAATCAACCCTCAAGAGAATTATTTATCTACTTCTTTCTCAAGAAGGAATGGATTCCATCTCCTATAATAACATTCCCAGCTACCTACTTCATCATGTCTCCAAAATACAAGGGATAGGATTCAGGGTCTCAGAATCCGTACCGAGTAAATTAAAAGACACAAATACATAAATAGGAGTTTGTTAAGAACTCAGGATTAAGATCATTCTATATATGACCATTGGTAGACTCAATTAGAATTTCTATACTTAACGGAAATTATTAGAAATTCATATTGTGTCTGTGTCCTTGTTCCACATAATCTCATTATGCGAAATACACTCATTCAATATCTCGCCATATTAACAGTGCGGATAACACCGTTCCATTCTAAATGGGAATGACATGTATTAATAATGTTTTAATTAAAGATTCTGAACTTTAATTAAATTCATTATGAACATTACTTTTTGATTATTATCCTTAAACATTATCCTCTCGTATATAACACTTATATACAATGTTTAAGGTTACATAAATAATCATGGAATTTTCATTGATATTCATAAAATATTCATAAATATATGCACATAAAATAATGAATAAACTCTTTTTATTAAATAAATAATAAATATCCTATTACATCTCATGCTTCTAGGACACCATTCCCAACAAGAGGTGCAACTATGAATCTTCCTCGATGGGTTAGATGCCACAACAAGAACTTGGGTGGAAAGAGGAAATGGTACCACCTCTCTCTACCAATTATCAGCAGAGGAAGTGTATTGGTTTTTGGAAGACATGGCGGATTATGACAATTGGTGTTGGAATCATTCTCCAAACAACCAAGGTTGGGAAGAGTGTTCTAACATTTGCGTAGTACAAACTGTAATACTACACATTGAATCATTAGATTATTCCATGATTCTATAATTCTCCTCTCATAATACTGCTTAGATCTTAAAATATTCTTAGTTATTACTAATCGAGTGCTCACTTATTGGTTCATCAATTTGTCTGAACCGTTAAGAATGTGATGACTTATCTGAAGTCAAACAATTTACTTGAACTTTCACTCTCATAGCCAGTATTCTCAATCATTATTTGACATGGTGTACCATTAAGTCATTTCTTTCATGTCTCACGGTACTCTTAAACATTCCCATATATACTTATTAGGCTTTTCATAGTATATCTTGTCATATTGAGATTTTACACGTCATTCTAATATGAACACGTGTATTGCGAGGTTTTAAACCTGTAGAATGCATGACTTATTTATGGAAAAATCCATAAATAAGTAGACTTACTTATCTACTAATTCTCCTCGACATTACAATTCACTAGGCTTATATAAATTTGATCTTCAAAATTAAAATGAAGCCGAGGAAAAGTAATGTTTTTCGTTATTTTTCCTGTGAAGAGCATCTTCCATTGGCATTTTTTTTTCCTCTGGGGATCTTACTAAGATTATTGACCTTTCTTTCTATGAGGTCTCTTTTCTACTAATCCATGATTTCAACTTGCTCTCTACTCTTAACTCCTGCATTTCTTTATCAGGATCTTGATTTGATATATGGAATGACTCAAGAATCTATCATCTTAACATTTTCTTAATGGGTTCCCATTATCCAAATCGTTATCATTAGCAATAGTAGTAACTATAGCTTACTTATATACTTGTTCTGATACTTTGGGGAATCTATCTTTCCTCAATTAAACTTTCTCTATTTTTTCTTGGGTACTCCGCCTTTCTCTTGGAGTATGAGTGAAGAAAGATCGGTCTTCTTGTCCATACTTATAGAAGCTCTCTACTTTGGTCTAATAGTTTTCCCCATTGATTATGGGCTATCTTCACTTCTACTTTGTTTGTCATAATCACTAAGCGGTTTCTTATCAAAACTATGGGGCCTCAATTTAACTATTCTCCATATATATATATATATATATTTATACTTAGGTTGGAGCTTCACCTATCATCTGACCAATAGTTCATATGACGCACGAACTCAAAGGTATCTCAAATCCTTTCTCACATGTAAAACTGTATTGTAATACTCTTTTATTCTAACTTATTGTAGAATTTGTGGTCAAACATCGTATCATATCACGATTGTTTAGGCACTTTTTCCTGTCTGAAGCTTATTTCATAGAGTAGCAAGACCCTTCTGAATCTAAATTTCATACAACTAGTGTAAGACATACTTCTACAAGATAAGGTTGTGTTGATTCCTGAGTCTGTAAATGACTACTTGAGGTTTACCGACCTTATATTTGTCTTATAATCATCAGACTTAATAACTAGTTTCCTCAAATACTTAAGTCCTTAAGAAATACATGTATCAACCTCATCTGGCATACTTATCTTCTTGCTGGAGCCCTAACTGTTTATGTTTCTATCACAAACCATTCATAACTCTCCTTCAATTTTTTTGAAGGATAGTTATTGCTTACACAACTAGCTACATCATCTTTTCCTTTGGGGTTGCCAATGTACCCTTTAACAATGTGATACTCCTCAACTGTTCTGTTTCTTAGGCTTTATGAGTCTTTTTAAGGGGTCTACCATTTTCCTTTTTATCTAGTGTCGAGTTGAAACTACTCTCGAAAGTATGAACTCATTCAAGGAGATACCATCTACGTACTTTAGCATTCTTCCTTCTAATATACTCTTTATATAATCGAGTTCTTAAGCTCATTTCATCTCGTGTTTACTTTCCTCAAAGAACAATTATTTTAAACTTATGACTCTGGAAAAATTCTAATAATTTCTCCTTAAAATAGGTATATTTCGAAGTATTACCTTTTGTTGACATTTTTGTTCTTAAGTAGGATCATTCATCTTTCAATCCTTGTGCCTTTCAGAGCATAGATCATAGTCTTAATGATTATACATCCATCCTTCATAACCTAATCCTCGACCTTTAAACTCAATAAGGTCATCCTCCCAATGTAAAAATGATTACACTAAAAAAATTTCTTCCATTTTCTTTATATTCCTAGATTGATAATAGTGTTCCCCTATTTATCATCGGGCATGGTATATATAAAACAAAGTCCTCAAACCATTGCTACGTTTGATACCCCATTATCTTACTTTTAACATACTTATCATACTGACTAAACTATTAGTCCTTATTGTTCCTTCACTTATGCAAGAGATCTTCTCCTTTAAAAGGATTACATTTTATATCCTCCATTAAGAGTTTGACTTATAAATTCATAACTTCCGTCCTCAAAGTTTCAATTATAAGTCCTAATAAATATGTCTTAGATTGGCATCACAACCAAATTTTCTTAATAGATAAACACTATCCTTAATTGGTTTGCTCCACTCTTGTTGTGATTTCCTTTTTACAACACCTCTTGATTGGCATGGAAATCGTATTATTTCTATTTCCTTGCTTCATAATATCTAATAATGATTCTCACTTCGATTCTAAGGTTTTTAGCTTTCTTAAGCTATAATCCCGTTTATTAAGAGATTTCACATACTCAAGTTAATCTCTTTGAGTAGAAACATAGATGAGCACCTTTATTACTTTATTCAGATCACATTCTCTATTCGTGGTCATCCTAGTATCGTGCCTACTTAGCACATATAATCCATGATTTCTAATGGATAAGGTTATGACAGTGTATTGTCATACCCTAACTGCCTACTATCTTATGTCATCACTTATTTTCTGTCAATCGATACTTTAACCGTAAAGGCAACTTTTACCTTTAACATCTTTACCTAATGCAATCTTAATTCTTTTAGCGGATTTTAAACAAATCCGTAACTGTATTCTTCAATCTTAAATAGGGTTAGAATATCTCCCTTGAGATCGCTGTAGAGGGATTAGTTTGGTCAAAACTAATCTAGAACAACATCCCTCAATTTGTCTATGACCTTCGATGTTCTTTTCTTATCACTTAAGCTGCTGCTTACCTTTAAACTCATTGCATTAATTCTTGTACATATATCCAAATGAGATTCTCCACATCTTGAACCCTTTTTTGCATTTGTCTTAACTAATAGCCTTTGTGCGTTATTTATCATAGCATTCATACACATAGGTACTTTTTATGAGATTACTGAACATTTTAAGGCAAGCAATCATCGTGTATTATATCTTAAGTGGGTCGCATAACATCTACCATAAGCTGGTATTGCTTAACGTTGAAGCTCTATTTCCTATATCGTATCTTGATATACGTATATAGTCATCGAACGTGGCCCGCGTCTAGCTTGACGGGGTTACATCGTCCATCTACTTATTAACATCGTCTTTATGCTACATAGTCGATCCTTTTCATGGATCCATTTTGAAAAGCTACTGACTAACAACACAGATCAATGCTTCTTCAAAAAGAGTCTCGGTAGTTGTTTCTTTTCAAACAGCTGCACGTGGCTCCGATACTTTGCTTGGCTTCAATACTTTGCTTGGCTTCATAGCCCAGCAATGATCATTAAGAGGTCACCTCAAACGATCACACTTCTCGAGATATCCTCTTGTCAGCCCAAGAGAATACAACACAGTAAAATGATAGGGCGGTTAGACTTGAATGGTCCTTGATAGGACGATCTTAATCGTGCGAACGTATTAACTTTTGGTTGCTCGTTAAATAAGCGTTCGCGTCTATTAACTACTATAAACTACTTATCATAAACATACTTTAACTTACTTGGACTATGGCGAAGCAGACACGTGACGACGTGGAGTAGGATGGCAGGATACCGGCTCTGATACCAACTGTGGCGACCCTCCTATGAGGCCGCCACCGTAACTTACTTTTAACTTGTACTTACTGGGGTTTCTTAAAATTTGCGGAATATCTTTTTTTTTTTTTTTAAAACATAAGAAGGAATACTTTCATAATTTGTAACAATAATTTCAAATAAGTGAATCACTAAATTTCTTAAAGCTTTTCTTAATTTTAGTTAAGATAAAACCTTTTATAAATATCTTTCAAGCTGAATAGCATTTGAACTCTTGTTTCAAATACTCTTTAAAAGCCTTTCTAAAACTAGTCATTTTAATTGGCCATCTCATTTGACTTTAAAACCGATTTCGTGAAAAATCTTAAATTCAAGTACATTTTAAAGTCCTTTCAAAATCAATCATTTAAACCGTTAAGTTTAAAATTCATTTATTTGTTGCATGAACTATTGCAACGTTCTAAAACTTAAATAGTCAAAACTAGGGTTGTTAGCTGCAACCTTGGTTTTCTTAACATACATATGTACGTATACTTTTTAAACATACATACTTAAAACCTTTGAATCATATAGACATATACATGATTTTTTCTTAAACTTACTGCGAAAATAACTGCGTAAGCGGTATCCATTCCCATTTCCACCATTCGGTCCGCCGCTCACCATTGCCCTTCAAGAATTGCCGATAGGTTTCTTACCTACAAAGCATGAAATATATCTGATTGAGCTTTTCGTTTCGGCAAGTAGGAACTATATCTCACAAAATAACTGTAAGTACATATGTATAAGTATGCATGAGCCGATTATGCTTGATTATGATGTTTTATCATAGTCTTATTATCTTATCTTATCTTATCTTTCTTCTTGATGGGGCCGAGTGCTCACGCACCACTTGCGGCGCAATCATCGGGACGTAAGGGTTTGCAAGGTCCCCAACGACCCGTGATTTAAATTGAACCGAGTGCCTCCCTTGCGAAGGACCCTTTTTTTTGTTCATTTATCTCCTTGTGGAGTCCGATTACCTCCCTTGTGGAGGCCGGTACGGCACTCAACCGAGTTTCTTCTTATAAGTTCCTCTTGACTTATTAAGGTGTATGCAATATGACCTAGCATAGCATACTATAACATTAAATTAATTTAAGCACATATAATTCATGTGCACCGCTTATGTGTATGCATCATAACATAGCATCGTATACCATACTTAAAGCATAAACATATATATATATAACATGTGTAAATTTTTTTTTCTTTAAAATCTATTCATCTTTGAGGCTAGATTCCTACTTACCCGATTTACAAAGCTAGAATCCACTTTTTTCGCCAAATGACCTATTCTCTTATCTGCTTATTTGAAAATAAACCCCCACCGAGAGTGTGAGATTATCCGTCATTTGCTATTCTATTTTAGCAACTTATGAAGGAAATCTAGCCCTTTACTTAAGGCATGTATTCCTTTCCTTTACTGAAGGATAATTCACTATAAGGATCGATTTGTTAAATCCTCAAAATCTTATTTTCCTTAATTGCCATTACAAGTTTGTGCTAAATTGATAATTCATTAATTATCTTATCCTTATAATAAGTCTAATAATTTAGTTAACTAATTTTAGTAATTAATTAACCCTCTTATTCATATACTAAGTCTACATAAGTTAGTTAATTAATCTTAGTAATTAATTAACTTCCTTAACCATATTCTAAGTCTTAGATAATTTAATTAATTAGTTTTAATAATTAATTAAATTATCATCAATAATACACTTCTAATAAACTTTACTTTACCTCACTTGACGGGCTCATAATCTGTTGAGGTCCATATTTACCGTCGTAAAATTAAGGGTTTAGCGATCGTTTTTTTACGATTTTCGCTTACATGCTTATTTGAAAACCGTTAAGCTTTTATTGGAAAACTACATACGGCATTTAACATAAATATAAACCTAATTCACGAATCTCATAATTAACGATTTTGTGAAAATCATATGCCTTATATGACTATCTTAATTAAACCATAAGCAAGGTTTGTACTTGCCCGGATTCCGAGCTAAGCAGCTCGATAGTATCTCGCTTGTCGTGTTCTCCCGTATTCCTCAAAACTAATTTGGGAAAAGCTGCAAGCACTATGAATGATCCTTGAGGAACATCGTAGCTTTACACACTCGATTCTGATCTTTACTTGTTCAGTCTGAACCACCTCGATCCGCGTGCAACCAGTACCAGACAATTCTTATCAGAATTGAATTTGGTTGAACAGATGTCACCATTGCATTTAGCACGTCGAAATGAGTCGGGATACGGTCTCGGATCATCAAACGGAGGTCGATAGCCTGATAAACAACACCTCGCCGGAATATGGCGGCGGCGGCGGTGGCGTACGGCGGCGAAGGCTCCCGGAGAGTTTTTCCGCGGCGGACTTGGGTCCTACCCCCCTAAATTGACCCTTCTGAGTCCATTGGTGCGGTCAATTTCACACCATTTGGCCTGTAACAGTACCCATCGGGACCGGCAACGTCGGTAAAATCCGGCGACTCAAATCTCACATTTCTGGTCACGAAATCTTAAAATTGGTTGAGGAATTTTCTTACCCACTTCCTTTTGAGTGTTGTGACACCAAAATTACGACGATCCAACGGTTAGATCGTCGGAACCACCTCTTCCCTCCACGGACGGCGGCAGTGGCTCCGTTTTCTGGCCAAACTGCGACGGTGATGGTGGTTGCTGGTCGGGATCTACTGGGCGTCGGCTTCTGAGTCGATTGGTGGGGGCGGTGGCATCCACGACGGCCTGGAGAAAGAGAAACAACGGCGGGGCGGAGGTGATTCCGGCCACCACGGACGGCAGTGCTCCGGCCATCATTGAGCTATGAAAATGGATGGGTTTTCTTCGTCTCGCTGCACTGAGTCCATAGGAACTGAAATCATCTCGATCGGAGGTCGGATGGCGGAGATATCACGACGGGAAGAAAATGGTCATTTTAGAACTTCCGCCGGCGATTGCGGCTGATTCCGACAGAGTTAGAGGTCGTGCCGCATGTCGTTGAACTTAGCTCGTCGAGATCTTTCTATTGACACCGGCAGTGTCAAAAACGGAGGTCGGAATCTCAACTTGAGTATTTGACCTTTGATGGTTTTGTGGGAAAACGTGAGAGAAGAGAGAGAGAGTGAGCGTGAGCGTGAGCAAGAGAGAGAAAATGATAGAAGCCTAAAAATTTCACTATATATAGTGTCTAATTAAGACAAGATTACATGCTTGATTTTATCCTCAAATATTTCCTCTAAACAGATTAAATTTATACTGATTAGAGATAATTAATTTAGCTCATGTAAATTAATCTATTACTTACAGTCTAATATTAATTTCTGAATAATTCAATATTGTTTTATATTCTTACTCGCGTAATATTTCGAACTGTTTCAAGTCTTGAAATTAATTCTAGACTGAACAAATTCAAAATCTAACTTCTCAACATTCTATCTCGGGAATGACGTTGTTTCTGACGGTGTCAAGTCCCGAGCTCACATTGTACCCTTCTGCTATGGGTATTTACCTTGTGACTTTAACCTAACTGTCTGGCAATTAAGGATTTTCCCTTCTTTTAAAATGTCAGTGTGTTTTTTTTTACACGCTGCTAACATCATGCTGTGTTTGGAGATTCTTGAAATTAAGATTCTCAAACTATACTTGTACTAAAAATTATTTCGCCTTAAAATACGGCGAGAATTTATCGATCGAATTTACTTGATCGAAACATGAACTTAACATGAAATCTGCTATAGAATTTAGGAATACATATATTGATTCCATTAATCCTTCAGTCACATAATATTTTCTAGGAAAATCCTTGGCTTAAATAAATAAATTATTTTATTTAAAGTCTGAGATTTTCTCAGTCATTACAATTTAATTATGTATGTATGTGATGAGTAGGCACTTGCATTTATGTATGTTTATTTTTTTATTCATGATGATGAATGTATGGATGGTGGATTTGGTCGTTAATTATATGGTTCCATGGATCGGTTATATTTATTCATTAATAAATTATTTGTAATTTAAATTGGGATTAGAATTATTGTAATTCTAGGATTTGGGTAGAATTAGGGTTTTTGATTTTGAATCAAAAGGGAGGCATTGAAGATCAAGTTTGAAGCCTTCAAAGAAGCCCAGAAAACTGCCCAGAAAATTTCCATAAATAAGCCAGAACGCGTGATTACGCCCAAACGTGTACAAAAACAAGCGGTCAATTGTAGTACAATTTGAACGGTCGATCCCACGAGGAAGTGTTAAATTGAACAAGAAATGATTAGCAAATAAAAAGCGTTAGGAAAGTAGGCAATCAAACAAAGAAAAATGAATGAGTGTTTTTGATATTTTTTAACAATTTAAAATAAAGAAAATTCAATAATAAAAAGTGGTAAGGCTTTGAGAATCCTCCATATGCTTTGTTCACCTATTTGGATTTTGATTCATGAATTGACTCAATTGAAAGTTTCACATCCCAAACAATCAATCGGAAGATAAATATTTGAAGAACATATGAATTAAAAATGTATTCGAGTAAATAAAATTCTAACGTTTAAAATTAGGAAAAATTATCTTATGAGAAATCCAAGAGCGACAATATACCGTTGGCAATAATGCAAAATAAAAGATTATTAAATCTAAGAGCGACAATATACCGTTGGCAATAATGCAAGAAAAGACTACTCATAAAATAATAACGATCAATATATAATATAACGCAACAATCACATAAAAAGAGCATGACTAGATTTATATGAGAGTTGACAATAAAATATATTGATAAGAAGAAGAAATATGATAAAAGAAAATTATTTACTCAAATGTATAAAACTTACAAACCATTGGAGAATCGAAAATCCAAATAAATTCACTACACATATAGGATCATCTCAAGCCTCACCTAAATACTCTAGCCTAACTTGTACATAATTCCCATAAAATTCTAAAAAGAAAATATGAGAATAAGAACAAGAAAATATGTGAGAATTTAGGCTCTCAAAAATGTCTAACTCTCTCTATCCCCTGACTTTTTTTAATCACCTTCACAATCATCCTATTTATAGAGTTTTGGGTGTGTTAAGAGTGTAAAAACCGGATCCTTAATCGCGGGAGAAAATTCATCACGCTCGATGAGTGGGACACGTGTCAGTTGGCCATTCGCGCGCGGGAGAAGACATGCTGCACAGCTGGGCCACGTGGCGAGAGTTGGACGCGCGCGGGAGAGAAAGTCGCGTGGAGAGGGAGAGGCATGAAAACGCGCGACGCTGGGGACAGGCGGACACGTGGCGCAACGTGGTTGGATGGGCTCTGGCATGCGGGACCCACACGGAAGAGTGAGGAAGCTTGGGTGACGCGCGTGTGAGGAGAACTCGCGCGGAGGAGCGGCGGTGGTGGCGAACGCAGCGCGACGCTGGGAACATGCGGATTCCCACCGACGCTGCGGGCGCGATCTGATTGGAGGAAGCTGGGTCCCACGGCCTGCGGTGCGCAGTGGTCGACACGTGGCATGGCTGCCTGGCTCGCGGCTTCTCGGCTTGGCTCGTGGCTTGTCGGCTCGGCTCGCGGCTTCTGATGGGCTGATGGGCTTTGGGCCGAATTGGGCTTTTCTTGGGCTCAACTTTTGGGTTTTTCTTGGTAAACTAGCCCAATTTCAATTGTTTTCTTCAAAAACCTGAAAAATAAAATAAATCCAATTAAAATTAAATCCTCTAAATTTAGGAATATTTAATTTAAAGTCACAATTTTGATAAAATAATTTGACAATTATGAACATTAAAAGTGCAAATTCGTGCACTTATCACAACCCCCAACCAATTTTTATTGCTAGTCTCTAGCAATTCAAGCGAAAAGAAAAATCATGTCAAGTGAAAATTTAAATCAAAACCTGCAAAATCACCTAAGCAATCAAACAAAACATTAGTAAGTCATCAGAAAATGCTATCAAAATAACCCAGGTCCATAACTCCAGTCGTGGTGTGTGTGCACGGACCGTATCCTTCTTACCACATTCCTTAACACAAATAGCATCGAAAAACTCACCAAGGTAAAGCCTCAACTCCATTTACCTCACGGGGGACGGAAATATTTTGATGCAAAGGGATTACGCTCATGGAGTTGGAAATGTGACAATTAACGCTCAAGTGAGAGAAGGCAATTTAAGGACAAGCTGTTAAACAAACATTGATCAAATGATAGGCAAATCAAATATCTGGAACAATTCATCACTCAAACTGTAAACAAACTTTCGGGATTTCATTCTGGCCAAGAGGAAGATCTCATAAACAAACAAAGAGCCGAAAATATACACAAATATACACAGATTTTCTTTTTTTTTTTTTTTTTCGAGGCAAGAGACAACATACATTTGATGAAGCTGATGTAGTAAGTGTAGGATCTTATTGTGATTTATATATGAAAAATCATTTGAACAACAACAATATTGTAGGCGGAATTTCAAAAATTTTATCATATCCATTTAATTCATAATTAAACGTAAACCACAACGAGAGATTCATGCATGATATATGTTTATGGACAAAGGATTAGAAAAATCTCACATACCTTTGTGACGATTGAATTAATTGACCGCAAGGATCTTGTCTCACTATCTCACGTTCCAAGATGGAGAATTGCCGTGAAACAAGATCGTTGTTTATTGTCACGATCACACCAAGAACCACTCGTTGATTCAAGGCTATGTCTCTACAATTTTTAGGATGAGAGAGTGGGCTCTTTTTCAAAAACCTAAGGAAACTTTTTTCCTTCTATTTTGTCTCTACAAAATCCGGCCACCCTAAGGAAAGTGTGATCTCTTTTTCTTTTCTCCAAAAGACTCTCACCCTAGGGTTTTCAATAATATCCTTATATAGGAGAAAATTCAAAAACTCAAACCCTAGATGGGATTTTGAATTTCTCCTTAACCCTAGGGTTGAAATCCGAAAAATCCCTACATGGCTTAGGGATTTCCGAATTTCCTTCCCTATTTTGGAGCAAAATTCAAAAAATCCCCTTAAGGCAAGGGATTTCGAATTTTCCCAAAATAAAATCTCACTTTTCTCTTTCCTTTAGTTGCCAAATAAAATCATGTTTAAATTTCATTTTGAATTTTAAATTAATCTCCATTAATTTCAAAATTCAAAACTCATTCTTTTTATTTTTCAATTATCAAATAAATGAAAAATAACACAATGAATTTAAACATAATTATGGGTTCTGTTTTTCCCATTTATTAGAGCTAGCCTTGAGACCGAATGGACCCACATGAACAAAGCTATGGAATTACAATATTCGACTAACTCATCCCTATAAGTTATCGACATATTTAATTCCGACATCATCATAACTCCACTAAAAGTTCGATGCCGAATAATCTCTCGATTCATGTGCGCTAATTTTTCTTTTGGTGTTGATACAATTTATCACACGGTCCACAGTGTAAATGCATTATTATCCTTCGTAAATATCGGTGATCGAATGGTGTATATAATATTACCGCTTTTACCATTCTAATCATTATTTCCTCAACTCCTTTATATATTTGTGAATAAGAAAGACAAACGTTCGTAAGATGTCTCGCACATGTTACGATGTCTTAATCAATGAATATCATCATTGAATACCAGGCCTGGTTTATTTATTCACACACCCGTCAATAAAGCATGAGGTGATATTATTTTTACGAATTCCATATCTGTGAATCACATAACTCCAAGTTAATATTGTCATGATCCCAATGACCGAGATGTCGTTCAGTAACTGTGAACTAACCTCATTGGCGAATCAAAGATCATGAGATACTAAGTTGAGCTACGCATTCACTTCAGGATTAAGATAATTATACAAATATACTTAAGTTGTGATGATTAGGTTTAGAGTTGTGTAAACGGTTTTTACTCTAACCTAATCAGTCACATGGTCTATTCAACATGTTGCGAGCATGTCTAGATCAACCACAGAGTCCAACTCCCATGCCCCGAGACCCAGCATCACATGGTTCGATCTAATGATCATAATCGATTCGATTGCCCAATCAATCCTAAGACTGCGAATATCTATTTTAAACATGATCAAGAAGAGTTTGTCCGCGGGGTTCCCCGACTCTTCTTTTCGTTGGTAATAGTTTATGGACTAAGCAATATCATAAACACTCTTGAGTATGTGTCAAAACATAACTTTATCTTATTTTATAAAATCAAGCAAAATAATAATGTCTTACATTTGTCATTTCATAAATAACAAATTACATCCCACTTTATGGACACATTTCCAACAAACTCCCACTTGGACTTAAAGTAGGTGTGTACAATCTCGCATGCCCAAACCTTCCAGATGCGTATCAAGACTTTACCGGATAAAGCCTTTGTAAACGGATCGGCTAAGTTGTCATGTGTTGATATCTTTGTCACTTCAACATCGCCTCTTTGTACAATCTCACGGATGAGGTGGTATTTCCGCTCTATGTGCTTGGACCTTTATGGCTTCTAGGCTCCTTAGAGTTTGCTACAGCCCCACCGTTATCGCAATACAGTACCATGGGCCTATCGCCTGGAACAACTTCCAGTTGAAACAAGGAACTTTTTAAGCCATACAGCTTCTTCAGCGCCTTCACAAGCCGCCACATATTCGGCCTCCATGGTGGAGCCGCTATGCAAGTCCGCTTGATGCTCCTCCATACCACTGAACCTCTATTCAGGACAAACACTCCATCCTGAAGTGGATTTCCTGAACTTATCCGATTGGAAATCGGAATCGGTATATCCCAATATATTCAGGTCGACCGAATATACAAGCATATAGTTCCTCGCTCTCCTAAGATACTTGAGGATATGCTTTACAGCAACCCAAAGTTTCGGGTCCGTGGTTTGACCGAATCTACTCACCACGCCCTACTGCGTAGCATATATCGTGTCCGGTGCAAAGCATCGCATACATGAGGCTTCCCACGGCTGAAGCGTATGAACTCGGCTCATGTCTTCCTCTTCTTGAGGAGTCTTGGGAGACTGCTCCTTAGAGAGGGATACTCCATGTCCGAAGGGTAGATAACCCTTTTGGAGTTTTGCATAGCTTAATCGGTCCATTACCTTATCGATGTAGGATGCTTGAGACAAGTGCCAATTGTTTGTTCTTCCGATCTCGAAAGATCCGAATTCCCAAAACATAGGCAGCTTCTCCTAGATCCTTCATGTCAAAAGCGCTGCGAGCTAGAGCTTAACCTCGTTAGTCTTCCTACATCATTCCCAATGAGTAGTATGTCATCTACATATAAGACTAAGAAAACCACTTTGCCTTCTTGTATCGACTTATACACACAAGGCTCATCCATTGACCGAACAAAACCATAAGTTTTAACAGCCTCATCGAATCTCGATATTCCATGATTCGGATGTTCGCTTGGTCCATAAATGGACTTACGCAATTGCAAACCTTTTCTTCTAGACCCTTTTCAATGAATCCATCTGGTTGTGCCATGTAAATGCGCTCATCCAGATTGCCATTCAGAAAAGTCGTTTTTACATCCATCCGCCAGATTTCATAATCTAAAGCAAGCAAAGAATGGATAGAAGAATTCGGATGGATTTAAGCATGGCTACCGGAGAGAAGGTATCCTCATAGTCGATGCCTTCTTTCCCGGGTGTTGCCCTTGGCTACCAGCCTTGCTTTGAATGTCTCTACATTCCCATCCGGACCCCTCTTCTTCTTGTAGATCCATTTACACCCTACGGGTTTTACCCCTTCAGGAGGATCTACTAGAGTCCATACGCCATTTTTATACATCGATTGTATTTCAAGGCCCATGGCTTCATGCCATAGGTTTGCTTGAACTTTCCATGGCCTGCAAGTAGGAGACAGTTCGTCGATGTCTAAATCGAGATCGCATATAATGCGTCTCCATAAGACATGTACCTATCAGGTTGTCTCACAACCCTCCCACTACGCCGAGGCTCCACCGGTGTTAGTTCTTGTTGTGGTTCATCTGTTGTCGGTTCAGGAATAGATTGCGGATATGTTGCATGAACATTTTCACCGATCAATTCCTCAAGTACAAGCTTGCTTCTTGGCTTCATATTCTTTATAAAATCCTCTTCCAGAAAACGAGCATTCGCGTTTGACGAATGTTTTCGATCGAGAGGACTATAAAAGATATAGCCTTTTTGTTCCTTTGGGATATCCTACAAATAGGCACGATTACGAACGACTAGTCGACTTACCAGTCTTCTTTCTAAGCACATGTGCCGGACAACCCCATATTACGGGTGTGGCCAAGAGATGACTTCTTGCCACTCCATCTTTCATATGGAGTTCAGTGTACCGCCTTAGATGGAACTTGGTTCAGAATGTATTTCTTTGTTTCCAAGGCATATCCCCAAAAGGAATCTGGAAGAGATGAGTAACTCATCATTGATCTAACCATGTCTAATAGAGTTCGATTCCTTTCTCTCGACACGCCATTCTACCGAGGAGTACCTGGCGCGGTCGGGTTGAGAAAATATACCTTCTTCCTTAAGAAAGTCTTGAACTCTCCCAAAGCAAGTATTCACCACCACGATCGGATCGTAGTGTTTTGATCTGTTTATCTAATTGCTTTTCAACCAAGGCCTTGAATTCTTTGAACTTTTCAAAAGTTTCGGACTTTTGACGCATTAGATAAATATGACCAAAACGAGAATAGTCATCGATGAAGGTTATGAAATATTCATATCCTCCTCTTGCTTGGATATTGAATGGCCCACATACATCACTATGTACGAGTTCTAGGCATTCATCGCCTCTATTACCCTTTCTTTGAAAAGGGTCTCTTGGTCATTTTTCCTTCTATGCGGGACTCACATGTAGGTAGTGAGCCTACACTTAAGGTTTGCAAGGGACCGTCTCTTACCAACCTTTTAATCTGTCAAGGCCAATATGTCCAAGACGTAGATGCCATTTGTAGGTTTGATCAATTGAGTCTAACCTCAATCTCTTACTTTCTCTCATTGAATCATCATTCAATTCAAGATCGCAAATCGTTGGAATATTTGGTTTAACGAGAATGCATTGTTTATCATGATTGTAGAAGTAATCATGAAGCCATTCTTTAGAATCTGAATAACATCATTATTAAAATCCAAAGAATATCCTTGCTCAATCAAACGAGCCACGTAAATAAGGTTTTTCCCAAAACGGGACATAATAAACATTGTTCAAAACAATAAAACTGTTCTCAAAAATTAATTTAATACTTCCAACGTACATTGTCGTCATCGATGCTCCATTCCCCAGCGGAAGTTGAACTCGTCCTTGCTAAGCTTTTTGTTTTCCCCGAACCCCCGCAGAGAACAACAAACATGATTAGTGGCTCCAGAGTCTACAATCCAAGAAAAGTAGAGAGTCGACCACAAAACAGGCTTCGTAACAAGCAATGTACCTTTAGCTTTGACCTCCTTGAGGTATGTAGGACGATTTGCGTTTCCAAAGGGCTTGACATTCCGCAATGGTGACATTTGTCAGTACTTTTGTCTACCTTGCGGCGTTCTTGCCTTTCGCAGCCGGCTTCTTCTTCTTGTTTGCGGGCTTTCTTCTGTTTCTTGACACAGAGGTGGAAGGCTTCGCTCAACAAGGTTAGCCTCTCCGTTCCTCTTTTTGCCTTTAAGCGAGAAGAGTTTATGAGTTTGAAGCTCCTTCATGAGTTCCGGGAGTGAATAACTCAACTTATTCATAGAGTAGTTGAGTTTGAAGTTGTCAAACATCTCCGGGAGAGTCTCTAGGATCATATCCACTTGAGTCTCTCCATCTATTTCAGCTCCCATGAGCTCCATCTCATTCAGGTGACTTATGATCAATAGCATATGGTCCCGAACAGAGTGCGGATTTCATCCGCAGTTCATGAAGTTGCGCATCGCAGCTTGCTTGGCTTGACGGTACGGCTTCCGAACATTTCGGAGATCTTTGTAGATCATATCTGCAGCCGTCGGCATGTTCCGATGTTCTTTGTTGCAACACATTGCTAATTGATGCTAAAATATAGCACCTAGCAATCTCATCGAACGCATCCAAGCGTTGTATGTCGTCTCGCTCTTCTTGAGTCGAATCATCATTCGGCTCAAGAGGACAGGGGGTGGTGAGCACATGCTTGTGCTTGTCTCACCATCAACACGATATCGAGGTTACGTTCCAAGTCAACGTAATTTTCACCCACTAGTTTGTTTGTACTAAGAATTTGCGCGATCGGGGATAAAGACATAATTGCTTTGAAAAATAAAATAAAGCGGTGTTGGTAATTTGCTTATATTTAAGAGAAGTATGATGCATGAATGCAAATACTTAAACATAAATAAAATCCTTAAAAAATGTTTCATCTATGGTGTTGCGATCATAAACGGCAACACGTCCCACCTAGGGGTGGTGTCCATGAAGCCTCCTATCGCATCGAGACTCCTCTCGTTTGGTCCACTTTACAAGATGTCTCTACATCTAGTGCAACCAATCACCATCTTTTTGGTCACCTTAGATCCATTGCCTAGCTCCTATGGGAGATTACAATGATCTTTAGTCTAAGTGTTTAACCGACTAATCGACTCTAGAGGTTGTTATGAACTAACGATCCATCTAGGGATGGTCTCGCCTCACTACTTCCTTTTCGAGTCTTATCTTCTATAAGCAACCTGATGACTCCTTAGCGACATGTTTCATGGGTTTCTCCCATTGAAGTGAGGACCACTAAGGTGGTTCTTAACCTATCCACATGTCACGATCAGGCTAAAGTCGGAGACCTTGGGAACGTTCCACTTAGCTTTTTGAAAAATGGATTTTGTTTTGAAATTAAGTCCAATTAATAATTCAACAAAATTATAACCCTTATAAATTTGTTGTATTTTATAACTCTTTATAAAATTTACCCATTGCATTTATTATTATAACAATTTATAATATTAAACTACAATGATGCATGAACATGCTTGCATGGCAATTTGATATTGGCATCTCTATATCCTATATGGCATGTTATAATGATGCGAGATTAAACAATAAATCATACATTTACAATTTAACCTCTCTATGGCTCATTTCTAATTACAACCCATAAAAACAAATGAAAATAATTACAATAATTTTCTTCATCTTGTCTTCTTGGCATCTTCTCAATTTTTCTTCTCTTGATCCACGAAAAGTGAAAATAAAAAAATATTTTTATTTATATTTTTTTTTTTTTTTTTTTTGGGGTGGGCCGGGACAATCTGGGCCCACCTTCTTCTCGGCCGGGCAGCCCCACCTTTGGCAAAGATGGGTTGCCAGGGCAGGCCTTGCTCCCATTGCTTGGGCGCGGCCCTTGCTCGGCAAGGCGGTGGCCGGGCCTGTGGGCCCTTGCTCGGGCAAGGCCTGTGGCCGGGCACGTGGCCGGGACCGGGCCCTTGCACGGGCAAGGCACAGGGCCGATGCTGGCAGGGCTGTGGCCCTTGCCCGGGCAAGGCCTGTGGCCCGTGCTGGGCAAGGCACGTGGGCCCGTGCTGGGCGGGGCCTGCGGCCGCCCTTTGGCCCCGCCTAGGGGCCGCGCCCTGCCCGGGCGAGGCCATCGGCGGTGGCCTGCGGCTCCCGCTGGGCGGGGCTGCAGCCCGCTAGGGTTTCAGAAACCCTAGCGCATACTAGGGTTTCGAACCCTAGTTCGCCGCACAGCCAAAACCCAGGGAAGGGTTTGGCGGCTGGGCTTGTGGCGGAGGGGGGAGTCGTCGGCGGCAAAGCAGGCGACGGCGGCGGCGGACGGGGCGGCGGCGGCGGCGCGGCACAAAAAAAAATATTTTCGGAAATTTAAATTACAAAATTTCCTATGCCCTTTAATGGCTTACATTATTTTCTAGAGAAAAACATAAACCACCAACATGGTGTAATTAAAAACCTAGAGCCAATCGATCGGGATCCAATCACATATTCAATCAAAACAATTTTGAATTCATCATATATTCATGCAAGATGCCAATATCAACACATATCATACATTCAATCGCATAAACATAAATCATGCATGATCAATAGCCCTAGGCTCGATACCAATTGTAGGATCTTATTGTGATTTATATATGAAAAATCATTTGAACAACAACAATATTGTAGGCGGAATTTCAAAAATTTTATCATATCCATTTAATTCATAATTAAACGTAAACCACAACGAGAGATTCATGCATGATATATGTTTATGGACAAAGGATTAGAAAAATCTCACATACCTTTGTGACGATTGAATTAATTGACCGCAAGGATCTTGTCTCACTATCTCACGTTCCAAGATGGAGAATTGCCGTGAAACAAGATCGTTGTTTATTGTCACGATCACACCAAGAACCACTCGTTGATTCAAGGCTATGTCTCTACAATTTTTAGGATGAGAGAGTGGGCTCTTTTTCAAAAACCTAAGGAAACTTTTTCCTTCTATTTTGTCTCTACAAAATCCGCCACCCTAAGGAAAGTGTGATCTCTTTTTCTTTTCTCCAAAAGACTCTCACCCTAGGGTTTTCAATAATATCCTTATATAGGAGAAAATTCAAAAACTCAAACCCTAGATGGGATTTTCGAATTTCTCCTTAACCCTAGGGTTGAAATCCGAAAATCCCTACATGGCTTAGGGATTTCGAATTTCCTTCCCTATTTTGGAGCAAAATTCAAAATCCCCTTAAGGCAAGGGATTTCGAATTTTCCCAAAATAAAATCTCACTTTTCTCTTTCCTTTAGTTGCCAAATAAAATCATGTTTAAATTTCATTTTGAATTTTAAATTAATCTCCATTAATTTCAAAATTCAAAACTCATTCTTTTTTATTTTTCAATTATCAAATAAATGAAAAATAACACAATGAATTTAAACATAATTATCGGTTTGCTTTTTCCCATTTATTAGAGCTAGCCTTGAGACCGAATGGACCCACATGAACAAAGCTATGGAATTACAATATTCGACTAACTCATCCCTATAAGTTATCGACATATTTAATTCGACATCGCATAACTCCACTAAAAGTTCGATGCGAATAATCTCTCGATTCATGTGCGCTAATTTTTCTTTTGGTGTTGATACAATTTATCACACGGTCCACAGTGTAAATGCATTATTATCCTTCAGTAAATATCGGTGATCGAATGGTGTATATAATATTACCGCTTTTACCATTCTAATCATTATTTCCTCAACTCCTTTATATGACCGTGAATAAGAAAGACAAACGTTCGTAAGATGTCTCGCACATGTTACGATGTCTTAATCAATGAATATCATCATTGAATACCAGGCCTGGTTTATTTATTCACACACCCGTCAATAAAGCATGAGGTGATATTATTTTTACGAATTCCATATCTCGTGAATCACATAACTCCAAGTTAATATTGTCATGATCCCAATGACCGAGATGTCGTTCAAGAATCGTGAACTAACCTCATTGGCGAATCAAAGATCATGAGATACTAAGTTGAGCTACGCATTCACTTGAGGATTAAGATAATTATACAAATATACTTAAGTTGTGATGATTAGGTTTAGAGTTGTGTAAACGGTTTTACTCTAACCTAATCGGTCACATGGTCTATTCAACATGTTGCGAGCATGTCTAGATCAACCACGAGTCCAACTCCCATGCCCCGAGACCAGCATCACATGGTTCGATCTAATCGGTCATAATCGGATTCGATTGCCCAATCAATCCTAAGACTGCGAATATCTATTTTAAACCGTATCCGAAGAGTTTGTCCGGCAGGGTTCCCCTGACTCTTCTTTCGTTGGTAACAGTTTATGGACTAAGCAATATCATAAACACTCTTGAGTATGTGTCAAAACATAACTTTATCTTATTTTATAAAATCAGCAAAATAATAATGTCTTACATTTGTCATTTCATAAATAACAAATTACATCCCACTTTATGGACACATTTCCAACAGTAAGGCGTTCTTTTGATTGGCTGCTATGCAGCACAAGACGTTAGTGCAACCAAACTACGTAAACATTGATGATAAATGATGCTCTTGCTCTCTTTTTTTTTTTTATAAGAAAAATGATAACTATCTACAACACTTGGCTCAATTTCTAAGAAGTATTCCTAACCAGAAATCATCCCTTAAGTAAATGTCACAAGTCGAGTAAATGTGCTCCGTTAATGACTCAACCAACTCAAAAGATCAATGAAAGTTCAAAAAGCTGTTTTCTCAACTCTCACAACTCACCAAAAATAGAAACCTTAAACTCGGGAGTTTTTCTCAACTAAATGTGTCAACAACCATCTTACCACAAGGTCTAGTATGTGCTCAAAAGTAACTCTGGAAATCATTTCTTGGTAATTAAGATAGCAAAAACTGGCTCAAACCAAAAATTTTGAAATCATACTCAGTTAATCTCGCCAAAATTTTGACCCAAAATAACAATAAGACAAAAATTAATCTCACGCATGAATATGCTCACCACCCCCAACAAAAATCAGACAATGTCCTCAATGTCTAAAATGATATGCAATACGAAGGAGACAGGGAAAGAGAACACCTGGATGATGATCATTGGAACTGAGCCGAGCGTCCTTAACTGATTCTCCAAAACACAAACATACATAAAAGCACACAAAATCAAACTAGAAATAAAAGCACACAAAACACACTAGACGACACAAAGAAACAAAAAAAATATGGTACAATATGGTTTGAAGCAAACTTGTCAACTTTGGTACATCGGAGCCTCAAGAATGATCTCTTCAGCTTGGCTCACACGCTCAATGTAATGCTTCAGTCTCTGGCCATTGACTCTGAATATTCTCCCATCGCTTGGGTCCTCGACCTCAACAGCACCGTTGGGAAAAACTTGTTTTACCACAAATGGACCAGTCCACCGCGACCTTAACTTTCCTGGGTGGAGATGCAAATGGGAGTCATAAAGATGCACCCGCTGATTTGGCTCAAAATTCTTTCTCAGGATCTGCTTGTCATGAGCCGCTTTCATTTTTGCCTTGTAGATCCTAGAATTGTCGTATGCGTCGTTCCTTAACTCCTCAATCTCAGATAATTGAAGCTTTCTTTGAATACCTGCAGCTTTGAGGTCAAAGTTAAGGGCCTTGACGCCCAATAAGCTTTATGTTCGAGCTCGACGGGTAAATGACAAGGCTTTCCCAAAGACAAGCCTATAAGGAGACATCCCAAGAGGAGATTTATAAAAGGTCGGTATGCCCAGAGAGCGTCAAGAAGGCGTAAGGACCAATCCTTGCGGTCGGGGTTTACCGTCTTTTCGAATTTGTTTGATCTCCCTATTCGCCAACTCGGCTTGGCCATTCGTTTTGTGGATGATAGGCGTAGCAACCTTATGAAGTACACGTGCTTGCGCATAAGAGCCTCAAATGAACGGTTGCAGAAGTGAGTGCCTTGATCACTGATGATAGCACGTGGAGTGCCAAACCTAGATAACACATTCTCCTTCAAGAACTTAACAACTGTTGCATTATCATTGGTTCGACACGGCACGGCTTCAACCCATTTAGAAACGTAATCCACAGCGAGTAGGATGTAAAGGTACCCAGAAGAAGGTGGAAATGGACCCATAAAGTCGATCCCCCAACAATCGAATATTTCTATCACGAGAATCGGGTTCAAAGGCATCATATGGCGGCGGGACAAAGCACCTAACTTCTGGCACCGGGCACAGGAACGACAGAATTGATTAGTGTCTTTGAACAAAGTAGGCCAATAAAGACCACACTGGGAGATTTTTGCGGCGGTCTTTTTCACAGAAAAATGACCACCACATGCATCGTTATGGCAGAAGTTCAAAACACTAGTGATTTCATCATCAGGAATGCATCGTCTCATTATTTGGTCGGGACAGTACTTGAAAAGATATGGATCATCCCAATAGAAGTTTCGTACTTTGACCAAGAACTTGCGTTTATCTTGTGCATTCCAATGAGAAGGAAGTTCGCCCGTCACCAAGTAGTTTACGATATGAGCGTACCAAGGCAACTTAGTGACGGCGAAAAGATTTTCATCAGGGAAGTTATCGCGGATGGCAGGGCCATCGGCGGAATCATTGAACTCGAGTCGAGACAGATGGTCGGCAACGACATTCTCGACACCTTTCTTGTCCTTGATGGTCAAGTCAAATTCCTGCAATAGAAGGATCCACCTAATTAATCGCGCCTTAGCATCCTTTTTGGAAAGGAGATACTTGAGGGCGGCATGATCTGTAAAGACGGTGATGGGTGAACCGATTAGATATGCACGAAACTTGTCAAGTGCGAAGACTACAGCGAGCAACTCTTTTTCAGTGGTTGAGTAATTCATTTGAGCACTATTTAGAGTTACGCTCAGTAATACACAACAAAGGGCTTCCCTTCCCTTCGTTGACCAAGGGAGCCCCCACAAAGATAATCGCTTGCGCCACACATGATCTCAAATGGTAAGTTCCAATCTGGTGAGTGAATGATGGGGGCGGAGGTTAACTTCGCCACAAGCGTTCGGAAAGAATCCTCACACTTTTGTGTCCATTTGAACACGACGTCTTTGGCTAGTAGATTACAAAGCGGACGAGAGATTGCTGCGAAGTTTTGTATGAACCGCCTGTAAAAACTAGCATGCCCTAGAAAAGACCGAATGTCTTTGACAGTCTTGGGGGTGGGCAACTTTGAGATGAGCTCAATTTTGGACTGATCAACTTCAATCCCTCTTTCGTAAAACAACATGCCCCAAGACTATGCCGGATGGCACCATGAAATGACACTTCTCCCGATTAAACACTAGACTCTTCTCTTCACATCTCTTAAGCACTGACTTCTAAGTTAAGAAGGCACGAGTCGAAGGAGTCACCGAAGACGGTCAAATCATCCATGAACACTTCCATACACTTCTCGACCATGTCGCTAAAAATGCTCATCATGCACCTCTGGAAGGTGGCTGGTGCATTACACAGCCCAAATGGCATACGCCGAAAGGCATAAGTACCAAAAGGACAGGTAAATGTAGTTTTATCCTGATCCTCTAATGCGATCTCGATCTGATAATAGCCTAAATAGCCATCAAGAAAGCAATAGTAAAGATGACCAGCCACACGTTCTAGGATTTGGTCAATGAATGGAAGCAGAAAGTGATCTTTACGGGTGGCGGCGTTCAACTTTCGATAGTCAATGCACATTCGCCAACCCGTCACAGTTCTAGTGGGAACAAGAGCCCCTTTCTCATTCTCCACCACTGTCACCCCGGATTTCTTAGGCACTACCTGAGTTGGACTGACCCATTTGCTATCAGCGACTGGATAGATGATGCCCGCATCCAGAAGCTTCAAGACCTCATTCTTTACGACCTCTTTCATCGTCGGGTTCAGTCTTCTTTGGGGGTCCCTTCGTGGATTGGCCCCGTCTTCCAGATTGATGTGATGAGAGCAAATTAAGGGGCTAATACCTTTAATGTCAGCAATCATCCAACCTAATGCCGATTTATGTTCACGCAGCATGTCAACTAACCGCTGCTCTTGAAATGCATCAAGTTTAGACGAAATGATGACAGGAAAGGTATTACCAGCTCCAGAAGACATGTTTGATTCTCGTGCGTTGAGCCGCTTGAGGTTTGGGGTCTCTTGGTGGATGGTTTTGGCTTTTCTTTTTCTCGAGGTAGCTCTTCAAAGCGTGGTTGCCAAAACTTGGTTCCTCTGCCTTGTGAGTCTTTGAAAATGGTGACATTGTTGGCCAACTCACAAGGACTGGAACTTTCAAATTCAGAATTTCGGAGGAAATCGTCAAGATCATCGGAATTGCTACACAATTGAACTTCCTCCGAGACGAGTGTGTCAATTAGAAATGTTTGGTGGCACTCGTCATCGTCACGTGGTTGCTTTGAAATGTGAAAAACATTCACCTCCAAAGTCATATTCCCAAAGATATTTTCATCAGACCATTCCTACGGTTGATGAGAGCATTGGTCTGTAGCAAGGAAAGGTCTTCCGAGAATTATGGGAATCTTGGACTCCATACTCACCACGGATTGAGTATCCAAGACTAGAAAGTCAACGGGGTAATAGAACTTATCAACTTGAACCAAAACATCCTCAACTATCCCCCGAGGCTTCTTGATCGATCGATCAGCCAGCTGCAGAACCACAGATGTGGGCTTAATTTCTCCAAGACCAAGTTGCGAGTAGACAGAGTATGGCATGAGATTGACACTCGCTCTTAGATCAAGCAAAGCTTGGCCGAACTCATGTGTCCCAATTAGACAGGAAATTGTGGGACAACCGGGATCCTTGTACTTAAGCGGTGTTTTGTGTTCGATCACCGCTTACATTGCTCGCCAAGAATGCCGCTTTTCTTGACATGGTGCTTCCTTTGATAGTGCATGATCCTTGATAACCTTAGCATATGCAGGCACTTGCTTGATGACGTGAAGCAAAGGAAGATTAATCTTCACTTGAGTCAAGTGCTCTAGGATCTCACTTTGGTGTTCCAAGTACTTTTCCGTTGGACGCAGAGCTTGGGGAAAAGGCACCTTTACCGGAACATTTGTTGGCTCATCTTTGTCAGGGACAACTTCCGTACTACTCAAGTGGTGGCACTTGTTGATGTTTCTTCCATAATCTTACCACTACGAGTCTTGATGGCATTCACCTCCTTAACATTTTGATCATCAAGACATGAGGTTTGCGCCATATGTTGACCCTTTGGGTTTGACCGAGCTTGTGAAGGAATCTGCGCGTTCTTGAACAGCCAAAGCTCCGGTCGACTTCGTGATTTGGCTCTTCACTTCTTTACTTTCCTCCACCATTTGCGTGAACATTGACTCAAACTTTTGATTTATCTTACTCTGCGCCTCCATGAAAGATTGCAAGGTGTTCTCAAGAGAACTCCTTGGTGATGTGAATTGTATTGAGGTGCGAATCACGCCTTAGGTGGTTGTGGCTGTTGCTCGGTTCTCCATTGTCCTCTTGATGGTTTCGCTTGGTTGGAATCTCTCCAATCGAAGTTTGGATGGTTTCTCCAGCCAGGATTGTATGTGTTAGAGAAGGGTTTGTTGTATGCCCTAAGGCATTGCATTGCTCCTCATAAACTCCTCTCATTTCACCATAAGGGGGCAATCCTTGGCTAGATGTTCCACCATACCACGACAAAGCATGGCTCATGTGTTTCTGCCCTTGCGGCCGTGTGGATTCCTCTACCTTCTTTGCCTTTGAGGGCCTCGATTTGCCTTGTCAATGATTCGACTTGGGCTTTGAGGTTGTCCTCCTCCCTTAATTGATAGATTCCAACCGGTCGGGACCTATTGGTCTTTGTCAAGAGCACTAGGTCCGGTCCAAGTGTGGGCTTTTTCGGCTAACTCATTGAGATACTCAAAAGCCTCCTCGGGATCCTTTTGGAGAAATTCACCATTGCACATCATCTCCACAAATTGGCGCTCCCGAATCGTGAGTCCTTCGTAGAAATAACTGACGAGGCGCCAACTCTCGTAACCATGGTGAGGACATTGATTTAACGGATCCTTGAACCGTTCCCAAACTTGATCTGTAGTTTCATTGTCCTTTTTGGGTAAAGGTCGAGATCGTCGCTTTAGACCATTGGTTTTATGGTGAGGGAAATACTTGTTGAAAAATGATGTCGTCATTTCTTCCCAACTTCCAATAGACCTAGGTCGCAGAGAATACAACCAGCTTTTTAGCCTTGTCCTTTAAAGAGAAAGGAAAGAATTTCAATCGCATTGAGTCCACGACTTCACTCGGTTGTGAAAAGTGGCCACTACTTCTTTCAAATTCCCTAATATGAACGTATGGATTCTCGCTCTCTAACCCGTGAAAGGTCGGCAGGAGTTGGATCATGCCCGGCTTGAAATCCAAATTCGACATATTTGGGGAAACATTATGCAGTGATGGTGTGGCGACGCTGCGTAGGGGTGGAGATAATCGTTCAACGTCTCCTGCTGGACTTCCTCGTTTTTGAGCCATTGCGAAAAGATTTGCAACCGCTAACGAGCCTGGGGTCGAGGGAGGACTAGGCGTGTGGGAAGAAACTTCACTAGGGTTTTCTCGATTTTTTGCGAATCTCCTAATTCGTCTCTATAACGATTCATTCACCCTATAACGTTTCAGTTTTTTTTTTTTTAATCAAAAAAAGAAAATAATTATATAGTAACGTAAATTGTAACCTCCGAGAGTGCTCCCGGGAAAGACTATAGCTCTTGGCTCAATGAATAGTCTCCTAGACAGAACAACGTTCCCAGGAAAGATTGGTGGGGCGAGGCCCGCTTAAGTACCAACTTTCCTAGACAGAACTCCCTCAGATTATACTTTCCACGTAACCACACAATTATTCTCAAAATTAATTATTAAGTTTTATTGAGTAAATTATGAAATGTAATCTAATTAATGGAAACTATTCCTAAAGTCAAAAACCTAAATCTACCAAATTATGAAAATCCTAGATTAGGAATCTAAATTAGTCAATTAATTACAATCCTAAAAGTTAACGAAACTATAAAAATATATATTTTAAATAAAGCAACAATTAAAATATACAAATGAGGAAACAAAATAAAATCCTAATTTACCAAAAATAAAAGATTACAAAGTAAAAAAAAAATTTTTTTTTTTTTTTTTTTTGAACGTCACCAGCAAATTTTTTTTTTTTTTTTTTTTATGTATATATATATATAAAATAAAGAAACGGAAACTTTTTTTTTTTTTTTTTTTTTTTTTTTGCTACGAACGTGAAAACGTGAAACAAAATTTTTTTTTTTTAAATATATATATATATATATATATATATATATTGAAGAATGTGAAAGTGAGAACGTGGACAACAAAAAAAAAGAAAAGAAAGAGAATTTTTTTTTTTTTTTTTTTTTTTTTGTTGTTCTCGGAATGCCCCCAGCAACAAATTTTTTATTATTATTTTTTTTTTAACGTGCAAAGTAAAAATAAATAAATAAATAAAAGACGGATAGTACCTACCTCTTTGGCTAATTATCTACTGAACAATCTTGTTGATGTACCTCCCCGGCAACGGCGCCAAAATTTGATTACGCCCAAACGTGTACAAAAACAAGCGGTCAATTGTAGTACAATTTGAACGGTCGATCCCACGAGGAAGTGTTAAATTGAACAAGAAATGATTAGCAAATAAAAAGCGTTAGGAAAGTAGGCAATCAAACAAAGAAAAATGAATGAGTGTTTTTGATATTTTTAACAATTTAAAATAAAGAAAATTCAAAAAAAAAAAAGTGGTAAGGCTTTGAGAATCCTCCATATGCTTTGTTCACCTATTTGGATTTTGATTCATGAATTGACTCAATTGAAAGTTTCACATCCCAAACAATCAATCGGAAGATAAATATTTGAAGAACATATGAATTAAAAAAATGTATTCGAGTAAATAAAATTCTAACGTTTAAAATTAGGAAAAATTATCTTATGAGAAATCCAAGAGCGAGAATATACCGTTGGCAATAATGCAGTAAAAGATTATTAAATCTAAGAGCGACAATATACCGTTGGCAATAATGCAAAGAAAAGACTACTCATAAAATAATAACAATCAATATATAATATAACGCAACAATCACATAAAAAGAGCATGACTAGATTTATATGAGAGTTGACAATAAAATATATTGATAAGAAGAAGAAATATGATAAAAGAAAATTATTTACTCAAATGTATAAAACTTACAAACCATTGGAGAATCGAAAATCCAAATAAATTCACTACACATATAGGATCATCTCAAGCCTCACCTAAATACTCTAGCCTAACTTGTACATAATTCCCATAAAATTCTAAAAAGAAAATATGAGAATAAGAACAAGAAAATATGTGAGAATTTAGGCTCTCAAAAATGTCTAACTCTCTCTATCCCTGACTCTTTTTAATCACCTTCACAATCATCCTATTTATAGAGTTTTGGGTGTGTTAAGAGTGTAAAAACCGGATCCTTAATCGTGGAGAAAATTCATCACGTTCTGATGAGTGGGACACGTGTCACCGCCATTCGCTGGGAGAAGACATCTTTGCATGGTGGGCCACGTGGCGAGAGTTGGACACGCGCGGGAGAGAAAGTCGCGCGGAGAGGGAGAGTGCGCGGGAAACGCGCGTACGCGGGGGACAGGCGGACACGTGGCGCAACGTGGTTGGATGGGCTCTGGCACGCGGGACCCACACGGAAGAGTGAGGAAGCTCGGGTGACGCCGTGAGGAGAACTTCGCGGAGGAGCGGGCGGAACGAACGCCATACAGACGCTGGGGAACATGCGATTCCCACCGACGTGGGCGCGACCGATTGGAGGAAGCCGGGTCCCACGGCCTGCGGTGCGTAGTGGTCGACACGTGGCATGGCTGCACGGCTCGCGGCTTGTCGGCTTGGCTCGCGCTTTGTCGGCTCGGCCAAGGGGCTTGATGGGGTGATGGGCTTTGGGTAATTGGGCTTTTCCGGGCTCAACTTTTGGGTTTTTCTTGGTAAACTAGCCCAAATTCAATTGTTTTCTTCAAAAACCGGAAAAATAAAATAAATCCAATTAAAATTAAATCCTCTAAATTTAAGAATATTTGAATTTAAAGTCACAATTTTGATAAAATAATTTGACAATTATGAACATTAAAAGTGCAAATTCGTGCACTTATCAACGCGCCCAAATGCATGGGCCATCGGCCCCAAAGGGCTAGGGTGGGGCCCAGACCCGCCCACACAAGTGGCTAGGTGCTGCCCAAGACGGTCCAGACCGACGACGGCCCAAGTTCAGGATTTGATTCGAATGGGCCCGAAGGTTTCTGAAACCCTCGTAAAGCGTGCTGATGGGGCCCGAAAAAGTTTTGGATCCCAAGGAAGGTGAAATCCAACCCAGAGGCAAAGAATGAAGCCGAGGAATAAAGAATTCAAGAATCGAAGACCCGTTGATGTAACAAAAGAATATAATTATTGTAATTATTTATTTATTTGATTCGATTGAGTTGTAATTTATTTTTCTATGGGACCCGGTCAAATCCATCTCAATAGTTGATTGCATATAATTATATTTTATGTTGATAATTTTATATTATATGTCCATGCACATAACATGCCATATAGATATAATGTGCCTACTCATATGTTTTATAACATGCCATGCATACACGCGCATTCGTTATTGTTTATTTTATTTATTATAAAAGTGTTTTAGAAAAATAAAATAAAATAAGAACCATGCACTGAAAATCGATTTGATATGATTAAATTGATTTAAGTTGCAAAATTGATTTGCAAAATAATGTTACATGTGAAATTGAATTTAAGAGTTAAATTTTGGAATTTCACATATCTGAAAAATAAATTGTTTATTTTTCGATTTGAAAATCAAGAGATGTTTTTCAAACAAAATACATATTTGCAATATAATGAGTGGGAGAAGGTTATATGACCATACGACCCTTTGGTCTCCATCATTAGTCCAACATCGTGAGATTCGAAAGGGGCTTTCTTGGCGGCACCGATTCCGCACTCCCTCACGGAAAGTGTTCTTTTGGATCAATAACAAGGTTGACTTCCTAGCGATAGGATTCAAGGATGTATTTCGGTTTGACCTACCCTATGGCGGCACTCCGGAGTTAAGTCCAGAGATTCGAAATGATGGGTTACACTCATGGAGATATAATCAAATTGTTGATTATATTTTTTTTGACCAAAAATAACGGTAGTTGATAAATATGAAAATATGAGATATTTTGATTATATTTATTAATTGAGAAGGTCTCGGTTCAATTTGCGATATTTTGACCTACCCTACGGCGACACTATATTCATGGTAAATTTAATTAACGTTGGCACCCAAAATTAAAACATGATTTATGTATTTTTCATGTGCATCATGCATCATATTTAATTGTGCCTAAATTAAACATGCCTTGATATTCATGCACATAAATTGATTAGATGAATATTCTATTTATTTCCAGCAATTTGTCGAATCCCATTATCACACTACTAGCGACTGAAAAATTAGACGGTGATAACTATGCTAATTGGAAAAGTAACATGAACATACTATTGGTCTGCGAAGACTACAAATTTGTCCTAGCGGAGGAATGTCCTCCTGAACCCGCGGCTAATGCATCAAAAACTCCAAGGGAGCCTTTTGATCGCTGGATCAAGGCCAACAACAAAGCAAAGTGCTTTATGCTGGCCAATATGAGCGATGTGCTTCGCAAGAAGCATGAGGATATGGAGACTGCTTATGAGATAATGGAGTCTCTAAAAGCCATGTTCGGCGCTCCCACTGAGAAGGCTCATTTGGATGCCGTAAGGGCTTTCATGAATGACAAAATGAAGAAAGGTTCTTCAGTCAAGGCACATGTTTTGAACATGATAGATCACGTCCACGATGCGGAGCTCAATGGTGCCAGAATCGATGAAACCACCCAAGTAGGCATCATCTTGGAAAGCTTGTCCCCTGACTTTCATGAGTTCGTGAACAACTTTGTTATGAACAAGAAAAAGTGCAATCTCACTGAACTCATGAATGACCTGCAAAACTTTGAATCCACCAACAAAAGAAGGGGAGGAGAAGCAAATGTTGTAGTTGCAGGAACATCTGGTAAAAATAAAAGAAAGAACCAGAACCAGGGAAAAGCGAAGAAGGGAAAGAACAAGAGACCGAAGAAGGCAAAGGGCCCCATCCAGAAACCCAAAGGAAAGTGTTTCCACTGCAATGGTAAAGGGCACTGGATGAGAAACTGTCACAAGTATCTCGAGGAGCTGAAAAAGAAAAAGGAACAAGGTAAATCAGATTTACTAGTCCTTGAAACATGTTTAGTAGAGGGTAATACCTCAGCCTAGATAATTGATTCAGGAGCGACTAATCATGATTGTTTTTCTTTGCAGAGTCTTAGTTCTTACACCGAACTAGCCGATGGGGACTACACGATGAAAGTGGGCAATGGCGCAAGATTTTTGGCAAAAGCAGTGGGAGAAGTTAGACTTCATTTTAGGGAAAATAAATTTTTAGTTTTGAACAATGTTTATTTTATTCCAGACATTCGTAGAAATTTGATTTCTGTGGCTAAATTATTTGAACAATTATTTAAAGTTTATTTTGATAATGAATTTGTTCATATTTCTCGAAATGGTTTAAATATTTTTCTGGACGTTTGGATGATGGTTTATATTGTATAAAACTAATACCTAACTCTCTGCTTAATACTGAAATGTTCAGAGTTGCCGAACCTAAGAATAAAGAGCAAAAGATTTCTCATGAAAATAACACATATCTGTGGCACCTTAGACTTGGTCATATTAACCTAAATAGGATTGAAAGACTGGTAAAGGATGGTCCTTTGCATGAGCTAATAGTTGGCGAGCTTCCGGTTTGTGAATCTTGTTTGGAAAGTAAAATGACCAAGAGACCTTTTACAGCAAAAGGAGTAAGAGCTACAGAACCCCTTCAGCTGATACATTCAAATGTATGTGGACCGTTAAATGTCCAAGCTAGAGGAGGGTATGAATATTACATCACCTTTATTGATGACTATTCGAGATATGGTTATGTTTACCTCATGCAACGGAAATCCGAAACTTTTGGAAAATTTAGAGAATTCCGAGCAGAAGTTGAAAAACAATTAGGTAAACCAAACAAGACACTTCGATCAGATCGAGGGGGTGAATACCTGGACCAAGAGTTCCGGGATTTCTTGATTGAAGAAGGTGTGGTATCCCAATTGACTGCACCCGGTACACCACAACATAATGGTGTGGCCGAAAGGAGAAATCAGACTTTGCTCGACATGATAAGATCAATGTTGAGTTATTCTTCACTGCCTACTTCTTTTTGGGGTTATGCCCTAAAAACTGCTATGTATATTCTGAATCTAGTTCCATCTAAATCTATACCAAAGACACCCCTAGAGTTGTGGAATGGTCAAAAACCTAGTTTGAGACACATTCACATATGGGGGACTCCAGCACACGTGCTGAGGCAAAAGACCGGTAAGTTGGAACCAAGGTCAGAAGTATGCATCTTCAAGGGACACCCACAAGGGATAAAAGGAGGATTGTTTTATAGTCAAGCAGATCAAAAGGTGTTTGTATCGACAAATGCCACATTTCTGGAGCATGACTATATGATAGATTTTAAGCCTAGAAGTAAGATAGTATTAGAAGAGTTACTTTCCGATGAGATCGGACTACATCCGACAAGAGTTGTCGGACCACTCAGAGAAAAGACCACACTTCCTGATCAGAATCCTACGGCACCTCATCGTAGTGGGAGGGTAAGCAGGTTACCTGACCGTTATACTAGGGAAGCCCAAATCGTCACTATTGATGACGGTAAGGAAGATCAATCAACCTTTAGGGATGCGATGGATGATTCTGATAAGGAAGAATGGAAAGCAACTATGAAACTCGAGATGGAGTCTATGCACTCAAACTCAGTCTGGCAACTTGTAGATCTACCCGAAGGGGTAAAACCCATTGGATGCAAGTGGATCTTCAAGAGAAAGAGAGGAGCGGACGGAAAAGTGGAGACTTATAAAGTAAGGCTAGTGGCTAAGGGTTATACCCAAAAAGGAGGGAGTTGACTATGAGGAAACTTTCTCGCCGGTAGCCATGCTTAAGTCCATCCGGATACTCCTAGCCATTAAAGCATATTTTGACTATGAGATATGGCAGATCGATGTCAAGACAGCTTTTTTGAATGGCTATCTTGATGAAACCATCTATATGAATCAACCAGAGGGTTATATAGAGGAAGGCCAACAACAGAAAGTCTGCAAACTGCAAAGGTCCATTTATGGACTGAAGCAGGTTTCCAGATAATGGAACATCAGGTTTGATGAGGCTGTAAAGTCTTATGGATTTGATCAAAACATTGACGAACCATGCGTCTACAAGTACAAGAAAGAAGAGAAAGTGGTCTTCTTAATTCTTTACGTCGATGACATCCTACTCATTGGGAATGATGTGGGAACGATGACAGATGTAAAGGGTGGTTAGCCAGCCAATTCCAAATGAAAGATTTAGGAGAGGCAAGCTATGTTCTTGGGATCAAGATTATTCGAGATCACAAGAAAAAGCTTTTGGCATTATCATAAGCATCTTATATAGACAAAGTGTTGTCTAGGTATTCGATGCAAAACTCGAAGAAAGGGAATTTGCCTTCTAGGCATGGTATTCATCTTTCTAAGGAGCAATGTCCAACGACCCCACAACAGGAAGAAGATATGAGATGGTATCCCTACGCTTCGGCTGTGGGAAGCCTTATGTATGCCATGTTGTGTACAAGACCAGATATCTACTATGCAGTGGGAGTAGTCAGTCGCTACCAGTCCAACCCAGGATTGGATCATTGGGTTGCAGTAAAGTGTATTCTCAAGTATCTTAGGAGAACGAGAAACTATATGTTGGTATATTCTGGAGAAGATCTGTTTCTCACTGAATACACAGATTCTGATTTCCAATCGGATAGAGATAGTCGACGGTCGACATCTGGATCTGTGTTCACTCTTAACGGAGGAGCCGTGGTATGGAGAAGTATAAAGCAAAAGTGTGCTGCTGACTCTACCATGGAAGCTAAATATGTTGCTGCTTGTGAAGCCGCATATTCATGCAAGATGCCAATATCTACACATATCATACAATCCAATCGCATAAACATAAATCATGCATGATCAAAAACCCTAGGCTTTGATACCAATTGTAGGATCTTGTTGTGATTTTTAGATGAAAAATCATTTGAACAACAACAAACTTGTAGGCGGAATTTCAAAAAATTTTAACATATCCATTTAATTCAAAATTAAACATAAATTACAACGAGAGATAGATGCATGATATATGTTTATAGACAAAGGAATAAAATGACAATCATACCTTTGTGACAATTGAATCAAATATGACCGCAAGGATCTTGTCTCACTATCTCACGTTCCGAGATGGAGAATTGCCGTGAAACAAGACCATTGATTTATGGATACAATCACACCAAAAACCACTCGTTGATTCAAGACTATGACTCTAAGTGTTTATGGGATGAGAGAGTGGGCTCTTTTGAAAACCTAACGAAACAATTTTTCCTTCTATTTTGTCACAAAAATCCGCCACCCTTGGGAGTGAAAAAGTGTGAGATATTTTCTTCTCTTAAAAACTCATACCTAGGGTTTTAATAGGAGGAAATTCAAAAATTCAAACCCTACATGGGATTTCCGAATTTCCCCTTCTCTTTAGGATCAAAATTGAATTCCCCATATGGCAAGGGATTTCTGAATTTTTCCCAAATAAATCAACTTTCTCTCTCCTTTAGTTGCCAAATAAAATCATGTTCAAATTTTATTTTGAATTTTAAATTAATCACTATTAATTTCAAAATTCAAATTCATTCCTTTTATTTTTCAATTATCAAATAAATGAAAAATAACATTATGAATTTTTAAACATAATTATATAACAAAATATCAGTTTCTATTTTCCCACTTATTAGAGCTAGCCTTGAGACCGAATGGACCCATATGAACAAAGCTATGGAATTACAATACTCGACTAACTTATCCCGATAAGTTATCGACATATTTAATTCTGACATCGCACGACTCCACTAAAGGTTCGATGCCGACTAATCTCTCGATTCATACGCACTATTTTTCTGATGGTGTTAATACAACTTATCACATGGTCCACAGAATAAGTGCATTATTATCCTTCGTAAATATCAGTGATCAGAATGGTATAGAATATTACCGTTTTACCATTCCAGTCATTATTTCCTCAACTCCTTTATTTGACTATGAATAAGAAAGACATATGTTCGTAAGATGTCTCGAACATGTCATGATGTCTTAATCAATGAATATCATCATTGAATACCAGGCCTAGTTTATTTATTCACACACCCATCAATAAAGCATGAGGTGATATTATCGCTTACGAATTCCATATTTGTGAATCACACAACTCCAACTCAATTATGTCATGATCCCAATAGTCGAGATGTTGTTCAAAAACTATGAACTAATCTCACTGGTGAATCAAAGATCATGAGAAATTAAGTCGAGTTATGTATTCACTTCAGGATTGAGATAATTATACAAATTTATGTAAGTTGTAATAATTAGGTTTAGAGCTCTGTAAACGGTTTTTACTCTAACCTAATTAGTCACATGGTCTATTCAACATGTTGTGTACATATCTAGATCAACCACAGAGTCCAACTCTCATGCCCCGATACCAGCATCATATGGTTCGATCTAATAGTCATAATCGAATTCAATAACCCAATCGATCCTAAGACTGCGAATATCTATTTTAAACTATATAAGAAGAGCTTGTCCGGCAAGGTTTCCATGACTCTTATTTTGTTGTTAATGGTCTATGGACTAAGCAATATTACTAACACTCTTGAGTATGTATCAAAACATAACTTTATTTTATTTATAAATATCAACAAAACAATAATGTTCAACATTTGTCATTTCACAAATAACAAATTACATCCTACTTTATGGACACATTTCCAACAAACTCCCACTTGAACTTAAAGTAGGTGTATACAATCTCGCATGCCCAAACCCTCCAGATGGCTATCGAAGACTTTACCAGATAAAGCCTTTGTGAATGGATCAGCCAAGTTGTCATGTGTTGATATCTTTATTACTTCAACATCGCCTCTTTGTACAATCTCTCGGATGAGGTAGTACTTCCGCTCTATGTGCTTGGACCTTTTGTGGCTTCTAGGCTCCTTAGAGTTTGCTACAGCCCCACTGTTATCGCAATACAGTACCATAGGCCTATCAGCTTCCGGAACAATTTCTAGTGATACAAGGAACTTCTTAAGTCATATGGCATCTTTTGCAGCTTCACAAGCTACCACATATTTGACCTCCATGGTGGAGTCAGCTATGCAAGTCTACTTACTACTCCTCCATACCACCGAACCTCCATTCAGGACAAACACTGATCCTGAAGTGGATTTCCTAGAATCCTTATCCGATTGGAAATCGGAGTCGGTGTATCCCCTCATAGTCAGGTCAGTACCTGAATATACAAGCATACAGTTCCTTGTTCTCCTAAGGTACTTGAGGATATGCTTAACAGTAACCCAGTGCTCGGGTCCAGGGTTAGACTGGAATCTACTCACCACGCCTACTGCGTAGCATATATCAGGTCTGGTGAAAAGCATTGCATACATGAGGCTTCCTACGGCTGAAGCGTAAGGAACTCGGCTCATGTCTTCCTCTTCTTGAGGAGTATTGGGAGACTACTCCTTTGAGAGGGATACGCCATGTTTGAAGGGTAGATAACGCTTCTTGGAGTTTTGCATGGGGAATCGGTCCATTACCTTATCGATATATGATGCTTGAGATAGTGCCAATTGTTTGTTCTCCTGAGACAAGCATCATATGGTTCGATCTAACAGTCATAATCGGATTCGATTGCCCAATCGATCCTAAGAATGTGAATATCTATTTTAAACTATATCAGAAGAGCTTGTCCAGCAGGGTTTCCCTGACTCTTCTTTCGTTGATAACAGTCTATAGACTAAGCAATATTACTAACACTCTTGAGTATGTATCAAAACATAACTTTATTTTATTTATAAATATCAGCAAAACAATAATGTTCAACATTTGTCATTTTACAAATAATAAATTACATCCTACTTTATGGACACATTTCCAATAGTTATCCGCACTATTAATATGGTGAGATATTGAATGAGTGTATTTCGCATAATGAGATTATGTGGAACATGAACGCAGACACAATATGAACTTCTAATAATTTCCGCTAAGCATAGAAATTCTAATTGAGTCTACCGATGGTCATATATAGGATGATCTTAATTCTGAGTTCTTAACAAACTCCTATTTATGGATTTATGTCTTTTGATTTACTCAGTACGGATTCCACGACCCTGAATCCTATTCCTTGTATTTTGGAGACACAATGAAATAGGTAGCTGGGAATGTTATTATACGAGATGCAATCCATTCCTTCTTGAGAAAGAAGAAGATAAATAATTCACTTGAGTGTTCATTCGGTACTTGGATTAGTAAGAGCGCTCTGGTTCATGAATGTGTTTTATGAATCACTATCCATTAGAGAATCAATGGTACTCAAGGATAAAGATGTAATTAGAGAGGTTAACGGATTCTACCTGACTCTAATTATGAATTATTTATGGAGGATTGATCTATATGTAATGACTATATGAAATGGACACTTCGCAGTTTAGAAGTAATTAATGTCTATAATTTTGAGAGTGCACTTCCAAGTTTATAGTGGAGTAACTATTGGAATTAATAGAATTAATTAATTAATTAAAGTGTTTAATTAATTATTAATTTTATTGGAGCTCAGAATTATAGGTGCATTAGTCCCCGCGTCGTCCTTGTAATTCTAGCAGACACAAAGGGCAAAATGGGAATTTTAGAATTACGGAATTCTAAAGTAAATAACGAAGAATAATTAATTGAGAATTAATTATTATTTAAATAATGAGATTATTTAAATTTGAATTTGAACATATCTAGATTTATCCATTTAAACTTATTTGATAAGTTGTTCAATTTAGAATTTAAATTAATTTAAGTTTGACTTAAATTCGAATTTGAATCTGAATTAACATTGGACTACTAGATAAAGGATAAATCTTCCCTATCTAAGATTGGCGCCACACACAGGGATAAAACCCTAGAGTGTGGCCGGCCACCTTGAGGATAAGGGGAAGGGATTTTTTGTTCCAAATTCAAAATTTGAGATAAGGATTTGATTCTATTTTGAAGTTTGACTTCTACTCTTTAAATATGAGAAAGATAGCAAATTGTAGAAACAATTTTGAAACATATTTTTCCAGCCCTAATTCAAGAGGTGGCCGAATTTCTCATAGGGAAAAAGAGTGAAAAATGTTTTTCTCCAAAAATTCCACATCGTGCATGCGTTAATGTTTGTAGAAATTCGAGTGTTTAAGAAACCTGTTTTGTCTCACGTGTGCCCGCACACACGTCTACGTGGAATCAAGGAATTGACGTGGAAGACTTTGGTGTTCTAAACACAACGCTTGGAGCTAGGACTGTTCGTGGTCAAAGAAATTCAAGTTATCATCCGAGTCGGCTACCAGGTATTTTTTCGGTTGATCCTTGAATGATATAAATTAATGTGATTAATTTATTGGTGCATAAATTAATATAATCTATAGAGTATCTCAAAAGTTTTGTGAAAATTTTTGCTATACGCGATCCGCTGTTTCCCCACGCTTCTGCGGCCGAATTCGAATTGGCAACCAACAATTGGTATCAGAGCGGTCTATAGACGATATTAATTTATGCTTCGATTATTTGATAATCATAATCAATATTAAATATGTGATATTTAATTATGTATGTATGTGATGAGTAGGCACTTGCATTTATGGATGTTTATTTTTGATTCATGATGATGAATGTATGGATGGTGGATTTGGTCGTTAATTATATGGTTCCATGGATCGGTTATATTCATTCATTAATAAATTATTTGTAATTTAATTCGGGATTAGAATTATTGTAATTCTAGGATTTGGGTAGAATTAGGGTTTTGATTTTGAATAAAAAAAAAAGGCCTTGAAGATCAAGTTTGAAGCCTTCAAAGAAGCCCGTAAATGCCCAAAAAATTTCAAAAATTGGCCAACCCCCCTAAGCCCCCCGCGCTCTGTAGCCCTGTGCAACCCAACCCTGCGGTCCAGACGCTGGTCCAAATAGGCGCGGCTAGGGAAGCGGCCAGGGCACGACCAGGCCGGCCTCAGCAATGATCGATGGCCCAAGTTCGAGATTTGATTCTGAACGAGCCCGAAGGTTTTCAAAACCCTCGTAATGCATGCCGATGTGCTCGAAAAAGTTTCGGAACCCAAGGAAGGTGAAATCCAACCTGGAGACAAAGAATGAAGCCGAAGAATAGAGAATTCAAGAATCTAAGACCCGTTGATGTAACGGAAGAATATAATTGTTGTAATTATTTATTTATTCGATTCGATTGAGTTGTAATTTATTTTTCCATGGGACCCAGTCAAATCCATCTCAATAGTTGATTGCATATATTTATATTTTATGTTGATAATTATATATTATATGTCCATGTATATAACATGCCATATAGATATAATGTGCCTACTCATATGTTTTATAACTTGCCGTGCATACACGCGCATTCGTTATTGTTTATTTTATTTATTATAAAAGTGTTTTAGAAAAATAAAATAAAATAAGAACCATGCGCTGAAAATCGATTTAATATGATTAAATTGATTTAAGTTGCAAAATTGATTTGCAAAATAATGTTACATGTGAAATTGAATTTAAGAGTTAAATTTTAGAATTTCACATATCCGAAAAATAAATTGTTTATTTTTCAATTTGAAAATCATGAGATGTTTTTACAAACAAAATACATGTTTACAAAATAATGAGTGGGAGAGGGTTGTATGACAATACTATCCACTAGTCTCCCCCGTTAGCGCAACACCGTGGGATCCGGAAAGGGGCTTTGCGGCGACATTGAATCGCCCTCCTAAAGGAGAGTGTCCTTGCCGGATCAATAACAAGGTTCGCTTCCTAGAGATAAGATTCGGGATGTATTTTGAATTGACCGCCCAAAGGTAGCAATCCGGAGTTAAGTCTATGGGATCCAAACGGTGGGTTACACTCATAAAATATAATCAAATCTGTTGGTTATATTTTGACAGAATATAACGGTAGTTAATAAATATGAAAATATGAGATATTTTGACTATATTTATTAACTGAGAAGAGTCTCGGTCTAATTGGCATATAACTTGACTACCCAAAGGTGCACTTTATATGTGGAAAATTAGATTATCGTTGGCACCTAAAATTAAAACATGATTTATGTATTTTTCATGTGCATCATGCATCATATTTAATTGTGCCTAAATTAAACATGCCTTGATATTCATTCACATAAATTGATTAGATGAATATTCTATTTATTTCTAGCAATATGTCAAATCCCATTATCACACTACTAGCGACTGAAAAATTAGACGAAGATAACTATGCTAAGTGGAAAAGTAACATGAACATACTATTGGTCTGCGAAGACTACAAATTGTCCTAGCGGAGGAATGTCCTCCTGAACCCGCGACTAATGCATCCAATACCGTAAGGGAGCCTTTTGATCGCTGGATCATTGCCAACAACAAAGGAAAGTGCTTTATGCTGGCCAATATGAGCGATGTGCTTCGCAAGAAGCATGAGGAGATGGAGACTGCTTATGAGATAATGGAGTCTCTAGAAGCCATGTTCGGTGCTCCCACTGAGAAGGCTCGTTTGGATGCCGTAAGGGTTTTCATGAATGACAAAATGAAGAAAGGTTATTCAGTCAAGGCACATGTTTTGAACATGATTGATCACCTCCACGATGAGGAGCTCAATGGTGCCAGAATCGATGAAGCCACACAAGTTGGCATCATCTTGGATAGCCTGTCCCCTGACTTTCATGAGTTCGTGAACAACTTTGTTATGAACAAGAAAAAGTGCAATCTCACTGAACTGATGAATGACCTACAAAACTTCGAATCCACCAACAAAAGAAGGGGAGGAGAAGCAAATGTTGTAGTTGCAGGAAGTTCTGGTAAAAATAAAAGAAAGAACCAGAACCAGGGAAAAGCAAAGAAGGGAAAGAACAAGAGACCCAAGAAGGCAAAGGGCCCCATCCAGAAACCTAAAGGAAAGTGTTTCCACTGCAATGACTAAGGGCACTGGAAGAGAAACTGTCACAAGTATCTCGAGGAGCTGAAAAAGAAAAAGGAACAAGGTAAATCAGATTTACTAGTCCTTGAAACATGTTTAGTAGAGAGTGATACCTCAGCCTTGATAATTGATTTAGGAGCGACTAATCATGTTTGTTTCTCTTTGCAGAGTCTTAGTTCTTACACCGAGCTAGCCGATGGGGAGTACACGATGAAAGTAGGCAATGGCGCAAGAGTTTCGGCAAAAGCAGTGGGAGAAGTTAGACTTCGGTTTAGGGAAAATAAATTTTTAGTTTTGAACAATGTTTATTTTATTCCAGACATTCATAGAAATTTGATTTCTGTGGCTAAATTATTTGAACAATTATTTAAAGTTTATTTTGATAATGAATTTGTTCATATTTCTCGAAATGGTTTAAATATTTGTTCTGGACGTCTGGATGATGGTTTATATTGTATAAAATCAATACCTAACTCACTGCATAATACTGAATGTTCAGAGTTGCCGAACCTAAGAATAAAAAGCAAAAGATTTCTCACGATAACAATACATATCTGTGGCATCTTAGGCTTGGTCATATTAACCTGAAAAGGATTGAATGGCTGGTAAAGGATGGTCCTTTACGCGAACTAAAAGTTGGTGAGCTTCCAGTCTGTGAATCTTGTTTGGAAGGTAAAATGACCAAGAGGCCTTTCACGACGAAAGGAGAAAGAGCTACAGAACCCCTTCAGTGTATACATTCAGATGTATGTGGATCGTTAAACATCCAGGCTAGAGGAGGTTACGAATATTACGTCACTTTTATTGACGACTAGTCGAGATATGGTTATGTTTACCTAATGCAACAGAAATCTGAAACTTTTGGAAAGTTTAGAGAATTCCGAGCAGAAGTTGAAAAATAATTAGGTAAACCAATCAAGACACTTCGATCAGATTGAGGGGGTGAATACCTGGACCAAGAGTTCCGGGATTTCTTGATTGAAGAAGGTGTGGTATCCCAATTGATCGCACTGGTATACCACAATGAGAATGGTGTAGCCGAAAGGAGAAATCGGACTTTGCTTGACATGATGAGATCAATGTTGAGTTATTTTTCACTTTGCCTACTTCATTACGGGGTTATGACCTAAAAGCATTTGCCTACATCCCTGAATAGAGTACCATCTAAGTTTGTACCTACAACACCCTTAGAGTTGTGGTGCGGTCGAAAACCTAGTTTGAGACACGTGCGATATGGGGTGTCCGGCACATGTCTTTGAAGGAAAGATTGGGAAGTTGGAACCCAAGTCGGGAAGTATGTATGTTTGTAGGATATCCCGATGGGACAAAGGGAGGTTTCTTTTATAGTCCTGAAGATCAAAAGGTGTTTGTATCGACAAATGCTACATTTCTGGAGCATGACTATATGATAGATTTTAAGCCCATAAGTAAGATAGTATTAGAAGAGTTACTTTCCAATGAGATCGAACCACAACCGACAAGAGTTTCCAGACCACTCAGAGAAAAGACTACACTTCCTGATTAGAATCCTACGGCACCTCGTCATAGTGGGAGGGTAAGCAGGTTACCCAACCGTTATACCGAGGAAGCCCAAATCATCACTGTTGATGACGATAAAGAAGAACCATTGATCTTTAGGGATGCAATGGCTGATTCTGATAAAGAAGAATGGCAAGCAGCTATGAAACTCGCGATGGAGTCTATGCACTCTAACTCAGTCTGGCAACTTGTAGATCTACCCGAATGGGTAAAACCCATTGGGTGCAAGTGGATCTTCAAGAGAAAGAGAGGAGCGGATGGAAAAGTAGAGACTTATAAAGCAAGGCTAGTGGCTAAGGGTTATACCCAAAAGGAGGGAGTTGACTATGAGGAAACTTTCTCGCCGGTAGCCATGCTTAAGTCCATCCGGATACTCCTAGCCATTACAGCATATTTTGACTATGAGATATGGCAGATGGATGTCAAGATAGCTTTTTTGAATGGCTATCTTGATGAAACCATCTATATAAATCAGCCAGAGGGTTATATAGAGGAAGGCCAATAGCAGAAAGTCTGCAAACTGCAAAGGTCCATTTATGGACTGAAGCGTGCTTCTAGATCACGGAACATCAGGTTTGATGAGGCTGTAAAGTCTTATGGATTTGATCAAAACATTGATGAACCATGCCTCTACAAGTACAAGAAAGAAGAGAAAGTGGTCTTCCTAATTCTTTTAGTCGATGACATCCTACTCATTGGGAATGATGTGGGAATGATGACAGATGTAATGGAGTGGTTAGCCAGCCAATTCCAAATGAAAGATTTAGGAAAGGCAAGCTATGGTCTTGGGATCAAGATTATTCGAGATCACAAGAAAAAGCTTTTGGCGTTATCACAAGCATCTTATATAGACAAAGTGTTGTCTAGGTATTCGATGCAAAACTAGAAGAAAGGGAATTTGCCTTCCGGGCATGGTATTCATCTTTCTAAGGATCAATGTCCAAAGACCCCCACAGGGGAAGAAGATATGAGGCGGTATCCCTACGCCCGGCTGTGGAAAGCCTTATGTATGCCATGTTGTGTACAAGACCGGATATACGCTATGCAATGGAAGTAGTCGATCGCTACCGGTCCAACCCGAGATTGGATCATTTGGTTGCGATAAAGTGTATTCTCAAGTATCTTACGAGCGAGAAACTATATGTTGGTATATTCCGGAGAAGATTTGTCTCTCACTTTGGATACCTGATTTCGATTTCCAATCGGATAAAGATAGTCGACGGTCGACATCTAGATCGATGTTCACTCTTAATGGAGGAGCCGTGGTGCGGAGAAGTATAAAGCAAAAGTGTGTTCTTGACTCTACCATGGAAGCTGAATATGTTGTAGCTTGTGAAGCCTTAAAAAAGAAGCTACATGGCTTAGGAAGTTCTTAACTAATCTGGAAGTTGTTCTAGATATGGATAAGCCAATTAAGCTCTACTGTGACAACAGTGGAGCGGTGGCTAATTCAAAAGAACCTAGAAGCCATAAGAGTGCGAAACATATAGAAAGGAAATATCACCTGATCAGAGACATTGTGGATAGAGGCGATGTAGCGGTTCTGAAGATCACGTCCGAGGACAACCTTGCTGACCCATTCACCAAGACATTGCCATTGAATGTTTTTGATCGGTACTTAGATAGATTTGGGATTAGAGACATGACACACCTGCTTTAGGACAAGTGGGAGATTGTTTGGAATAGTGTCCTAAAAGCATGAGATGTAAAAAGGATATTTGTTATTTATTTAATAAAGAGTTTATTCATCATTTTATGTGCATATATTTATGAATATTTTATGAATATCAAATAAATTTCTTGATTATTTATGTAACCTTAAACATTGTATATAAGTGTTATATACGAGAGGATAATGTTTAAGGATAATAATCAAAAGTAATTGGTCATAATGAATTTAATTAAAGTTTGGAATCTTTAATTAAAACATTATAAATACATGTCATTCCCATTTAGAATGGAATGGTGTTATCCGCACTGTTAATATGGAGAGATATTGAATAAGTTTATTTCGCATAACGAGATTATGTGAAACATGGACGTAGACACAATATGAATTTCTAATAATTTCCGTTAAGCATAGAAATTCTAATTGAGTCTACCGATGGTCATATATAGGATGATCTTAATCACGAGTTCTTAACAAACTCCTATTTATGGATTTATGTCTTTTGATTTACTCGATGCGGATTCGAGACCACGAATCTTATTCCTTGTATTTTGGAGACATAATGAAATAGGTATTTGGGGATGTTATTATACGAGATGGAATCCATTCCTTCTTGAGAGAAAGCGAGATAAATAATTCTCTTGAGTGTTGATTCGGTACTTGGATTAGTAAGGCGCTCTGGTTCATGAATGTGTTTTATGAATCACTATCCATTAGAGAATCAATGGTACTCAAGGGTAAAGATGTAATTAGAGAGGTTAACGGATTCTACCTGACTCTAATTATGAATTATTTATGGAGGCTTGATCTATATTTAATGACTATATGAAATGGACATTTCGCAGGTTAGAAGTAATTAATGTCTATAATTTCGAGAGTGCAATTCCAAGTTTATAGTGGAGTAACTATTGGAATTAATAGAATTAATTAATTAATTAAAGTGTTTAATTAATTATTAATTTTATTGGAGGTCAGAATTATAGGTGCATTAGTCCCCGCGTCGTCCTTGTAATTATAGCAGACACAAAGGGCCAAATGGGAATTTTAGAACTATGGAATTCTAAAGTTAAATACGAAGAATAATTAATTGAGAATTAATTATTATTTAAATAATAAGATTATTTAAATTTGAATTTGAACATATCTAGATTTATCCATTTAAACTTATTTGATAAGTTGTTCAATTTAGAATTCAAATTAATTTAAGTTTGACTTAAATTCGAATTTGAATCTGAATTAAAATTGGACTACAAGATAAAGGATAAATCTTCCCTATCTAAAAGAGTGAAAAATATTTTTCTCCAAAAATTCCACATCGTGCATGCGTTGGTGTTTGTGAAAATTCGAGTGTTTAAGAAACCTGTTTTTTCTCACGTGTGCCCACACACATGTCTACGTGGAATCAAGGAATTGACGTGGAAGACTTTGGTGTTCTAAACACAAAGCTTGGAGCTAGGACTTTTTGTGGTCAAAAAAATTCAAGTTATCATCCGAGTCGGCTACCAGGTATTTTTTTGGTTGATCCTTAAATGATATAAATTAATGTGATTAATTTATTCGTGCATAAATTAATATAATCTATAGAGTATCTCAAAAGTTTTGTGAAAATTTTTGTTATACACGATCTGCTATTCCCCACGCTTCCGCCTCCGAATTCGATTCGGCAACCAACAGTTGTTACCCTCGGCCATGACTCGGTTTCTGTTCAGATGTTCCCTTCTTAGTCTTGAAATAGTTCTCTCAATTTCAGGGTCCAAAGTGTTGGTTGCCGAATCGAATTTGGCGGCGAAAACGCAGCGGAATAGCGGATCGTGTATAACAAAAATTTTCATAAAACTTTTGAGATACTCTATAGATTATATTAATTTATGCACCAATAAATTAATCTCATTAATTTATAAGATTCAAGGATCAACCGAAAAAATACCTTGTAGCCGACTCGGATGATATCTTGATTTTCTTTGACCACGAACAGTCCTTAGCTCCAAGCTTTTGTGTTTAGAACACCAAAGTCTTCCACATCAATTCCTTGATTCCACGTAGACGTGTGTGTGGGCACACGTGAGACAAAACGGTTTCTAAAACACTCAAATTTCCACAAACACCAACGCATGCACGATGTGGAATTTTTTGAGAGAAAAATTTTCACTCTCTTTATTTGCTATATGAGAATTCCGGCCACACTCTTTTTCTAGGGCTGAAAGTGTTTCAAAAATTGTCTCACAATTTTCCATTTATCCCATATTTAAAGAGAAGAAGTCAAACTTCAAAATAGGATCAAATCCTTATCTCCAATTTTGAATTTGGAACAAAAATCCCTTCCCCTTATCCCTTAGGTGGCCGGCCACACACTAGGGTTTTATCCCTGTGTGTGGCGCCTAGATAAGATAGGGAAGGAGAAGATATTTTATCCATTATCTAGTAGTCCAATTTCAATTCAAATTCAAATTCGAATTTAAGTCAAACTTAAATTAATTTGAATTCTAAATTGAACAACTTATCAAATAAGTTTAAATGGATAAATCTAGATATGTTCAAATTCAAATTTAAATAATCTCGTTATTTAAATAATAATTAATTCTCAATTAATTATTCTTGAGTATTTAATTTTAGAATTCGTAATTCTAAAATTCCCATTTTGCCCTTTTGTGTCCGGTAGAATTACAAGGACGACCTTGAGGGGACTAATGGACCTATAATTCGAGCTCCAATAAAATTAATAATTAATTAAACACTTTAATTAATTAATTAATTCTATTAATTCAATAGTTACTCCACTATAAACTTGGAATTGCACTCTCGGAATTATAGACATTAATTACTTCTAAACCGTGAAGTGTCCATTTGATATAGTCATTGCATATAGATCGATCCTCCATAAATAATTCATAATTAGAGTCGGGGTAGAATCCGTTAACCTCTCTAATTACATCTTTATCCTTGAGTACCATTGATTCTCTAATGGATAGTGATTCACAAAACACATTCATGAACCAGAGTGCTCTTACTAATCCAAGTACCGAATCAACACTCAAGAGAATTATTTATCTGCTTCTTTCTCAAGAAGGAATGGATTCCATCTCGTATAATAACATTCCCAGCTACCTACTTCATTATGTCTCCAAAATACAAGGAATAGGATTCAGGGTCTCAGAATCCGTACCGAGTAAATCAAAAGACATAAATCCATAAATATGAGTTTGTTAAGAATTCAGGATTAAGATCATTCTATATATGACCATCGGTAGACTCAATTAGAATTTCTATGCTTAACGGAAATTATTAGAAATTCATATTGTGTCTGCGTCCATGCTCCACATAATCTCATTATGCGAAATACACTCATTCAATATCTCGCCATATTAATAAAGGTCTGAGATAACACTGTTCCATTCTAAATGGGAATGACATGTATTAATAATGTTTTAATTAAAGATTCCAAACTTTAATTAAATTCATTATGAACAGATTACTTTTTTGATTATTATCCTTAAACATTATCCTCTTGTATATAACACTTATATACCATGTTTAAGGTTACATAAATAATCAAGGAATTTTATTTGATATTCATAAAATATTCATAAATATATGCACATAAAATGATGAATAAACTATTTTATTAAATAAATAATAAATATCCTTTTACATCTCATGCTTTTAGGACACTATTCCCAACACAAAGGGACAGTCTCCAAGCTACGGACTCAAAGGCATAAAGCGCAACCAAAAAAAGAATATGTGAAAGAAATTTAATTAACAAAAATTAAATCTATAAAATAAAGAGCAAGGTCTAAATTAAAATCAATCTATTTCACAAGTAATATTAACTTAAATCCTAAATTGCCAATCCCGCAACGGCCAAAAACTTGACACGCGAAAAATAACTTTTGCTTAGAATAGCGTGTGTGTGCTCATAAAGTGTACGAATCGTGAAGTAATAATGATCCAAAGATCGAGTATCGTCCTCTGGGATTGTTAACTAGGAAAGAGCTAAGTATTGCTATTAATCTAAATTAATTTTATCTAGACAATATAGAATAAAGGAATTAAAACTAAATTGAACAACTTAGCTAACTAAAATATGCAAACAACGGATACCAAAGTGAATTGGATTGAAGGGATCTCTGTGATAAAATGAGCTAGAGGGATTTGACTTCACCTAATTATGTTATATTTATCTAAATATGTCACTTATTGACGTGTTACATCCAATCTTAAATCATGGGTACTAAGATAATCTCATTGCCTCTCCCGAGTGCTAAGTGAAATAATATGCTAAATTAATTAAACTAATATCCCTATTAATTTAACCAATTATGCATTCATTAAGTTTAGCCCATATTCGATCTCCTAAGGTTATACTAGCCTCCCGACTCAATATCTCCTTAGGTTGCGTCTCTTAATTCTCAATGTATGTAATTAACTCTCCCAAGCCTAATTTCATACATCTAAGGTCTCTAAATCTACTGGGTAATTAAATTAGAAATTAAGCATAAAGAGACACAAAAGATTAGAGTATAAAATATTCAATAAGCAAACAGATTCTTAAAATACAACTTTCATTAAATTAGATCATACCCCCTAGCGTGAGGAGTTTAGCTATCCATGTTCATATTCAAATACACAGTTACAAAATACCAAAAATCCATAGCTCAAGCAGAAAATTAAATAATAATTTAAGAAATACAAAGGAAGAAAGTAATGAAAAACTCCTATTGGTTAATCTCCTCTGAAGCCTTCAAAGCGCCTTGAATCCCTTGAAAATCTCAGAAAAATCCTTGAATTCAATTTGCTTTTCTATGGTTCTCGGGTTCTTATCGTGTCTCTGGTTCAATTTTCGTATGTCATCTTCCACCCCTGGTTCTAGCAGACTTTCTTTTCCTTTTATGTCACATGTACAACCCTCAAATTCGAGAAAGGTGCGCTGCAGCCATTGGGTGTCTTGTTGCGACATCGTCAATGAGGAATTAGAGTTTCAGACGCGCCTAAGCCCACGGACATCGCTGCAATACATCTCAATGACTCTAGGATGCGCCTGCCGCCAAGCATTGAATTGCCCTAAGCGGCCGAGGGCTGTTGGCGGGCGTCGGCGACTTGCAAGCTCGATTGCTCTCTGGAATGGTCTCCGGAAGTCTCGGTTGTAGCTTGCTTCTCATGCGTTGCAGCCCACACAAATTGGAGATTTTCATGGACTTCTTTATCTTTTCACTTGATTTTCTCGGTTTGCAAATCCTACAAAATAGATTAACATAAACGTAAAACTAGTGACAAATTAAGCGAAATATCTTTGAAAAACTACAATATATGACGGGGATAAATTGATGAAAAATCAACTTATCAATTACATGAGTAGAACTCTAAATAATGCTCAAATGAATTACTCAACCATTGAGAAAGAGTTGCTCGCTGTAGTCTTTGCACTTGACAAGTTCCGTGCATATCAGATTGGTTCACCCATCACCATCTTTGCAGATCATGCCGCCTTTAAGTATCTCCTTTCCAAAAAGGATGCTAAGGCGCGATTAATTAGGTGGATCCTTCTATTGCAGGAATTTGACTTGACCATCAAGGACAAGAAAGGTGTCGAGAATGTCGTTGCCGACCATCTGTCTCGACTCGAGTTCAATGATCCAGCTAATGGCCCTGCCTTCGCGATAACTTCCCGATGAAAATCTTTTTTTGTCACTAAAAGTTGCCTTTGGTACGCTCATATCGTAAACTACTTGGTGACGGGCTTAACTTCCTTCTAATTGGAATGCACAAGATAAAAGCAAGTTCTTGGTGAAGCATGAAACTTCTATTGGGATGATCCATATCTTTTCAAGTAATGTCCCGACCAAATCATGAGACGATGCATTCGATGATGAAATTACTAGTGTTCGAACACGCCATAACGATGCATGTGGTGGTCATTTTTCGTGAAAAAGACCACCAAAAAAATCTTCTAGTGTGGTCTTTATTGGCCTACTTTGTTCAAGGACACTAATCAATTTTGTCGTTCCGTATGCAGTGCCGGTTAGGTGCTTTGTCCCACCGCCATATAATGCCTTTGAACCCGATTCTCGTAATAGAAATATTTGATTGTTGGGGGATCGACTTTATGGGTCCATTTCCACCTTCTTCTGGGTACCTTTACATCCTCCTCGTTGTGGATTATGTTTCTAAATGGGTTGAAGCCGTGTCGTGTCGAGCCAATGATAATGTAACAGTTGTTAAGTTCTTGAAGGAGAATGTGTTATCTAGGTTTGGCACTCCACGTGCTATCATCAGTGATGAAGGCACTCATTTCTGCAACTGTTCATTTGAGGCTCTTATGCGCAAGTACGGTGTGCTTCATAAGGTTGCTACTGGCTATCATCCACAAACAAATGGCCAAACTGAGTTGGCAAATAGGGAGATCAAACAAATTCTAGAAAAGACGGTAAACCCCGACCACAAGGATTGGTCCTTACATCTTCTTGATACTTTCTGGGCATACCGCACTGCCTATAAATCCCCTCTTGGGATGTCTCCCAATAGACTTGTCTTTGGGAAAGCCTGTCATTTACCTGTCGAGCTCGAACATAAAGCTTATTGGGCCGCCAAGGCCCTTAACTTTGATCTCAATGCTGTAGGTATTCAAAGAAAGCTCCAATTGTCTGAGATTGAGGAGTTAAGGAACGACGCATACGACAATTCCAGGATCTACAAGGCAAAAATGAAAGCGGCTCATGATAAGCAGATCTTGAGAAAAAAAATATGAGCCAAATCAGCGGGTGCATCTTTATGACTCCCGTTTGCATCTCCACCCAGGTAAGTTAAGGTCGCGGTGGGTGGTCCATTTGTGGTGAAACAAGTTTTTCCTAATGGTAATTGTCGAGGTCGAGGACCCAAGTGATGAGAGAATATTGAGTCAATGGCCGAGATCAAGCATTACATTGAGCGTGTGAGCCAAGCTAAAGAGATCATTCTCGAGGCTCCGGTTTACCAAAGTTGGCAAGTTTGCTTTCAACCCTATTGTATCATATTTTTGTTTCTTTGTGTCGTCTGGTGTGTTTTGTGTGCTTTTATTTTTAGTTTGATTTTCTGTGATTTTATATTTGTTTGTGTTTTGGAGAATCAGTTCAGGAAGCTTGGCTTAGTTCCAATGTTCATCATCCAGGTATTTTCTTTCCCTATCTTCTTCGTATTGCATATCTTTTTAGACATTGAGGACACTATCTGACTTTAGGTTAGGGGTGGTGAGCATATTCATGTGTAAGATTAATTTTTGTCTTGTTATTATTTTGGGTCAAAAATTTTACGAGATTATCTGAGTATGATTTCAAAATTTTTGGTTTGAGTCAGTTTTTGCTATCTTAATTACCAAGAAATGATTTCCAGAGTTATTTTTTAGCACATGCTAGACCTTGTGGTAAGATGGTTGTTGACACATTTAGTTGAGAAAAATTCCCGAGTTTAAGGTTTTCATTTTTGGTGAGTGTGAGTGTTGAGAAAACAGCTTTTTGAACTTTCATTGATCTTTCAAGTTGGTTAAGTCATTAATGGAGTACCTTTACTTGACTTGTGACATTTGCTTGAGGGATGATTTCTGGTTTGGAATAATTTTTAGAATTTGAGCCATGTGTTGTAGATAGTTATCATTTTTTTTTTTTTTTGCATTTTATCAAAAAAAAAAAGAAAAAGAAAAGAGCAAGAGCATCATTTATCATCAATGTTTACGTAGTTTGGTTGCACTGACTTCTTGTACTGCATAGCAACCAATCAAAAGAATGCCTTACTACATCAGCTTCATCAAATGTATGTTGTCTCTTCTTCGATGCGAATTAATTTTGTATAATAAATTTCAAGCGACGGTGTCAAGTTTTGAGTATAAGGTGAGTGAGTATCATCTCCACAAGGATTGGGTTTAGAATTACCATTAAGTACCGCAATAATTGTAACTTAACTTTATCTAGGCAACCTAATAAAATGACAATTAAGAAAATAAAACAAAATAAATATGAAAATAAGAAAATAAAGTATCTATACACAAATGGTCTAGGGACTTGATTTTGCTTTATTATTCCTATGTTCATCCTATTATGTAATTGCTAATCAATTCCATTCAATTCATAATCAAGGCTCTAATATCATCTCGCAACCTCTCCCGAGTGCCTGATGACGGGTATTTCTACCAACAAATCAACTACTTTTAAGCTTGAATATTTGTAAGTTTCCAAGCATTTTTGTTAGTTTAATGTCTTTTGTGTGCTTTTATAGGAAATATAAATAAATGCCAACTTGGATGATTTTGCATGAAGAAAAGAAGAATATTTGCCTAACTTGTGAATCAATGAAAAGAGGATGTGAAAGAGGATTTTGTGACACAAAAAAGGAGGCTTTGGATTCCAAGAGAAGCGCGCTGCAGCGTGCCTTCATAGGCTACAGCGCGCAAAGAAGACCAGAGAGCAGGGGAAGCGCAAGCTGCAGCGCACAACATGCGCTGCAGCCCCTAGCCCCAGAGACACGCGCTGCAGCGCACCAAATGGGCGCTGCAGCGTGCCCAGCGCGTCCAGCCCCAGCAACGCGCGCTGTAGCGCACCAAATGGGCGCTGCAGCGCGCCCAGCGCGTCCTGCCCCAGCAACGTGCGCTGCAGCGCACCAAATGGGCGCTGCAGAGCGTCCAGTCCAAGAGAAGCGCGCTGCAGCGCACCAAGGGCGCTGCAGCACGCCCAAAATCATGCCTGACACCAAAAACGCGCGCTGCAGCGTGTAATCACGCAGGCTGCAGCGCGCCTAGTTCCAAAGACGCAGGCTGCCACGTGCGTCTGAAGCCCTAACTCCAAAATGTCTCAATATAAAAGGAAAGGGATGCCATTTTGGAAGGGGAGCCCCGGAAAAGTGAAGAAAACATCAAAAGGAGGCCGAAATCCTTCATCTTGGAGGTCCTTGGAAGCTCTTCAATGGATATTTGGTTTTATCTTCTTTCATCTATTTTTCCATGTTGAGCTAGACATTAAATCTAGGACTTGATGTAGTTTTATTTGAACTATGTTTTGAATATTTTGTTGATTGTTAATTTAATTTCATTTCCAATTCATTTATGATTCTCTATGCTTAATGCTTGTAATTTATTTTGCCAATGAGTTAGATGATTTTTAGATTGCGAATTTGATGCTCGGGAGAGATTGAATTCTTTATCTAGATTTGAGAAGCGTAGTCTAGGTTGTTGTGAGACCGGGAGGAGATCAACGCTTAGATAATCAAATTAGGATTTAGGTTGTTGTGAGGCCGGGAGGCGATCGATATTCCTATTTTCTAATTCTAAAGGCGAAGCTTAATTTGTGTTTAAATGTTCATTTTGAATAGGGATATTGTTTTGGGTATTTAAATACAATTTCTTGTGAGGCACTCGGGAGAGGTTGCAAGATGATATTAGTGCCTTGATTAATGAATTGAATGGAATTGATTAGCGATTACATAATAGGATGAACATAGGAATAATAAAGCGAAATCAAGTCCCTAGACCATTTGTGTATAGATACTTTATTTTTATGTTTGTATTTATCTTGTTTTCTTCTTTCTTAATTGTTATTTTACTTGGTTGCCTAGATAAAGTTAAGTTATGATAATCATGGTATTTAACGACAATTCTAAACCCAATCCCTGTGGAGACGATACTCACTCACCCTATACTCAAAACTTGACACCGTACGCTTACGGAAATTTATTATATACAAAATTAATTCACATCAAGTTTTTGGCGCCGTTGCCGGGGATTGGCGTTTTAAATTGTTGTTAATATTGAGAGTGAATAACTTGATTTTAATTTAGGCTTTTATTTTTCATTTTTAATCTTTTGTTTTATTTTTGTTTTCTCTTGTTTTACGAGGTACTTGGAGATGGTTGATCGACAAGTCCTCTTAAGATTTGCTCAACGAGACTCGAGCCGATTTTTTAGTGCTTTGAGAGATATAAGGAACTGCTCATTTAGTTTCCCCACCATGGTTTCCCGAGGAGGTGCAACTACGAATCTTCCTCGACGGGTTAGATGTCAAGAACAAGAATGTGGGTGGAAAGAGGAAATGGTACCAGCTCTTTTCACCAACTATCCGCGGATGAAGCTTATTGGTTGTTGGAAGACATGGCCGATGTTAACTATCGGTATTGGAGGTATTCAACAAACCACCACGGTTTTGAGGATAGCTCCAACAATTCAGAACCACGGCTTGACACCCCCCGTCACCAAGCGGAGTCTTCTACCTCACTTGAAGACCTTGTCGCCCAATTTTCGGAGGAGACAAGAGTCCGCATAGAGAAGTTAGAGAGGATGGAGGCGCTCGACCAACTTCACGAGGAAATGGAGACAAATCTAGCGGAGTTATTTAGGTTGATGCTAATTCCAGATGAATCTGCTAACGCCATGAATAGGGAACCACAAGAGGAGGAATGGGAGTTATTTGAAGATGACTCTTTGAGAGAGGAGGAGACTCAACAATTGGTTGGTGAAGAATTTCAAGAACAAATCAATGAGTCTCCGTCCCTCGAGATCCCCATTGTCGTGCCACCCCCGGTTGAGAAAGATCACATCTACAAGGACCCAATGTGGCCAGCAATTCCTCCACCATCTCGAGCGCCGTTCTTCCAAGCATACCAAGCTTATGCGCCTGAGCCGAGTCGAGTTGAGCAAATGAACCAAAAACTGCCAAATCTCACCAAGCTTGAGGGTGTAAAGAATCAAGACCCATGCGTTGTGTTGTATGACACGTACCATGGGCGAAAGCCACTCTTTGATGAGTTGGCTCGGCATAGGAATAATTGAGCCTAAAGAAGCAATTTATGGAGGAGAGCCCCGCCCCAACCCAAGTTTATGCCATCATGCCCGGTGCATCATCGCCAACCATACTAGGAGGCAAGATTGTCTCGCCTCCCGCACGTGTTCTCATTCCCTTGTACTTAATTTTAATGATTGCTTGATTTTGAGTTTGGGGGTGAGACACTTTGTGGTTGATTTTAGTGGATTTTGAGCATTACTTGTGACTTGGTTGTTATGACTTGTCTCCATTGAGTTATGTTCTTTTGGCCATGTTTTTACTTGTTTTTCTTTTAGGTTGTTTGAATAAATTGTGAGTTTTGTTGAGATGAAATGACTAGATAATAATGATGAGTATAGTCACTTGATGCCTTCCTAGGTCTTTTGAAATGTATTTCATTGAGATTTCTGTGTGCTTGACTCGCATTGATTGAAATTCACTCTTGACTCTCTACTTTTGAGCACCATGAATCATGATCACTTGACCTGTTGAGCATTTGGAGAACATTTATGTGCATTAGGTAGACTTTGATATCTCATGAACACTAGAACCCATTTGAGTGAAACTTGTGACAAAATTGTCAGTTTAGTGTCATTGGAGAGATGATTAAGGCATTTTATTTGGATCGATTGGGCCTTTGAAGCTAACCCTTGAAAAGAAAATTCATCATTTGTTTACCCCTTTTTGAGCCATATTGCTTACTTCGTTCATCACCCATGTTTGTACATCCAAACCACCAAATGCACTTTCACTTCCAAAACCCATCACTAATAGGCATGATTGCATTAAACGCTAAGATTGAGAGTGAGTGTGGGTTATGTTTGGGAAATCATTAGTGGATTGGCTTGTGATGTTATTTTTTTTTCTAAAAAAAAAAAAAAAAAAAGAAAGAAAAGAAAAAAAAAAAATAAAAATAAAAATAAAATAAAGAAAAAAAAAGTCAATTGGATGAGGAATTGAGTTACCATTTCCATTTCTTTACAACATTGGGGACAATGTTGAGTTTGAGTTTGGGGGTGTGATCTTTATTTCTCAAATTTTTGTGGTTTTTATTTCTTTTTGGGTTTGATTGAAAGCGAATGTATGCTGAAAAGAGGAGTCGGTGAAAATGTATGCTGAAAAGAGGAGTCGATGAAATTTTTTCTTTTCTGTTCTTGGAAATCATGTGAGATCCATGAGTGGTGATACATGCCTAGGGTGATTTGAGCCTAAAAAATTCTAATCTCATCCACCTTTTACCCTAGCCATACATTACAACCCTCAAAAGTCCTTTTGATCTTCAATGACAAGTGAACCTTTATTAGTGGAGAGTGACACGAAAAATGGGCTTATGGTAGTTCTTATTAAGATTTCACTCATAGTCTTCTTGGCACATAGGTCTATTCGGATTTCATTTGGTTGATTGAGATTGAGTGTGCACACACTTATACTTTGAGAGTCTAGAGTGGAGTGAAATTGATGCTTGATGTTGAAATTCTAGATAATCTCACTGTTTGCATTTCCTTTGAGCTTAGAGCATTATGTGACTTTGAAGATACATGCATAGTTGTTGACTCAATACAAAACTCACACTTTTTCGTTTGTTTCTTAGTACTTGATTTGTGTTTTCTTTTTTTTTTCTTTCTTTTCTTTTGCTTGAGGACAAGCAAATGTTCGAGTTTGGGGGTATTTGATGACGGGTATTTCTACCAACAAATCAAGTACTTTTAAGCTTGAATATTTGTAAGTTTTCAAGCATTTTTGTTAGTTTAATGTCTTTTGTGTGCTTTTATAGGAAATATAAATAAATGCCAACTTGGATGATTTTGCATGAAGAAAAGAAGAATATTTGCCTAACTTGTGAATCAATGAAAAGAGGATGTGAAAGAGGATTTTGTGACACAAAAAAGGAGGCTTTGGATTCCAAGAGAAGCCTTGCCGAAATACGCCTTCATAAACTACTGCGCGCAAAGAAGACCAGAGCGAGGGGAAAGCGCAGGTTGCGCAAGCACAACATGCGCTGCAGCCCTAGCCCTAGAGACACGTGGCTGCAAGCGCACCAAATGGCGCTGCAGGCCGTCCCAGCGTCCTGCCCTAGCCCAAAAGCTGCTTGCAGCAAGCACCAAATGGCGCTGCGCCGACGCCAAAATGGCGTCGATCCAGTCAAGCCGCGCCAGCGGCGCCGCACCAAGGGCACCGCAAAGACGCCCAAAATCATGCGCCGACACCAAAAACAAAAAAGCGTTGCGCGTGTAATCACGCCAGGCTGCGGCGCTCCTAGTTCAAAGATGCAGCGCAACGCGTCGAAGCCTTAACTCGAAATGTCTCAATATAAAAGGAAAGGGATGCCATTTTGGAAGGAGCCCGGAAAAGTGAAGAAAACATCAAAAGGTGGCGAAATCCTTCATCTTGGAGGTCCTTGGAAGCTCTTCAATGGATATTGAGTTTTATCTTCTTTCATCTATTTTTCCATGTTGAGCTAGACATTAAATCTAGGACTTGATGTAGTTTTATTTGAACTATGTTTTGAATATTTTGTTGATTGTTAATTTAATTTCATTTCCAATTCATTTATGATTCTCTATGCTTAATGCTTGTAATTTATTTTGCCAATGAGTTAGATGATTTTTAGATTGCGAATTTGATGCTCGGGAGAGATTGAATTCTTTATATAGATTTGAGAAGCGTAGTCTAGGTTGTTGTGAGACCGGGAGGAGATCAACGCTTAGATAATCAAATTAGGATTTAGGTTGTTGTGAGGCCGGGAGGCGATCGATATTCCTATTTTCTAATTCTAAAGGCGAAGCTTAATTTGTGTTTAAATGTTCATTTTGAATAGGGATATTGTTTTGGGTATTTAAATACAATTTCTTGTGAGGCACTCGGGAGAGGTTGCAAGATGATATTAGTGCCTTGATTAATGAATTGAATGAAATTGATTAGCGATTACATAATAGGATGAACATAGGAATAATAAAGCGAAATCAAGTCCCTAGACCATTTGTGTATAGATACTTTATTTTTATGTTTGTATTTATCTTGTTTTCTTCTTTCTTAATTATCATTTTACTTGGTTGCCTAGATAAAGTTAAGTTATGATAATCACAGTATTTAACGGCAATTCTAAACCCAATCCCTGTGGAGACGATACTCACTCACCCTATGCTCAAAACTTGACACCGTACGCTTGCGGAAATTTATTATATAAAAATTAATTCGCATCAGTGCCTCACAAGAAATTGTATTTAAATACCCAAAACAATATCCCTATTCGAAATGAACATTTAAACACAAATTATGCTTCACCTTTAGAATTAGAAAATAGGAATATTGATCGCCTCCCGGCCTCACAATGACCTAAATCATAATTTGATTATCTAAGCGTTGATCTCCTCTCGGTCTCACAACAACCTAGACTATGCTTCTCAAATCTAGATAAAGAATTCAATCTCTCCCGAGCATCAAATTCGCAATCTAAAAATCATCTAACTCATTGGCCAAATAAATTAAAAGCATTAAGCATAGAGAAACATAAATGAATTGAAAATGAAATTAAATTAACAATCAACAGAATATTCAAAGCATAGTTCAAGTAAAACTACATCAAGTCCTAGATTTAATGTCTAGCTCAACATGGAAAAATAGATGAAAGAAGATAAAACCTAATATCCATTGAAGAGCTTCCAAGGACCTCCAAGATGAAGGATTTCGGCCTCCTTTTGATGTTTTCTTCACTTTTCCAGGCTCCTCTTCCAAATGGCATCTCTTTCCTTTTATACTACAACATTTCGGAGCTAGGGATTTAGTCGCGCGCTGCAGCCCACGTGATAACGCGCTATGTCGCGCATTTTTGGAAGAGGGATTTTGGTCGAAGAGGGCTGAGACGCACTGCAGCGCCTTTGGGCACGGTTGCGGACAGAGGACACATTCCTAGGCCCTTTTGGTGCTGCAGCACGTGTCCAACCTCTGGGCACATTTGGGGCGCTGCAGCCCCTCTGGTGTGCTGCAGCGCGCATTTTTGGAGCTAGGCAGGTTTTGGTGTTCTGCAGCCCACTTTAGTGCGCTGCAGCCTGCGCCTCCCTTGCTCTCTGGACTTCTTTGTATTCCTTTGCATGCTGTAGCCCAAAATGGTGCACTGCAGCCCACTTTTTTGCATTCCAAGCCTCCTCTTTTGTGCCTTAAAATCCTCTTTTGCCTCCTCTTGCCATTGATTCACAAGTTGGGCAAATATTCTTCTTTGCTTCATGCAAAATCATCCAAGTTCGCATTTATTTATAACTCCTATAAAAAACACACAAAAGACATTAAACTAACAAAAATGCTTGAAAACTTACAAATATTCAAGCTTAAAAGTACTTGATTTGTTGGTAGAAATACCCGTCATCAAATACCCCCAAACTCAAACATTTGCTTGTCCTCAAGCAAAAGAAAAGAAAGAAAAAGAAAACACAAATCAAGTACTACGACACAAACGAAAAAGTATGAGTTTTGTATCGAGTTAACAACTGTGCATGTATCTCCAAAGTCACATAATGCTCTAAGCTCAAAGGAAATGCAAACACCGAGATTATCTAGAATTTCAACATCAAGCATCAATTTCACTCCACTCAAGACTCTCAAAGTGTAAGTGTGTGCACAATCAATCTCAATCAATCAAATAAAATCTAGATAGACCTATGAGCCAAGGAGACTATGAGTGATATCTTAATAAGAACTACCATAGGCCCATTTTTCGTGTCACTCTCCACTAATAAAGGTTCACTTGTCATTGAAGATCAAAAGGACTTTTGAGGGTTGTAATGTATGGCTAGGGTAAAAGGTGGATGAGATTAGAATTTTTAGGCTCAAATCACCCTAGGCATGTATCACAACTCATGTATCTCACATGATTTTCAAGAAAAGAAAAGAAAAAATTTCACCAACTCCTCTTTTCAACATACATTCACCTTCAATTGAACCCAAAAAGAAATAAAAACAAAAATTTGAGAAATAAAGACCTCACCCCCAAACTCAAACTCAACATTGTCCCCAATGTTGTAAAGAAATGGAATGGTAACTCAATTCCTCATCTGATTAACTCTTATAATTATTTTTTTCTTTTTTTTCTTTTTTTTTTGTTTTTTTTAATTGAGAATGAAAAACATCACAAGCCAATCCACTAATGATTTCCCAAACATAACCCACACTTGCTCTCAATCTTATCATTTAATGCAATTATGCCTAGTAGTGATGGGTTTAGGAAGTGAAAACGTATTTGGTGGTTTGGATGTACAAACATGGGTGATGAACGAAATAAGCAATATGGCTCAAAGGGGGGTAAACAAATGATGAATTTTCTTTTCAAGGGTTAGCTTCAAAGTCCCAATCGATCCGAATAAAATGCCTTAATCTTCTCTCCAATGATACTAAACCAACAATTTCACCTCAAGTTTCACTCAAATGGGTTCTAGTGTTCATGAGATATCAAAGTCTACCTAATGCACGTAAATGTTCTCCAAATGCTCAAAAGATCAAGTGATCATGATTTATGGTGCTCAAAAGTAGAGAATCAAGAGTGAATTTCAATCAATGGAGTCAAGCACACAGAAATCTCAATGAGATACATTTGAAAAGACCTAAGAAAGCATCAATTGACTATACTCGTCATTATTATCTAGTCATTTCATCTCAAAAAAACTCACAATTTATTCAAACAACCTAAAAAGAAAAACAAGTAAAAACATGGCCAAAAGAACACAACTCAATGGAGACAAGTCATAACAACCAACTCACAAGTAATGCTCAAAATCCACTAAAATCAACCACAAAGTGTCTCACCCCCAAACTTAGGATCAAACAATCGTCAAAATTAATAAAAAGGGAATAAGAACACGTACCGGGGAGGCGAGACAATCTCGCCTCCTAGTATGGTCGGCAATGATGCACCGGGCATGATGGCATAAACTTGGGTTAGGGCGGAGCTCTCCTCAATAAATTGCGTCTTTAGGATCAATTATTCCTATGCCGAGCCAACTCGTCAAAGAGTGGGTTTCGCCCATAGTACGTGTCATACAACACAACGTATGGGTCTTGATTCTTTACACCCTCAAGCTTGGCGATATTTGACGGTTTTCAGACCATTTGCTCAACTTGACTCGGAGCTGGCATATGCGATTGGTTGGCATGGAAGAACGGCGCTCAAGATGGTGGAGGAGTTGCCGGCCACATTGGCTCAGAATGGCTCAGAATCTCATTGAGAAAATCTTGAGAGGACTTGTCGATCAACCATCTCCAAGTACCTCGTAAAACAAGAGAAAATAAAAATAAAACAAAAGATTAAAAATGAAAAATAAAAGCCTAAATTAAAATCAAGTTATGTACTCACAATATTAACAACACTTTCAAATTCCATTCCCCAGCAACGGCGCCAAAAACTTGATGCCAATTAATTTTGTATAATAAATTTCCGCAAGCGTACGGTGTCAAGTTTTGAGTATAAGGTGAGTGAGTATCGTCTCCATAGGGATTGGGTTTAGAATTGCCATTAAGTACCGCAATTATTGTAACTTAACTTTATCTAGGCAACCTAATAAAATGACAATTAAGAAAATAAAACAAAATAAATATGAAAATAAGAAAATAAAGTATCTATACACAAATGGTCTAGGGACTTGATTTCGCTTTATTATGCCTATGTTCATCCTATTATGTAATTGCTAATCAATTTCATTCAATTCATTAATCAAGTCCCTAATATCATCTCGCAACCTCTCCCAAGTGCCTCACAAGAAATTGTATTTAAATACCCAAAACAATATCCCTATTCGAAATGAACATTTAAACACAAATTAAGCTTCACCTTTAGAATTAGAAAATAGGAATATTGATCGCCTCCCGGCCTCACAATGACCTAAATCCTAATTTGATTATCTAAGCGTTGATCTCCTCCCGGTCTCACAACAACCTAGACTATGCTTCTCAAATCTAGATAAAGAACTCAATCTCTCCCGAGCATCAAATTCGCAATCTAAAAATCATCTAACTCATTGGCCAAATAAATTAAAAGCATTAAGCATAGAGAAACATAAATGAATTGAAAATGAAATTAAATTAACAATCAACAGAATATTCAAAACATAGTTCAAATAAAACTACATCAAGTCCTAGATTTAATGTCTAGCTCAACATGGAAAAAATAGATGAAAGAAGATAAAACCCAATATCCATTGAAGAGCATCCAAGGACCTCCAAGATGAAGGATTTCGGCCTCCTTTTGATGTTTTCTACACTTTTCTGGGCTCCCCTTCCAAATGGCATCTCTTTCCTTTTATACTACAACATTTCGGAGCTAGGGATTTAGTCGCGTGCTGCACCCCACATGAAAACGCGCAGCGACGCGCATTTTTGGAAGAGGGATTTTGGTCGCAGAGGGATGAGACGACAGCGCCTTTGGGGGCTTTGCTGCCAGCGTGGGACACATTCCTAGGCCCTTTTGGCGTACTGAAGCACCCTTGGGGCATGCTGCAGCTTTGTCCAACCTCTGGGCACATTTTTGGGCCTTATTGCAGTAGCCCGCATTTTTTGGAGCTGGGTAGGTTTTGGTGTTTGCAACCCACTTTAGTGCGCTTCTGACCTGCGCCTCCGTTGCTCTCTGGACTTCTTTGTATTCCTTTTGCTGCTGTAGCCTAAAATGGTGCGTTGCAATCCGCTTTTTTGCATTCCAAGCCTGCCCTTTTGTGCCTTAAAATCCTCTTTTGCCTCCTCTTGCCATTGATTCACAAGTTGGGCAAATATTCTTCTTTGCTTCATGCAAAATCATCCATGTTCGCATTTATTTATAACTCCTATAAAAAACACACAAAAGATATTAAACTAACAAAAAAGCTTGAAAACTTACAAATATTCAAGCTTAAAAGTACTTGATTTGTTGGTAGAAATACCCATCATCACTTGCCTAAAAAAAAAAAGAAGTTTGAGTATATATTTGTTTGTATTTTTTGGCTCTTTGTTTGTTTATGAGATCTTCCTCTTGACCAAAATGAAATCACGAAAGTTTGTTTACGGTTTAAGTGATGAATTGTTCGGATATTTGATTTGCCTATCATTTGATCAATGTTTGTTTATTAGCTTGTCCTTAAATTGCCTTCTCTCACTTGAGCGTTCATTGTGACATTTCCAACTCCATGAGCGTAATCCCTTTGCATTAAAATATTTCTGACCCCCGTGAGGTAAATGGAGTTGAGACTTTATCGTGGTGTGTTTTTCGATGCTATTTGTGTTATGGAATGTGGTAAGAAGGATACGGTTTGATGCACACACACATGACTCTGGAGTTATGACTGAAGTAGTTTTGATAGCATTTTTTGATGACTTACTAATGTTTTGTTTGATTGCTTAGGTGATTTTGCAAGTTTTGATTTGAATTTTCAGCTTGACATGATTTTTCTTTCGCTTGAATTGCTAGAGACTAGCAATAAGCTGGTTGGCGTTGTGATAAGTGCACGAATTTGTACTTTTAATGTTCATAATTGTCAAATTATTTTATCAAATTTGTGATTTTAATTTCAAATATTCCTAAATTTAGAGGATTTAATTTTAATTGGATTTATTTTATTTTTCAGGTTTTTGAAGAAAACAATTGGATTTGGGCTTGTTTACCAAGCAAAACCCAAAAGTTGAGCCCAAGAAGAGCCCAATTCGGCCCAAAGCCCATTAGCCCATCATCCAGCCTAGCCGAACTGAGAAGCCACGAGCCGAACCAAGAAGCCGCGAGCCATCCCAGCCGCCACGTGTCGACCCTTTGCCGCACCACGGATCCGTGGGAACCGGTGTCCCCAAGCAAGCGCGTGCACGGCACGCACGGATCCCTCCCCGGCGAGTCTCCTCCACGTGCACGTCACCGGATCTCCTTTCCTCTGCGTGGGTCCGCGTTCCGGCATCCCTCCAGCCCGTCTTGTAATATCCGGGAAAAATTTCATCGATTGAAATAAATAATCTCAACCGGACTAAATTATATCTGTTTAGAGAATTTTTAAGGATAAGTTTAAAAGTTTCACTTTTTTCTCTCTCTCTCACGCGTTTGTTTCTCTCTTCTCTCGAACATTCTCTCTCAAAAAATGAAACCGCCCATGGCCAAAATCTGACTTTGAGATTTAGACCTCCGTTTTTGACACAGCTGGTGTCAATGGAAAGCTTTCGACGAGCTCAGCATTTTGACAGGCCGCACGACCCCGAACTCTACCGGAATAAGCCGTAATCGCCGGCCAAAGTTTCAAAAACAACCAAAACTTTCGATCGCAATATTTCCTTCGTCCGACCTCCGATTGAGGTGATTTCGGTCTCTATGGACTCAGTGCAGCGTGACGAAGAAAACTCACCCATTTTCATAACTCAATTATGGCCGGAGCACCGCCGTACGTGGTGGTCGGAATCGCCGCGCCGCCACCATCGTTTTCCTTCCTCCGGGACGCAGTGGGTGTGATGCAAATTAATTTTTTGGTATAATAGATTTCCGCAAGCGTACGGTGTCAAGTTTTGAGTATAAGGTGAGTGAGTATCATCTCCACAGGGATTGGGTTTAGAATTGTCATTAAGTACCGCAATTATTGTAACTTGACTTTATCTAGGCAACCTAATAAAATGACAATTGAGAAAATAAAACAAAATAAATATGAAAATAAGAAAATAAACTATCTATACACAAATGGTCTAGGGACTTGATTTCGCTTTATTATTCCTATGTTCATCCTATTATGTAATCGCTAATCAATTCCATTCAATTCATTAATCAAGGCTCTAATATCATCTTGCAACCTCTCCCGAGTGCCTCACAAGAAATTGCATTTAAATACCCAAAACAATAACCCTATCCGAAATGAACATTTAAACACAAATTAAGCTTCGCCTTTGTGATTAGAAAATAGGAATGTCGATCGCCTCCCGGCCTCAAAACAACCTAAATCCTAATTTGATTATCTAAGTGTTGATCTCCTCCCGGTCTCACAACAACCTAGACTATGCTTCTCGAATCTAGATAAAGAATTCAATCTCTCCCGAGCATCAAATTCGCAATCTAAAAATCATCTAACATATTGGCCAAATAAATTAAAAGCATTAAGCATAGAGAAACATAAATGAATTGAAAAATGAAATTAAATTAACAATCCACAAAATATTCAAAACATAGTTCAAATAAAACTACATCAAGTCCTAGATTTAATGTCTAGCTCAACATGGAAAAATAGATGAAAGAAGATAAAACCCAATATCCATTGAAGAGCTTCCAAGGACCTCCAAGATGAAGGATTTCGGCCTCCTTTTGATGTTTTCTTCACTTTTCCGGGGCTCCCCTCTCGAATGGCAACTTTTTCCTTTTATAATGAAACACTTCGGAGCTAGGGGGCTTGACGCAGGGCTGCAACTGCGTGATTACTTGTTGCTGCGCCGTGGCGTTTTTGGGCCTAAGCGGCGGCTGCGGCTGCGCCAAAACGCTGCGCAGACTGCGTCTTTGGCAGAGAAGCGGGACGGGGTCTTGCTGCGGTAATACCCCGGTGCGCTGCAGCGTGTGGCATCAAGTGGGCGCGCTGCGGCGCCATTTGGTCTATTTGCGGGCGCCATTTGGTCTTGTTGCGCGCGTTCTTCTTGGCAACACCTACGCTGGGCGCCTTTGCGGCGCCCATTTGGTCTTATTCGCGCCGCGTTGCTGCAACAACACATCTTTGGGCGTATTTGCGCAGCGCCATTTGGTCTTATTGCAGCGCGCGTTCTTTGGGAGCTAGGGGCTGCGGCGCTGCGGCGCATATTGTGCGTTGCGACTGCGCTTCCCCTACTCTCGGTCTTCTTCTTTTGCGCGCTGTAGCCCATGAAGGCGCTACTGAGCGCTTCTCTTGGAATCCAAAGCCTCCTCTTTTGTGCCACAAAATCCTCTTTCACATCCTCTTTTCATTGATTCACAAGTTAGGCAAATATTCTTCCTTTCTTCATGCAAAATCATCCAAGTTGGCATTTATTTATATTTCCTATAAAAATCACACAAAAGACATTAAACTAACAAAAATGCTTGAAAACTTACAAATATTCAAGCTTAAAAGTACTTGATTTGTTGGTAGAAATACCCGTCATCAGGGTGTCACGACCCCTATCATTAGATTCAGAGTTAATAGACGAGTCGATCCCGACTGGATTCAGTCATCACCATCGCTATTTGGCCGGAAAACGGAGCTCGCCGCCGCCGTCGTGATGGTGTAGGTTGGTTCCGATGATCGGACCGTTAGATCATCGTGAGTTTGGTGTCAAAACACTCATGAGATCATGGGTAAGAAAACCCCTCAACTAATTTTAGGATTTCATGACCGGAAATGTGAGATTTGAGTTGCCGGATTTTAGCGACGTTGCCGGTCCCGATTTGTACTGTTACAGGTCGAATTATATGAAATTGACCACACCAATGGACTCAGAAGGGTCAATTTATGGGGGGTAAGACCCAAGTCCGCCGCGGAAAAACTCTCCGGGAGCATGCGCCGCCGTACGCCGCCGTACGCCGCCGCCATTTTCCGATGAGGTGTCATTCTTCAGGCTATCGACTTCCATTTGATGATCCGAGACCATATCCCGACTCGTTTCGACGTGTTGAACGCAATGGTGACCTCCGTTCGATCAAATTCAATTTTGATAAAACTGGTATGGTACCAATTGCACGCGGATCGAGGTGAATCGAATGGATTCACTGAAGTTTAGAATTGAATGTCTAACGCTTGAATGATGCTAGTGGATCATGCAAAGCGTTCATGATTTCTCCTAAAACGGATATCAAGGAGATACGCAGTGGAACACGACAAGCGGGTATTACCGGAACCGCTTAGCTCGGAATTAAGGCAAGTACAGTACGATTAATGATAAGTAATTTAGAACATATAATGTTCATGGGATATGTTATTTATGAATTCACGAATTCGTAAAGGCAATTATGGAATATAGAATTATGAGGATTTAACTAGTCCTTATAATAGAAATTATAATTTTTATGATCCTTAATAAAAAGGATAAATACATTCTATAAGAAAGGATTTAATTTCCTTTATGACTATCCTACATAAAATAGCATACTAAAGGCTAATCCTACCATCTGGATGGGTGTTTATGTCTGAACTTAGCGATAAAGGATAGAAGATCCGAGCGAGTAGAGAATTATGCTATAACCGGAAAGGGTAAGTATGAGTAGTTTTTCTATGTCTATATCACGAACAAGCTTATTTTTCTATGTTGCATGTAAATTGTGCATATGATAAGTACCGATGGTTTGTTTTTGTCTATGACACGAGCGAACTTATTCTTTTTTGTGTTGCATGTAATTGTGCATATTACATGCTCAATGAATGTTAGAATAAGAATGATGTTTCGGAATAATGTATGATGCTATGAATGATTCAAGATGTATGATGTTATGAATGTTTTAAGATGTATGGTGCTATAAATGTACTTATGGACCGTAAATAGTAGTAGAATTTTACTCTACGAAAAGTATGAGGTTAAGTTAAAATCAATTTCATAGAAAATTGATGGAAATGCGTTAAAAGCATAAAATAAGATTCAAATTCTTTGTCATCTTTGAGAAAAGATGACAGTAAAATGATGTATAAGGAAATCATGATAAATTGCTCAAAATGCACAAAGTCATAAGATTTAACTAAAGTTACCGTTTCAATGAGAAAATTGATAAACAGTAAGAGACTAAACGTTCTGTTTGTACCAGCCTTCAAAGGAAAGGTTATTGTGAGACTATGAAAGAAATGAAACCGTGATTGAGTTGGATTGGTTAGCTACCCCACTCCTCAATGGTTATGCGCGCTATGGTACAACAGGACAGGGCCCATATATAAGAAGTAAAAGACAGGAAAATGAAACAGGAAAACCATTCCATACAACGGTATGGTATCCGCAAACAAGAATGAAAAGAATGAGAAACACAGGACGAAAGTCGTTTAGAACGTGAAAATACAATGTGAACGACTAATAGGAGACGAAAACTGAACAAAGTACGTAATGAAAGAAGAAGAACATAAGTGATATACGTTCTAGAAGTACATAATGTTTTAGGATATATGACATGAATGCATATATGGGTATGCATTATTGTATGCTTTTACTATGGCCTACTGTTACTTGCTGAGCGAAAGCTCATTACGTTTGTTCGTGTTGTAGGAAGCTCAGGTAAGGCACCAGTTCCCTGAAACTTGTTGCTTGGCATGCAGAGAAGATGCAGCAGTGGAGTGTGGGCAAGTGGGTAATGGGATCTACACGCAATTGGTAAACGCTGCAAAGTGTTTTAAGTAGACCATATTTATAGATATGGTTAGGTTATGTAATGTAAGTAAAGATCACAGAACTATGAGGTTATGCATAGCAACCTCTAGTCACAAGGTACGATTAATGTAACAAAATGCTTGTAGAATGCTACAACATTTCATGTATAGTTAAAAACAAAATGCTACGGCATTTTAAGAATGAGAATAGAATTATAAAGTAGTAGAGGTTAAGTAATGCTAAGTATGAACGTAGGATGATGATCAAAAGTTAGGGTCGTCACACGTCTCACCACGCATCCCAGTAGGGTCCAGCTCTCCCTCGCGTACGCGCTCTTTGCGCACACGTTCCCTCCCCGCTCGAGTTCTTCTCCCGCGCGCGTCCAGTCTCCCTTCGCGTGGTCCAGCTGTGTGACGTCCCGCGCCCTCGCGGCGCGGTTGCCGTTCCTTATACTACTACTATTAGGCTAAGTTATAGTCTAATCCATTATTCGTTGTTAGACTATTGTCTATTTAATTTACGTTCATGTGCGGGTAAATTTTTTTTTCTTTACTTTAACCATCGGGTTCCTAACATGTTATGTTGTTACACTAATAACATATCTTGCTATTACTTTAAAGATTCGGATATCAAACTAGTTTTAAAAACTTGTCATAATTTATTACAGATCCGTTGTTCTTTACTAAGACAATGGTTGTAATATCTTCTTCTTAGAACCGAACATACATACTAGTATTCTATATTACATTACTTTCTTTGTGGAATTTAATTTCTAAGCGAGCGTAGTAGAGACCACTCCCATGTACCCATGACATTTCCGCCACCCTTGCCTCCGCATGTCCATCAAGCAAACCACTATATGACTGGCTGCTTACCTTTGTTACACACACGAGTAAACCGATGAGCTAACGCTCGCAAGTATAAACATGCATACATCATAAACTAATAGAAATTACATTAAGAGTTATGATGCCAATATGCTCGTGTGAAACATGCTTTAAACTACTTTCTATCTTTACATTTCTTACTTCTATGGACCTGGGCCCCCCGCCATCGTATCTGGTCTAGTCGAATCTCTACTCTTTGAGATTTTTCCTCCCCTTAAGGAGGCCGACGACCCGTCGGTCTTTTACTTTCTTGGTCATTTCTTCTTGGCTGGTCTAGTCGGAATCTCTACTCTGTGAGATTTCCTCCCTTCGGAGGCCGACGACCCGTCAGTCTTTTACTTTACTAGTCATTACTTACTGTCTGGTCTAGTCGGAATCTCTACTGTGAGATTTTTCCTCCCTTGCGGAGGCCGACGACCCGTTAGTCTTTTACTATGCATAAGGGTAACCATATGTCGCCCTTCTGAAATCTAGGGCATTAAGCCCTCCAAACATGTATAATCACATGTAATCACATAGACTTAGGAACATAAGTAAATTCATAGTTCTAAGTCTAACTCTGATTTTACTCGAGTCGAGACAAACATATATGTCTATACTTCACCGGTAATCCGCTAGGATTTCACCTTGTTGGAAGTTCTTTCTCGTTGCTTCGGCTCTCGTGCCAAAACCTGTTTCATGGAAATAGGTATTAACCACCTATTTCAAGCATCAAAATTTCTCACACTTGGATTCCTAAATCCAATTTCAACTCATTTTCGAACTTAACCCCTCTAGGCCGAGTTCTAGCTCAAGAGGCAAATTACACCTATTCATGTATCTCGGTTTCTGAATCTTAATCTATTCAATTCCGAGCTTTAAAATTGTTACTCATTCTCGAGAATCGAATTCTTAATTCGATGCTTACTAACTAGGTTTTTAGAAATTTCGGCAGAGTTTCGCCTTGTTTTTTCTAGTTTCCCGAGTTTTCAATAACTCGTTTTACTTCGATTTTAATTTTTGTAGTCGATTCACATTCACGAACACAATTTTCAACATAAAATGAACAACAACACTTTTCTCCATTTCTAGGGTATTCCAGATTTTTAGTGTTAATCCAAAAAAATTGTTCAATCCTTTCAATACTTGCACATTAAACTCCTATCGTAGTCCCAGACAAAAACCGGTTTCGCTTTTTTCGTTTTACGGATTTTTCCGAGATGAGTTACTATTCATAAAACGAAAAAGCAAGCAGTTTCTCATGAAAAATCCGAAATCTTACCTTGAAAAGTTGAGATTCTCCACTAGAACGCCTCGGGTTATGTTTCTACGGACGAGCGGAAGAAATTTCGGTGAAAATGGGTGATTCCTTGATTTTCCCTTGATTTTCTCTCTTTTCTCTTTCTTTTTCTCTATCTCTCGGCCACACTTAGAGAAAGAAGCAATTTTGGCTTCTAATGTCATCCGTAGGCCATTTTAAGTGTAATAGGTATATTATATTAATATTTCTAAAATATCTCACATTACTTTCTAGAATTAAATTAGAGAAATAACTTTAATTCCCACAATTTAATTCTACTAATTCTAATTAAGTTTAACACTTAATTTAAGTGGTTCCATGTTCCCCACATTTTTCTTGTCGAGACCAAACTTTCTGTTTTTCAAAACGAGTCTCTTTCCGGTACCGATAATTTCACACCCGATGCATGGGTTCTATCTTCGCTTTTTCGGATTGCCGAGCACCCTGGGTCAAATTTCTCATATTCAACCCACTTCTCTTGGGTATCTCAATAGTCAATTTTCTTTTTTCTGAAATTCTCATTTTAAACGATCGAGAATCGCCCAAAATGTGCCCTCTCATGGTACTTTTTTTTTTTTTGCGGTTTCCGCTTTTAACCGACTCGGGAAAATTCTATTTCGGAACTTTTGTCATTTTCCTTACTTCTAATATTTCTACTCTTTTTCTAACTGGTCATTTGGTCATTTACCAAATATTTTGCTTTTTTCATAACTAAAATATACTGTTAAAATTTCTAACTTTTAACCGATATTTCACTATTCACACCCGATATTTACTGAATTTTCTCTGTAAAAATATTCGTATTATGACTTTTACACTTTTCGGGTGATTTTACCCGTATATAAAGTCTCTACATAACACTTTCACGATTACATCAATATTTCTACTACTTTCTATTAGGGAATAATTACGGTCAAATACCGGAATGTATGCGAATTTGACTTAATATTTTCCGGTCATTACATTCATCCTTCCTTAAGGAATTTTCATCCCGAAAATCGAACAACTAGGGGTATACTGTCGATCTCTTCTTCTACTTCCCAAGTGGCTTCGCAACATTGTGATTTTTCCACCGCACTTTAACCATTGGGATACTACGACTTACGAGTTTCCTTTCTTCTCGGCTAGAATTTGACTGGTTGTTCCTCATAGGACAAATCTTCGTGAATCTGAATAGGCTCATCTTTGTAACACGTGCGATGGATCCGAGATATACTTTCGGAGCATTGCTACATGAAACACACTGTGTAATCAAGCCAACTCGGCGGTAGAGCTAGTCGTAAGCTACCATTCCTATTCTTTCAATGATCTCAAAAGGCCCTATGTAACGTGGACTCGACTTTACCTTTCTTCCCAAAACGCATCACACCCTTCATTGGTGCGACTTTTAGGAATCTGAGTCCCCCTGAGAAAATTCCAAGGGTCTCCGTCGTTTATCTCGCATAACTCTTCCGCCGGCTCTGAGCCGTCTCTAATCTTCTACGGATCTTTTGCCTTGTCTCAATGGCCTCTTGAATGAATTCCGTCTTGTGAAGCTGCTTTTCCCAGTGTCATACCAATGAACTGGGGATCTACACTTCCTTCCGTAAAAGTGCTTCATACGGGGCCATGCCGATGGAAGCTTGGTAACTATTATTATACGAGAATTCGATCAATGGCAACTTCATACTCCATCGCCTTGAAATCACATTGTGCATGCACGAAGCATATCTTCTAGGGTCTGAATGGTCCTCTCCGACCGCCCATCCGTCTGGGATGGAAGCTGTGCTATAGTATGATTCGACCCCATATCGCTTCCCTCGAACACTTCTCCAAAAATTGGAGGTAACCATTTTGTCTCTGTCCGACACTATACTAATCGGTACTCTATGTAGCTTTACTACCTTAGCCACATATAACTCATTAACCTCTCTAAGGAGTAAGTTATCTTGATCGGAATGAAATGCTTTGATTTCGTTAGCCGATCCACGACTACCCAAATGGCATCGTATCCTTCATCGAGTCACAAAGTCCATGGCTAAGTGTTCCCACTTCCATTACGGGATCTCTAGTGGTCATAAGCTTCCGGTGGTCTCTGATGTTCCGCTTTTGACCTTTTGGCATGTCAAGCAGCGACTAACATAGTCAACTATGTCATTCTTCATTCGCCTCCACCAAAAATGTTGTTTCAAATCTTGATACATTTTGGTGGCACCTGGGTGTACGGGAATATGCGGTCTTTGCGCTCCCATGAGTATCCGCTTCTTGATCCACTCTTGATCCGGTACACAAATTCTTCTTTGGTATAGGAGAATTGGTCCTTTGAAAGGCTGAAATTCAACCTTGCATTATCTACTATCTCCTTCTGTATCCATCCATAATTGGGTCACCTTTCCGAGCTTCTCGTATCTCGTCTCAGTAGCATAGGTGCAGCCTCAAAAAGCTAACTTACCGTTGATTAATTCGAGGTCTAGGAGATTAATCTCTTGTTGAAGCTGCTTGGGCAACAATTCGGTCTCCACTGGAGTCCGTAGCGCTGGGTTTCTACTCAAAGCGTCTGCTACTTGATTGGCTTTACCTGGATGGTAAAGGATTTCACAATCGTAGTCCTTCACAAGTTCAAGCCATCGTGTTTGTCTCATATTAAGCTCCTTCTGAGTGAAGAAGTACTTTAGGCTCTGATGGTCCGTATAAATTTGGCATTGAATCCCATATAGGTAATGTCACCATAACTTGAGCGCAAAAACTACTGCGGCTAACTTAAGATCATGTGTTGGGTAATTACGCTCGTGATCCTTTAGTTGCCGAGATGCGTAAGCAATGACCTTGCCATTTTGCATCAACACGGCTCTTAGTCCTGTCTTTGAGGCATCACTGTAGATGTCAAATTTTTCTCCCTCTTTTGGGATCGTGAGTACTGGAGCACTAATTAATCTTCTTTTGATCTCTCTGAAACTGTTCACATCTATCTATCCATTCATACCTTCTATCTTTTCTGGTTAAGGCGGTGAGAGAGGCGCAAGACGAAAGCAAATCCCTCCACAACCCTTCCAGAATACCCTGCCAATCCTAGAAAACATCAATTTCCGTAACACTCTTTGGAACTTGCCACTTCTCAACCGCTTCAACCTTTCTGGATCCACGGTGATTCCTTCCTTGGATACTACATGTCCGAGGAAGTGGACTTTATCTAACCAGAACTCGCACTTAGAAAACTTCGCATATAGTTGATGTTTCTTCAACGTGTGTAGTGCGATCCTCAAATGTTCTGCGTGCTCCTATGGATCTCGTGAGTATATAAGGATGTCATCGATGAAAACAATAACAAACTTATCTAAATACTCTCTGAAGACTCTGTTCATAAGGTCCATAAATGCAGCTGGGGCATTTGTAAGTCCAAACGGCATCACTAAGAATTCGTAGTGTCCATACCGAGTTCTGAATGCCGTTCGGGAATGTCTTCTTCTCTAATCTTGAGGTGATGATACCCCGATCGAAGGTCTATCTTCGAAAACGTGGTAGCTCCCTTCAACTGGTCGAACAAGTCATCGATTCGTGGCAACGGGTACTTGTTCTTGATGGTGACTTTGTTGAGCTCTCTATAATCTATGCACATCCAAAGCGTGCTATCCTTCTTTTTGACAAAGAGGACTGGAGCTCCCCATGGCGAGAAACTCGGTCTGATGAAGCCTTTGTCTAACATCTCTTGGAGTTGAACCGGCAACTCTTTCAGTTCCGCTGGAGCCATCCTGTACGGTGCTTTGGATATTGGTGTGGTGCCAGGGAGAAGCTCTATCTCAAAAGCTATTTCCCGATCTGGAGGAAGTCCGGGTAGTTCCTCTGGAAAAACGTCTAGGAACTCCTTGACTATGGGGACGTCTTCTGGTTGATGTATCCCCTATTGGTTCCTATCCACCACATACGCCAAATATGCAGTGCATCCGCTAGACATCAATCGTCGGCTTCTAGGGAACTAATAAAACGTATGGGTGTCCCGATGTGGAACCCATGTACTCAAACACCTGTTCTCCTTCCGGTGAAAAACTACCCTTTTCTTTTCTACGGTCTATTGTAGCATTATACTTTCCTAGAAAATCCATTCATAGGATCACATCATAATCTACTAAGTTCGAACAACTAGGTCCGCACTTAGTTCTCTTCCTCGCTATCTCTCTTTGGCACGTGGCGTAACCAAAGGACTAGACAACAACACATCACACGATGGTAGTCTTTGTCTTAAAAAGGCTTGCCCTATCCTCTCTAGATTTTGCAATGTTATGCTCCACGCGTATTGCCCGATTCACTAGATCGGCTACCGTGGTTGGTGGATACTCCCTACTTTCCACAACGGTGGCTATATCTCCTCGGAGCATATTAACCATCTTCCTAACCTTCTCATCCTCTGTTGGAACCAATCGAGGACATAGTAAATGCTAACCGATCAAATCGTCGGCATGCTTCTACAACTGTCTGCAGTGCCACGCTTAAAATTGTTGAACTCATTCTTTGAGTCTTGAGGGCTTCTAAGTTGTAATACTTACGGTTAAATTCCTGTGAATTCATCCCATAACATCTCATCTCACATTCCTTCAAAGCATAATTGATTCCCACCAATAGCGGGCATCTTTCTTTAATACAAAAGCGGGGCATTGAATCTTCTCTCCATCGTTGAGTTCCATAAACTCAAACACCGCCGAATGGATGCTAACCATTCCTCGACCTCGAGTGGATCTATTGATCCATCGAACTCTAGAGGTACCATTCTCTTAAACCTTACATACAATGGTTCCCTTGGGACCATTTCTCGATACCCATCTCACCCTTCTTGGCTCTTGGGGTTCAACCCTCTCTGCCGGGTTGCTCGGGTTGGGCGGTTTGTCTTTGGAACCGCTGCCCGGAGGGGGTGCTCCTCCAACTCTTGACCTGTATCAACTGGGTAAGCAATTCTGAATCGTCTCGCTTTCCTCGGCTGGGCTGCTATTTGCCCCCTCGGACCTACTACTTCTTTAGCTAGGTGCGGTGCTGAGGATTACATTGCTCGCTTGTGTTCTCTTTAAAGCGTGTATACGAACCATGTTCTTTGTGTCTATATCACTTAAAGAGCAACATCGTTTGTCTAAGTGCAAGAAGAACTGCTTCTAAAGTTCCTTGACTTGCAATACACTAAACTATCATTCATTCTCATATCAACTAACAAAACATACATTCTATATGTTCTCCTATTATGCATGCCCCATATCATGCATATCACATCATATACAAATCATCACAAAATTAAAGGTTTTTAAGCCTTTCATTCAAATCTATTATGTATGTCCCATTCTATACATATCACATCATACATAAAATATCATTAGTGTAAGTTTCTCAATACTATTTACATAACCTTGCATCATATTTAAATAAATAAGACGCTAAGTCCTAACTTAATCCTCATCATCTACGTGCTCCTCAGGATCCTCCTCTGGATCCTCCTCGGGGTCTTCCTCCGAATCCTCCTCGGGATCCGACTGAGGCTTACCACTAGCTTCCTCACCAACGGTCCCAGCGTAGGTCTATCTTCGTCGAACGGCCATAGGCTCGTCCGCTGCCTCTATCTTGGGTCTCAGTCGTTGTCGAGAAGTAGTGGCTTCCGCATCATGTCTCCTAATACGGATATTGGAAAACGGGAAGTCTCACCTAACCGCTGTTGGCCGTGTCCTCTCCTCTAGCAGCTGGTGCTCACAATGCTTCGCCTCGGCGATAAATTGTGTGTGGTACGATCGTCCGGAACTAGCCGTATTTGGTACTCTTCAAGTCGAGACCTCTCCATAGGATCGACAACTGCTCCTCCTCACTTAGATTAAAAGTCGATTCAGACTAGTACCTCTGTCAAAACTCTCAGCTATATAGGCTCTGTGACCTCATCGATCTCATACTCGCCCTCTCGGCTTGTATGATAAACTCTCGAGCTTGGGTGTGAGTCACGGCTACACTCACACGACTCTTTGTGTCTCCACTCTGTTGTGGTGCCGGCTGGATGGCATGACTGAGGAAAAAGCGATGCTTCAACATGTGGCAAAGTCTTCCCATTGCATCTACCTATTCGTCCTCATCCAAAGCTTGCCAAAGATTGGGGCATTGCCCTCTAACAGACTTCTTTGGTACAATCCCTCCTCTCGAACTATATCGCGGGGCTCGCATCACATACTCGACGCAGTGCGGTAGATCCTAATTCTAGTGGGATGCGAAAGCCTATCAAGGAAGGTGGATTACAAGTGTAGAACCTAGCTACGGCTCGACACGTAGTCAAAATAACTTTCCTTGCTCGGTGTGCGGCTTTGCCATGGGCTCTAGAGCCCTTAACTCCCAATCCAGCGGTGGATGGCTATATCTAGCAGGAGTGGGTGCAGGCCTTTACATTTTGTCGAACCGTGACATTAGAAACATTCTTACCCGTCCCCACAGCGTATTCTCTTGTGGTGTGGGCGCTAATCGGATGATGAATATGATCGATCCATTAGTACTGTTATGTCTTGCCAAAAGAAATAAACAATTCTCGGTTTTAGTTCATAAACTAATTTACCTGGACCTTGTAGAAGCATAGGTGCAGGACTTGTCATGGCGGGAGTAGGAACGCCGCTCGATACCAATCGTGGCGTCCGCGCCTCGCGCTGGCGGCCATTGTTCCTTATACTACTACTATTAGGCTAAGTTATAGTCTAATCCATTATTCGTTGTTAGACTATTGTCTATTTAATTTACGTTCATGTGCGGGTAAATTTTTTTTTCTTTACTTTAACCATCGGGTTCTTAACATGTTATGTTGTTACACTAATAACATATCTTGCTATTACTTTAAAGATTCGGATATCAAACTAGTTTCCGAAAACTTGTCATAATTTATTACAGTCCGTTGTTCTTTACTAAGACAATGGTTGTAATATCTTCTTCTTAGAACCGAACATACATACTGTATTCTATATTACATTATTTTGCGCGGAATTTAATTTCTAAGCGAGCGTAGTAGAGACCACTCCCGTGTACCCATGACATTTCCGCCACCCTTGCCTCAAGATGTCCATCAAGCAAACCACTATATGACTGGCCGCTTACCTTTGTTACCTCCGCACACGAGTAAACTGATGAGCTAACGCTCGCAGAAGTATAAACATGCATACATCATAAACTAATAGAAATTACATTAAGAGTTATGATGCCAATATGCTCGTGTGAAACATGCTTTAAACTACTTTCTATCTTTTCTTTCTTACTTCTATGGACCTGGGCCCTGCCTTCTTTTATGGTCTAGTCGGAATCTCTACTCTTTGAGATTTTTCCTCCCTTGCGGAGGCCGACGACCCGTCAGTCTTTTACTTTACTAGTCATTACTTACTGTCTGGTCTAGTCGGAATCTCTACTATGTGAGATTTTTCCTCCCTTGCGGAGGCCGACGACCCGTCAGTCTTTTACTATGCATAAGGGTAACCATATGTCGCCCTTCTGAAATCTAGAGCATTAAGCCCTCCAAACATGTATAATCACATGTAATCACATAGACTTAGGAACATAAGTAAATTCATAGTTCTAAGTCTAACTACTGACTTACTCGAGTCCCAGACAAAACATATGTCTATACTTCTTTGGTAATCCGCTAGGATTCACCTTGTTGGAAGTTCTTTCTCGTTGCTTGGCTCTCGTGCCAAAACTGTTTCATGGAAATAGGTATTAACCACCTATTTCAAGCATCAAAATTTCTCACACTTGGATTCCTAAATCCAATTTCAACTCATTTTCGAACTTAACCCCTCTAGGCGAGTTCTAGCTCAAGAGGCAAATTACACCTATTCATGTATCTCGGTTTCTGAATCTTAATCTATTCAATTCCGAGCTTTAAAATTGTTACTCATTCTTGAGAATCGAATTCTTAATTCGATGCTTACTAACTAGGTTTTTAGAAATTTCGTGCAGCAGAGTTTCGCCTTGTTTTTCTAGTTTCCCGAGTTTTCAATAACTCGTTTTACTTCCGATTTCGGTACACGTAGTCGATTCACATTCCCGAACACAATTTTCAACATAAAATGAACAACAACACTTTTTCTCCATTTCTAGGGTATTCGGATTTTTAGTGTTAATCCAAAAAAATTGTTCAATCCTTTCAATACTTGCACATTAAACTCCTATCGTAGTCCCCGACAAAACCTCGGTTTCGTTTTTTCGAGTTTTACGGATTTTTTCCGAGATGAGTTACTATTCATAAAACGAAAAAAGCAAGCGGTTTCTCATGAAAAATCCGAAATCTTACCTTGAAAAGTTGAGATTCTCCACTAGAACGCCTCGGGTTATGTTTCTACCGGACAGAACGGAAGAAATTTCGGCGAAAATGGGTGATTCCTTGATTTTCCCTTGATTTTCTCTCTTTTCTCTTTCTTTTCTCTATCTCTCGGCCACACTTAGAGAAAGAAGCAATTTTGGCTTCTAATGTCATCCGTAGGCCATTTTAAGTGTAATAGGTATATTATATTAATATTTCTAAAATATCTCACATTACTTTCTAGAATTAAATTAGAGAAATAACTTTAATTCCCACAATTTAATTCTACTAATTCTAATTAAGTTTAACACTTAATTTAAGTGGTTCCATGTTCCCCACATTTTTCTTGTCGAGACCAAACTTTCCGTTTTTCAAAACGAGTCTCTTTCCGGTACCGATAATTTCACACCCGGTACAGGTTCTATACTGCTTTTCTGGACTGCCGAGCACCCTGGGTCAAATTTCTCATATTCAACCCACTTCTCTTGGGTATCTCAATAGTCAATTTCTTTTTCTGAAATTCTCATTTTAAACGATCCAGAATCGCCCAAAACGCGTACCCTCGCGGTACTCGTTTTTTTTACAGTTTCCCGCTTTAACTGACTCGGGAAAATTCTGTTTCAGGAACTTTTGCCATTTTCCTTACTTCTAATATTTCTACTCTTTTTCTAACTGGTCATTTGGTCATTTACCAAATATTTCAGTTTTTCATAACTAAAATATACCTGTTAAAATTTCTAACTTTTAACCGATATTTCACTATTCACAACTGATATTTACGAATTTTCTCTGTAAAAATATTCGTATTATGACTTTACACTTTTCGGGTGATTTTACCCCGTATATAAAGTCTCTACATAACACTTTCCTGATTACATCAATATTTCTACTACTTTCTATTCCGGGAATAATTACGGTCAAATACCGGACTGTCTAAATTTGACTTAATATTTTCCCGGTCATTACAAGCTGTGCACCACGTCTCTCCCGCGCTTGAATCAACTTGCTATACGTGTCCCACTCTTCAGAAACGTGATGGTTTTTCTCGCTCGATTAAGCCTTGTAACTTCTTAATTAGGATCCAGTTTTTAGCTTTTTAGCATTCTCAAAACTCTATAAATAGAACCATTGTCAAGGTGATTAGGGTTGATTTTTTTTTAGCCTAAATTCTCACACATTTTCTCTTATTTTCTTGTTCTTATTCTCATACTTTCTTTTTAGAATTTTATGGGAATTATGTGCAAGCTAGGCTAGAGTATTTAGGTGAGGTTAGAGATGATCCTATATGTGTAGTGAACTTATTTGGATTTTTGATTCTCCAATGGTTTGTAAGTTTTATACATTTGAGTAAATAATTTTCTTTTTATCATATTTCTTCTTCTTATCAATATATTTTATTGTCAACTTTCATATAAATCTAGTCAAGCTCTTTTTATGTGATTATTGCATTATATTATATATTGATGGGTATTGTCTTATGAGTAGTCTTTTTTTGTAGTATTGGCAACGGTATATTGTTGCTCTTAGATTTCTCATAAGATAATTTTTCCTAATTCTAAACGTTAGAATTTTATTTACTCGAATACATTTTTAATTCATATGTTCTTCAAGTATTTATTTTCCGATTGATTGTTTGGGATGTGAAACTTTCAATTGAGTCAATTTATGAATCAAAATCCAAATAGATGAACAAAGCATATGGAGGATTCTCAAAGCCTTACCACGTTTTATTATTGAAATTTCTCCATTTTAAATTGTTCAAAAAAAAAATCATAAAAAACACTCATTCTTTTTCTTTGTTTGATTGCTTACTTTCCTAACGCTTTTTATTTGCTAGTCATTTCTTATTCAATTTAACACCTCCTCATGGGATCGACCGTTCAAATTGTACTACAATTGACCGCTTGTTTTTGTACACATTTGGGCGTAATCACTCGTCCACAGATATTTTGTAGAAAGTGGTGGTACCATCTCCACTTTCGACCCAATTTCTTGTCGTGGCACATAACCCATTGAGAAAGACTTCAAGTTGGCACTCTTTGGAGAAACCATGAGATGAGAACATCGTTAACAAAGCCTTGTATCTTCACCATGCACTATGTAAAGGTTCCAAGTCATGTTGAACGAAATTTAAGAGGACTTGCCGATGTGACATCTCAAGTACCTCGCAAGAAAAACAAAGCTCAAAAACAAAAGTAAGAATAAAAGAAACTAAAAGCAAAAAAAGAGTGAGAAAGTAACCAAATAATTCCTCGAGCTAAATGATATCAATATCGCCTAAAACTAAATGCCAATCCCCGGCAACAACGCCAAAAACTTGTTGCGTGAAAACTAGCAAGTATCTGAATTGCACAAGTAATAAAGTGTACAAGAATACGGATATCGATCTCACGAGGATTGTGTTTAGCTTTTGTTAAATACCAATATTGATTAGCTTCTAGGATTGTTTTTTATATATTTTTATAATTAAAAGAAAATAAAAATGCAAGCAATTACAAATAATCGAGCTAGGACCTCCTAATTTTCCCTTGATTGCAAAATGCTAAAGGTGTGCTAAAAAAATGCTACAACATTCTGTACTAGTTAACCAAACTCAAATTTGTGCATAAAGTTCTTCTGAATTAATTATGACTATAATTCCTCAAACCAATTTCATCATATTCCTATGTGAATCTAGTTCATGGAATTCCAATTTCAAGTTCGGGTTTACTAGGTTATACAAGGTAAACGATATATTCCTATACCTTCTACAAATCAATATATTCCTATATTGAACATGCATCATCCATGTAAAGTCCAACCTAAATTAATTTTTCCAAATCAATCTAAGTCTAGTTCTATATTTGATTTCCATCAAAAATAGAAATTAAGCAAGAAAATACACATGAATGAACAAGTTTTAAAAATACCATAAACAATTTAAAAGTAAAAACTAAAACATCACAATCTTAGTTCTACTAGGAGCCTAGCTCACAAAATTAACTAAATAACATCAAGAGTTTCATCATTCATAAATTACAAAAATAAGAGATAAGAAAAGGAATGAAAAATCCATTTTAGGAGTTGTCACAAGCTCCTAGATCCTCCATCTTCTTGCTCTTCACAAAACGAATTCTCCTCAATAATTTATTGAGAATAAAACCTAAATCTAATAAAATAAAAAATTTATTTTGGGATTTTTTCTCTCTTGGAAAATTGGTTGAGAAGCCTTGTAAAATGCTTGGCTATTTCTCTGGGGTTTCTCTTGGTTTTTTCGTTGTATCACCAAAACCTCAACAATCCTCTCTGATTCCTCTGGCGGCTCGCATTATATGGGTTCAAAACCCTTCATTTCGTGTGCAAAGGAGAGCTGCTAACTAAGCTCAGCTGGAGGCCTGCATTCGGACACGTGGCACGCATTAATTGGAGGGTCGGATAGAATGGACACACGGCGCGCTCTGGTTCACTGAGAGAAGGAGTTTCACGCGGCTTTGGATGGAATCACCGCACTGGATCACGCGAGCTACTGAGTGGGGGACAAGCTGGACACACGGCTTGCTAGGATTGGTAGTGACGCGACCTACAGAGACGCCTCCTATCCGTGTGATTCCACGCGCCCGATCCGGGACCGTTGACGCTGCGATCCAACTACCGGAGTGGCATGTTTTGTCTTTGGTTTCACTCGAGCGCAAGAATTCCATTTTGAGGCTAATTCAAATTTGAATTTTACTTATTTTCTCTTGCATTTCTCTCCCAATTTGGATTTCAATTTGCACTTAAGCCCACCTATCACCAAAATTAAATTACATAATGAGAAAAATAATTATTTTGAGCGGAAACTAAATAAAAATAAAATGGAATAAAATAAAAATACCTAAAACAAACTAAAAATATAATTAATTCCAAATAAAATAAAATGAAATAAAAATAAGGTAAAAGTATTGAAAACTAAATAAATTCTCAAGAACAAACATACTTTTTAATTCACAAAAGAGGCTAAATAACTCCATTTCATGGAGTTATCATAGCACTGGAGTTTTATAATCATGAGACAGACTTGTTAGTTTACAAGTAGTGTTGTGATTATAGGAGCTTGATTTATATATGTCCATCGGATCCCTTTGCTAGCTCACATAATTTCTTGTAACGATGCGGTGTATTTCCTACATATTGGTAACTTGTGTTATTTTCGTAAAAAAGGTTCAAAGTTAAAATGAGATTGGTTAATTCATGAGTGATTTATTGGGTGAATTAATTGTTAAAATTAATTCTAGATAAATTGGTTGAATTATTGTTTTAAGAGTTGTTTAATATGGGAAGACTATTATATGAATGTCTTGATTAGGTAATTTCTCTATTGACTTGCTTGAATCAAAACTGATGCTCTATGTAAGTTTTCCGTGTTGAAGAACTAGGAAAACAACTTTTGCTAGTGCAGACAGGTCGACCGGTCTGGTCGACCGGTTCGTGAAGAACAGGTCGACTGGTGAGTTATAACGTCTCTGTCACCGGTCGACCGATTGTAACACGTATGTTGCCTACAATTATGTTTATAGAATCTCGCAAGTGCACGAGTCAACAAGTAGTAAAATGATGAGATATCAAGTATCGTCCCACAGGGATTGTGTATTTTTGAGACCAATTTGCTAAGTAAATTCTATCCAAGTAGTTAAAAAGAAAATTAAAATTGATTTTTAAAGAGGTGAACAACTATTAATAACTTGACTACAAACAATTAAAAATGAAATAAAACTAATTACTAACAGAATGTGTGATTAAAATGGGTCAAGCGCGTTGTGTGTGGCTTACGATTGGCTAAACTGTCTCCCTATCGATGTTTGTGTTGCTTTGTAGCAACGGATGATAATGATTACTTCTGTTAACTGGATCTACTAAACCAGTGATTTTCCAATCCTCTCATCTCGATTTTAAAGTTAAACCTCACAAATTCCTTTGCAAATCTAGACTCTAAAATCAGAGAATGAAGCCCTAGATCGTTTTGTTATGCAAGACACAATATATTCCTATACCGTGTGAATCAAAGATCTAAAACAAGATCTAAGAACCTGCACAATTCAAGTTAGGTCCACTTAACTAAATCTTCCCAGATCTAATCAAGTTATACTCCTCTCTTATGATTTTCCAATCACAGTTAAGGCACGAATTTAGCTTACTTGAATAAACAAGAAACAACCATTAAATCCATTCAACATCAATAAACATCTCAATAGTTAACATCTCAGCAAAGTCAACCAACAAAAATATTCTCAAAAAGTTGTAAATGGAATCACGTAAGATTTGTGAAGAAGAACATAAGTATTCTTAACAAGGTACAAACAGAGTATATAAAGAGTAAGAGAAAACTAGGTGATGAAGAGAGAATCCGAATCCCCCTTTTCCAAGGCTTCTCCTCGATTCTTTTCTTATCAACAGTAGTCTTTTACGTGCAACACCACACTCTGTTGCGTCTCTGTCTTCTTCTTTCTCCCAGTACTGGAGCTGGTACTTGATCAGAGAAAATTGGAGGAGGTTTTCCTTTTCCAAGTGCAGCCGCCTCTCTCTTACAGAATATGACCAAGGACAATTTTTTCTCTTACAATTTGCAGGTATTTATTGTACCCTAATCACACGTGGCAGCCCCAGAGGAAGCCTCCAATCCCGGTGACTCAAGTACCATTCACGTTTAAATAATCACAATCTTCCGGTAGCAGTACATTTTGTCAAGACATGTGATTCTGGTCCAGCTGGCGTTGGCGCAACAATGTGCAGCAATGTACAGCAATGCTGACTGGCTTTCTTTAAAAACTCAAAACAACAGGCAGTTGGTTTCCTTCAAAAATGACACTGCTTTCCCAAAACTGCAAATAATCACCAAATGCACCCGGATTAGTTCTTTTTACATACAAAAACACGAGAGAGAGAGAGTTCAAGAAACCGAATTAACTAAACTAAAAACAAGGCAAAATAAAAGAAAAACCAAAACTAAATACTCTCTAAATAGTAATTTAAACCCTAGGAAATGCTTAATTAACTCTATTTTCATAGAGTTATCACACCCCAAACTCAAGACTTTGCTTGTGCTCAAGCAAAACAAAAAAAAAAAGACATCAAAAGCAAGTGTGCATTTGTGGATGAATTCTCATGAATAATTCCTCAAGGATTGAATTAGAACCATAGCTCAAAAAAAACACAATTTTCAATCAACTCTTATTTTGAACTTCAAAAGATTGTTTCTTCTCCAATTGGACCTTTCTTGTGTGTGTGTGAATAGCCAAGTGTTATTTCAACATTGGAAATCCAAATGGGATCATGCAAACATGCTTATAGAATATAGGATTTAGAATATAGCACATGCATGCAAACTCCATAAGCTTACTTTTCAAAACCATCTCCACTAATGTAGATTAGCACTTAATCAAGGATCAATAGGACTTTTAAAGCTTGTAACGTTAGGCTAGGGATTAAGGTAGGATAAAAGTGATTTTATGGCTCAAAGCACACCCTAAACACATTAGTTACTCTAAGACCATACAAGAGCTCATATAACTCTTCAAAGTACACCCTCAAACTTGATTTCCACTCTCTTTTGTCAACCACTTATTGAAGAAACCAAAACATTTTTTCATTTTCTTTTTTTTTTTTTTTTTTTTTTTTTTTTTTCAAATCCTTCCGCATTTTAATCGATATTAAATGCTGCAGCAATTTTTCTTTTGTTTACATAATTGCACACGCTTTTTCACACCCACTGCATCATCTCACACCAATTCATACACGGCAACAACACTCCCCATCCTTCCTTATCCCACATGGCTCAAAATGTCCTCAAATAACTAATATGCTTATGGGTGAAGGGTAGAAAGTTGGAAACTTATTTGAAAAGCTAGGTTAAAGATGTGGGTAACAAAGGAAATGATATATATAGGCTCAAAAAAAGGGTGACTAAGGATATAAACTGTACACGGTTGGCTTAAAAAGGCTCAATCGGTCCAAAGATGGCCTAAATCATGTCCTTAATCAAGTGCTTGCCTAGGATTTTCGCCTCGACAATTCATCAAATAAGTTCTAGAGTTTGCAAAATCTAATAATATGATATATACACAATTTTTGCATCACATTCACATAATCTTTCTCTAGAAATCCAATGCATCCATAACACAAGGCTAAGTGCTCAAAGTTAAGAAAAATCACAATCTTTGAACAAAACAATCAAGTGAAATCCAAAAAAAAAAACCGAGAAAAGAATATTTTTCTAAAAACTATGCTCAATCCAATAATTATCATCATAGGTCCAAGAGAATTCACCACAAAACACACTAAAAGAATGAAAACACAAAAACACCCCAAACTTAAAGGGAGCGGTGTCCTCACCGCACAAAAAAACAAAAAAAAAATATTTAATCAATCTTAACAGAAAACATAGAAATAAAGTATATATAAAAAAAAACTCCCTCATCGTGCATCATCAATGCCACTTCCAATTCATCGGGTTCCGCATGGAACGCCACCGGTGGTGAATCTTCCACCACAACTTTGCCCTTCTTCTTTCCACGCGACGAAGAAGGCTCCGGGAACATCTTCAACAATGGTGGCTGGTGGTTCTTCTCCTGCTTTGGACACCGGCGGTGGTGTCCTCATCAACAACTCGCTCGATGCCTCGGCATTGAAGTCCGAACCTTGAGGCGCATAATTAACCTCGGGGAAAACAGGGGAAGGCGGCCATTGGCTTAGAAAAATTCCGTTGAAGAGATCTCTTCAATGCCCTGTCCCTGTCACGAGAATACACCCAGGGTGGTGTAATCTCTTCTTGCCGCCTCTCCGGGCAAACATCTCAAATAGCTCATATTGCTAGACTTCCAACAGGCTCATTCGTTGTTCGAGCCAGGCCCGGCTTTGAGATGGAGCCACAGATGGTGCAGCGTTCTCGGAGGGTCCGGCTGGCTCTTCCTCGTTTTCCTCCCCTTCGCCGGCATCCTCACCTTGTGCCGCTTTGTCTGCTCGCCCGGCAGAGATCCGTGTAATGGCGACCAGATCCATTGGGCGGTGTTTCTCAAAGCAGCTCGATCTCATCCCAAAAGGCACATTTGCGGAATACACATCTCCGAAATAAGGGAAGGGAAATACAAACCTCCTTTACCTTTTTTCGCACACGCCCGGATCTGATCAATGATTAACCGTCCCACATTGATCGGTTTCCCTACAATAAGGGCATACAACAAAATGGCTCTGTTTCGGGATATTGTCTTCCCGTGAGTGGAAAGCAAGATCCGGGACGCCAGAAAATGGTACCAGACTTTAGCAATAGGCTGAAGGTCATGCCTGTTGCATGTGTAAGCACCGGTGGTGGACAAAGTCCACTGTGCTCCGGGGACGGCGATGATGCGTAAAACGTCATCAAGCTGCTCCTCTGTTATCTCGGCCAATAGGTCCACGAATTCATCCTCTTGGTGGTGTATACCCAACACAGAATTTATGTGAAGTGCGGTGAAGGGAATGCGTGTACTGGCGGACCACAACCGTGGCTTGCCTCGGGTTTTCGGGACGTAAAACTCCTTGACAAGAGGGATAACTGGATCAATGGGGTGTTGACAAAACACCTGCCATTGCCGTGGAATGATGATATCCGAGACAAATGCCGGCTGTCCCAAAGTGGGACTATTGTGAAGCAGGAATCTTTTCTCCTTCACGAGATTTCGAGCTGAGATGTTCCCGGTGTACCTATTTTTTGCATCATCGTCAACGAATCTTGGAATCTCCGGGGTACTCCGGGTGGAGGGAGATGGGTCACTGACAGAATCGGTATTTTTGGAGGAGAATGGCCGCCTCGCTATGCTCTTCTTTCCCATTGGTTGCCGGGAGTAAGGGTGCTTGGCTGACGGGAGGAAGGAATGCTTGGGTGATCCGGCGGAGAAACAGGGAATACAGGCCGGCGGAGGTTCTAGGGCAAAAAGAGATTTGGGGATAATTTTGTTTCTTTTGGGGAAAAACTCCTAGGGCAGAAAGATTAGTGGGGGTTTGTTTAGAGGAAAGGAAAAATTGGAAATAGAATGCAGATTTGGGCGGTTTTTTTTTTTTTTTTTTTTTTTTTTGCCAAAACGCCGCCGTGTCACTCATTGGTCATCTGCTCAAGATATTACCAAAATGCCACCGCATTAGATGACCCATATTCTGTTTTCCCCTTTCAACAAAACGACGCCGTCCCATTTAAATCCTTCAGCACCCAATCAGCTTTTCACGAGGGGGAAACAATGCTATACGATGCTGCAGCAAAATTTTGTTCCCCTTCTCCTCAGCCATATAACTCCCGATGAATCTCCCGCCACCTGTGATAAGAACTGTCCTGCCCCTTACTCAAACAAGTCAGCAATCTACTTTACTAAAATAAAATGTAAAATGAAATGGAAGAAGAATACAGAACTGAAAAGGAAACATCAAAATGAAAGGAAATAAAGAGAAACAGAAACTTTGGGTTGCCTCCCAATAGCGCTTGTTTTAACGTCTTCAGCCTGACGTCTACCCTTTTTTTCAGTTATCGCTCAAGGTGACAGAGGTCTTGGAACGTTCCATAGGTCCTCCCCAATAATGTTTGATTCTCTGTCCATTCACCAAGAACTTCCTCCTTGATGTCTCTTCTTGTAACTCCACCGCTCCATGTGGAAAAATAGTAGCAACTGTGAAAGGCCCCGACCATCTTGACTTGAGTTTGCCTGGGAACAATTTCAGCCTTGAGTTGAATAACAGCACATGTTGTCCTGGCTCAAATACTCTTGGTTTTATTCTCCTGTCATGCCATCTTTTAGTCTTCTCCTTGTACAGCTTTGCATTCTCATATGAGAACATCCGCATCTCTTCTAGCTCATCTAGGCAAACAATCTTGCTTGACCGGCGGCTTGTAGATCCATGTTGAGCTTCCTCGTCGCCCAAAACGCCTTGTGTTCAAGTTCTAGCGGCAAATGACACGCCTTACCAAAGACGAGACGGTAAGGAGACATTCCCAATGGCGTTTTGAACGCTGTCCTATAAGCCCAGAGAGAGTCATCTAGTCGCAATGACCAATCCTTTCGATTTGGATTCACGACCTTTTCCAGAATGCCCTTGATTTCTCTGTTTGAAATCTCCGCTTGACCACTTGTTTGAGGATGGTAGGCTGTGGCGATCTTATGTTTGACTCCATATTTGGCCAGCACCCCCTCAAACTGCTTGCTTCCAAAATGACTTCCCTCGTCACTGATTATGGCTCGCGGAGTTCCAAAGCGAGTGAAAATGTTCTTATACAAGAACTTGATCACTACCTTGGAATCATTTGTGGGGAAAGCCGATGCCTCAACCCATTTCGACACATAATCCACTGCTACCAATATGTAAAGATTGCCAAAAGAAGGAGGAAAAGGTCCCATGAAATCAATTCCCCACACATCAAACAATTCAACCTCCAAAATATTAGTCAATGGCATTTCATGATTATTTGTGAAATATTGCCGACACGCTTCGACACCTATCACATGCCTTAACAAATTCATAAGCATCTTTAAAAGTGTAGGCCAAAAATACCCGGATTGCAAGTACCTTGGCATGATTCTTCTTGATCCCCCAAAGTGGCCTCCATATGGTGAAGCGTGGCAATGATGTAGAATGCTCGAGACTTCCTCTTGGGGCACACACCGCCTCCAAATTTGGTCTGCTCCCTGCTTGTAGAGAAAGGGTTCATCCCAATAGTAAGACCGCATTTCATGCAGAAATCGCTTCATTTGTTGTCTATTCAAATCCGGAGGAGCCTTGCCACTTGCTAGATAATTTGCCAAATCTGCATACCATGGCAAGGAAACTTGCTCCACTATAAGAAGCTGCTCATCAGGGAATCTCTCTTGAATGGGAATGTGCGACTCAGCCTCCTTTTCTTGCTCAATTCTGGAAAGGTGGTCTGCCACTTGATTTTCTGTTCCCTTCTTGTCCTTAATCTCAAGATCAAATTCTTGAAGCAACAAGATCCACCGAATTAATCTCGGTTTGGCATCTTTCTTCGAAATGAGATATTTAATGGCTGAATGGTCTGTAAAAACCGTCACCTTTGTTCCCACGAGATATGATCAAAACTTATCAAAGGCAAATACCACAGCCAATAGTTCTTTCTCAGTGGTGGTATAGTTCAGTTGGGCCTCCGTGAGTGTTCTACTGGCATAGTAGATAGGGTGAATAAGCTTCCCTCTCCGCTGGCCAAGAACTGCGCCTACTGCATGGTCACTAGCGTCGCACATAAGCTCAAATGGCAGTGTCCAATCCGGTGCAATGATGACAGGAGTTGTGACAAGAGCTTTTTTCAATTCAGAAAACGCCGTCGACAATCCTCATTGAAGTCGAATGACCTATTCTGCTCCAAAAGAGAACATAATGGCTTGGAAACTTTAGAGAAATCCTTGATAAATCGTCTCTATAGAAACCAAAGATGTCCCAAGAAACTCCGAATTCCCTTGATGAGCTAGGAGGAGGCAGTTTCTCAATGATCTCTATCTTTGCTCTGTCCACTTCAATGCCTTTTTGTGAAACTTTGTGGCCCAAAACAATCCCCTCTGTAACCATAAAGTGGCACTTTTCCCAGTTCAGAACCAAGTGTGTTTCCTCACACCTTTTAAGCACCTTTGCTAAATTTTTCAAGCAATCACCAAAAGAGTCACCAAAAATTGAGAAGTCATCCATGAATACCTCCAAAGTCTTTTCCACCATGTCAGTGAAGATTGCCATCATACATCTTTGGAATGTCGCTGGAGCATTGCACAAACCAAATGGCATTCTTCTAAAAGCGAAAGTTCCATAAGGACAAGTGAAGGTTGTTTTACCTTGATCCTCTGGTGCTACAGCATTCTGGTTATAGCCTGAGTATTCGTCCAAGAAACAATAAAACTCCTTTCCAGCAAGCCTATCCAGCATTTGATCGATAAATGGCAGCGGGAAATGATCCTTTCTAGTGGCAGCATTTAGCTTTCTATAATCTACACATACCCTCCATCCAGTCACCATTCTAGTGGGTATCAATTCATTGTTGTCATTGGCCACCACTGTCACTCCTCCTTTCTTGGGCACACATTGAACAGATCAACCCACGAGCCGTGCTCGAAATTGGGTATATTATTATTCCGCATCCGCCACTTAATGATCTCCTTCTTCACTACATCCTTCATGATGGGATTCAATCTCCTCTGCTGCTCAACTGAATTGCTGCAGCAATCTTCTAACATGATTTTGTGCATGCATAGAGAAGGGCTGATTCCTTTTATATCAGCTATGGACCACCCCATCGCCCTTTTGTGCTTTTTGAGCACCTCTAGCAATCTATTCTCCTGTTCCTCATCCAATGTGGATGATATGATTACTGGCAAGGTGCTTCCTTCACCCAAGTAAGCATATTTCAAATGACTTGGTAATGGCTTCAATTCCAGCACCGGTGGTTCTTCAATTGATGGTCTAGGTGGCTTCAAACTCCTCTCAGATAACTCCAATGACTCGAATGGTCTTCTTTGACAAACAACAACTTGGTTGGTTTCGCCTTCTAGTGCTTGAGACTCATCATAAACCTGTTCAACCTCCAAGTCTGCCTTTGTAATCTCCTCCTCTTCTATTTCCTCATATGCATCCTTAGTCAGCCCTGCCAGCACAAGGTCGTCTACCACTCCCACAGCCGAGCATTCTTCAATCTCATCTGGGAAGCGCATAGCGTTGAGGACATCAAATGTGACCTGCTCATCATCAACTCGCATAGTGAGTTTACCTTTGTGCACGTCGATCGGTGTCTTTTTTGTAGCTAGAAACGGTCTACCCAAAATGATAGGCACCTCCTTGTACGCCTTCATAATCCAAGAAAACGAAATCCACTGGAAAAATGAATTTATCAACACGCACTAACACATCTTCAATTTTTCCTTCTGGATGAACAAATGATCTATCGGCAAGTTGAAGAGTGACGGTGGTCGGCCTAGCTTCACCAATCCCTAGTTGCTTGAACAAAGACATCGGCATTAAGTTAATGCTAGCACCCAAATCACACAAAGCCTTACCAACATAAGTATTACCAATTGAACATGGGATTGTGAAACTCCCTGGATCCTTCAATTTCGGTGGTAGAGTATTCTGGGATATCAAGCCACATTCATTTGCAAGTGCCACTGTTTCGAACTCACCCAAGCGCCTCCTCTTGGAAAGAATTTCCTTCATAAACTTTACATAATTTGGCATTTGCTCAAGAGCCTCCACCAATGGGATATTTATGTGAAGTTGTTTTAGCACATCAAGAAATTTTCCAAATTGCTTGTCTTGTTGTTTCTTCCGAAATCTCCGAGGGAAGGGTGGTGTTGGGTTGTTCGACACACGGTCTTTGTTGCTCTGAATTTTCTGCCGCAACACTGCAGGACTTTGCTTGTCAATAACTCGTGGTCCGATGCCGCTGGTCTGGTTTTTTTGATCTTTGTTTTTTGTGCACAACACCGTGGTTCTCGCACCATCTTGTGGTTGTGCAGGATTCATGCAAACGCCCCTGCCTCTCTTTTGTTTGGATCAAGAGGGCTCTTCATCTAGCTCCTTTTTCTCCTTTGGCTGCTCCAATGCTTTTCCACTTCTCAATATAATTGCATTACAGTGATCTTTACCATCCCGCCTAGGATTTTCTGTGTTGCTTGGAAGGGTGCCCTGCGGCCTATTGTTTAGAGCATTTGCAAGTTGCCCAATTTGAGTTTCCAAGCTTCTCAAGGTTGAATCATAGCTTTGCATCTTAGCCTCATTCTTCGTTATATATTCCTTGAAGAAATTCTCCATGGAATTTGAACTTTCACCAGCTTGAATCCTCATTGGCTGCGATGGTTGTGCTAAACCCTGCTGCGGAGCTGGTCTAGTATATTGAGAAGCACCACTAGGACCTGCTCCTTGGTTATTCCAAGAGAAATTAGGATGTTGTTTCCATCCTTGGTTGTGTTGATGGTTGTAAGCATTGTTGCGATTGTAGTTACTCACATAACAAGCCGAAGCGGGATTCAACGGACATTCCTCAAATAGGTGTCCCTCCCCACAATATACACAGGAGACTGCAAGGGCCTGGACCGGTTTCACTCCAGTTGGAGTGTTCATATTTTTTATCATGTTAGTCAAGTTTGACACTTGAGCCGAAAGAGCTGTGATTGCATCCACTTCAAGAACTCCCGGTGTCTTCCTTGTAGCTAGTCTCTCGGTTGGCCATTAATAATGGTTTGTAGCCATCCTCTCCAGAATCTCATTGGCCTCATTGTAAGATTTGGCCAAAAGAGCGCCATTAGTCATGCATCAACCATTACTCTGGTTGGCTCATTGAGACCATTGTAAAAAGTCTCCATTTGAATCCAATGGGGATACCGTGTAATGGGCATCTTCGGAGGAGCTCCTTAAACCTTTCCCAAGTCTGCATAAACCGACTCTCCATCACCTTGATGAAAAGAGGTAATGTCATTTCTCAATTTAGCATTCTTTGTTGGAGGAAATACTTCATAAGAAACTTTTCAGCCATATCACTCCATGTAGCAATGGAATCCAGGTAGTAAACTGTTAAACCAAGTTCTAGCACGATCCCTCAAAGAGAAAGGGAAAAGTGTTAGCCTTAGTGTTTCTGGAGGAACTCCCGGTAGCTTGAATATGTCGATGACCTCCATGAATGATCTCAAATGTTGATGAGGATCATCTGTCGCCATACCGCTGAATTGTCCAACGGTTTGTATCATTTGGAACATGACCGGTTTGAGTTCAAAGTGTGGGGCCTCAATGTTTGGCCGAACAATTGCAGGATTTAGTCCATCAAGAACTGGGACTGCAAAATCTCGGATTGCTCGATCCCGGTCATCAACCAAAAATGGTCCTGAAATTTTGGTTCAATAGCGTTGAGTGCTGCCCCTAATTGAGTAAAATCCCTCGAGCATCTTCCTCGGCCATCTCTTGTATATGTGCAAATCCTCGTTGTTCCCTTCTTCTTCTTCTCACAGTTCTTTCGATTTTACGGGTCAAAAGGGAATAATTCACGTTCTTGCATACAAGATGTTCCAAAGACCCGCGTGACAATTCAAAAACTCGATCAAAATGTACTAAGACAATACTTGAATAGTATATTACGTTAGCAATTAGATCCAAATAAAACAATCCGGCAACGGCGCCAAAAACTTGTTGCCTACAATTATGTTTATAGAATCTCATAAGTGCACGAGTTAACAAGTAGTAAAATGATGAGATATCAAGTATCGTCCCACAGGGATTGTGTATTTTTGAGACCAATTTGCTAAGTAAATTCTATCCAAGTAGTTAAAAAGAAAATTAAAATTGATTTTTAAAGAGGTGAACAACTATTAATAACTTGACTACAAACAATTAAAAACATAAATAAAACTAATTACTAACAGAATGTGTGATTAAAATGGGTCAAACGCGTTGTGTGTGGCTTACAGTGGCTAAACTGTCTCCTATCGATGCTGTACGCTGCTGTAGCAACGGATGATAATGATTACTTCCTGTTAACTGGATCTACTAAACCAGTGATTTTCCAATCCTCTGTCTACTGATTTTAAAGTTAAACCTCACAAATTCCTTTGCAAATCTAGACTCTAAAATCAGAGAATGAAGCCCTAGATCGTTTGGTTATGCAAGACACAATATATTCCTATACCGTGTGAATCAAAGATCTAAAACAAGATCTAAGAACCTGCACAATTCAAGTTAGGTCCACTTAACTAAATCTTCCCAGATCTAATCAAGTTATACTCCTCTCTTATGATTTTCCAATCACAGTTAAGGCACAAATTTAGCTTACTTGAATAAACAAGAAACAACCATTAAATCCATTCAACATCAATAAACATCTCAATAGTTAACATCTCAGCAAAGTCAACCAACAAAAATATTCTCAAAAAGTTGTAAATGGAATCACGTAAGATTTGTGAAGAAGAACATAAGTATTCTTAACAAGGTACAAAGCAGTATATAAAGAGTAAGAGAAAACTAGGTGATGAAGAGAGATCCGAATCCCCCTTTTCCAAGGCTTCTCCTCGATTCTTTTCTTATCAACAGTAGTCTTTTACGTGCAACACCACACTCATTGCGTCTCTGTCTTCTTCTTTCTCCCGATCTTTGGGCTGGTACTTGATCGAGAGAAAATTGGAGGAGGTTTTCCTTTTCAAGTCGGCCGCCTCTCTCTTCTGAGAATATGACCAAGGACAATTTTTCTCTTACAATTTGCAGGTATTTATTGTACCCTAATCACACGTGGCAGCCCCAGAGGAAGCCTCCAATCCGCAGCTGACTCAGTACCATTCACGTTTAAATAATCACAATCTTCGGTAGCAGTCTGGTTGTCGACACATGTGATTACGGGTCCGGTGGCGTTGGCGCAACAATGTGCAGCAATGTACAGCAATGCTAACTGGCTTTCTTTAAAAACTCAAAACAACAAGCAGTTGCTTTCCTTCAAAAACGACACTGCTTTCCCAAAACTGCAAATAATCACCAAATGCACCGGATTAGTTCTTTTTACATACAAAAACGAGAGAGAGAGAGAGTTCAAGGAACCGAATTAACTAAACTAAAAACAAGGCAAAATAAAAGAAAACCAAAACTAAATACTCTCTAAATAGTAATTTAAACCTGGGAATGCTTAATTAACTCTATTTTCATAGAGTTATCAACGAAGGCTGCGTCGACGCGTGGTGAAACCGACTCAGGATGTGATAAAAACTTCTGAAACCTAATTATTACGAAAGTATGACTTCCTAAACACTATAAATAGCCCAGTAAGTCACGTTATTAGAAAGATCACTTGAGAGACTTTTTGGGGACTATTAGAAAAAGATTTTTAAGAGGAAAATTTGTTTAATTCTTAAGAACGATTTTTCCTTTGGCTCTCTTATGGTTGGAAGGAGTTCAAGAATACCAAAGGGAGATTAAACAACGTGTGCCCACCTGCACTCCGATCATGGAAATGAGAATAGCAAAGAAGACCAAATGGTTGAGACTGTTCCGGTCGCTGTTTGGTACGCATTGATCAGTTAGACGTGCAGTTTTCTAAATCTCAAAAAGGTTTGTTTTGGATCTTTAGTATTTATGTTATATAGCATCATGAGCATGTTCTTGGTTGGCTTTGACATTGATTAAATTTTTAAAATTTTGCTGCACACTCGATGCCGTATTTTCCAACAATTTCTGTGTTTAAACTCTGAATTTTGTTATTGATCTACCCTGTTTTTTTTCCTTAAGAAATTCATGTTATGGGCAGGTTTTTCAAGTGTTTGTGTAGTTAATGACTCATGTGAGGATTAATACTTGTGATGGAGCTGATAATGAAATTGTGAATCCTTTGTTTTTAGTTCATTGTTGATTTGCAAGGTTTTTGTGGTCAACTTTGTTATTAAAGACTTATATTCAGTTGGTGATCTCTCATTCTATCCACTTAAGATGAATTACCGACCAATGGAGCATTTTAGGCTTGACCCTTAGGTTTCATTTTCTTTATCTAATACACATTACGAGTTTTGTTAACTGGTGGTCCCCAAAGTTTGGTGAGTGTTGGATGCATTGTGCCAATTTGATCTAATTGAGAAATAAAGGCACAAAAGTTGCAATGATATACCGTAGGCAAAGAAATTATATGAAATGCCTGAAAAATAAGATCTTGATTCACTACAACTTGATGTGTCTTGAAGTTCCTTACTCTACTTTTTTTGTGGTTCAAGGTGAGCTTCTCTGAGACACCTTTTGTATTCTTTTTTGTTTGTTTGTTTTTTTGTCATAATATTTAGACTTTAGACTATCAGTTTCTCATAATGAGAATAAATTTAGTAGAGAACATTTTAGATTTCTAGAGAATGAAAAGTTTCAATTATTAAAGTTTCTATGGCCTCGTTTATATCACCAATTCGAGTTTTTAATTTCAGTTTTGCTACAGCTCATAAAAATTCACATTTAACTTTTTCTGTCATGATAAAATGCTCTCACATAAAATCACTGTTAGCGTTTATGCCCTTAGGAATAAATGTAACAATTTTCCTTGAGACATTTTGACTATTAATAAAGATTTGTTTATTTCATATATCTATGTATTGTCCTCTTTTTATGTTCATAATAGTTGAATGTATGATAAGCAAATGTAAAAGTCGAGATCTGTCATTCTAAATCTTTAGATCATGCATGTAATGTGAAGAACATGCGGAAGACAAGAATCTAAAGATGATAGTCTAAATCTTATGATCCACAATCGAGGGAATAAAGTTGGGCGCTTTATTCATGTTAAGATTGTTATGTTGTCTACTTCCTAACGGAGACGGCTTGTCTTGGTTGTCGGAGGTGGGACTCCATGGGTAGAGACATTGATATAGTTTCTAATGGTGAAATTTATATCGGATCGGACCAAAGATGAATTGTTTTAATTAATAATTCTGTTTGAATAAAACAATTCACTTTTTGACTTAATTATATGTTGTCATCTTAATCCCGAGATGGATGATGAACCCGTGATACTTGACTTGTATCCTTTGATGTACTAAAGGGAGACATCCCGACATTATGTAAAGGTACGCTTGCGGTACATTGGGGGTATGACTCGTGTATGCGTGAGATTCGTTATTCATAGATAGTGGAATCCATAGCTCCTATAAAGAGTCAATGATATCCTCTTATGCATTATCGGTGGATTGGAAAATACGAGCTCGGCTATTAGACTACTATGTGTTATCTAATGGTTTCTTGTTTGTAATAGTATGAATAGTGTTTTTCAATGGTTTGATAATGGAACATAAGATAAATGTAATCGGGAAGGTAAAAGCAGAACTTGACCTCAAGTCGATTATGGATATCCTATGGGGATGATATACTAATATATTGAGTCATGGACTAGAGCTAATTAGAGCTTTGTAAATACGCTATATAAATCGAGAGTGCAGCTCTAGGCTTTTAGTGGAATAGCGCTAGAGTTTTATAATCATGAGACGGACTTGTTGGTTTACAAGTAGCGTTGTGATTATAGGAGCTTGATTTATATATGTCCATCAGGTCCCTTTGCTAGCTCACATAATTTCCTGTAACGATACGGTATATTTCCTACATATTGGTAACTTGTGTTATTTCCGTAAAATAGGTTCAAAGTTAATTCATGAGTGATTTATCAGGTGAATTAATTGATAAATTGATTCTAGATAAATTGGTTGAATTATTGTTTTAAGAGTTGTTTAATGTGGGAGGACTATTATATGACTGTTTTGATCAGGCAATTTCTCTATTGGGTTGCTTGAATCAAAACTTAGGCTCTATGCAAGTTTCCCATGTTGAAGAACTAGAAAAACAACTTTCGTCAGTGCAGACAGGTTGACCGGTGGGTAGACCGGTCACAGGTCGACCGGTCCGGTCGACCGGTGGGTAGACCGGTTTGTGAAGGACCGGTCGACCGGTGAGATATAACGTCTCTGTCTCGGGTCGATCGGTTTAACGCCGTAACGTCGGTCGATGTGGCAAAATCGACTCGAGTGCGATTAAATCTTTGGAAAACCTAATTGTTACGGAAGTATGACTTCCTAAACAGTATAAATAGCCCATTAAGTCTCATTACTCATTAGATCACTTGAGAGACTTTTTGGAGGCTATTGATAAGAGATTCCAAGAGGAAAAATTGTTTAATTATCAAGAACAATTTTTCTTTGGCTCTTTTGTGATTGGAAGGAGATTAAGAATACCAAGAGGAGATTAAACGAAGTGTGCCCACCCGCACACCGATTGTGGAAACGAGAATAGCAAAGAAGACCAGTTGGTTGAGGCTCTTCCGGTTGCTGTTTGGAACGCTTAGATTTGTCAGACGTGCAGTTTCCTGAAATCTCAAAAGGTATGATTTAGATCTTTAGTATTTATGTTATATAGCATCATGAACATGTTCTTGTTTGGCTTTGACGTTGATTAAAATTTTTAAATTCCGGCTGCGCTTTTCGATGCCATTAATTTTCCAACAATTGGTATCGAGCCATGGTTATTTGTTCATGATTATGCTATGTACATAGATTTGTGATCTAAAAATATCTCTTTTATGCTTGAATTGATATTTTAGAGAGATGGCACTCTAGGGTTTCTATATTATTTTGTTGTCATGAATATATGGTGAATGAATGATTAAATAATTATTATTGGTTTTCATTTATGAATTGTCAATGATTATTTATTATTTAATTTTTACCGGTTATGGTTCCTTAAGAGTTTAGAATGGTTGTATAGGAATTTGTTCTTTGCAATGTAATTAGATATGCGGCCTATCATCGCCGTTAGGGTTTATTTTATTTTCTCTAGTAGAAATTTTGTAAACCGGAAAACGGTATAGGAATTTTTTATGTAAAATTCTTGGGGAGATTGAAGATGGATTTTCAAGATGAAGGAGATGAAGGTATCTAATTTTTCCTTGGTTTATAAAATTGTTTTGTGTTTTTTTTTGAATAAATTTAAAACCGCTTTGATTTTCTGAAAATCGGGTTTCTTCAAGCGGGCACCGACGACCGGTTAGTGTAAAGCGGTCGACCCGGCAGAGTATAACTACTCTGTCTCCGGTCGACCGGACCTAACGGGACAATATACGATTTTGCGTTTTTTGAGATTTTTCAAGAAAACATGGAAAATAATTTTATGATAACCGTAATTAGATTGTGATGAAGAATTCAAGGACAACGGGAAGATTCAAGATGAAGAATCGATATATGTTTCGATTATTCTTTGTAATCTTTAATTTCTTTCTTTTCTCTAGGATGGAACCATAATATTACGGTTATTATTATTATTATGCTTGTTGCCTAGCTTAATTGCTTTGTATGATTGCATATAATATGATTTGCTATATATGTGATAACATGTCATATAGAATAGGGAGTGCCGCTCATTAAAATTGTTCATGCATATTTCTTAATATAAAACCTTGTTTTCCAAAAGATTGAGTGGGTGAGGGTTTTTGAAGAAAAGACCCATGGCCTCCATCGTTGGTCCGCAGGTAACACATGGTGATACCGACCCCTAGGAAGGGATTCATTATGTACCGGTGTGGATCTCCGAGAGGATAATTTATTTGAGCATATTTTTTATGGTTGTACACCCCTAGGTGACAATTGTAATATATGGATCAAATAGTTGAAACGATGGTTATACACTCAAGATTAATTTAATTATTAATCTCTCCTAGGAGCCCTGATAATTAAATTAATGGCCAAAGAAAACGATTATCAATATATGTCCGGATGAGATTGATCCGGATGGTATATATTGATCGGAGGGGATCCGTGTTCCCAATTAAATTTTGCATGATCTCCCTAGGAAACTTACAAAATTTTGAGTTGGGAATTATCGTTGTAAGGTTGTGATTTTTTTCAAGGTTTTGACACACAAACATATTTGTTGCATTATAACATGTATATATGTTTGATTACTAAATGTTTATGCAAGTTTGCTTATGTTGGTTGCCGAATCGAATTCGGCGGCGAAAACGCAGCGGAAAGGCGGATCGTGTATGACAAAAATTTTCATAAAACTTTTGAGATACTCTATAGATTATATTAATTTATGCATCAATAAATTAATCTCATTAATTTATAAGCTTCAAGGATCAACCGAAAAAATACCTTGTAGCCGACTCGGATGATATCTTGATTTTCTTTGACCACGAACAGTCCAAGCTCCAAGCTTTGTGTTTAGTTCACCAAAGTCTTCCACGTCAATTCCTTGATTTCACGTAGACGTGTGTGTGGGCACACGTGAGACAAAATAGGTTTCTGAAACACTCGAATTTCCACAAACACCAACGCATGCACGATGTGGAATTTTTTGGAGAAAAATATTTTCTCTCTCTTTGCTATGAGGAATTTCGGCCAGCACTAGGGGAACTAGGGCTGAAAGTGATTTCAAAAATTGTCCTACAATTTTCCATTTATCTCATATTTAAAGAGAAGAAGTCAAACTTCAAAATAGGATCAAATCCTTATCTCCAATTTTGAATTTTGGAACAAAAATCCCTTCCCCTTATCCTTTGATGGCGGCCACCCCCTAGGGTTTTATCCCTTTGTGTGTGGCACCTAAATAAGATAAGGAAGGAAGATATTTTATCCATTATCCAGTAGTTCAATTTTAATTGATTCAAATTTAATTTAAGTCAAACTTAAATTAATTTGAATTCTAAATTGAACAACTTATCAAATAAGTTTAAATGGATAAATCTAGATATGTTCAAATTCAAATTTAAATAATCTCATTATTTAAATAATAATTAATTCTCAATTAATTATTCTTGAGTATTTAATTTTTAGAATTCCGTAATTCTAAAATTCCCATTTTGCCCTTTGTGTGTCGGTAGAATTACAAGGACGACGCGGGGACTAATGGACCTATAATTACGAGCTCCAATAAAATTAATAATTAATTAAACACTTTAATTAATTAATTAATTCTATTAATTCAATAGTTACTCCACTATAAACTTGGAATTGCACTCTCGGAATTATAGACATTAATTACTTCTAAACCGTGAAGTGTCCATTTGATATAGTCATTGCATATAGATCGATCCTCCATAAATAATTCATAATTAGAGTCGGGTAGAATCCGTTAACCTCTCTAATTACATCTTTATCCTTGAGTACCATTGATTCTCTAATGGATAGTGATTCATAAAACACATTCATGAACCGGGCGCTCTTACTAATCCAAGTACCGAATCAACACTCAAGAGAATTATTTATACGCTTCTTTCTCAAGAAGGAATGGATTCCATCTCGTATAATAACATTCCCAGCTACCTATTTCATTATGTCTCCAAAATACAAGGAATAGGATTCAGGGTCTCGTAATCCGTGCACCGAGTAAATCAAAAGACATAAATCCATAAATAGGAGTTTGTTAAGAACTCGGGATTAAGATCATTCTCAGATATGACCATTGGTAGACTCAATTAGAATTTCTATGCTTAACGGAAATTATTAGAAATTCATATTTGTCTCAAGGTCCATGTTCCACATAATCTCATTATCACGAAATACACTCATTCAATATCTCGCCATATTAACGGTCACCGGATAACACCGTTCCATTCTAAATGGGAATGACATGTATTAATAATGTTTTAATTAAAGATTCGAACTTTAATTAAATTCATTATGAACGATTATTTTTGATTATTATCCTTAAACATTATCCTCTTGTATATAACACTTATATACCATGTTTAAGGTTACATAAATAATCAAGGAATTTTATTTGATATTCATAAAATATTCATAAATATATGCACATAAAATGATGAATAAACTATTTTATTAAATAAATAATAAATATCCTTTTACATCTCATGCTTTCGGGACACTATTCCCAACAATCTCCCACTTGTCCTAAAGCGGGTGTGTCATGTCTCTAATCCCAAATCCATCTAAGTGCCGATAAAAAACATTCAATGGCAATGTCTTGGTGAACGGGTCGACAAGGTTGTCCTCCGACGCGATCTTGTAACCGCCTTACATCGCCTCTATCCACAATGTCTCCGATCGGTGATATTTCCTTTCTATATGTTTCGCACTCTTATGGCTTCTAGGTTCTTTTGAATTAGCCACCGCTCCCTTTGTTGTCACATGAGAGTTTAATTGGCTTGTCCATATCTAGAACAACTTCCGGATCGATTAAGAACTTCCCGAGCCATGTAGCTTCTTTTTGCGGCTTCAAGTGCAACATATTCAACTTCCATGGTAGAGTCAACAACACACTTTTGCTTTATACTTCTCCATACCACGGCTCCTCCATTAGAGTGAACACAGATCCGGATGTCACCGTCGACTATCTTTATCTCGATTGAAATCAGAATCTGTGTATCCGGTGAGAGAGATCTTCTCCGGAATATACTAACATATAGTTTCTTGTTCTCCTAAGATACTTGAGAATACACTTCACTGCAACCCAATGATCTAATCCGGGTTGACCGGTAGCGACCGACTACTCCCACTGCATAGCGTATATCTGGTCTTGTACACAACATGGCATACATAAGGCTTCCACAGTAGGGCGTAGGGATACCTTCTCATATCTTCTTTCTGCTGCGGGGTCTTTGGACATTGCTCCTTAGAAAGATGAATACCATGCCTAGAAGGCAAATTCCCTTTCTTGGAGTTTTGCATCGAATACCTAGACAACACTTTGTCTATATAAGATGCTTGTGATAACATAAAAGCTTTTTTTCACGATCTCGAATAATCTTGATCCCAAGAACATAGCTTGCCTCTCCTAAATCTTTCATTTGGAATTGGTGGCTAACCACTCCTTTACATCATCATCATTCCCACATCATTCCCAATGAGTAGGATGTCATCGACGTAAAAGAATTAAGAAGGCTACTTTCTCTTCTTTCTTGTACTTGTAGACGCATGGTTCATCAATGTTTTGATCAAATCCATAAGACTTTCTGACCTCATCAAACGATGTTCCATGATCTAGAAGCACGCTTTGGTCCATAAATGGACCTTTGCGGTTTGAGACTTTTCTGCTTTGTTGGCCTTCCACTATGTAACCCTCTGGCTGATCCATATAGATGGTTTCATCAAGATAGCCATTCGAGAAAAGGCATCTTGGCGTCCATACGCCATATCTCATAGTCAAAATATCTTGCTATGGCGGGAGTATCGGATGGACTTAAGCATGACTCTTGGCGAGAAAGTTTCCTCATAGTCAACTCCTCCTTTTGGGTATAACCCTTAGCCACTAGCCTTGCTTTAAAAGTCTCTACTTTTCCATCCGCTCCTCTCTTTCTCTTGAAGATCCACTTGCATCCAATGGGTTTTACCCCTTGGGTAGATCTACAAGTTGCCGGACCGAGTTAGAGTGCATAGACTCCATCTCGAGTTTCATAGCTTCTTGCCATTCTTCCTTATCGAGAATCATCCATCGCATCCTTAAAGGTCGATGGATCCTCCTCACCGTCATCGGTGGCGATTTGGGCTTCCTCGGTATAGCGGTCGGGTAACGTGCTTACCCTCCCACTCTGACGAGGTCTTGGTGGAGTCCGATTAGAAGCGTGGTCTTTTCTGCGAGTGGTCCGACAACTCTTGTCGATTGTGGTCCGATCTCATCGGAAAGTAACTCTTCTAATACTATCTTACTTACGGGCTTAAAATCATCATATAGTCATGCTCCGGAAAAGTGGCATTTGTCGATACAAACACCTTTTGATCTTGAGGACTATAAAAGAAACCTCCCTTTGTCCCATCGGGATATCCTACAAACATACATACGCCGACTTGGGTTCCAACTTCCCGGTCTTTCCCTTGAAACGTGTCTTTGGACACCCCATATCGCACGTATCTCAAACTAGGTTTTCGACCGCACCACAACTCTAAGGGTGTTGTAGGTACAGACTTAGATGGTACTCTATTCAGAATGTAGGCATTTGTTTTTGGGGCATAACCCCAGAATGAAGTAGGCGTTGAAGAATAACTCAACATAGATCTCATCATGTCAAGCAAAGTCCGATTTCTCCTTTCGGCCACACCATTTCTTTGTGGTGTACCGGTGCGATCAATTGGGATACCACACCTTCTTCAATCAAGAAATCCCGGAACTCTTGGTCCGGTATTCACCCCCTCGATCCGATCGAAGTGTCTTGATTGGTTTACCTAATTGTTTTTCAACACGCTCGGAATTCTCTAAACTTTCTAAAGTTTTGATTTCCGTTGCATCGTGTAAACATAACCATATCTCGAATAGTCGTCAATAAAAGTGACGTAATATTCGTAACCTCCTCTAGCTTGGACGTTTAACGGTCCACATACATCCGAATGTATCAATCAAGAAGGGGGTTACGTAGCTCTTTCTCCTTTTCGTCGTGAAAGGCCTTTTGGTCATTTTACCTTCCAAACAGATTCACGCATCGAAGCTCACCAACTTTTAGTTCGCGTAAAGGACCATCCTTTACCGGTCGTTCAATCCTTTTTAGGTTAATATGACCAAGCCTAAGATGCCACGAGATATGTATTGTTATCGTGAGAAATCTTACGCTTTTTATTCTTAGGTTCGGCAACTCACGAACATTTCAAGATTAAGCGGTGAGTTAGGTATTGGTTTTATACAATATAAACCATCATCCAGACGTCCAGAACAAATATTTAAACCATTTCGAGAAATATGAACAAATTCATTATCAAAATAAACTTTAAATAATTGTTCAAATAATTTGGCCACAGAAATCAAATTTCTGCGAATGTCTGGAATAAAATAAACATCGTTCAAAACTAAAAATTTATTTTCCCTAAAACGAAGTCTAACTTCTCCCACTGCTCTTGCCGAAACTCTTGCGCCATTGCCTACTTTCATCGTGTAGTCCCCATCGGCTAGCTCGATTGTAAGAAGTAAGACTACGCAAAGAGAAACAAACATGATTAGTTGCTCTGAATCAATTATCCGGTGAGGTATCACCCTCTACTAAACATGTTTCAAGGACTAGTAAATCTGATTTACCTTGTTCCTTTTTCTTTTTGACTCCTCGAGATACTTGTGTGAGTTTCTCTTCCAAAGGCCCTTCGCCATTGCAGTGGAAACACTTTCCTTTGGGTTTTGGATGGGGCCCTTTGCTTTCTTTGGTCTCTTGTTCTTTCCCTTCTTTCCTCTTCCCGGTTTCGGTTTTTCCTTTTGTTTTTACCGAACTTCCCGCAACTACTAACATTTGCTTCTCCTCCCCTTCTTTTGTTGGTGGATTCAAGTTTTGCAGGTCATTCATGAGTTCAAGTGAGATTACACTTTTTCTTGTTCATAACAAAATTGTTTACTAACTCATGAAAGTCGAGGACGGGCTTTCCAAGATGATGCCAACTTGGGTGGCTTCATCGATTTTGGCACCATTGAGCTCCGTGACCGTGGAGGTGATCAATCATGTTCGAGAACATGTGCCTTGATCAAGAACCTTTCTTCATCTTGTCGTTCATGAAAGCCCTTACGGCATCCAAACGAGCCTTTTTCGGAAGGAGCGCCGAACATGGCTTCTAGAGACCGCATTATCTCATAAGCGGTCTCCATCTCCTCATGCTTCTTGGGGCTTTATTGCTCATCTTGGCCAACATAAAGCACTTTGCTTTATTGTTGGCCTTGATCCAGCGATCAAAAGGCTCCCTTGCGGTTTTGGATGCGATTGCAGCGGGTTCGGGGAGGACATTCCTCCACTAGGACAAACTTATAGTCTTCGTGGACCAATAGTATGTTCATGTTACTTTTCCACTTAGCATAATTATCACCGTCTAATTTTTCGATCGCTAGTAGTGTGATAATGGGATTCGACATATTCTTGGAAATAAATAGAATATTCATCTAATTAATTTATGTGCATGAATATCAAGGCATGTTAATTTAGGCACAATTAAATATGATGCATGATGCACATGAAAATACATAAATCATGTTTTAATTTTAGGTGCCAACGATAATCCAATTTTCCACATATAAAGTGTACCTTTGGGTAGTCAAGTTATATGCCAATTAGACCGAGACTCTTCTCAGTTAATAAATATAGTCAAAATATCTCATATTTTCATATTTATTAACTATCGTTATTTTCGGTCAAAATATAACCAATGATTTGATTATATTTTATGAGTGTAACCCACCATTTCGGATCCCATAGACTTAACTCCGGATTGCTACCTTTGGGTAGTCAATTCGGAAATACATCCTGAAATCTTATCTCTAGGAAGCCAACCTTGTTATTGATCCGGCAAGGACACTCTCCTTTAGGAGGGCGATTCAATGTCGCCGCAAAGCCCCTTTCCGGATCTCACGGTGTTGCTTAACGGGCGGAGACTAGTGGGTCGTATTGTCATACAACCCTCTCCCACTCATTATTTTGCAAACATGTATTTTGTTTGAAAAACATCTCATGATTTTCAAATCGAAAAATAAACAATTTATTTTTTTTCGGATATGTGAAATTCAAAATTTTAACTTTTAAATTCAATTTCACATGTAACATTATTTTGCAAATCAATTTTGCAACTTAAATCAATTTAATCATATTAAATCAATTTTCAGCAAGATGGTTCTTATTTTATTTTATTTTTCTAAAACCCTTTTATAATAAATAAAATAAATAATAACAATTCTTGGCGATGTATGCATGGCATGTTATAAAAAACATATGAGTAGGCACATTATATCTACATGGCATGTTATATGCATGGACATATATAATATATAATTATCAACATAAAATATAAATATATGCAATCAACTATTGAGATGGATTTGATCGGGTCCCATGGAAAAATAAATTACAACTCAATCGAATCGAATAAATAAATAATTACAATAATTATATTCTTCCGTTACATCAACGGGACTTGATTCTTGAATTCTTCATTCTTGGCTTCATTCTTTGTCTCCGGGTTGGATTTCACCTTCCTTGGGATCCGGAACTTTTCCGGGCCCGTCGGGCACGCTTCACGAGGGGTTTCGAAACCGGGCCCGTTCGGGATCAAATCCCGAACTTGGGCCGCCAGGCGCGCTGGGGCGCGGCCTGGGCCGCGGCCTGGACACGCCTGGGCCGCGGCCTGGACGCGCCTGGGCCGCGTCCTGGCCGCGCCTGGGCCGCGTCCTGGCCGCGCCTGGGCCGCGTCCGGCACGCGCCTGGGCCGCGTCCTGGCCGCGCCTGGGCCCCGTCGGGGACGCGCCTGGGCCGCGTCCGGGACGCGCCTGGGCCGCGTCCTGGCCGCGCCTGGGCCGCGTCCGGGACGCGCCTGGGCTGCGATTTCTGGAATTTTTCTGGGCAGTTTCTGGGCTTCTTTGAAGGCTTCAAATATGATCTTCATGGCCTCCTTTTTGATTCAAAATCATAAACCCTAATTCTACCCAAATCCTAGAATTACAATAATTCTAATACCGAATTAAATTACAAATAATTTATTAACGAATGAATATAACCGATCCATGGAACCATATAATTAACGACTAAATCCATCATCCATACATTCATAATCATGAATAAAAATAAACATCCATAATTGCAAGTGCCTACTCATCACATACATACATATTTAAATATCACATATTTAATTGAAGCATAAATTAATATCGTCTATAGACCGCTCTGATACCAATTGTTGGTTGCCGAATCGAATTCGGCGGCGAAAACGCAGCGGAAAGGCGGATCGTGTATGACAAAAATTTTCATAAAACTTTTGAGATACTCTATAGATTATATTAATTTATGCATCAATAAATTAATCTCATTAATTTATAAGATTCAAGGATCAACCGAAAAAATACCTTGTAGCCGACTCGGATGATATCTTGATTTTCTTTGACCACTTAACAGTCCAAGCTCCAAGCTTTGTGTTTAGAACACCAAAGTCTTCCACGTCAATTCCTTGATTCCACGTGAGCGTGTGTGTGGGCACACGTGAGACAAAATAGGTTTATGAAACACTCGAATTTCCACAAACACCAACGCATGCACGATGTGGAATTTTTTGGAGAAAAATATTTTCTCTCTCTTTGCTATGAGGAATTTCGGCCAGCACTAGGGGAACTAGGGCTGAAAGTGATTTCAAAAATTGTCCTACAATTTTCCATTTATCTCATATTTAAAGAGAAGAAGTCAAACTTCAAAATAGGATCAAATCCTTATCTCCAATTTTGAATTTTGAAACAAAAATCCCTTCCCCTTATCCCTTTGATGGCCGGCCACCCCTAGGGTTTTATCCCTTTGTGTGTGGCACCTAAATAAGATAAGGAAGGAAGATATTTTATCCATTATACAATAGTTCAATTTTAATTCAGATTCAAATTCGAATTTAAGTCAAACTTAAATTAATTTGAATTCTAAATTGAACAACTTATCAAATAAGTTTAAATGGATAAATCTAGATATGTTCAAATTCAAATTTAAATAATCTCATTATTTAAATAATAATTAATTCTCAATTAATTATTCTTGAGTATTTAATTTTTAGAATTCCGTAATTCTAAAATTCCCATTTTGCCCTTTTTGTGTCCGGTAGAATTACAAGGACGACGCGGGGACTAATGGACCTATAATTCGAGCTCCAATAAAATTAATAATTAATTAAACACTTTAATTAATTAATTAATTCTATTAATTCAATAGTTACTCCACTATAAACTTGGAATTGCACTCGGAATTATAGACATTAATTACTTCTAAACTGTGAAGTGTCCATTTGATATAGTCATTGCATATAGATCGATCCTCCATAAATAATTCATAATTAGAGTCGGGTTGAATCCGTTAACCTCTCTAATTACATCTTTATCCTTGAGTACCATTGATTCTCTAATGGATAGTGATTCATAAAACACATTCATGAACGAGCGCTCTTACTAATCCAAGTACCGAATCAACACTCAAGAGAATTATTTATCTCGCTTCTTTCTCAAGAAGGAATGGATTCGATCTCGTATAATAACATTCCGACTACCTATTTCATTATGTCTCCAAAATACAAGGAATAGGATTCGGGGTCTCGGAATCCGTGCCGAGTAAATCAAAAGACATAAATCCATAAATAGGAGTTTGTTAAGAACTCGGGATTAAGATCATTCTCATATATGACCATCGGTAGACTCAATTAGAATTTCTATGCTTAATGAAATTATTAGAAATTCATATTGTGTCTCTGCGTCCATGTTCCACATAATCTCATTATGCGAAATACACTCATTCAATATCTCGCCATATTAACGGTCACGGATAACACTGTTCCATTCTAAATGGGAATGACATGTATTAATAATGTTTTAATTAAAGATTCGAACTTTAATTAAATTCATTATGAACAGTTACTTTTGATTATTATCCTTAAACATTATCCTCTTGTATATAAAACTTATATACCATGTTTAAGGTTACATAAATAATCAAGGAATTTTATTTGATATTCATAAAATATTCATAAATATATGCACATAAAATGATGAATAAACTATTTTATTAAATAAATAATAAATATCCTTTTACATCTCATACTTTCAGGACACTATTCCCAACAGCTTATACTAGATATATGAATGTTTATTGTAGATCAAAATGTCTTCTAGCGCATTATCATCGATACTTAATAAACACAACTTAAGCTGGTAGAATTATACCGATTGGAAAAGGAACCTAAAGATCGCCCTAACCTTTGAGAAACTGAATTTCATCTTGAACACACCTTGTCCTCGGAGCCACCTGTTGATGCTCCTAATGAGGTTTTCATAAGCGTATCAATATTTGGAAGGACTCGACGATATGGCTCATTGTTATATGATGGCGAGCATGTCCACCTGTCTTTGCAAGCACAACATGAAGATTACATAATCGCTCGCCGATTATGGATAATCTTGAGGACATGTTCAATGACCAAGTCATTGAAAACCGTCGGGAAGCCCTTAGTAACCTCATTAATCGCAGATGAAAATTTGGGTCTTCCATAAAGGAACATATCTTTGAAGGTGATGGGCTATTTTGGTGAAGTTCAGACCAATGGGGCCGACATCGATCTTGAGTCTCAACCGACCATGATCTTTGAGACTTTGTCGAAGGAATATATTCATTTAGGGCAACGTTCAATTTGAGCGCTAGATGAATATAACCCCGACGAGTTGATGCAAGAACTCCAAAAGTTTGAGCGGATGATCAAGGGGTCAACCATTGTGGAAGCCAACTTTCTTTGAGGCATCTTCTTCTTCAAAACCCCTTCAAGGAATGGAAAGAAGAAGCAAGTAGCTAAGAAGGAGAGTTCTTGATTCCGCCAAACAAGAGCAAGAACAAGAAGAAGAGGAACCCGAACAAGCTTAAATGCTTTCATTGCGGGAAGGTGGGGCACATGAAGAAGAATTGCAAAGACTACCTAGCCGTTAAAGGCAAAGGAGGTGAGTGTGATCTTTTGATTGTGGAAGCATGTCTAGTTGAGGAATCCAAAGTGACAAGCGGGTCATAGATTCTGGAGCAACTAATCATGTATGTGTTTCTCTGCGGGGGTTCAAGCAAACGAGAAGTCTTCTAAATGAAAGCTTCACGTTAAGGATGGGCGATGGAACATTGGTGTTGGTGAAGCAATGGGAGGCGTCCATCTTTATTTTGATAGTTATAGGAGTTTATTTTTTGTAGACTGTTTTTATGTTCCTCAATTTAAGAGGAATCTTATTTCATTGCTTGTTTATTTAAGGATTCTTATTCGGTTTCTTTTAATAATAAAGTTGTGATTAAGTAAAACAAGTCTTTTTATCCGTGATGGATTGATGCAAAATAATCTATATTTTATCAAACCAAAGATGGACTCCTTTGCTAAACACTTCAAGTTGTTAATAACTCTAAAAGGCTTAAAACTTCTCACTCTAATGAGACATATCTTTGGCATTTGCGACTTGGTCACATTAGCCTTAACAGGATCTGAGAGGTTGGTAAAGGATGGACTTTTAAGTTCTTTAAAGGTTGAGTCCTTACCCCAATGTGAATCTTGTTTGGAGGGCAAAATGACCAAAAAGACCATTTGGGTCTAAAGGCAATAGGGTGAAGGTGTTCTTGAACTTGTGCATAGTGATGTTTGTGGTCCCATGAACATCAAGGCAAGAGGAGGGTATGAGTATTACGTGACTTTTATTGACGATTACTCAAGATATGGTTATGTGTACCTATTGCATCACAAAAGCGAAACTTTTGATAAATTCGGGGAGTTTCGGGTGAAGTGGAAAAGCAACTGGGTAAACCCATAAAGGCACTTCGATCCGATCGAGGTGGAGAATACCTCTCCGATGAGTTCACGGATACTTATTAGAGAATGGGATTTTATCCCATTTGATCTGCACTGCGCTCTCCATGCAGTAATGGTGTAGCCGAGAGAAGAAATAGAACCTTGTTGGACATGGTACGGTCCATGATGAGTTATTCGACATTGCCTATATCTTTCGGGGATATGCTTTACAAAGCGCATGTTATCTTCTCGAACAACGTGTCAACAAAGTCGGTTCCTAAAACTCCTCACGAGTTGTGGGCCGGGCAGGAAGACATCCTTGAACCATATTCGCGATATGCGGATGTCACGCACATGTCTTGGACAAGGAAGCGAACAAGTTGGAAGCACGTTGAATATGCATTTTGTAGGATATCAGAGAGGGACGAAAGGGGTTATTTCTATAATCCCAAGGAAAATAAAGTCATGGGTTCAACGAATGCAACATTCCTTGAGGAAAGTTACATGAACGACTTTAAACCTCATAGCAAATTAGTACTTGAGGAAATGTCGAGTGACTGTAGGATCTTATTGTGATTTATATATGAAAAATCATTTGAACAACAACAATATTGTAGGCGGAATTTCAAAAATTTTATCATATCCATTTAATTCATAATTAAACGTAAACCACAACGAGAGATTCATGCATGATATATGTTTATGGACAAAGGATTAGAAAAATCTCACATACCTTTGTGACGATTGAATTAATTGACCATAAGGATCTTGTCTCACTATCTCACGTTCCAAGATGGAGAATTGCCGTGAAACAAGATCGTTGTTTATTGTCACGATCACACCAAGAACCACTCGTTGATTCAAGGCTATGTCTCTACAATTTTTAGGATGAGAGAGTGGGCTCTTTTTCAAAAACCTAAGGAAACTTTTTTCCTTCTATTTTGTCTCTACAAAATCCGGCCACCCTAAGGAAAGTGTGATCTCTTTTTCTTTTCTCCAAAAGACTCTCTCCCTAGGGTTTTCAATAATATCCTTATATAGGAGAAAATTCAAAAACTCAAACCCTAGATGGGATTTTTGAATTTCTCCTTAACCCTAGGGTTGAAATCGAAATCCCTACATGGCTTAGGATTTCCGAATTTCCTTCCCTATTTTGGAGCAAAATTCAAAATCCCTTAAGGCAAGGATTTCGAATTTTCCCAAAATAAAATCTCACTTTTCTCTTTCCTTTAGTTGCCAAATAAAATCATGTTTAAATTTCATTTTGAATTTTAAATTAATCTCCATTAATTTCAAAATTCAAAACTCATTCTTTTTATTTTTCAATTATCAAATAAATGAAAAATAACACAATGAATTTAAACATAATTATCGATTCTATTTTTCCCATTTATTAGAGCTAGCCTTGAGACCGAATGGACCCACATGAACAAAGCTATGGAATTACAATATTCGACTAACTCATCCCTATAAGTTATCGACATATTTAATTCGACATCGTCTAACTCCACTAAAAGTTCGATGCCGAATAATCTCTCGATTCATGTGCGCTAATTTTTCTTTTGGTGTTGATACAATTTATCACACGGTCCCAGTGTAAATGCATTATTATCCTTCAGTAAATATCGGTGATCGAATGGTGTATATAATATTACCGTTTTACCATTCTAATCATTATTTCCTCAACTCCTTTATATGATTTGTGAATAAGAAAGACAAACGTTCGTAAGATGTCTCGCACATGTTACGATGTCTTAATCAATGAATATCATCATTGAATACGGGGCCGGTTTATTTATTCACACACCGTCAATAAAGCATGAGGTGATATTATTTTTACAATTCCATATCTCGTGAATCACATAACTCCAACTTAATATTGTCATGATCCCAATGACCGAGATGTCGCGTTCAAGAATGGCGTGAACTAACCTCATTGGCGAATCAAAGATCATGAGATACTAAGTTGAGCTACGATTCACTTGTGATTAAGATAATTATACAAATATACTTAAGTTGTGATGATTAGGTTTAGAGTTGTGTAAACGGTTTTTACTCTAACCTAATCGGTCACATGGTCTATTCAACATGTTGCGAGCATGTCTAGATCAACCACAGAGTCCAACTCCCATGCCCCGAGACCAAGATCACATGGTTCGATCTATCGGTCATAATCGGATTCGATTGCCCAATCAATCCTAAGGCTGCGAATATCTATTTTAAGCTGTATCCGAAGAGTTTGTCCGGCGGGGGTTCCCCTCTTCTTTTCGTTGGTAACAGTTTATGGACTAAACAATATCATAAACACTCTTGAGTATGTGTCAAAACATAACTTTATCTTATTTTATAAAATCAGCAAAATAATAATGTCTTACATTTGTCATTTCATAAATAGAAATATTGATGTAATCAGGAAAGTGTTATGTAGAGACTTTATATACGGGGTAAAATCACCCGAAAAGTGTAAAGTCATAATAGGAATATTTTTGCAGAGAAAATTCGTAAATATCAGTTGTGAATAGTGAAATATCGGTTAAAAGTTAGAAATTTTAACAGGTATATTTTAGTTATGAAAAACTGAAATATTTGGTAAATGACCAAATGACCAGTTAGAAAAGAGTAGCAATATTAGAAGTAAGGAAAATGACAAAAGTTCCTGAAATGAAATTTTCCGAGTCGATTAAAGCGGAAACCAAAAAAAAAAGTACCAAGGGGGCAGTGCAGCGTTTTGGGCAATCTGGATCGTTTAAAATGAGAATTTCATAAAAAGAAATTGACTATTGAGATACCCAAGAGAAGTTGGTTGAATATGAGAAATTTGACCCAGGGTGCTCGGCAGTCGTTAAAATTATAGAACCTGCGGGTGTGAAATTATCGACAGGAAAGAGACTTCGTTTTGAAAACGGAAAGTTTGGTCTCGACAAGAAAAATGTGGGGAACATGGAACCACTTAAATTAAGTGTTAAACTTAATTAGAATTAGTAGAATTAAATTGTGGGAATTAAAGTTATTTCTCTAATTTAATTCTAGAAAGTAATGTGAGATATTTTAGAAATATTAATATAATATACCTATTACACTTAAAATGGCCTACGGATGACATTAGAAGCCAAAATTGCTTCTTTCTCTAAGTGTGGCCGAGAGATAGAGAAAAGAAAGAGAAAAGGGAGAAAATCAAGGGAAAATCAAGGAATCACTCGTTTTCGCCGAAATTTCTTCCGTTCAGTCCGGTAGAAACATAACCCGAGGTGTTCTAGTGGAGAATCTCAACTTTTCAAGGTAAGATTTCGGATTTTTCATGAGAAACTGCTTGCTTTTTCGTTTTTATGAATAGTAACTCATCTCGGAAAAAATCCGAAATCGAAAAAACGAAACCGAGGTTTTTGTCGGGGACTACGATAGGAGTTTAATGTGCAAGTATTGAAAGGATTGAACAATTTTTTTTGGATTAACACTAAAAATCCGGAATACCCTAGAAATGGAGAAAAAGTGTTGTTGTTCATTTTATGTTGAAAATTGTGTTCGGGAATGTGAATGCGGACTACAAAAATCGAAATCGAAGTAAAACGAGTTATTGAAAACTCGGGAAACTAGAAAAAACAAGGCGAAACTACGAAATTTCTAAAAACCTAGTTAGTAAGCATCGAATAAAGAATTCGATTCTAGAATGAGTAACAGGTTTTTAAAGCTCGGAATTGAATAGATTAAGATTCGTAAAACCGAGATACATGAATAGGTGTAATTTGCCTCTTGAGCTAGAATTCGGCCTAGAGGGGTTAAGTTCGAAAATGAGTTGAAATTGGATTTAGGAATCCAAGTGTGAGAAATTTTGATGCTTGAAATAGGTGGTTAATACCTATTTCCATGAAACAGGTTTTGGCACGAGAGCCGAAGCAACGAGAAAGAACTTCCAACAAGCAGGAATCCTAGCGGATTACCGGTAAGTATAGACATATATGTTTGTCTGGACTCGAGTAAGCTATAGTTAGACTTAGAACTATGAATTTACTTATGTTCCTAAGTCTATGTGATTACATGTGATTATACGTGTTTGGAGGGCTTAGTGCTCTAGATTGAAAAAGGGCGACATATGGTTACCCTTATGTACGATTATCGACGACGGGTCGGCCTCCGCAAGGGAGGAAGATCTCACAGAGTAGAGATTACGACTAGACCCAGAAAGAAGAAATGACCAATAAAGTATAAAGATCGACGGGTCGCTTCGGCCTCCGCAAGGGAGGAAAATCTTCTGAGTAGAGATCCGACTAGACCGAGAAAGAAGAAATGACCAATAAAGTATAAAAGATTGACGGGTCGTCGGCCTCCGCAAGGGAGGAAATCTCCACGAGTAGAGATTCCGACTAGACCCCCCAAGAAGAAATGATCAAGAAAGTAAAAAGGCGGCGGGTCGTCGGCCTCCATAAAGGAAGGAAAAATCTCAAAGAGTAGAGATTCCGACTAGACGACGATGGCGAAACCCCAGTCCATAGAAGTAAGAACAGAAAGATAGAAAGTAGTTTAAAGCATGTTTCACACGAGCATATTGGCATCATAACTCTTAATGTAATTTCTATTAGTTTATGATGTATGCATGTTTATACTACGAGCGGCGTTAGCTCATCGGTTTACTCGTAATGGGGTAACAAAGGTAAGACTAGTCATATAGTGGTTTGCTTGATGGACATGCGGAGGCAAGGGTGGCGAGAAATGTCATGGGTACACGGGAGTGGTCTCTCTACTACGCTCGCTTAGAAATTAAATTCAGCTGCAAAGTAATGTAATATAGAATACTAGTATGTATGTTCGGTTCTAAGAAGAAGATATTACAACCATTGTCTTAGTAAAGAACAATTTGTAATAAATTATGACAAGTTTTAGGAAACTAGTTTGATATCCGAATCTTTAAAGTAATAGCAAGATATGTTATTAGTGTAACAACATAACATGTTAAGAACCCGATGGTTAAAGTAAAAAAAAAAAATTTACCCGCACATGAGCGTAAATTAAATAGACAATAGTCTAACAACGAATAATGGATTAGACTATAACTTAGCCTAATAGTAGTAGTATAAGGCGGCGGCGACCCGTGAGGGAGGGGGACGTCACGGTTGGTATCGAGGCGGCGTTCCTACTCACCGCCATGACAAGTCCTGCACCTATGCTTCTGCGCGATCCGGTAAATTAGTTTATGAACTAAAACTAAGAATTTCTTATTTCTTTTTGCAAGGCAGGCGGTACTAATGGATCGATCATATCCATCATCCGGTTAGCGCCCACACCACAAGGGAATACGTTGTGGGGACGGGTAAGAATGTTTCTAATGTCGCGGTTCCGACAAACAGAGAGGTCGGTACCCACTCCTGCTAGATATAGCCATCCACCAGTGGATCGGGAGTTAAGGGCTCTAGAGCCCATGGCGGCCAGCTGCACACCGAGCAAGTAGAGTTGTTTTGACTACGGGTCGAGCCGCGACCGGGTTCTACACCGTAATCCGCCTTCCTTCAATGGGCTTTCACATCCCACTAGAATTAGGGATTGGCTGCACCGTGTCGAGTATGTGATGCGAGCCCGTGACATAGCTCGAGAGGAGTGGATTGTACTTTCATGACAAGTCTGTTAGAGGGCAATGCCCTAATCTTTTGGCAAGCTTTGGATGAGGACGAAATAGCGAGAGATGCAATGGGAAGACTTTTGCCACATGTTGAAGCATCGGTTTCTTCCCCAGGTCATGCCATGCTCGGTCGGCACCACAGCAGAGTGGGAGACACAGTCGGTGAGTGTGGCGTGACCTACACCCAAGCTCGAGAGTTTATCATACAAGCCGAGGAGGCGGTATGAGATCAGATGCCGTCACAGCCTATATAGCGAGAGTTTTGACAGAGGTACTAGCTCCGAATCAATTTTTTAATCTAAGTGAGGAGGAGCAAAGGTAGGATCCTATGGAGAGGTCTCACGAAGAGTACCAGCGCCGACTAGTTCCTTGTCCGGATCGAGACCCTCACACAATTTATCGCCGAGGTGACATTATGAGCACCAGCTACTAGAGGGAGAGGACACGACCCAGCGGTTAGGCGAGACTTCCCGTTTTCCAATACCCGTATTAGGAGACATGATGGAAGCCACTACTTCGTGCCCACCAGACCCAAGATAGAGGCAGCGGACGAGCCTATGGCCGTTCGTGAAGATGGACCTCTGTTTGGGACCGTTGGTGAGGAAGCTAGTGGTAGCGTCGGTCGGATCCCGAGGAGGATTCGGAGGGGACGAGGAGGAGGATCCGGAGGAGGATCCTGAGAACGCGTAGATGATGAGGATTAAGTTAGGACTTAGCGTCTTATTTATTTAAATATGATGCAAGGTTATGTAAATAGTATTGAGAAACTTACACTAATGATGTTTTATGTATGATGTGATATGTATGGAATGGGACATACATAATAGATTTGAATGAAAGGCTTAAAAACCTTTACTTTTGTGATGATTTGTATATGATGTGATATGCATGATATGGGGCATGCATAATAGGAGAACATATAGAATGTATGTTTTGCTAGTTGATATGAGAATGAATGATAGTTTAGTGTATTGCAAGTCAAGGAACTTTAGAAGCAGTTCTTCTTGCACTTAGACAAACGATGTTGCTCTTTAAGTGATATAGACACAGCAACATGGTTCGTACACGTCAAGAGAGAACACAAGCGCAAGCAGAATCCTCTAGCACCAGACCTAGCTAAAAAGTAGCAGTGTCCGAGGGGGAAATATGACCAGTGAGGAAAGCAGACGATTCATGAGAATTGCTTACCCGGTTGATGTGGTCGCAGATTGGAGGAGCACCCCCTCCGCAGCGGTTCCAAAGACAAGCCGCCCAACCCGAGCAACCCGCAGAGAGGTTGAACCCCAAGAGCCAGTAAAGGGTGAGATGGGTATCGAGAAATGGTCCCAAGGGAACCATTGTATGTAAGGTTTAAGAGAATGGCACCTCCAGAGTTCAATGGATCAACAGATCCACTCGAGGTCGAGGAATGGTTAGCATCCATTCGAGATAGTGTTTGAGTTTATGGAACTCACCGATGTGGGAGAAGATTCATACCGCTTTTGTATTAAAGAAAGATGCCCGCTATTGGTGGGAATCGGTGCAGCGCTAGAAGGAATGTGAGACGAGATGTTGTGGGATGAATTCCTATGGGAATTTAACCGTAAGTATTACAACTTAGAAGCCTTGAAGACTCAACAGAATGAGTTCAACAATTTTACGCAGGCTTACCGGGACGCTTGTAGAAGCATGCCGACGATTTGACCCGGTTGGCACGACTATGTCCTCGATTGGTTCCAACAGAGGAAGAGAAGGTTAGGAGGATGCTTAATATGCTCCGTGGAGATATAGCCACCGTTGTGGAAAGTGGGGAGTATCCACCAACCACGGTAGCCGATCTAGTGAATCGGGCAATACGTGTAGAGCATAACATTGCCAAATCTAGAGAGGGTAGGGCAAGCCTTTAAGACAGCACTACCATCAGGTGATGCGTTGTTGTCTAGTCACTGGTTACGTCACGTACCAGTAGAGATAGTAGGAAGAGAACTAAGTGCGAACCTAGTTGTTCTAAACTTAGTAGATTATGATGTGATCCTAGGAATGGATTTTCTAGGAAAGTATAATGCTACAATAGACTGTAGAAAGAAAAGGGTAGTTTTTCAAAATTTTAAGGAGAACGGTGTTTGAGTATATGGGTTCCACATTAGGGACACCCATACGTTTTATTAGTTCCTAGAAGCCAGACGATTGATGTCTAGCGGATGCCTTTGGATATTTGGCGTATGTGGTGGATAGGAACCAAGAGGGACACATCAACGAAAGACGTCCCCATAGTCAAGGAGGTCCTAGACATTTTTCCGGAGGAACTACCGGACTTCCTCCGGATCGGGAAATAGCTTTTGAGATAGAGCTTCTCCCGGCACCGCACCAATATCCAAAGCACCGCATGTGGGATGGCTCCGGTGGAACCGAAAGAGTTGCGGGTTCAACTCCAAGAGATGTTAGACAAAGGTTTCATCGGACCGAAGTTTCTCGCCATGGGGAGCTCCTGTCCTCTTTGTCAAAAAGAAGGATGGCACGCTCGGATGTGCATAGATTATAGAGAGCTCAACAAAGTCACCATCAAGAACAAGTACCCGTTGCCACGAATCGATGACTTGTTCGACCAGTTGAAGGGAGCTACCACGTTTTTGAACATAGACCTTCGATCGGGGTATCATCAGCTTAAGATTAGAGAAGAAGACATTCCCAGAACGGCATTCAGAACTCGGTATGGACACTACGAATTCTTAGTGATGCCGTTGTAGGATCTTATTGTGATTTATATATGAAAAATCATTTGAACAACAACAATATTGTAGGCGGAATTTCAAAAATTTTATCATATCCATTTAATTCATAATTAAACGTAAACCACAATGAGAGATTCATGCATGATATATGTTTATGGACAAAGGATTAGAAAAATCTCACATACCTTTGTGACGATTGAATTAATTGACCGCAAGGATCTTGTCTCACTATCTCACGTTCCAAGATGGAGAATTGCCGTGAAACAAGATCGGTATTTATTGTCACGATCACACCAAGAACCACTCGTTGATTCAAGGCTATGTCTCTACAATTTTTAGGATGAGAGAGTGGGCTCTTTTTCAAAAACCTAAGGAAACTTTTTTCCTTCTATTTTGTCTCTACAAAATCCGCCACCCTAAGGAAAGTGTGATCTCTTTTTCTTTTCTCCAAAAGACTCTCTCCCTAGGGTTTTCAATAATATCCTTATATAGGAGAAAATTCAAAACTCAAACCCTAGATGGGATTTTCGAATTTCTCCTTAACCCTAGGGTTGAAATCCGAAAATCCCTACATGGCTTAGGATTTCGAATTTCCTTCCCTATTTTGGACAAAATTCAAAATCCCCTTAAGGCAAGGGATTTCGAATTTTTCCAAAATAAAATCTCACTTTTCTCTTTCCTTTAGTTGCCAAATAAAATCATGTTTAAATTTCATTTTGAATTTTAAATTAATCTCCATTAATTTCAAAATTCAAAACTCATTCTTTTTATTTTTCAATTATCAAATAAATGAAAAAATAACACAATGAATTTAAACATAATTATCGTTTCTGCTTTTTCCCATTTATTAGAGCTAGCCTTGAGACCGAATGGACCCACATGAACAAAGCTATGGAATTACAATATTCGACTAACTCATCCCTATAAGTTATCGACATATTTAATTCCGACATCGCATAACTCCACTAAAAGTTCGATGCGAATAATCTCTCGATTCATGTGCGCTAATTTTTCTTTTGGTGTTGATACAATTTATCACACGGTCCACAAGTGTAAATGCATTATTATCCTCGTAAATATCGGTGATCGAGAATGGTGTATATAATATTACCGTTTTACCATTCTAATCATTATTTCCTCAACTCCTTTATATGATTGTGAATAAGAAAGACAAACGTCGTAAGATGTCTCGCACATGTTACGATGTCTTAATCAATGAATATCATCATTGAATACTGGCCTGGTTTATTTATTCACACACCCGTCAATAAAGCATGAGGTGATATTATTTTTACGAATTCCATATCTGTGAATCACATAACTCCAACTTAATATTGTCATGATCCCAATGACCGAGATGTCGTTCAAGAATGGCGTGAACTAACCTCATTGGCGAATCAAAGATCATGAGATACTAAGTTGAGCTACGATTCACTTCGGGATTAAGATAATTATACAAATATACTTAAGTTGTGATGATTAGGTTTAGAGTTGTGTAAACGGTTTTTACTCTAACCTAATCGGGTCACATGGTCTATTCAACATGTTGCGAGCATGTCTAGATCAACCCTGAGTCCAACTCCCATGCCCCGAGACCAGCATCACATGGTTCGATCTAATAGTCATAATCGGATTCGATTGCCCAATCAATCCTAAGATGCGAATATCTATTTTAAAGCAGATCCGAAGAGTTTGTCCGGCGGGGTTCCCCGACTCTTCTTTCGTTGGTGTAAGTTTATGGACTAACAATATCATAAACACTCTTGAGTATGTGTCAAAACATAACTTTATCTTATTTTATAAAATCAGCAAAATAATAATGTCTTACATTTGTCATTTCATAAATAACAAATTACATCCCACTTTATGGACACATTTCCAACAAACTCCCACTTGGACTTAAAGTAGGTGTGTACAATCTCGCATACCCAAACCTTCCAGATGCGTATCGAAGACTTTACCAGATAAAGCCTTTGTAAACGGATCGCCAAGTTGTCATGTGTTGATATCTTTGTCACTTCAACATCGCCTCTTTGTACAATCTCACGGATGAGGTGGTATTTCCGCTCTATGTGCTTGGACCTTTTATGGCTTCTAGGCTCCTTAGAGTTTGCTACAGCCCCCTTGTTATTATTAATCTGATTACCATGGGCCTATCGACTTCGGAACAACTTCCGGTGAAACAAGGAACTTTTTAAGCCATCTGACCTCTTCATGACTTCACAAGGCGCCACATATTCGACCTCCATGGTGGAGTCGACTATGCAAGTCGCTTGATGCTCCTCCATACCACCCGAACCTCCATTCGGGACAAACATCGATCTGAAGTGGATTTCTGGAATCCTTATCCGATTGGAAATCGGAATCGGTATATCCGTCATATTCGGTCGGTACACGAATATACAAGCATATAGTTCCTCGTTCTCCTAAGATACTTGAGGATATGCTTTCTGACAACCCATGCTTTCGGGTCCGGGGTTTGGTGGAATCTACTCACCACGCCTCTTGCGTAGCATATATCCAGTCTGGTGCAAAGCATCGCATACATGAGGCTTCCCACGGCAAGCGTAAGGAACTCGGCTCATGTCTTCCTCTTCTTGAGGAGTCTTGGGAGACTGCTCCTTAGAGAGGGATACTCCATGTCGAAGGGTAGATAACCCTTTTTGGAGTTTTGCATAGCGAATCGGTCCATTACCTTATCGATGTAGGATGCTTGAGGCGATTGCCAATTGTTTGTTCTTCCGATCTCGAAAGATCCGAATTCCCAAAACATAGGCGGCTTCTCCTAGATCCTTCATGTCAAAGCGCTGAGCCGAGCTTAACCTCGAGTTAGTCTTCCTACATCATTCCCAATGAGTAGTATGTCATCTACATATAAGACTAAGAAAACCACTTTGCCTTCTTGTATCGACTTATACACACAAGGCTCATCCATTGGTGAACAAAACCATAAGTTTTAACGGTCTCATCGAATCGATATTCCATGATCCGGATGCCTACTTGATCCATAAATGGACTTACGCAATTCATAAACCTTTTCTTCTAGACCCTTTTCAATGAATCCATCTGGTTGTGCCATGTAAATGCGCTCATCCGGATTGCCATTCAGAAAAAGTTGTCTTTACATCCATCTGCCCGATTTCATAATCTAAAGCGTGACAATGGATAGAAGAATTCGGATGGATTTAAGCATGGCTCTGGGGAGAAGGTATCCTCATAGTCGATGCCTTCTTTTCGGGTGTAGCCCTTGGCTACCGGCCTTGCTTTGAATGTCTCTACATTCCCATCCGGACCCCTCTTCTTCTTGTAGATCCATTTACACCCTACGGGTTTTACCCCGCCAGGAGGATCTACTAGAGTCCATACGCCATTTTTATACATCGATTGTATTTTGGCGTCCATGGCTTCATGCCATAGGTTTGCTTGAACTTTCCATGGCACGCAAGTAGGAGCGGGTTCGTCGATGTCTAAATGAGGGCGCATATAATGCGTCTCCATAAGACATGTACCTATCGGGTTGTCTCACAACCCTCCCACTACGCCGAGGCTCCTTTGGTGTTAGTTCTTGTTGTGGTTCATCATTTGTCGGTTCGGGGAATAGATTGCGGATATGTTGCATGAACATTTTCACGATCAATTCCTCAAGTACAAGCTTGCTTCTTGGCTTCATATTCTTTATAAAATCCTCTTCCGAAAAGCGAGCATTCGTCTTTGACGAATGTTTTCGATCGATGAGGACTATAAAAGATATAGCCTTTTTGTTCCTTTGGGATATCCTACAAATAGGCACGATTACGAACGACTAGTCGACTTACCGGTCTTCTTTCTAAGCACATGTGCCGGACAACCCCATATTACGGTGTGGCCAAGAGATGACTTCTTGCCACTCCATCTTTCATATGGAGTTCAGTGTATTGCCTTAGATGGAACTTGGTTCAGAATGTATCTTCTTTGTTTCCAAGGCATATCCCAAAAAGGAATACGGAAGAGATGAGTAACTCATCATTGATCTAACCATGTCTAATAGAGTTCGATTCCTTCTCTCGGACACGCCATTCTCACCGAGGAGTACTGGCGCGGTCGGTTGAGAAAATATACCTTCTTCCTTAAGAAAGTCTTGAACTCTCCCGGCAAGTATTCACCACCACGATCGGATCGTAGTGTTTTGATCTGTTTATCTAATTGCTTTTCAACCAAGGCCTTGAATTCTTTGAACTTTTCAAAAGTTTCGGACTTTTGACGCATTAGATAAATATGACCAAAACGAGAATAGTCATCGATGAAGGTTATGAAATATTCATATCCTCCTCTTGCTTGGATATTGAATGGCCCACATACATCACTATGTACGAGTTCTAGGCATTCATCGCCTCTATTACCCTTTGTTGAAAAGGGTCTCTTGGTCATTTTTCCTTCTATGCGGGATTCACATGTAGGTAGTGAGCCTACACTTAAGGTTTGCAAGGGACCGTCTCTTACCAACCTTTTAATCTGTCAAGGCCAATATGTCCAAGACGTAGATGCCATTTGTAGGTTTGATCAATTGAGTCTAACCTCAATCTCTTACTTTCTCTCATTGAATCATCATTCAATTCAAGACGCAAATCGTTGGAATATTTGGTTTAACGAGAATGCATTGTTTATCATCATTGTAGAAGTAATCATGAAGCCATTCTTTAGAATCTGAATAACATCATTATTAAAATCCAAAGAATATCCTTGCTCAATCAAACGAGCCACGAAATAAGGTTTTTCCCAAAAACGGGACATAATAAACATTGTTCAAAACAATAAAACTGTTCTCAAAAATTAATTTAATACTTCCAACGGTCTTTCGACATCGATGCTCCATTCCCAAATGGAAGTTGAAATCGTCCTTGCTAAGCCTTTTGTTTTCCCCGAACCCCTGCAGAGAACAACAAACATGATTAGTGGCTCTAGAGTCTACAATCCAAGAAAAAGTAGAGTCAGCCACAAAACAAAGCTTAGGTAACAAGCAATGTACCTTTAGCTTTGACCTCCTTGAGGTATGTAGGACGATTATGTTTCCGGTGGCGAGACATTCCGCAATGGTGACATTTGTCGATACTCTTGTCTACCTTTGCAGCGTTCTTGCCTTCGCAGCGGCTTCTTCTTATTACTGCGGGCTTTCTTCTGTTTCTTGACACTGGAGGTGGAAGGCTTCGCTTGACAAGGTTAGCCTCTCCGTTCCTCTTTTTGCCTTTAAGCGAAGAGTTTCCATGAGTTTGAAGCTCCTTCATGAGTTCCGGGAGTGAATAACTCAACTTATTCATAGAGTAGTTGAGTTTGAAGTTGTCAAACATCTCCGGAGAGTCTCTAGGATCATATCCACTTGAGTCTCTCCATCTATTTCAGCTCCCATGAGCTCCATCTCATTCAGGTGACTTATGATCAATAGCATATGGTCCCGAGCAGAGTGCGGATTTCATCGGTTCATGAAGTTGCGACCGCAGCTTGCTTGGCTTGACGGCCTGGCCCTGGCTTTGAACATTTCGGAGATCTTGTAGATCATATCTGCAGCCCGTCAAGATGTTCGATGTTCTTTGTTGCAACACATTGCTAATTGATGCTAAAATATAGCACCTAGCAATCTCATCGTAACGCATCCAAGCGGTGTGTCGTCTCGCTCTTCTTGAGTCGAATCATCATTCGGCTCAAGAGGACAGGGGTGGTGAGCACATGCTTGTGCTTGTCTACCGTCAACACGATATCGAGGTTACGTTTCCAGTCAACGTAATTTTCACCCACTAGTTTGTTTGTACTAAGAATTTGCGCGATCGGGGATAAAGACATAATTCTTTGAAAAATAAAATAAAGCGGTGTTGGTAATTTGCTTATATTTAAGAGAAGTATGATGCATGAATGCAAATACTTAAACATAAATAAAATCCTAAAAAAAAATGTTTCATCTATGGTGTTGCGATCATAAGCGGCAACACGTCCCACCTAGGGGTGGCGTCCATGAAGCCTCCTATCGCATCGAGACTCCTCTCGTTTGGTCCACTTTACAAGATGTCTCTACATCTAGTGCAACCAATCACCATCTTTTTGGTCACCTTAGATCCATTGCCTAGCTCCTATGGGAGATTACAATGATCTTTAGTCTAAGTGTTTAACCGACTAATCGACTCTAGAGGTTGTTATGAACTAACGATCCATCTAGGGATGGTCTCGCCTCACTACTTCCTTTTCGAGTCTTATCTTCTATAAGCAACCTTGATGACTCCTTAGCGACATGTTTCATGGGTTTCTCCCATTGAAGTGAGGACCACTAAGGTGGTTCTTAACCTATCCACATGTCACGATCGGGGCTAAAGTCGGAGACCTTGGGAACGTTTCAACGCAAAACGACCCTCCCACTTAGCTTTTTGAAAAATGGATTTTGTTTTGAAATTAAGTCCAATTAATAATTCAACAAAATTATAACCCTTATAAATTTGTTGTATTTTATAACTCTTTATAAAATTTACCCATTGCATTTATTATTATAACAATTTATAATATTAAACTACAATGATGCATGAACATGCTTGCATGGCAATTTGATATTGGCATCTCTATATCCTATATGGCATGTTATAATGATGCGAGATTAAACAATAAATCATACATTTACAATTTAACCTCTCTATGGCTCATTTCTAATTACAACCCATAAAAAACAAATGAAAATAATTACAATAATTTTCTTCATCTTGTCTTCTTGGCATCTTCTCAATTTTCTCTTCTCTTGATCCCGAAAAGTGAAAATAAAAAAATATTTTTTTTTTTTTTTTTTTTTGGGCTGGGCCCGGGACAATCTGGGCCCACCTTCTCCTCAATTTGGGCCAGGGCCACACTGGGCAAAGATGATGGGGCTGCCGAGCCAGCAGGCCTTGCTCCCATTGCTTGGGGCGGCCCTTGCTGGGCAAGGCCGGTGGCGGGCCTGTGGCCCTTGCAGGCAAGGCACTGGCCCTTGCACAGGCAAGGCCTGGGGCCGATGCTGGCGGGGCACTGTGGCCCTTGCAGGCAAGGCACGTGGCCCGTGCTGGGCGGGCCTGCGGCCCGGCCCTTTGGCCCCGCCTGGGGCGCGCCCTGCACAGGCAAGGCCATCGGCGGGGACTGCGGCTCTGCACAGGCGAGGCTTTGGAGGCCGCTAGGGTTCGAAACCCTAGCGCATACTAGGGTTTCAGAAACCCTAGGTCGCCGCCTGACCAAAACCCAGGGAAGGGTTTGGCGGGTGGGCTTGTGGCGGAGCTGGGAGGGTGCGGCGGGCGGACGGCGGCAGCGGCCCGGCGGCGGCGGCGGCGGCGGCACAAAAAAAATATTTTCGGGAAATTTAAATTACAAAATTTCCTATGCCCTTTAATGGCTTACATTATTTTCTAGAGAAAAAACATAAACCACCAACATGGTGTAATTAAAACCTAGAGCCAATCGATCGGGATCCAATCACATATTCAATCAAAACAATTTTGAATTCATCATATATTCATGCAAGATGCCAATATCAACACATATCATACATTCAATCGCATAAACATAAATCATGCATGATCAATAGCCCTAGTCTCGATACCAATTGTAGGATCTTATTGTGATTTATATATGAAAAATCATTTGAACAACAACAATATTGTAGGCGGAATTTCAAAAATTTTATCATATCCATTTAATTCATAATTAAACGTAAAACCACAACGAGAGATTCATGCATGATATATGTTTATGGACAAAGGATTAGAAAAATCTCACATACCTTTGTGACGATTGAATTAATTGACCGCAAGGATCTTGTCTCACTATCTCACGTTCCAAGATGGAGAATTGCCGTGAAACAAGATCGTTGTTTATTGTCACGATCACACCAAGAACCACTCGTTGATTCAAGGCTATGTCTCTACAATTTTTAGGATGAGAGAGGGGCTCTTTTTCAAAAAACCTAAGGAAACTTTTTTCCTTCTATTTTGTCTCTACAAAATCCCGCCACCCTAAGGAAAGTGTGATCTCTTTTTTCTTTTCTCCAAAAGACTCTCTCCCTAGGGTTTTCAATAATATCCTTATATAGGAGAAAATTTAAAAACTCAAACCCTAGATGGGATTTTCGAATTTCTCCTTAACCCTAGGGTTGAAATCCGAAAATCCCTACATGGCTTAGGGATTTCCGAATTTCCTTCCCTATTTTGGAGCAAAATTCAAAATCCCCTTAAGGCAAGGGATTTCCGAATTTTCCCAAAATAAAATCTCACTTTTCTCTTTCCTTTAGTTGCCAAATAAAATCATGTTTAAATTTCATTTTGAATTTTAAATTAATCTCCATTAATTTCAAAATTCAAAACTCATTCTTTTATTTTTCAATTATCAAATAAATGAAAAATAACACAATGAATTTAAACATAATTATCATTCTTTTTTCCCATTTATTAGAGCTAGCCTTGAGACCGAATGGACCCACATGAACAAAGCTATGGAATTACAATATTCGACTAACTCATCCCTATAAGTTATCGACATATTTAATTCCGACATCATCTAACTCCACTAAAAGTTCGATGCCGAATAATCTCTCGATTCATGTGCGCTAATTTTTCTTTTGGTGTTGATACAATTTATCACACGGTCCACGTGTAAATGCATTATTATCCTTCAGTAAATATCGGTGATCGGAATGGTGTATATAATATTACCCGTTTTACCATTCTAATCATTATTTCCTCAACTCCTTTATATATTTGTGAATAAGAAAGACAAACGCGTTAAGAAGATGTCTCGCACATGTTACGATGTCTTAATCAATGAATATCATCATTGAATACCAGGCCTGGTTTATTTATTCACACACCCGTCAATAAAGCATGAGGTGATATTATTTTTACGAATTCCATATCTGTGAATCACATAACTCCAACTTAATATTGTCATGATCCCAATGACCGAGATGTCGTTCGATGGCGTGAACTAACCTCATTGGCGAATCAAAGATCATGAGATACTAAGTTGAGCTACGCGATTCACTTGAGGATTAAGATAATTATACAAATATACTTAAGTTGTGATGATTAGGTTTAGAGTTGTGTAAACGGTTTTACTCTAACCTAATCGGTCACATGGTCTATTCAACATGTTGCGAGCATGTCTAGATCAACCACGAGTCCAACTCCCATGCCCCGAGACCAGCATCACATGGTTCGATCTAACGGTCATAATCGGATTCGATTGCCCAATCAATCCTAAGGCTGCGAATATCTATTTTAAAGCAGTATCCGAAGAGTTTGTCCGCGGGGTTCCCCGACTCTTCTTTCGTTGGTAACAGTTTATGGACTAAGCAATATCATAAACACTCTTGAGTATGTGTCAAAACATAACTTTATCTTATTTTATAAAATCAGCAAAATAATAATGTCTTACATTTGTCATTTCATAAATAACAAATTACATCCCACTTTATGGACACATTTCCAACAGCCGTTTGGACTTACAAATGCCCCAGCGGCGTTTATGGACCTTATGAACAGAGTCTTCAGAGAGTATTTAGATAAGTTTGTTATTGTTTTCATCGATGACATCCTTATATACTCACGAGATCCACAGGAGCACGCAAAACATTTGAGGATTGCACTACACACGTTGAAGAAACATCAACTATATGCGAAGTTTTCTAAGTGCGAGTTCTGGTTAGATAAAGTCCACTTCCTCGGACATGTAGTATCCAAGGAAGGAATCACCGTGGATCCAAAGCAAAAGTTGAAGCGGTTGAGAAGTGGCGGTTCAAAGAGTGTTACGGAAGTTCAAGTTTCCTAGGATTGGCGAGGGGTATTACGAGAAGGTTTGTGGAGGATTTGCTCGTCTTGCGGCTCCTCTCACTTTGCTTTAACCGAAAAGATAGAAGGTATGAATGGACGGATGGATGTGAACAGAGTTTGAGAGAGATTAAAAGAAGATTAATTAGTGCTCCAAAGTACTCACGATCCCGAAGAGGGAGAAAAATTTGACATCTACAAATGATGCCTCAAAGACGGGACTAGGAGCCATGTTGATGCAAAATGGCAAGGTCATTGCTTACGCATCTCGGCAACTAAAGGATCACGAGCATAATTACCCAACGCATGATCTTGAGTTAGCCTTGATAGTTTTTGCGCTCAAGTTATGGCGGCATTACCTATATGGGGTTCAATGCCAAATGTCTGAGACCATCGAGCCTAAAGTACTTCTTCACGAAGGAGCTTAATATGAGACAAAGGCGATGGCTTGAACTTGTGAAGGACTACGATTGTGAAATCCTTTACCATCGAGTAAAGCCAATCGAGTAGTGACGCTTTGAGTAGAAACCAAAGACTACGGACTCCATTGGAGACCCAATTGTTTATGACGGCTTCAACAAGAGATTAATCTCCTAGACCTCGAATTAATCTACCGGTAAGTTAGCTTCTCCGAGGCTGCGGCACTGTGCTCAGGAGGAGATCTGAGAAGCTCGGAAAGGTGATCAATTATGAATGGATACAGGAAGGAGATAGTAGATAATGCAAGGTCAAATTTCAGCCTTTCAAAGGACGGAATTCTCCTATACCAAAGAAGAATTTGTGTACCGGATCAAGGGGGATCAAGAAGCAGATATCATGGAAGCGCACAAAGACGCCATATTCAGACACACCCAGGTGCCACCAAAATGTATCAAGATTTGAAACAACATTTTTGGTGGAGGCGAATGAAGAATGACATAGTTGACTATGTTAGTCAACGCTGACATGCCCAAGGTCAAAAGTAACATCAGAGACCAAATGGAAGCTTACAACCACTAGAGATCCCGGAATGGAAGTGGGAACACTTAGCCATGGACTTTGTGACCGGACTTCCGAGAACCAATTGAGGGATACGATGCCATTTGGGTAGTCGTGGATCGGCTAACGAAATCCGCAGATTTCATTCCGATCAAGATAACTTACCCTTAGAGAGGTTATTTGAGTTATACGTGGCTAAGGTAGTAAAGCTACATGGAGTACCGCTTAGTATAGTGTCGACAGAGACATCGATTTACCTCCAATTTTTGGAGAAGTGTTCGTAGAAGCGATGGGGTCAGAATTACTTATAGCACAAATAAGTTTCATCCCCAGACGGATGGGCAGTCCGAGAGGACCATTTAGACCCTAGAAGATATGCTTCGCCCATGCAAAAAGGGATTTCAAGGGCGCATGGAGTATGAAGTTGCCATTGATCGAATTCTCAGATAATAATAGTTACCAAGCTTCCATCGGCATGGCCCCGTATGATGGCACTTTACTAAGGAAGTGTAGATCCCCGCTCATTGGTATGACACTCGGGAAAAGTAGCTCACAAGACGGAATTCATTCAAGAGGCCATTGAGACAAAGGCAAAAGATTCAGAGAAGATTAGAGATCGAGCCGGCAAAAGAGTTATGCTTGAGATAAACGGGTGAGACCCCTTGAATTTTCTCCTAGGGGACTCAGATTCCTAAAAGTCGCACAAATGGAGGGTGTGATGCGTTTTGGGAAGAAAGGTGTCGAGTCCACGTTACATAGGGCCTTTTGAGATCATTGAAAGAATAGGAAAGGTAGCTTATCGACTAGCTCTACCGCCTTTGAGTTGGCCTCAAATTACAAGTGTGTTTCATGTAGCAATGCCCGAAGTATATCTCGGATCCATCGCATGTGTTCAAAGATGAGCCTATTCAGATTCACGAAGATTTGTCCTATGAGGAACAACCGGTCCAAATTCTAGCCAGAGAAGAAAGGAAACTCGAAGTCGCAGATCCCAATGGTTAAAATGCGTTGGAAAAATTACAATGTTGCGAAGCCACTTGGGAAGTAGAAGAAGAGATCGGACAGAATACCCCCAGTTGTTCTGATTTTCGGGACGAAAATTCCTTAAGGAGGGGTGAATGTAATGACGGGAAAATATTAAGTCAAATTGGAGACATCAGGTATTTGACCGTAATTATTCGAAATAGAAAGTAGTAGAAATATTGATGTAATCGAAAAGTGTTATGTAGAGACTTTATATACGGGTAAAATCACCGAAAAGTGTAAAGTCATAATATGAATATTTTACAGAGAAAATTCAGTAAATATCGGGCCAGAATAGTGAAATATCGGTTAAAAGTTAGAAATTTTAACAGTATATTTTAGTTATGAAAATCGAAATATTTGGTAAATGACCAAATGACCAGTTAGAAAAAGAGTTGCAATATTAGAAGTAAGGAAAATGACAAAAGTTCCTGAAACAGCAATTTTCCCGAGTCGATTAAAGCGAAACTGAAAAAAAAAATGAGTACCTGCGAGGGCACGCGTTTTGGGCAATTCTGGATCGTTTAAAATGAGAATTTCATAAAAAGAAATTGACTATTGAGATACCCAAGAGAAGTGGGTTGAATATGAGAAATTTGACCCAGGGTGCTCGGCAAATCGAAAAGCGTTATAGAACTGTCTGGGTGTGAAATTATCGGTACGGAAAGAGACTGCGTTTTGAAAAACGGAAAGTTTGGTCTCGACAAGAAAAATGTGGGGAACATGGAACCACTTAAATTAAGTGTTAAACTTAATTAGAATTAGTAGAATTAAATTGTGGGAATTAAAGTTATTTCTCTAATTTAATTCTAGAAAGTAATGTGAGATATTTTAGAAATATTAATATAATATACCTATTACACTTAAAATGGCCTACGGATGACATTAGAAGCCAAAATTGCTTCTTTCTCTAAGTGTGGCCGAGAGATAGAGAAAAGAAAGAGAAAAGAGAGAAAATCAAGGAAAATCAAGGAATCACCCGTTTTTACCGAAATTTCTTCCGCTCCAAAGAGAAACATAACCCGAGGTGTTCTAGTGGAGAATCTCAACTTTTCAAGGTAAGATTTCGGATTTTTCATGAGAAACTGCTTGCTTTTTCGTTTTTATGAATAGTAACTCATCTCGGAAAAAATTCGTAAAACTGAAAAACGAAATCGAGGTTTTGTCGGGGACTACGATAGGAGTTTAATGTGCAAGTATTGAAAGGATTGAACAATTTTTTTTGGATTAACACTAAAAAATCCGGAATACCCTAGAAATGGAGAAAAAGTGTTGTTGTTCATTTTATGTTGAAAATTGTGTTCGGGAATGTGAATGCGGACTACAAAACCGAAATCGAAGTAAAACGAGTTATTGAAAACTCGGGAAACTAGAAAAACAAGGCGAAACTCTGTAGAAATTTCTAAAAACCTAGTTAGTAAGCATCGAATAAAGAATTCGATTCTCGAGAATGAGTAACAGTTTTAAAGCTCGGAATTGAATAGATTAAGATTCAGAAACCGAGATACATGAATAGGTGTAATTTGCCTCTTGAGCTAGAATTCGGCCTAGAGGGGTTAAGTTCGAAAATGAGTTGAAATTGGATTTAGGAATCCAAGTGTGAGAAATTTTGATGCTTGAAATAGGTGGTTAATACCTATTTCCATGAAACAGGTTTTGGCACGAGACGCGAAGCAACGAGAAAGAACTTCCAGCAAGCAGGAATCCTAGCGGATTACCGGTAAGTATAGACATATATGTTTGTCTGGACTCGAGTAAGCTATAGTTAGACTTAGAACTATGAATTTACTTATGTTCCTAAGTCTATGTGATTACATGTGATTATACGTGTTTGGAGGGCTTAGTGCTCTAGATTGAAAAAGGGCGACATATGGTTACCCTTATGTACAATTAATACTGACGGGTCGTCGGCCTCCGCAAGGGAGGAAGATCTCACAGAGTAGAGATTCTGACTAGACCAGACAGTAAGAAATGACCAATAAAGTATAAAGACTGACGGGTCGTCGGCCTCCGCAAGGGAGGAAAATCTTACAGAGTAGAGATTCCGACTAGACCAGACAGTAAGAAATGACCAATAAAGTATAAAGATTGACGGGTCGTCGGCCTCCGCAAGGGAGGGAAATCTCACAGAGTAGAGATTCCGACTAGACCAACCCAAGAAGAAATGATCAAGAAGTAAAAGACCGACGGGTCGTCGGCCTCCGCAAGGGAGGAAAAATCTCAAAGAGTAGAGATTCCGACTAGACCAGACGATGGCGAGGGCCCAGTCCATAGAAGTAAGAACAGAAAAGATAGAAAGTAGTTTAAAGCATGTTTCACACGAGCATATTGGCATCATAACTCTTAATGTAATTTCTATTAGTTTATGATGTATGCATGTTTATACTTGTTGAGCGTTAGCTCATCGGTTTACTCGTGTCAAGGGTAACAAAGGTAAGTGACTAGTCATATAGTGGTTTGCTTGATGGACATGCGGAGGCAAGGGTGGCGGAAATGTCATGGGTACACGGGAGTGGTCTCTACTACGCCGCTTAGAAATTAAATTCCGCTGCAAAGTAATGTAATATAGAATACTAGTATGTATGTTCAGTTCTAAGAAGAAGATATTACAACCATTGTCTTAGTAAAGAACAACGGACTGTAATAAATTATGACAAGTTTTCGGAAACTAGTTTGATATCCGAATCTTTAAAGTAATAGCAAGATATGTTATTAGTGTAACAACATAACATGTTAAGAACCCGATGGTTAAAGTAAAGAAAAAAAAATTTACCCGCACATGAACGTAAATTAAATAGACAATAGTCTAACAACGAATAATGGATTAGACTATAACTTAGCCTAATAGTAGTAGTATAAGGAACGGCGACCGCGCCGCGAGGGCGCGGGACGTCACACTTATCCATTGCGGCTGCTCTCGACTACGAGATCTGGCAAATGGATGTCAAGACGGCGTTCTTGAACGGCCATCTTGAGGAGAGTATCTATATGGTACAACCAGAAGGCTTTGGGGCTAAGGGTCAAGAGGGAAAAGTTTGCAAGTTGTTGAAATCCATTTATGGATTAAAACAAGCTTCCGTTCTTGGAACAAAAGATTTGACCAAGTGGTCAAGACTTTTGGATTCCAATGAGAATATGGATGAACCTTGTGTTTATAAACATATTCAAGATGGGAAAGTGGTTTTCTCTTTGTTATATGTTGATGATATTCTACTTATTGGCAATGATGTAGGGGTTTTATCATCAGTCAAAGTTTGGCTTACCAAACAGTTTGACATGAAAGACTTAGGAGAAGCTAATTATGTTCTAGGCATTCGAATCTTAAGGGATCGAAAGAACAAAATGATAGCTCTCTCTCGGGCTTCATACATAGATAAAATTCTCGAGAAGTATGCAATGCGAGAATTCCAAGAAAGGTGGGCAACCATCTAGGTGCAGGATTACTCTTTCGAGCAAGTGATTGTCCCAAGACATCGAAGAAAGAGAATACATGGCTAAGGTGCCTTATGCTTGGGCGGTCGGAAGCCTCATGTATGCAATGCTTTGTACTCGACCGGACATTTGCCATGCGGTCGGAATTGTAAGTCGATTTCAATCGAATCCAGGACCTAACCATTGGGTTGTGGTCAAGCATATATTCAAGTATCTTGGAGAACTAGAAATTATATCTTTGGTATATTCCGGGAGGATTTGACACCTCTAGGATATCTGATTGATTTTCAATCTTGTTTGGATTCTAGGAAATCGACTTGGGTTACATCTTTACAGGGGAGGCGATTACATCGTTTGGAGGAGTGTCAAGCAAACTTGCGCCGACGACTCAACGATGGAAGCGAGTATGTGGCAACTAGTGATGCTTCAAAAGAAGCGGTGTGGCTCATAAATTGTTCACGGTGTGGATAAGCCATTGAGACTACTGCTTGTGATAACAATGCGGCAATAGCTAACATCAAAGAACCAAGATATCGGAAAATGAGTAAGCACATAGACAGGAAGTATCATGTGATAAGAAGCTTTATTGAAGAAGGGCATGTGGAAATATGCAAGATCGCGTCGAGGAGGACAATATAGGCGACCCGTTCACGAAGGCCCTGCCGACTAAGGTCTTCTAGAAGCATGTCGAGGCTATGGGGATGCGAGCATGTCACATTTACTCACTTAAGTGCAAGTGGGAGATTGTTAGCGTTTATGCCCTTAGGAATAAATGTAACAATTTTCCTTGAGACATTTTGACTATTAATAAAGATTTGTTTATTTCATATATCTATGTATTGTCCTCTTTATGTTCATAATAGTTGAATGTATGATAAGCAAGCAGAAAAGTCCGAGATCTGTCATTCTAAATCTTTAGATCATGCATGTAATGTGAAGAACATGCGGAAGACAAGAATCTAAAGATGATAGTCTAAATCTTATGATCCACAATCGAGGGAATAAAGTTGGGCGCTTTATTCATGTTAAGATTGTTATGTTGTCTACTTCCTAACGGAGACGGCTTGTCTTGGTCGTCGGAGGTGGGACTCCATGGGTAGAGACATTGATATAGTTTCTAATGGTGAAATCTATATCGGATCGGACCAAAGATGAATTGTTTTAATTAATAATTCTGTTTGAATAAAACAATTCACTTTTGTTTAATTATATGTTGTCATCTTAATCCACGAGATGGATGATGAACCCGTATAATTGACTTGTATCCTTTGATGTACTAAAGGAGACATCCCGACATTATGTAAAGGCACGCTTGCCGGTACATTGGGGGGTATGACTCGTGTATGCGTAGATTCGTTATTCATAGATAGTGGAATCCATAGCTCCTATAAAGAGTCAATGATATCCTCTTATGCATTATCGGTGGATTGGAAAATACGAGCGCCGGCTATTAGACTACTCTGTGTTATCTAATGGTTTCTTTGTTTGTAATAGTATGAATAGTATTTTTCCAATGGTTTGATAATGGAACATAAGATAAATGTAATCGGGAAGGTAAAACAGAACTTGACCTCAAGTCGATTATGGATATCCTATGGGGATGATATACTAATATATTGAGTCATGGACTAGAGCTAATTAGAGCTTTGTAAATACGCTTATATAAATCGAGAGTGCGCCTAGGCTTTTAGTGGAATAGCGCTAGAGTTTTATAATCATGAGACGGACTTGTTGGTTTACAAGTAGCGTTGTGATTATAGGAGCTTGATTTATATATGTCCATCGGGTCCCTTTGCTAGCTCACATAATTTTCTGTAACGACACGGTATATTTCCTACATATTGGTAACTTGTGTTATTTCCGTAAAATAGGTTCAAAGTTAATTCATGAGTGATTTATCGGTGAATTAATTGATAAATTGATTCTAGATAAAGTGGTTGAATTATTGTTTTAAGAGTTGTTTAATGTGGGAGGACTATTATATGACTGTTTTGATCAGGCAATTTCTCTATTGGGTTGCTTGAATCAAAACTGAGGCTCTATGCAAGTTTCCCATGTTGAAGAACTAGAAAAATAACTTCGTCGGATGCGCGCACGGGTTGTTGGTGGGTAGACCGGTCATAGGTCAACCGATGCAGTCGACCGGTCAGGTCGACGGTGGGGGTAGACCGGTTTGTTAAGGACCGGTCGACCCGGTGAGATATAACGTCTCTGTCTCCGGTCGACCCGGTTGTAACGCCGTGTGGCGTCTTCTTTGTGGCAAAATCGACTGAAAAGTGCGATTAAATCTTTGGGAAACCTAATTGTTACGGAAGTATGACTTCCTAACAAGTATAAATAGCCTATTAAGTCTCATTACTCATTAGATCACTTGAGAGACTTTTTGGAGGCTATTGATAAGAGATTCAAGGAAAAATTGTTTAATTATCAAGAACAATTTTTCTTTGGCTCTTTTGTGATTGGAAGGAGATTAAGAATACCAAGAGGAGATTAAACGAAGTGTGCCCACCCGCACACCGATCGTGGAAACGAGAATAGCAAAGAAGACCAGTTGGTTGAGGCTCTTCCGGTTGCTGTTTGGAACGCTTAGATCTGTCAGACGTGCAGTTTCCTAAAATCTCAAAAGGTATGATTTAGATCTTTAGTATTTATGTTATATAGCATCATGAACATGTTCTTGTTTGGCTTTGACGTTGATTAAAATTTTTAAATTCCGCTGCGCACTCGATGCCATTAATTTTCCAACAATCACATCTTAACTTGAATTAAAATCGAATGTGCGAACAGTATGAAAATGAAAGTTTAGGGTTAGTTTCAGTTTCAACTTTCAAGTTTTGAATCAAAGAGACAATAGATAATAGGAAATTCATTGCAATGGTGACTTAGGATGTGAAATCGATTTCTACATTATATGATTTATTTATATATATTTTGTACAAAATCCTTTTTAAAATGTTTCATGATTTTGCTTTTATCAACATTTGTCTTCAATTTTATTCAGGTCAATTTAGAATAATGTTGGCAAGAAACAAAATAAAATAATAAAAAAATCATCTCTCTCTTTCTTAGTTAAATATATTATTTTTTTAGTCAACTTGCCCCGATTATTTAAAAATTAAGGGGCAAGTTGACACACAAGTAACAACTCAGGGGGCAAGTTGACTTAAAATCAATAGTTTGAGAAGCACTTATAAAAATATAAATAGTGTCATGTCATCAATTTATTAATTTTATAATTATAGAGATATTTTAAATTGAGGTATATACTTTAGAGAGTGAAATGAAATCTTTTTAAAATTTATGGGGTATGTATGGATGAGAGATCACGACAACCTGAAAAACTTTTCTTATTTCGAATTTGTTTTTTTCCCAATTTAAATATCAAACTAAATTTTTTTTATATGAGAGAAAATAATGTAATAAAAAAGTTAAATTTAAATTTTTATGAGACCAATAACTATAACAAAAAACTTAAATTTTGATTTATGTTATATACTAATTAATATAATCACGATTTTATTAATATCAAAATTCTACTACTCTCGTAATATTTACAAATTTAGTTGTCTTCAAACTCTGCTATATGAATCCGTGATCTTACATCAAAAAATCAATTTAAAAGAAAAAATATGTCTCTCTCTTTCTTAGTTAAATATATTATTTTTTTTAAGTCAACTTGCCCCGATTATTTAAAAAAATTAAGGGGCAAGTTGACACACAAGTAATAACTCAGGGGGCACGTTGACTTAAAATCAATAGTTTGAGAAGCACTTATGAAAATATAAATAGTGTCATGTCATCAATTTATTAACTTTATAATTGTAGAGGTATTATAAACTAAGGTACGTACTTTAGAGAGTGAAATGAAACCTTTTTAAAATTTATGGGGCATGTATGAAGGAGAGGTCATGACAACCTGGAAATTTTTTTTTATTTCGGACGTGTTCTTTTCACAATTCAAATCTCAAATCAAATTTTTTTTTATATAAGAGAAAATACTGTAATAAAAAGGTTAAATTTAAATTTTTATGAGACAAACAACTATAACAAAAAAAACTTAAATTTTGATTTATGTTATATACTAATTAATATAATCACAATTTTATTAATATCAAAATTCTACTACTCTCATAATATTTACAAGTTTAGCTCTATTCAAATTCTGCTATAAAACTCAAAGAGCCCCCTTAAAAAAAAAAAAAAAAAAAAAAAAAAAAAAAAAAAAAAAAAAAAAAAAAACAACGACGACATATGTGAATCCGTGATCTTACATCAAAAAATCAATTTTAAAAGAAAAAAAGGTGTTGTCGTTTATACCATGAACTTTGCCGTTTCTAAACCCTCTTTTCTCAGATCTTAACCTTATTTGCTTCTTCCTTGCCCCCAGATCTGAGAATATCAAAATCTATCTTCGGAACCATTTACGATTCGTCTCTGAAATTTTTCGAAAGGATGTTGAAGATTCAGGCAAGTCGATCTAAACCCAACTTCTTTGCTTTTTTGAATGGCCTTGGATTTGAACGTACGTCTTTTACTTCTTCTTTTGCTCTGTTTAAGAATAATTTTGTAGCTCACGTTCATTCCAAATCCTCTCCAAAAGACGGCCATACAACCAAAACAAACAATACACACTTCGAGGATTTTAACGTTGAAGCTGCTTTGGATTCCTTTCAGAGGATGCTCCGAACACGTCCTCTTCCTTCTATTGTGGCCTTCACTCAATTGTTGGGTAAACTCGTCAGAACCAAACATTATTCTCTTGTTATTTCTATGTTTAAGCAAATGGTTATGCGAGGAATCAAGCGTAATGATTACGCTTTGAATATTGTGATGAATTGCTTCTGTCATTTGAACCAAATGCCCTCCAGTTTGTGTGGTTTTGGAATTTTAATTAAATCCGGCTATAAACCAAACACGGTAACCATGAGTACTCTGATTAAGGGGTTTTTTCTCGAGGGTAAGGTTGCTGAAGCAGAGGAGTGCTTTAACAAACTGAAGAAGGAAGGTTGTAAACCTGATGCGATTACTTATTCCATATTGCTCGATGGGAATTGTAAGATGAGAAACAGTGTTGCTGCTATTCTCTTGCTTAAAAAGATGGAAAGAGAAGAGAACTGTAAGCCTAACGTTGTTTCTTACAACACTGTAATTGACGGCCTTTGCAAGGAAAGGCTACTTGCTCGTGCTTTGGACGTCTTTTCTATAATGATTAAAAAAAGGCGTTGTTCCAGATGTTGTTACGTACAGCACCTTGATTCATGGGGTGTGCATAATAGGGAAATTGAAAGCAGCTATGACGTTATTTAATGGAATGGTCGACCGTAATATCTCTCCTAACCTACGAACTTATAGCATCTTGGTCGATGCTTTTTGCAAAGAAGGGAGGGTCGCGGAGGCGCAAGGTGTGATAGAAAGCATGATTGAAAGAGGCATCAAGCCAAATGTTGTGACATATGCTTCACTCATGGACGGCTATTGTTTGCGAGGTGAAATTGATGACGCAAGAAAAGTGCTTGATGTGATGATTGAAAATGGTTGTGAAAGTAATGTATATAGTTATAACATTTTGATAAGCGGATATTGTAAGAAGAGGATGATAGATGAGGCTATGAGGCTATTTGAAGAAATGACATCTAAGGGATTAGTTGCAGATGTAGTTACTTATAGCTCTCTTATTGATGGTCTGTGTAAATTAGGGAGAACTCAGCCTGCTCGCAATCTGCTTCACGAGATGCAAGCTATTGGGCAGCCCCCAAATATCCAAACATATGCTATTTTACTCAATGGCTTGTGTAAAAACGGAGAGCTTGAAGAAGCAACAATTTTGGTTCAAGATATGGAAGAGAAGGAGTTACCTCTCAATATCGTGATCTACAATACCCTTATTGGAGGCATGCTTAAAGCTGGGAATCTTGCATCTGCAAAGGATATCTTTTTCAAATTACCATCTAAAGGCTTACAATATGATGTGAGAACTTACACCATAATGATCGATGGACTTCTTAGAGGAGGTCTCGTAGCTGAAGCTCTTAATTTGCACAGGGAAATGGAAGAGAAAGGATGCCCTCCTAACGAATGCACTTACAATTTAATGATCCGGGGCCTTGTTCGCAATGATGAGATATCAAGAGCTTTGCAGTTTAAGGATGAAATGTTGGCAAATGGTTTCTCTGGAGACAATTCAACTTGTGAGTTGTTTGTCGATTTGGTTGCTAAGGGTAAATTAAATCCTTCCTTGCAGTTAGTGGCGCAAAAGAGTGTCTAAGTTATGTTATTTTACTATGGGAAGATCAATATATTGAACTCCTTTTTTGATTAATTTTTATTTACATAATTTGCATTAAGATGTTGTTCTTGTCTTGTGCTCAAAAACTTAAACATTGGAGTTATTCTGGGTGGAGTGTGGTAAAAAAGCATGTTGCGTTGATTAGCTTGTCAAATTGCAAGGATCCGCTCAAAGTTTTTTTTTTTTTTTTTTTTTTTTTTTTTTTTTTTTTTTAAGTTTTACATCAGGTTTTTCTCCTTTGCTATACCATCATTAATTCTTATTCTTCAAATTAAATTGAATGACCTCGATTAGATGTTGTAAAGTAATGCATTCTACTTGTGGCGACTTCTCATTATGTTTCCTTAGAAAGTAATCTTGTAGCATTCTACTTGTTATTCAACTTTGTTATTAAAGACATGTTTTGAGTGGGCGATCTCTCATTCTATCCACTGTTTCAAATGATAAACCATTGGAGCATTTTAGGCTCAAGTATGCTCAGTTTTTCGTTTTCTTTACGGAAAGTTTGATCTTTTTGTTGTTTTCTACTGGCTTTGTTTTGTGGTTTGATTCTTGCGGCAATGAAGTTGTAAATGGCTTGGACAAATGGTCTTGTCTGGTGGTCCTCTCAAATTGCAGGAGAAATCCAAAATTGTATATCACTGTGGATTGATGCACATTTCAATTATCCAGTTAATTTTTTGCCATCTTATTCTTTATTCATCTATTCTTTTTTTTTTTTTTTCCATATCAAAATTGTATCCCTTCTGAATCGTCTATTCTTTATTCATTATCTTATTCATATTTATGTAAACCTATTAGATAAATAAATATAGGCATAGAAGTTGCAGTGAATATAATGGCATGGACAAATGGTCTTGTCTGGTGGTTCTGGGTCTTAGACCAAACAGCAAATCACCACACCAAGTAGAACCTCTCAAATTGCAGAAGAAATCCAAAATTATATATTTGTGGATTGATGCACATTTCGGCCTGTTCTTTGGCGTTTTTGAGTTAGGTAACTTGAGTGTAGATTTTAAGTTGAGTTTGAGTTATAACTTGAGTTGAAGTTGTAATTTGAGTTTGTGTTTGGTTGTGTACATTTGAGTTATGGTTTGAGATAAAAATTTTTTTTGAGTTTGTGTTTGAGTGAGTCAAAACTTGAATTTATATTTAAATAGTATTTTAATAAAAACTTAATGTTGATGGAAAATTTCAATAGGGTATATGGGTGGGGTTTTATTCGTCTTTTCGATGTCAATGCATAGAAAAAAATTATCTCAATCATAATTAAAACGAAAAAGTTATAGCATTTTTAAGAATAGAAAAATACTATTCATTAATTTGAGTTCGAGTTTCTGAACTCGAGTTGAAAAGGAAACTTGAACTCGAGTTTTAGTCCCAAACTCAAGTTTAAATTTAAAAGAACATGAACTCGAATAAAGTTGTAACTCGAGTTATTTTTTTTTAGTTTTTCACTCAAGAAAGGGACTGCCGAACAGCCCCTTCAATTCTCCAGTTAAATTTTTGCCATTTTTTTTCCCTTCTGAATCGTCTATTCTTTATCTTATTCATATCTTTTTTTTGTCCTCAAATATAATCTGGTGTCAATTAATTCCTTCTTTTTGGTTTTTCTTATTTTTATTTGTAACAGTAGTAGTAGAACTTTTGAAGATATTGTGTGTGGTTAACAATTAATCACTTTAAGCGATCAACAAAAATGAATCATTTTAAGTAAAAAAAAAAAAAAAATCACTTTAATAATATATTTTGGAAAAAAAATTCATCACTCTTTTGTTAACAGATTGAAATCATAAACTATTGGTATCGCTTTTATTAATGAACGAAATCATTATTGTTATCTACTATATGTTTTGTTATACACATAAGTCATAGCACAAGAGAGTTTACGTGAGATGTAGGGGTTATTTTTATTACTAAGTTGGCTTTATTGTAGGGGTTATTGTGAGATTAGCTATAATAAGTTGGCTTTATTTTTATTACTCGTTTTCGTTATTTGTTTCGTATGTTATCGTACGTTTAATTTAGGGGGTTATTTTTGTAATATTTTTTAAGAGGATTATAAATATATCTTTATTAGCTGTTGATATAGATAGACTTGAATTATATATTGATGAGCTTGTTGAAATCAAAGTTCTTCCTCTCCAATATTTTGGTTCCCCTAATTAGCTAGCCATGGATCTGTTTCAAGCTTTCCAATTAGTATATATATATATATATATATATATATATATATATATATATGTATACATATGCAGGTGGGAGACTTCCGAAAAGCAATGGCTTTTCATGGAGAGGGATGTCAGGGCTAAGTGATGGAAAAGACTTTCAGGGCTAAGTGATGGGAGGCTACTATGATGCAGGAGACAATGTGAATATTGGAGAACACACTCATATAAGAGACCTCATCAAATGGGGCACTGATTACTTGCTCTTAACCTTCAATTCTAATGCAACCAAAATTGATCATAAGATTTATTGTCAGGTATTATATTATGATCATATGATATGATCATTATATTACTACGTGTACGTATATTGTACAATCTTAAAGACACTAGTTAGTTTCCCTGCCTCAAATATGGCTCTAGCTAATTACATTGATCTAAAACTACTTTTCCAGGTAGGCGGGGCACAAAATGGCTCCACAACTCTGAATGATGAATACTGTTGGCAAAAACTCGAAAACTTGGACTATCCGCGACCCACCCAAACTTGCTACCAAGGGCCCGGACCTCGCGCCGAAATAGCGATCGCCTTTGCTGCAGCCTCCATAGTTCTCCAAGGCAGCGGTGCCTATTCTTGAAAACTCATTAGAGGAGCAGAAACCGTGTTCGCCTTTGCGGAGACAAAAGTAAGCGAAGATCCTATAGCGAGACAACCCCTACATTTCACCCTACTACAACTCCACCGGTTATTATGAGGAGTACATTTGGGGTGCTACATGGCTTTACTATACCACAGGAAACTCTACCTACATTTCTCTTGCAACCAAGCCAAGCTTTTCCCGACACTCCAAGGCCTTTTTTAGGATCCCCAAATTAAGAGTGCCTAGTTGACTCCAAGGCCGCCATGCTTTTGTTGACCAGGTTGTTTTTATTTATTTATTTTTTCCCTGGAGGAACATATAGAGATTCGATTTTTTCTAAAATGTTTCGACAATATTTTCGTCCTTGATCAAGTTTAGGATGTTCTTGAGTCTAGGCTACCCATACGAGGACATGTTGCAGATGTACCATAATACCACAAGTCTTACAATGTGCTCATATTTTCAACCCTTCAACGTCTTCAATTTTACTAAATGTGGACTCATCATGCTCAACCAAGGAGGCCCGCAGCCTCTTCAATGTGCAGCTAACGCTGCTTTCTTGCCATCTCTCTACGCTGATTACATTGATGCTATCGGTGTTCCCAGTTTCTACTGCAGCTCCAATTATTTTTCCTTGGACCATCTGCGCAAATTTGCCACCTCTCAGGTTACTGATTACGCCCAAACGTGTTGAAAATAAAGCGGTCGCGGTAGCACAGTTAGGGCGGTCGTATCCACAAGGAGGAGACAAATTGAACAAGAAAAGATTAGCAAATAAAAAAGCGTTAAGAGATGAATAACAAAACCAAAATAAAAAGAATGAAATTTTTGTTGAGAAGTTTAAGCATAAGAAAAATGTATGAGAAAATTATATAATTAAAAGTAGTAAGGCGTCGAGATTCCCCTATATGCTTGGTTCACCCAAATGAATTTTGATCCTTGAGATTACTCAATTGAAAGTTTCACATCCCAAACTAACAATCGGAAAATAAATATTTGAAGAACATGTGAATTAAAATGTATTTGAGTGAGTAAAATTCTTACGTTGAGAACTAGGAAAAATTATCTTATGAGAAATCTAAGAGCGACAATATACCGTTTGTATCTTTGCGGTAGAAAAGACTACTCATAAAACAATACGCCAATATATAATATCATGCAACAATCACATAAAAAAGAGCGTGACAAGATTTATATAAAAGTTGACAATAAAATATGTTGATATGAGAAATTAGAAGAAGATAGAAGAAAATTAATCACTCAAATATATAAACTTTAGAGAAAAAAAAATGGAGAATCAAAATCCACTCAAGATCACTTCACATATAGGTTCCTCTCTAACCTCACTAACTAGAGAAAAATGTGTCAAAATTTAGATTAAAAATTCTAACTCCTCACACACTCTCGAGGGGCTCTATTTATAGAGTTTCTAGGCATGTAAAAGAAAATACTCGGTAAAGAAAACATAAGGAACGTTTTATCCCATTGAATTGGATTTATAAGGCTTAATTCTAGAAGTGAATCTTTGAAATCAACCCAACGGAACAAAGCGGAACTGGCTAAAGAATCCCAACGGGTGGGACACACGTGTCGCGTTGATTCGCGGAGAGGAATAAATGTTGCACAGCTGGTTCCGCGAGGGGAGACTTGACGCATGTAACGCACGTTGATTTGGCGGAGAGGAGATGTTCTTGTGCGGGGACATGTGGCGCAAGGCGAGAGGCGGAGAAGGAGGAAAGTGGCCGACATCCGGGTCCCACATGGACACGTGGCGATCTGGATTCGTGGACAGGGTAGTCTTTGGACAATTTGGAGCGCGCGGAAAGGAATCTTGATGCACGTGGGGGAACTCGCGCGCGGGGAGGCGTTGCTTGGCGCCAAGCCCGCGTGGGAACAAGTCACGGTGGGGCCCTCTTCATGACGACGACTGGATATCGACACGTGGCGGCTTGTGAGGCTCGCGGCTTGGTTCGGCTCGGCGGAAGGCGATGGGCTTTGGGGGCGAATTGGGCTTGTTTTGGGTTCAACTTGTGGGTCATGCTTGGTAAACTAGCCCAAATCTAATTGTTTTCTTCAAAAACCTGAAAAATAAAATAAATCTAATTAAAATTAAATCCTCTAAATTTAGAAATATTTGAAATTAAAATCACAAAGTTGATAAAATAATTTTGACAATTATGAACATTAAAAGTGCAAATTTGTGTACTTATCACAACCCCCAACCAGCTTATTGCTAGTCTCTAGCAAATCAAGCTAAAGAAAAATCATGTCAAGCTGAAGATTCAAATCAAAACTAGCAAAATCACCTGAGCAATCAAACAAAACATTAGTAAGTGATCAGAAAATGCTATCAAAACTACTTCAGTCATAACTCCAGAGTCGTGTGTGTGTGCACCAAACTGTATCCCTCTTACCACAATCCATAACACAAATAGCATCGAAATATTCACCAAGAAAAAGTCTCAACTGCATTTACCTCACGGGTGTCGAAAATATTTTAATGCAAAGGGTTTTCACACATGGAGTTGGAATTCAATCAGTCAACGCTCAAGTGAGAGAAGGCAATTTAAGGACATGCTAATAAACAAACATTGATCAAATGATAGGCAAATCACATGTTTGGAACAATCCATCACTCAAACCATAAACAAGCTTTTGGGATTTTATTCTGGTCAAAAGGAAGATCTCATAAACACACAAAGAGCCGAAAAATACAAACAAATAAACACACTCTTTTTTTTTTTTTTTTTTTTTTAAGGCAAGAGACAACATACATTTGATGAAACTGATGTAGTAGGCATTCTTTTGATGGGTTGCTATCTGTGAAAGATGTGAGGACAACCAAACTACATAAACATTGATGATAAAATCTTTGCTCTTGCTCTCTTTTTTTTTCTCTTTCTTTTTTTTTTTATGATAAAAGACAAAAGAAAAATGATAAATATTTACAACACATGGCTCAATTCTAAAAATTATTCCTAACTAGAAATTATCCCTCAAGCAAATGTCACAAGTCAAGCAATGGTGCTCCGTTAATGACTCAACCAACTCAAAAGATCAATGAAAGTCCAAAAAGCTGTTTTCTCAACTCTCACAACTCACCAAAAATGAAAACTAAATCTCGGGAGTTTTTCTCAACTAAATGTGTTAACAACCATCTTACCACAAGGTTTGGCATGTGCTCAAAAATAACTCGAAATCATTTCTTGGTAATTAAGATAGCAAACACCCGACTCAAAACTGAACATTTTGAAATCATACCTAGATAATCTCATAAAAAATTTTGACCGAAAAATAACAACAAGACAAAAATTGATCTCACGCGTGAATATGCTCACCACCCCCAACCCAAAATCGGACAGTGTCCTCAATGTCTAAAAATATATGCAATATGAAGAATACAGGGAAAGAGAACACCTGGATGATGAACATTGGAGCTAAGCCGAGCCTTTTGAACTGATTCTCCAAAACACAAACAAATATAAAATCACACAAAAACAAACTAAAAATAAAAGCACACAAATCACACAAAACACACCAAACGAAATAAAGAAACAAAAATATGATACAAAAGTGTTGGAAGCAAACTCCTCAAGAGGTTTGCTCCATATGTTGGCCTTTTGGTTTGGTGAGCTTGTGAAGGAACTTGCCACGTTCTTGAACAGCCAAAGCTCGGTCGACCGTAATAATTTGACTCTTCATTTCTTTACTTTCTTCCACCATTTGCGTGAACAAGTGACTCAAACTTGATTCGTCTTACTCTGCACCTCCATGAAAGATTGCAAGGTGTTCTCAAAGAGAACTCATTGGTACATTCTTAATTGTATTGAGGTGCAGAATCACGCCTTTGGTGGTTGGGTTGTTTGCTCGGTTCTCCATTGTCCTTCCGATGGTTGTGCTTGGGTGGAATCTCTCCAACTGAAGTTTGGATGGTTCCTCCAGCCAGGATTGTATGTGTTAGAGAAGGGTTTGTTGTATGCCCCTAAGGCATTGCATTGCTCCTCATAAACCCCTCTCATTTCACCATAAGCAGGACAATCCTTAGCTAAATGTTCCACCCTACCACAGACAAAGCATGGCTCATGTGTCTCTGCCCTTGCGACCGTGTGGATTCCTCTGCCTTCTTTGCCTTTGAGGGCCTCAATTTGCCTTGTCAAAGATTTGACTTGGGCTTTGAGATTATCCTCCTCCCTTAATTGATAGATTCCAAACGGTTGGGACCTATTGGTCTTTGTCGATGTAGCACTTGGACCATCCATGTGTGGGCTTTTTCAGCCTAACTCATTGAGATACTCAAAAGCCTCTTGGGATCCTTTTGAGAAACTCACCATTGCACATCATCTCCACTAATTGGCGTTCTCGAATCGTGAGTCCTTCAGAAAAATAACTTACGAGACGCCAATTCTCGTGACCATGGTGAGGACAGCGATTTAATGAGATCCTTGAACCGTTCCCAAACTTGATACTGAGTTTCATTGTCCTTCTTGGTAAAGGTCGAGATCTGCCGCTTTTAGACCATTGGTCTTATGGTGAGGGAAATACTTGTTGAAAAAAATCGTCGTCATTTCTTCCCAACTTCCAATAGACCTAGGTCGCAAAGAATACAACCCGACTTTTAGCCTTGTCCTTCAAAGAGAAAGGAAAGAATTTCAATCGCATGTAGTTCGGCGGCTTCAGCTCGGTTGTGAAAAGTGGCCACCACTTCTTCAAACTCCCTTATATGCACGTATGGATTCTAATTCTCTAACCCGTGAAAGGTCAGCAATAGTTGGATCATGCCCGGCTTGAAATCCAAATTCAGCATATTAGGGGGAAACATTATGCATGATGGTGTGGTCGAACGCGTAGGGTGAAGATAATCGTTCAACGTCTTCTGCTGGACCTCCTCGTTTTGAGCCATCGTGAACGGATTTGCAACTCCTAGTGAGGCTGGGGTCGAGGGAGGACTAGACGTGTGGGAAGAAACTTCACTAGGGTTTTCCAGTCTTCTTGCAAATCTCCCTAACTCATCTCTATAACGATTCATTCACTTTACAACGTTTCACTTTTTTTTTTAATTTTTTTTAAGTTTTTAATAATTTTTTTTTAAACAAAGAAAACAATATGTAGAATCACGAATCGCAAGCCCCAAGAGTGCTCCCAGGAAAGATTGGTGGGGCGAGGCCTCCTTAAAAACCAACCTCCTAGACAGAGCAACGTGTTAGCGTTTATGCCCTTAGGAATAAATGTAACAATTTTCCTTGAGACATTTTGACTATTAATAAAGATTTGTTTATTTCATATATCTATGTATTGTCCTCTTTATGTTCATAATAGTTGAATGTATGATAAGCAAACAGAAAGTCTGAGACTGTCATTCTAAATCTTTAGATCATGCATGTAATGTGTAGAACATGCGGAAGACAAGAATCTAAAGATGATAGTCTAAATCTTATGATCCACAATCGAGGGAATAAAGTTGGGCGCTTTATTCATGTTAAGATTGTTATGTTGTCTACTTCCTCACGGAGACGGTTTTTCTTGGTCATCGGAGGTGGGACTCCATGGGTAGAGACATTGATATAGTTTCTAATGGTGAAATCTATATTGGATCGGACCAAAGATGAATTGTTTTAATTAATAATTCTGTTTGAATAAAACAATTCACTTTTGACGAATTATATGTTGTCATCTTAATCCACGAGATGGATGATGAACCCGTATACTTGACTTGTATCCTTTGATGTACTAAAGGGAGACATCGACATTATGTAAAAGCACGCTTTGCGGTACATTGGGGGTATGACTCGTGTATGCGAGATTCGTTATTCATAGATAGTGGAATCCATAGCTCCTATAAAGAGTCAATGATATCCTCTTATGCATTATCGGTGGATTGGAAAATACGAGCTCGGCTATTAGACTACTCTGTGTTATCTAATGGTTTCTTGTTTGTAATAGTATGAATAGTGTTTTTCCAATGGTTTGATAATGGAACATAAGATAAATGTAATCGGGAAGGTAAAAAAGAACTTGACCTCAAGTCGATTATGGATATCCTATGGGGATGATATACTAATATATTGAGTCATGGACTAAAGCTAATTAGAGCTTTGTAAATACGCTATATAAATCGAGAGTGCAGCTCTAGGCTTTTAGTGGAATAGCTAGAGTTTTATAATCATGAGACGGACTTGTTGGTTTACAAGTAGCGTTGTGATTATAGGAGCTTGATTTATATATGTCCATCGGGTCCCTTTGCTAGCTCACATAATTTCTGTAACGATACACGGTATATTTCCTACATATTGGTAACTTGTGTTATTTCCGTAAAATAGGTTCAAAGTTAATTCATGAGTGATTTATCGGTGAATTAATTGATAAATTGATTCTAGATAAATTGGTTGAATTATTGTTTTAAGAGTTGTTTAATGTGGGAGGACTATTATATGATTTGTTTTGATCGAGGCAATTTCTCTATTGGGTTGCTTGAATCAAAACCGAGGCTCTATGCAAGTTTCCCATGTTGAAGAACTAGAAAAACAACTTTTTAAATCGATCTTGCACGAGGTTGACGGTGAGATATAACGTCTCTGTCTCCGGTCGACCCGGTTGTAACAGCGTAACGCGCGTCTTGATGTGGCAAAATTGACTCGAGTGCGATTAAATCTTTGGGAAACCTAATTGTTACGGAAGTATGACTTCCTAAAAAGTATAAATAGCCTATTAAGTCTCATTACTCATAAGATCACTAGAGAGACTTTTTGGAGGCTATTGATAAGAGATTCAAGAGGAAAAATTGTTTAATTATCAAGAACAATTTTTCTTTGGCTCTTTTGTGATTGGAAGGAGATTAAGATTACCAAGAGGAGATTAAACGAAGTGTGCCCACCCACACCGATCGTGGAAACGAGAATAACAAAGAAGACCCGGTTGGTTGAGGCTCTTTTCTTTGTTTGGGAACGCTTAGATCATCTGTCGACGTGCGGTTTCACGAAATCTCAAAAAGGTATGTTTTAGATCTTTAGTATTTATGTTATATAGCATCATGAACATGTTCTTGTTTGGCTTTGACGTGGATTAAAATTTTTAAATTCCGCTGCGCACTCGATGCCATTAATTTTCCAACACAACGTTCCCAGGAAAGACTGGTGGCGTAGAACGCTAATAGGAACCAGTCTCCTAGACAGAACTCCCTTAGTTTGTACTTTCCAACGTTTCCACAAAATTGCTTGAAAAATTTATTAAATTTTATGACGTATTTTATGACGTGTTTTATGAAATGTTAAATGTTAGATATTAGTACCATAAGTTAATACTATTCTAAAACCTAAGGTTACACAAATTATGAGAAATTAAAAGTCCTAGTTAATGTCTAAATTGGTCACCTAAGAGTCACAACCTAAATATTAATTCTAATTATGAAAGGAAAAATAAATACAAATTAAAAGAAGATTAACAACAAAAATGAAATTTGGCAAACTAATTAAAGAAAATAAATAAATAAATAAAAACAAATGCTATTTTATTTAAATAAAAGAAAAGACATAAAAATGCTAAATGGAAACTTAGGGTGCGTTTGGAATTGGTTCCAAAACGTTTTTGTTTTTTGTATGAAAATGAAAATGAAAACGTTTTTTATTTTCATTTTAGAATCATTTTTGAAAATGCGTTTGGTAGTTTTATTCGAGATTGTTTTCGGTTTAAAAAACCGAGATTGTGTTTGGTGGTTTAATTTTTAAAAACATGTAATAATACTTAAAATAATAATATTATTAAATATATTAAATAAATAATATTATTAAATATATTAAATAATAATATATTAAAAAATAATAATATTAAATATATTAAATAAATAATATAATAAATAAATAATAATATTAAATATAATAAATAAATAATATTATTAAATATATTAAATAATAATATATTAAATAAATAATAATATTAAATATATTAAATAATAATATATTAAATAAATAATACTATTAAATATATTAAATATATTAAATAATAATGTATTAAATAAATATATTAATATAACATGTGAAAACGACCAATATTAATATAATATATGTATAATAATATATTAAATAATAATATATTAATATATTAAATAAATAATACTAAATAAATATATTAATATAATAATATATATGTTAGTTAGGAATTGAAAACGAAAAACGTGTGAAAAAGAAAACAAGGAAATGAAAACAAGAAAATGAAAACGGAAAAAATCCGTTTTCATTTTTCTTGAGTTTTTCAGAAAAATCCAAAAACGTTTTTGTTTTTGGTTTTGGTACGGATTCCTCCCAAACACATTTTCATTTTCCGTTTTCAAATTTTCTCCTCCAAAAACATGAAAAACGAAAACGGAAACGGAAACAAACGGACCCCTAAGAAAACTAATTAACCAAATACTACTAAGAAAACTAATTAACCAAATACTATTAATATATAGAATATAAAATAACACTACGGAAACTTTACAGAAACATCCAAAAAAAAAAAAAATAATAATAATATATATAAGACAAAACCAAAGATACGCACACACTAAAACACAAAACGCACACACTAAAAGTCTAAAAGACGAAACCGAAGAAAATGAAAACGGAATATACAAATTAATGACACAAATGTATTTGACAGAGCTTTACTTACAGACACAATGAGACAGATAAAACAATGATGTCAAAAGGTTTTTTTCTTGTGAGGCTCGCGCGGCTCGGCTCGGCTCGGCGGAAGGCTGATGGGCTTTGGGCGGAATTGGGCTTGTTTTGGGTTCAACTTGTGGGTCATGCTTGGTAAACTAGCCCAAATCTAATTGTTTTCTTCAAAAACCTGAAAAATAAAATAAATCTAATTAAAATTAAATCCTCTAAATTTAGAAATATTTGAAATTAAAATCACAAAGTTGATAAAATAATTTTGACAATTATGAACATTAAAAGTGCAAATTTGTGTACTTATCACAACCCCCAACCAGCTTATTGCTAGTCTCTAGCAAATCAAGCTAAAGAAAAATCATGTCAAGCTGAAGATTCAAATCAAAACTAGCAAAATCACCTGAGCAATCAAACAAAACATTAGTAAGTGATCAGAAAATGCTATCAAAACTACTTCAGTCATAACTCCAGAGTCGTGTGTGTGTGCACCAAACCGTATCCCTCTTACCACAATCCATAACACAAATAGCATCGAAATATTCACCAAGAAAAAGTCTCAACTCCATTTACCTCATGGGTGTCGAAAATATTTTAATGCAAAGGGTTTTCACAAATGGAGTTGGAATTCAATCAGTCAACGCTCAAGTGAGAGAAGGCAATTTAAGGACATGCTAATAAACAAACATTGATCAAATGATAGGCAAATCACATGTTTGGAACAATCCATCACTCAAACCATAAACAAGCTTTTGGGATTTTATTCTGGTTAAAAGGAAGATCTCATAAACACACAAAGAGCCGAAAAATACAAACAAATAAACACACTCTTTTTTTGTTTTTTTTTCTTTTTTTTTAAGGCAAGAGACAACATACATTTGATGAAACTGATGTACTAGGCATTCTTTTGACTGGCTGCTAAGCAGCGAAAGATGTGAGTACAACCAAACTACATAAACATTGATGATAAAATGATGCTCTTGCTCTCTTTTTTTTTCTCTTTCTTTTTCTTTTTTTTTTATGATAAAAGACAAAAGAAAAATGATAAATATTTACAACACATGGCTCAATTCTAAAAATTATTCCTAACTAGAAATCATCCCTCAAGCAAATGTCACAAGTCAAGCAATGGTGCTCCGTTAATGACTCAACCAACTCAAAAGATCAATGAAAGTGCAAAAAGCTGTTTTCTCAACTCTCACAACTCACCAAAAATGAAAACTAAATCTCGGGAGTTTTTCTCAACTAAATGTGTTAACAACCATCTTACCACAAGGTTTGGCATGTGCTCAAAAATAACTCTGGAAATCATTTCTTGATAATTAAGATAGCAAAAACTGACTCAAACTGAACATTTTGAAATCATACCTAGATAATCTCGCAAAAATTTTGACCGAAAAATAACAACAAGACAAAAATTGATCTCACGCGTGAATATGCTCACCACCCCCAACCCAAAATCGGACAGTGTCCTCAATGTCTAAAAATATATGCAATATGAAGTAGACAGGGAAAGAGAACACCTGGATGATGAACATTGGAACTAAGCCGAGCCTCCTGAACTGATTCTCCAAAACACAAACAAATATAAAATCACACAAAAACAAACTAAAAATAAAAGCACACAAATCACACAAAACACACCAAACGAAATAAAGAAACAAAAATATGATACAAAAGTGTTGGAAGCAAACTCCTCAAGAGGTTTGCTCCATATGTTGGCCTTTTTGGTTTGACTGAGCTTGTGAAGGGAACTTGCCACGTTCTTGAACAGCCAAAGCTCCAGTCAGCTTCGTAATTTGACTCTTCATTTCTTTACTTTCTTCCACCATTTGCGTGAACAGTGACTCAAACTTCTAATTCGTCTTACTCTGCACCTCCATGAAAGATTGCAAGGTGTTCTCAAGAGACGTGTGTGTGGGCACAGAGACGTGTGTGTGGGCACACATGAGACAAAACGGGTTACTATAAACACTCAAATTTCCACAAACACCAACGCATGCACGATGTTGAATTTTTGGAGAAAAAAAAAATTTCCTTCCTCTCTACTTGAGAATTTCGGCCACTAATCCTATTAGGGCTGAAAAATTGCTTCAAAAATTACTACAGAGAAATTTCGGCCACCTCTAAAATTAGGGCAAAAAAGCATTCCGAAAATTGTCTCAAAAATAGTATTTAGAGAGTAGAAGTCAAACTTCTAAAAGGAATCCAATCTCTATCTCTAAGATAAAGCTTGTTAATTATCTCCTATTTGAATTTGGAACAAAAAATCCCTTCCCCTTATCCTTAAGGTGGCCGGCCACACCAGTAGTCTAATTTTAATTCAGATTCAAATTCGAATTTAAGTAAAACTTAAATTAATTTGAATTCTAAATTAAACAACTTATCAAATAAGTTTAAATGGATAAATCTAGATATGTTCAAATTCAAATTTAAATAATCTCATTATTTAAATAATAATTAATTCACAATTAATTATTCTTGAGTATTTAATTTTAGAATTCCGTAATTCTAAAATTCCCATTTTGCCTTTTTGTGTCCGGTAGAATTACAAGGACGACGCGGGGACTAATGGACCTATAATTACGAGCTCCAATAAAATTAATAATTAATTAAACACTTTAATTAATTAATTAATTCTATTAATTCAATAGTTACTCCACTATAAACTTGGAATTGCACTCTCGGAATTATAGACATTAATTACTTCTAAACCGTGAAGTGTCCATTTGATATAGTCATTGCATATAGATCGATCCTCCATAAATAATTCATAATTAGAGTCAGGTAGAATCCGTTAACCTCTCTAATTACATCTTTATCCTTGAGTACCATTGATTCTCTAATGGATAGTGATTCATAAAACACATTCATGAACCAGAGCGCTCTTACTAATCCAAGTACCGAATCAACACTCAAGAGAATTATTTATCTGCTTCTTTCTCAAGAAGGAATGGATTCCATCTCGTAGAATAACATTCCCAGCTACTTATTTCATTATGTCTCCAAAATACAAGGAATAGGATTCAGGGTCTCGGAATCCGTACCAAGTAAATCAAAAGACATAAATCCATAAATAGGAGTTTGTTAAGAACTCAGGATTAAGATCATTCTATATATGACCATCGGTAGACTCAATTAGAATTTCTATACTTAACGGAAATTATTAGAAATTCATATTGTGTCTGCGTCCATGTTCCACATAATCTCATTATGCGAAATACACTCATTCAATATCTCGCCATATTAAGAGTGCGGATAACACCGTTCCATTCTAAATGGGAATGACATGTATTAATAATGATTTAATTAAAGATTCGAACTTTAATTAAATTCATTATGAACGATTATTTTTTGATTATTATCCTTAAACATTATCCTCTTGTATATAACACTTATATACCATGTTTAAGGTTACATAAATAATCAAGGAATTTTATTTGATATTCATTAAATATTCATAAATATATGCACATAAAATGATGAATAAACTATTTTATTAAATAAATAATAAATATCCTTTTACATCTCATGCTTTGGGACACTATTCCCAACAATCTCCCACTTGTCCTAAAGGGGTGTGTCATGTCTCTAATCCCAAATCCATCTAAGTGCCGATCAAAAACATTCAATGGCAATGTCTTGGTGAGCGAATTGACAAGGTTGTCCTCCTCGACGCGATCTTGAGCTACTATCTTTGTATCCACAATGTCTCGATCGGGTGATATTTCCTTTCTATATGTTTCGCACTCTTATGGCTTCTAGGTTCTTTTGAATTAGCCACCGCTCCCTTTGTTGTCACAAAGAGAGCTTAATTGGCTTATCCATATCTGTAACAACTTCGGATCCGGTTAAGAACTTCCCGAGCCATGTAGCTTCTTTTGCTTGACTTCAAGTCGCAACATATTCAACTTCCATGGTAGAGTCGACAACACACTTTTGCTTTATACTTCTCCATACCACGGCTCCTCCATTAAGAGTGAACACAGATCCGGATGTCGACCGTCGACTATCTCTATCTCGATTGGAAATCGAGAACCGTGTATCCGGTGAGAGACAAATCTTCTCCGGAATATACTAACATATAGTTTCTCGTTCTCCTAAGATACTTGAGAATACACTTCACCGCAACCCAATGATCTAATCTTGGGTTGGACCGGGTAGCGATCGACTACTCCCCTTTGCATAGCGGATATCCGGTCTTGTACACAACATGGCATACATAAGGCTTCCCACGCCGAAGCATAGGGATACCTTCTCATATCTTCTTCCTGCTGCGGGGTCTTTGGACATTGCTCCTTAGAAAGATGAATACCATGCACGGAAGGCAAATTCCCTTTCTTGGAGTTTTGCATCGAATACCTAGACAACACTTTGTCTATATAAGATGCTTGTGATAACGCATCAAAAAGCTTTTTTTCTTGCGATCTCGAATAATCTTGATCCCAAGAACATAGCTTGCCCTCTCCTAAATCTTTCATTTGGAATTGGTGGCTAACCACTCCTTTACATCCGTCATCATTCCCACATCATTCCCTATGAGTAGGATGTCATCGACGTAAAAATTAAGAAGACCACTTTCTCTTCTTTCTTGTACTTGTAGACGCATGGTTCATCAATGTTTTGATCAAATCCATAAGACTTTCTGACCTCATCAAAACCCGATGTTCCACGAATATAGTCTTTGCCATAGGATAGGTCAAAATATCGTAAATTGAACCGAGACCTTCTCAATTAATAAACACAATCAAACTATCTCATATTTTCATATTTATCAACTACCGTTATTTTGGTAAAAAATATAATCAATAATTTGATTATATTTTCATGAGTGTAACCCATCATTTCAGATTCTACAGACTTAACTCCGGAGTGCCGTCGTAGGATAGATCAAACCGGAAATACATCCTTGAATCCTATCACTAGGAAGTCAACCTTGTTATTGATCTGCAAGAACACTTTCTGTAGGGAGTGCGGAATCGGTGCCGCCGCAAAGCCCCTTTCGAATCTCACGGTGTTGAACTAACAATGGAGAGCAGTGGGTCGTATTGTCATACAACCCTCTCCCACTCATTATTTTGTAAATATGTATTTTGTTTGAAAAAACATCTCATGGTTTTCAAATCGAAAAATAAACAATTTATTTTTCGGATATGTGAAATTCCAAAATTTAACTCTTAAATTCAATTTCACATGTAACATTATTTTGCAAATCAATTTTGCAACTTAAATCGAAAATAACTAAAACACAAAAGGCTATGCAAACAAATCTAAACCTAACACAAAATAAAACAAACAAAACAAAACACAAATAAAGAGTGAGTGTTCCACATATCCTGATGATCATTCTTTGGTCCTCAACATCCCCTAAAATCTCGAGTTTTTATGCAAGGCGATCCCTTGTGATGTTCTAGAATTTCAACATGTTGGATGCACACAAAAACACTCAAGTCTCCCGCCTCACACTTAACCATCCGGAACCCGGATTCACTTATTCAACTACATGATTAAGTAACTCACACTTAGGATTCCCTAGGCCCAACTCGATTCCGCTGTCCACTAATGTAGGCTAAACGAGTCTTAGAGATCAAAAGGACTTTGCAAGTTTGTAATGTTCGGCTAGGGCTAAAGGTGGTTGAGAAATGGACTTTTCGGCTCAAAAACCCTAGGCATATAGCTTTCCGACCTCAAGCTCACAATTGGAGTTCGTAACACCCCACACTTGAATTATTCTCACAATAACCACTCATGTACAAGCACCAAAGCGAAAAACTTAATAGAAACAAATTAACAATTTTTTTTTTCGCTTTTTTTTTTTTTTTTTTGAAGATACAAAAAGAAAAATGAATACATTTACACAGTTTTCCCCTAAGCAAAATCACCCCTCGGTTTTAAAAGATCGAGGAAGCTCCATGCTCCTTCAGCTCAAATGTAGACCAAAACTCAAGTTAACTTACTAGATTATCAACCTAGCAAGCTTCATCGCCATAGGCAGCCTTGTATAACTCATATATGTCATTCTTGTCAACGTTTTCCAACTCTTCATTTGTGTTTACTTCTTCCCCATGATGAAACTAAGTAGTGTATGTTGGATCTATACCATTGATTACCAAGTGTTCATAAACAATGTTACCACGTTGATGACTTAAGTTTCGACATTCTTTGCAAGGGAACAACGACTTCTCCGGATAACCAAAATTCTTTTCAACTATTTTTACAAATTTTTGAGCGCTTTGCATATACTCCCATGATAAGTCTATAAATAAAAAAGGTCAACACTAAGATTTCTATGACTACAATGACTAACAAAAATAACAAAACTAAATTCCAATCTTGCTCACTGTTATCACGCACCCAATCTTTATCAAGCATCCTATCATCAATCGACTTCATAATTAAATGCTAAATAAATTATCACATTTCAGACTAAGAAATAAAATTTAGTCTAACATCATTATAATAACAGAGCAAACAAAAGAAGATAACACACTTAATACATATATCTTTTTCATCACCATCACCATACCAAAGAATATCTCATTTCTCTATAGAACATTGGTAAACAAATAATGGAACAAGACTTGTGAAATTCAAAAGGCTCTATGTTCTATGACTAAACCGAAAAAAAGACCATAATAATCCAAATCATTAAGAGGGTCACAAAGAACATACCTTCGTGTCTTTGAGAACACCACGAATGTAGGTATTCTTCTATCCAAATCTGTCAACAACAAAAAATTGTCAAAAACAAAGTTGTCAATTACAAATAAATCAAAAACAAAAATTTTAAGACCTACAGATTGTGGGTTTCCTTCTACAACTAAGGAATTTTGAAGCACAACAAAAATCTACCTTTTCTCATCAATAAAAATCAGTCTTTTCTCATTACCTTTCCTAACCGGCAGCCCAAATCTCCTCCAACCACAAAAATTGTTTCTCTTTAATGAGGTCATTCCGGCCAGTTAGGAAAACTAACATCCTTCAAATTCAAGAGCAATACTACACCGTTGAAACCAAAAATGCAGAGAGAGAGAGAGGATTTTCTGGCGGTAAACGAGAGAAAACAGAGAGAGAGAGAGAGAGAGAGAGAGAGAGAGAGAGAGAGAGAGAGAGAGAGAGAGAGAGAGAGAGAGAGAGAGAGATTCGAACCTCCTTTGGGGAATCGAATGATGCACAGACAAAGAGAGGATTTCTTCTCGTGAGATTCTTGCCGGCCGTGAGGATTTCTTCCCATGAGATGGACCGGAAAATTAGGGCATTTGGGGGAATGTTGGAAATTTGAGGGAACCTAACACTACCGGCCTTCAATTTCAGAATCTAGGAGAGTAAATCCTGAGGAAACTTAGGGAAACTTAGGAAATTTTGGGGAAATACCGGCCGTATGGGAGAATGAGGTTGTTTCCCTCTTGGCCGGCCAAAGGACTCTTCGAGTGAGAATGAATCCGTATGGGCATTTGGGGGTTTCTTTTTTTTTTTTTTTTTCCTTTCCTTGGTTCTCTCGTATCTTGCACGCATTTCATTTAAAAAAAAAAAACAGGGGGAGGGAGCGAGCGGGAAAATTGGAAAATTTATTTACAATGCCCGCCCAATGTAATTGTAATTTGTACATTTATATATTTTAAAATATATATAAAACAAATCAGTCAAAATGTCAACAAATTTTAATATATATGTATATATATATTATAACTCTTTAGAAACGCTATTATAGACTAAAGCAAGAACGCGTTTTTTGAAAAGCGCTATAACTAATCGCTATGAAAAGCCCTTTTCTTGTAGTGGATTGACTAGTTATGATGATGGTCACAGAGCAACAATGGTATAAAATGGGGCCTATTGGACACGAATTAAAAATTGAATGAGTGGCAGGATTGTTATAAAAATAGCTATCTTAATTTAGTCAGTCTTGCTCAAATCTTTTGAGGTATATCTGTTCCTTTTAAAGGTGTTTTTATTATTGTATGAAATGACAAAAAGGATAAATGTATCTAGTGGACGAAAATGTTGTTTGTCTAAATTGTTTAGGTCCATGGTGGTCAGTTTGTTGTTTTAGTCTCTTTTTGTATCTATGTGGACCTAGTATTTTTTTTTTGGTTGTTCTGCTTGGTTGTATCAAAATATTTTGAAACATTACATTATGGAGTTCAAATAAATCTGAATTCCAAAAAAAAAATATCCGAGTTTTGGTTTTATCAACAGATTTTATCAATTGTCTACTAGGTTGTCAACTAATATAAAACCATATCAGTAGAATTGAGGCATGAAACTACAATATATCACATAGTTTTCACTCAATATCGTGTTTTCTTACAAAAAAAAAAGGAACAAAGGATGACGAAGAAAGTGACCAAGACAAATATGATCGTCATGACTATGGCAGCAACTTTGATCTTTTGAGACTTACTCTTCCAAATAAATTAATAATTTCAGTCGTTCAACGCACAAGTCTTGTGAGTTAAGTCTCGACTTGAGAGATCGAGTAGGAGAGATGGAGATATGCAAATCGACAGAGGGAGATCGCGATTCAAATTTGAGATTCTCAGGAGGATGAGGATATCAATATCTTAGGGGGCATGTAGCTTAATTGGTTTCGGTTCCAAACTTTGTACAATCTTGGCTAAAAATTGTTACTTACTTGTAGGTATCTTTTACTACCATATCAAAGAAATCTTCTTAAATGAAAGAAAATGAGAAAATTTTAAATTTACTCCCTGACTATGCACCTTGTTCCATTGTCTCTCTTTTTAAAACATTACAAGTTGCACACTGATCTAAAAAAATTGTTAAAAACTCAAAAGCATGTGCTCACGTGTCTAGTTATTGAATAGTTACATTTATCTGGACGTTTTAGATATTTGCTGTGACGACCATCCTAGGAGGCCGCCACTATAGCTGTATTTAACTTGTACTTGTTGGAACTTCTTAAAATTTGCAGAACATTTTTTTTTTAAGTACAAGGAAGAATAATTTCATAATTCATAACAATAATTTCAAAAGAATAAATCACTAAATTTCTTAAAGCTTTTCTTAATTTCAACTAAGATAAAACCTTCTAGAAATATCCTTCAAACTTAGCAGCGTTTGAACTCTTATTTCAAATACTCTTTAAAAGCCTTTCTAAAACTAGCCAATTGAATCGAACCATCTAATTTGACTTTAAAATGGATTTCGTGAGAAATCTTAAGTTCAAGTGCATCATAACTCTTTTTAAAATCAATCATTTAAATCGTCATCTTTAAAATTCGTTTATTTGTTGCATGCATTATTGCAACATTCTAAAACTTAAATACTCAAGACTAGTGTTGTTAGCTACAACCTCGGTTTTCTTAACATACTTATGTACATACACTTTTCAAACATACATGCTTGAAATCTTTGAATCATATATACATATACATGATTTTACTTAAACTTACTCTCGGAAGATTTAAGGGTGAGCGGTATCCATTCCCATCTCCACCATTCGCCCCGCCGCTCGCTATTGCCCTTCAAGAATTCTTGATGTGTTGCTTACCTATAGCATGAACATATCTCGATTGAGCTTTTGCTCACCAAGTAGGAACTATTTACCATAAAAAAATCAGAAGCACACATGAATAAATATGCATGGTGATTATGCTTAATTATGATGTCTTATCATAGTCTTATTATCTTATCTTATCTTATCTTTATTATCTTTCTTCGATGTCCCCGAGTGCTCATACCACTTGTGTGCAATCATCGGGACGTGAGAGTTACAAGGTCCCCCATGACACCGTGATTATAATCGAACCGAATGCCTCCCTCTCATAGGACATTATTATATTTTTTTTTTCTTCTCCCTTGGGAGCCTTAGTCACCTCCCTCTCGGAGGAGGTGCGACACTCAATTGAGATTATTCTTATAAGTTCCTCTTGACTTATTAAGGTGTATGCAATATGACATGTCATCGCATACAATACTTAAAGCATAAACATGCATATATAACATGTGTAACTTTTTCTTTAAAATCTATTCATGTTGTAGGCGAGATTCCTACTTACAGAGCTGAAATCCACTTTTCGCCAAACAACCTATTCTCTTACTTGCTTACTTCTAAAAATGAACACCCATTGAAAGTGTGGGATTATCTGTCATTTGCCATTATATTTTAGCAGCTTATGAAGGAAATTTAGCCCTTTACTTAAGGCATTTATTCCTTTCCTTTACCGAAGGATAATTTACTATAAGGATCAATTTATTAAATCCTCAAAATCTCATTTTTCTTAATTGCTCTTAACATACTTATGTATAGATTGAAAATCATTTACCCAATCTAGTAACTTATTCTCCATAATTTTCCTCATTGGACTTATTATGATATTAAGGCCTAATTCGGCCTAGAAACTTATTTACGACATTCTAATTCTTAGGTCGTTGACCTTTAAACTCAAACGGGGTTGTTGAACTAATACAGGCATCGGACCCACATCTAACTTTAAAATTCTAGGGGCCTAACATATTTAGCTCGCAATTACCCATCGGGATGTTTTGCTCAAAAACTATTAAGCTTTTAAAAGAAAATATCATTCGATTTTTATTTTTTTTTTATAAAACTGATTAATCACTTATTTAGTTACGAGCGCTAAAATCTCATTATAAAATCTCTTTTCGACTACCGACTTTTGAAACTATCCCACAAGTCATTTTACGGTTAATTTGTAAACCTCCGTGAAACTATGTTGTAGAAACTCTTTTTTCAAAATCTTTCTTCACGGCTATTCCTCGTTCAAGCAAGGTATAAAACCATAGTATTTTACTGAAATTATACCTCGGGTTCTTTGATAACCTTTTGTTAAAACCAACATTGTGTTAGTTTTGTTTAGTTAAAAGCGTGGGTTTAAAATCTGCGTTTTACTACATCTTAAGGTGGCTTTTGAAAATCATTATTCATGACAAATTTTCCTCTCATCGAGATCTAAAATTGTTGCTTTTAGAAAAAACTGAAATTCAACATCTAGAGGCCTCGTTTGGCTGAAAAAGTGGCTGCTAGTTTTTCTTTTCTGAAACTGTTTTGGACAGCTTGTACCGTTTTTGAAAAATGGCTTCAAACTTGCATTTCGAGTCAAAACTGAGTTTTTTCACAGTCACAGAAAAACGTTGAAAACATCAAGAACCATAAGTTCAATTTAAAATGCTGAAAAATCTAATTTTAGGGTCCTAATTTTCGCGTTCAAAGTAACCAAAATTTTTTTTCTCCAACCCAAAATAAGCAACTTAAACCAAACTGTGGCGACCCGCGCCCTCGCGGTGCGGTCGCCGTTCCTTATACTACTACTAATGGGCTAAGTTATAGTCTAATTCATTATTCATTGTTAGACTATTGTCTCTTTAATTTACGTTCAAATGCGGGTAAATTTTTTTTTCTTTACATTAACCCTCAGGTCTTAACTTGTTATGTTGATACTCTAATAACACATCTTGCTATTACTTTAAAGATTCGGTATCATACTAGTTCCCGAAACTTGTCTTAACTTATTACAGTCCGTTGTTCTTTACTAAGACAATGGTTGTAATATCTTCTTCTTAGAACTAAACATACATACTATCATTCTATATTACATTAATTTGCGGTGAATTTAATTTCTAAGCGAGCGTAGTAAAGACCACTCCGTGCACCCATGACATTTCCGCCACCCTTGCCTCTCAGATGTCCATCAAGCAAACCACTATATGACGGGTCGCTTACCTTTGTTACCTGCAGACACTAGTAAATTGATGAGCTAACGCCAAGTATATAAACATGCATACATCATAAACTAATAGAAATTACATTAAGAGTTATGATGCGAATATGCTCGTGTGAAACATGCTTTAAACTACTTTCTATCTTTCTGTTCTTACTTTACTTGGCTGGTCTAGTCGGAATCTCTACTCTGTGAGATTTCCCTCCCTTGCGGAGGCCGACGACCCGTCGGTCTTTTTACTTTATCGGCTCATTACTTTATCGTCGGTCAAGTCGGAATCTCTACTCTTTGAGATTTTCCTCCCTTGGAGGCCGACGACCCGTCGATCTTTAACTATGCATAAGGGTAACCATATGTCGCCCTTCCGAAATCTAGAGCATTAAGCCCTCCAAACATGTATAATCACATGTAATCACATAGACTTAGGAACATAAGTAAATTAATAGTTCTAAGCCTAACTACAGCTTACTCGTGTCTAGACAAACATATATGTCTATACTTACCGTTAATCCGCTAGGATTCCCGCTTGCTGGAAGTTCTTTCTCGTTGCTTCGGCTCTCGTGCCAAAACCTATTCCATGGAAATAGGTATTAACCACCTATTTCAAGCATCAAAATTTCTCACACTTGGATTCCTAAATCAAATTTCAACTCATTTTGAACTTAACCCCTCTAGGCGAATTCTAGCTCAAGAGGCAAATTACACCTATTCATGTATCTCGGTTTTGAATCTTAATCTATTCAATTCCGAGCTTAAAATCATTACTCATTCTCGAGAATTAAATTCTTAATTCGATGCTTACTAACTAGGTTTTTAGAAATTTTGGCAGAGTTTCGCTTTTTGTTTTTCTAGTTCCCGAGTTTTCAATAACTCGTTCTACTTCGATTTCGGTACTGTAGTCGATTCACATTCCCGAACACAATTTTCAACATAAAATGAACAACAACACTTTTTCTCCATTTCTAGGGTATTCGGATTTTTTAGTGTTAATCCAAAAAAAATTGTTCAATCCTTTCAATACTTGCACATTAAACTCCTATCGTAGTCCCCGACAAAACCTCGGTTTCATTTTTTTCGCTTTTCTGATTTTTTCCGAGATGAGTTACTATTCATAAAACGAAAAAGCAAGCGGTTTCTCATGAAAATCCGAAATCTTACCTTGAAAATTTGAGATTCTCCGCTAGAATGCCTCGGGTTATGTTTCTACCGGATGAGCGGGAAAAAATTTAAAACTGGTGATTCCTTGATTTTCCCTTGATTTTCTCTCTTTTCTCTTTCTTTTCTCTATCTCTCGGCCACACTTAGAGAAAGAAGCAATTTTGGCTTCTAATGTCATCCGTTGGCCATTTTAAGTGTAATAGGTATATTATATTAATATTTCTAAAATATCTCACATTACTTTCTAGAATTAAATTAGAGAAATAACTTTAATTCCCACAATTTAATTCTACTAATTCTAATTAAGTTTAACACTTAATTTAAGTGGTTCCATGTTCCCCACATTTTTCTTGTCGAGTCCAAACTTTTGTTTTTCAAAAGCGAGTCTCTTTCCGTCACCGATAATTTCACACCCAGACATGTGGGTTCTATACTACTTTTTCGGACGCCGAGCACCCCTGGGTCAAATTTCTCATATTCAACCCACTTCTCTTGGGTATCTCAATAGTCAATTTCTTTTTCTGAAATTCTCATTTTAAGCGATCCGAATTGCCCAAAACGCGCACCCTCGCGGTACTCATTTTTTTTTTTGGTTTCCGCTTTAACCGGCTCGGGAAATTTCTGTTTTCAGGAACTTTTGCCATTTTCCTTACTTCTAATATTTCTACTCTTTTCTAACTGGTCATTTGGTCATTTACCAAATATTTCGCTTTTTTCATAACTAAAATATACCTGTTAAAATTTCTAACTTTTAACCGATATTTCACTATTCACAACTGATATTTACGAATTTTCTCTGTAAAAATATTCGTATTATAACTTTACACTTTTCGGGTGACTTTTCCCCGTATATAAAGTTTCTACATATCACTTTCCTGATTACATCAATATTTCTATTACTTTCTGTTCCGGGAATAATTATGGTCAAATACCGGACTGTCCGAATTTGACTTAATATTTTCCCGGTCATTACATTCACCCCTCCTTAAGGAATTTTCTTCCCGAAAATCAGAACAACTGGGGGTATACATCGATCTCTTCTTCTACTTCCCAAGTGGCTTACGCAACATTGTGATTTTTTCACCGCACTTTAACCATTGGGATACTACGACTCTGAGTTTCCTTTCTTCTCTGGCTAGAATTTGACTGGTTTGTTCCTCATAGGAAAAATCTTCGTGAACCTGAATAGGCTCATCTTTGTAACACGTGCGATGGATCCGAGATATACTGGAGCATTGCTACATGAAACACACTGTGCACTGAGGCCAACTCGGTGGTAGAGCTAGTCGGTAAGCTACCTTTCCTATTCTTTCAATGATCTCGAAAGGCCCTATGTAACGTGGGCTCTTTTTACCTTTCTTCCCAAAACGCATCACACCCTTCATTGGTGCGACCTTTAGGAATCTGAGTCCCCTACAGAAAATTCCGGGGTCTCAAAATCGTTTATCTACATAGCTCTTACGCTGCCTCGGAGCCGTCTCTAATCTTCTACGGATCTTTTGCACTGTCTCAATGGCCTCTTGAATGAATTCCGTCTTGTGAAGCTGCTTTTCCCGAGTGTCATACCAATGAACTGGGGATCTACACTTCCTTCCGTAAAGTGCTTCATACGGGGCCATGCCGATGGAAGCTTGGTAACTATTATTATACGAGAATTCGATCAACGGCAACTTCACACTCCATGCGCCCTTGAAATCCACTGCGCATGCGCAAAGCATATCTTCTAGGGTCTGAATGGTCCTCTCGGACTGCCCATCCGTCTGGGGATGAAACGCTGTGCTATAGCGTAATTCTGACCCCATCGCTTCCTGAACACTTCTCCAAAAATTGGAGGTAAATCGGCTGTCTCTGTCCGACACTATACTAACCGGTACTCCATGTAGCTTTACTACCTTAGCCACGATAACAGGCCTAACCTCTTAAGGAGTAAGTTATCTTGATCGGAATGAAAATGCGCTGATTTCGTTAGCCGATCCATGACTACCCAAATGGCATCGTATCCCTCCTCGGGTTCTCGGAAGTCCGGTCACAAAGTCCATGGCTAAGTGTTCCACTTCCATTCCGGGATCTCTAGTGGCTGTAAGCTTCAGAACTGGTCTCGATGTTACGCTTTGACCTTACGGCATGTCACAAATGACTAACATAGTCAACTATGTCATTCTTCATTCGCCTCCACCAAAAATGTTGTTTCAAATCTTGATACATTTTGGTGGCACCTGAATGCACGGAATATGGCGTCTTTGTCGGCTTCATGATATATCGCTTCTTGATCCCTTGTTGATCCGGTACACAAATTCTTCTTTGGTATAGGAGAATTCCATCCTTTGAAAGGCTGAAATTGGACCTCGCATTATCTACTATCTCCTTCTGTATCCATCCATAATTGGATCACCTTTACGAGCTTCTCGTATCTCATCAGAGTACGGGCTGTGACCTCAAAAAAGCTAACTTACCGAGAGATTAATTCGAGGTCTAGGAGATTAATCTCTTGTTGAAGCTGCCTGGGCAACAATTCGGTCTCCACCGGAGTCCGTAGTCTTTGGGTTTCGCTCAAAGCGTGCGCTACTCAATTGGCTTTACGGATGGTAAAGGATTTCACAATCGTAGTCCTTCACAAGTTCAAGCCATCGTCTATGTCTCATATTAAGCTCCTTCTGCGTGAAGAAGTACTTTAGGCTTTGATGGTCTGTATAAATTTGGCATTGAACCCCATATAGTTAATGCGTCATAACTTGAGCGCCAAAAACTATTTGCGGCTAACTCAAGATCATCGTTGGGTAATTACGCTCATGATCCTTCGGGTTGTCGAGATGCGTAAGCAATGACCTTGCCATTTTGCATCAACACGGCTCCTAGTCCTGTCTTTGAGGCATCACTTTGAGATGTCAAATTTTTCTCCCTCTTATGGGATCGTGAGTCTTGGAGCACTAATTAATCTTCTTTTGATCTCTCTCAAAACTGTTCACATCCACCTGTCCATTCATACCTTCTATCTTTTTCGGTTAAAAGGCGGTGAGAGGGCGCAAGGCGAGCAAATCCCTCCACAAACCTTCCGTAATACCCCGCCAATCCTAGGAAACTTTGAATTTCCGTAACACTCTTTGCAACTGGCCACTTCTCAACCGCTTCAACCTTTGCTGGATCCACGGTGATTCCTTCCTTAGATACTACATGTCCGAGGAAGTGGACTTTATCTAACCAGACCTCGCACTTAGAAAACTTCGCATATAGCTTATGTTTCTTCAACGTGTGTAGTGCGATCCTCAAATGTTCTGCGTGCTCCTGTGGATCTCGTGAGTATATAAGGATGTCATCGATAAAAACAATAACAAACTTATCTAAATACTCTCTCAAGACTCGTTCATAAGGTCCATAAACATTGCATTTGGGGCATTTGTAAGTCCAAGCGGCATCACTAAGAATTCGTAGTGTCCATACCGAGTTACGAATGCCGTTCGGAAATGTCTTCTTCTCTAATCTTGGTGATGATACCCGATCAAGGTCTATCTTCGAAAACGTGGTAGCTCCCTTCAACTGGTCGAACAAGTCATCGATTCGTGGCAGCGGGTACTTGTTCTTGATGGTGACTTTGTTGAGCTCTCTATAATCTATGCACATCCAAGCGCGCCGTCCTTCTTCTTTTGACAAAGAGGACCGGAGCTCCCCCATGGCGAGAAACTCGGTGCGATGAAGCCTTTGTCTAACATTTCTTGGAGTTGAACCGCAACTCTTTCTGGGTTCCACTGGAGCCATCCCTGTCACGGTGCTTTGGATATTGGTGCGGTGCCGGGAGAAGCTCTATCTCAAATGGAGGAAGTCCGGGTAGTTCCCTCCGAAAAACGTCTAGGAACTCCTTGACTATGGGAACGTCTTTGGTTGATGTTTCCCTCTTGGTTCCATCCACCACATACGCCAAATATCCAAAGGTGCATCCGCTAGACATCAATCGTCGGGGCTTCTAGGGAACTAATAAAACGTCTGGTGTCCCCACGACGTGGAACCCATGTACTCAAACATTTGTTCTCCTTCTGACTGAAAAACTACCCTTTTCTTTCTACGGTCTATTGTAGCATTATACTTTCTTAGAAAATCCATTTCTAGGATCACATCATAATCTACTAAGTTCAGTACAACTAGGTCTGCACTTAGTTCTCTTCCTGCTATCTCTACTAGTACGTGACGTAACCAGTAACTAGACAACAACGCATCACCTGATGGTTGTGCTGTCTTAAAGGCTTGCCCTATCCCCTCTAGATTTTGCAATGTTATGCTCCACACGTATTGCCCGATTCACTAGATCGGCTACCGTGGTTGGTGGATACTCCCCACTTTCCACAACGGTGGCTATATCTCCTCGGAGCATATTAAGCATCCTCCTAACCTTCTCTTCCTCTGTTGGAACCAAGCGAGGACATAGTCGTATAGCCCGATCAAATCGTCGGCATGCTTCTACAACCTATCTGGTCGCCCCTTAAAATTGTTGAACTCATTACATTTGAGTCTTCAGGGCTTCTAAGTTGTAATACTTACGGTTAAATTCCCATAGGAATTCATCCCACAACATCATCTCACATTCCTTATGGGCAAAGACATTGATTCCCACCAATAGCGGGCATCTTTCTTTAATACAAAAGCGGCGCACTGAATCTTCTCCTGTCGGTGAGTTCCATAAACTCAAACACCATGCGAATGGATGCTAACCATTCCCTCGCTTGAGTGGATACATTGATCCATCGAACTCTGGAGGTGCCATTCTCTTAAACCTTACATACAATGGTTCCCTTGGGACCATTTCTCGATGCCCCATCTCACCCCTTCATCGGCTCTTAGGGTTCAACCCTCTGCGGGTTGCTCAGGTTGGGCGGCTTGTCTTTGGAACCGCCCATGAGGGGGTGCTCCTCCAACTTTCTTGACCCTGTATCAACTAGGTAAGCAATTCTCGTAACTGTCTGCTTTCCTCAGCCTGGGCTGCTATTTGCCCCCTCAGATCTGCTACTTCTTCAGCTAGGTCTGGTGCTAGAGGATTTTGTTCTGCTTGTGTTCTCTTTTGACGTGTACGAACCATGTTGCTGTGTCTATATTAATCAAAAGAGCAACATCGTTAGTCTAAGTGCAAAAAGAACCGCTTCAAAAGTTCCTTGACTTGCAATACTCTAAACTATCATTCATTCTCATATCAACTAGCAAAATATACATTCTATATGTTCTCCTATTATGCATGCCCCATATCATGCATATCACATCATATACAAATCATCACAAAAGTAAAGGTTTTTAAGCCTTTCATTCATATCTATTATGTATGTCCCATTCCATACATATCACATCATACATAAAACATCATTAGTCTAAGTTTCTCAATACTATTTACATAACCTTGCATCATATTTAAATAAATAAGACGCGAAGTCCTAACTTAATCCTCATCATCTAAGTGTTCCTCAGGATCCTCCTCCGGATCCTCCTCGGGGTCTTCCTCCGAATCCTCCTCGGAATCCGACTGAGGGTTACCACTAGCTTCCTCACCAACGGTCCCAACGTAGGTCCATCTTCGCCGAACGGCCATAGGCTCGTCCGCTGCCTCTATCTCGGGTCTCGGTCGTTGTCGAGAGGTAGTGGCTTCCGCGTCATGTCTCTGTAGGATCTTATTGTGATTTATATATGAAAAATCAATTGAACAACAACAATATTGTAGGCGGAATTTCAAAAAATTTTATCATATCCATTTAATTCAAAATTAAACGTAAACCACAACGAGAGATACATGCATGATATATGTTTATTGACAAAGTATTAGAATATCTCACATACCTTTGTGACGATTGAATTAAATGACCGCAAGGATCTTGTCTCACTATCTCACGTTCCAAGATGGAGAATTGCCGTGAAACAAGATCGTTGTTTATTGCCACGATCACACCAAAAACCACTCGTTGATTCAAGGCTATGACTCTACGATTTTTAGGATGAGAGAGTGGGCTCTTTTCAAAAACCTAAGGAAACAATTTCCTTCTATTTTGTCTCTACAAAATCCGGCCACCCCTAAGGAAAAGTGTGATCTCTTTTTCTTTTCTCCAAAAGACTCTCTCCTAGGGTTTTCAATAATATCCTTATATAGGAGAAAATTCAAAAACTCAAACCCTAGATGGGATTTTTGAATTTCTCCTTAACCCTAGGATTGAAACCGAAAATCCATACATGGCTTAGGGATTTCGAATTTCCTTCCCCTATTTGAGCAAAATTCGAAATCCCCTTATGGCAAGGGATTTCGAATTTTCCAAAAAATAATATATCACTTTTCTCTTTCCTTTAGTTGCCAAATAAAATCATGTTTAAATTTCATTTTGAATTTTAAATTAATCTCCATTAATTTCGAAATTCAAAACTCATTCCTTTTATTTTTCAATTATCAAATAAATGAAAAATAACACAATGAATTTAAACACAATTATCAGTTTCTGTTTTTCCCATTTATTAGAGCTAGCCTTGAGACCGAATGGACCCACATGAACAAAGCTAACAGTCATAATCGGATTCGATTGCCCGATCAATCCTAAGACTGCGAATATCTATTTTAAACTATATCGAGAAGAGTTTGTCCGGTAGGTTCCCCGACTCTTCTTTTTCGTTAGTAACGGTTTATGGACTAAGCAATATTACTAACACTCTTGAGTATGTGTCAAAACATAACTTTATCTTATTTTATAAAATCAGCAAAATAATAATGTCTTACATTTGTCATTTCATAAATAACAAATTACATCCCACTTTATGGACACATTTCCAACAGTCTCCTAATACGGGTATTGGAAAACGGGAAGTCTCGCCTAACCGCCGTTGGCCGTGCCCTTTCCTCTAACAGCTGGCGCTCACAATGCTTCGCCTCGGCGATAAATTGTGTGAGGGTCTGATCCGATTGCGGAACTAGCCGACGCTGGTACTCTTTCATCAGACCTCTCCATAGGATCTGACACCGCTCCTCCTCACTTAGATTAAAAATTCGATTCGGAGCTAGTACCTCTGTCAAAACTCTCACTATATAGGCTACAACAGCCTCATCCGATCTCATACTCGCCTTCTCGGCTTGTATGATAAACTCTCAAGCTTGGGTGTAGGTCACGGCTACACTCACCTGACACTGTGTCTCTCCACTCTGCTGTGGTGCCAACTCTGATGGCATGACCTGGGGAAGAAACTGATGCTTCAACATGTGGCAAAACTCCTCCCATTGCATCTCTGCTATTTCGTCCTCATCCAAAGCTAGCCAAAAAAAAAAATTAGGGCATTGCCCTCCTTGACTTCGGCATTGCGAGTACAATCCACTCCTCTCGAGCTATGTCACGGGCTCGCATCACATACTCGACACAGTGCGGCCAATCCCTAATTCTAGAGGGATGTGAAAGCCCATCAAGGAAGGTGGATTACGGTGTAGAACCTAGGCGTGGCTTGACACGTAGTCAAAATAACTTTCCTTGCTCGGTGTGCGGCTGGGCGCCATGGGCTCTCGAGCCCTTAACTCCCGATCCCTTTGGTGGATGGCTACATCTAGCGAGGGGTGGGTGCCGACCTTTTCTGTTTGTCGGGAACCGTGACATTAGAAACATTCTTACCCGTCCCCACAGCGTATTCTCTTGTGGTGTGGGCGCTAACCCGAGGATGATGGATATGATTGATCCATTAGTACTGTTCTGTCTTGCCAAAAGAAATAAGCAATTCTCGGTTTAGCTCATAAACTAATTTACGGATTGCTTGAAGCATAGGTGTGGGACTTGTCATGGCGGGGTAGGAGCGCCCGCCTCACGATACCAGCGATGGCGCCCCACGCCCCCTCATGGCCTTGATCGCCGTTCCTTATACTACTACTAATGGGCTAAGTTATAGTCTAATTCATTATTCATTGTTAGACTATTGTCTCTTTAATTTACGTTCAAATGCGGGTAAATTTTTTTTTCTTTACATTAACCCTCAGGTCTTAACATGTTATGTTGATACTCTAATAACACATCTTGCTATTACTTTAAAGATTCGGTATCATACTAGTTCCCGAAACTTGTCTTAACTTATTACAAATTTGTTCTTTACTAAGACAATGGTTGTAATATCTTCTTCTTAGAACTAAACATACATACTATCATTCTATATTACATTAATTTGCAATGAATTTAATTTCTAAGCGAGCGTAGTAAAGACCACTCCCGTGCACCCATGACATTTCCGCCACCCTTGCCTCCAAGATGTCCATCAAGCAAACCACTATATGACTGGCTGCTTACCTTTGTTACCTGCAGACACGTAGTAAACCGATGAGCTAACGCTCAAAGAAGTATAAACATGCATACATCATAAACTAATAGAAATTACATTAAGAGTTATGATGCGAATATGCTCGTGTGAAACATGCTTTAAACTACTTTCTATCTTTCTGTTCTTACTTTCATTGGGTGGTTGATTCGCCCAAACGTGTTGAAAATAAAGCGGTCGCGGTAGTACGCTTAGGGGCGGTCGTATCCACAAGGAGGTGACAAATTAAACAAGAAAAGATTAGCAAATAAAAAGCTTTAGGAGATAAATAATAAAGTAAAAAATAAAAGAGAATGGAATTTTTGTTGAGAGGTTAAAGTTAAAGAAAAATATAGGAGAAAATTATATTTAAAAGTGGTAAAGGTATCGAGATTCCCTATATGCTTGGTTCACCCAAATGAATTTTGATCATTGAGATTACTCAATTGAAAGTTTCACATCCCAAACTAACAATCGGAAAATAAATATTTGAAGAACATGTGAATTAAAATGTATTCGAGTAAATAAAATCCTAACGTTTAGAACTAGGAAAAATTATCTTATGAGAAATCTAAGAGCGACAATATACCGTTGGCAATATTGCAGTAAAAGACTACTCATAAAACAATACCAATCAATATATAATATAATGCAACAATCACATAAAAAGAGCTTGACTAGATTTATATGAAAGTTGACAATAAAATATATTGATAAGAGGAAGAAATATAATAAAAGAAAATTATTTACTCAAATGTATAAAACTTACAAATCACTGGAGAATCAAAATCCAAACAAGTTCACTACACATATAGGATCATCTCTAACCTCACCTAAATATTTTAGCCTAACTTGTACATAATTCCCATAAAATTCTAAAAAGAAAATATGAGAATAAGAACAAGAAGATGAGAAAAAAAATTATATAAAAATTTAAGCTCTAGAATCAACAACATAAACACTTTAACATGACCCTATTTATAGAGTTTCTTTAGGGCTTGTAAACAAAACATTCAGCCTAAGAATAACATAAGGACGTTTTTTTATCAACATAAATTGGATTTACAAGGCTTTATGCGGAGATTGAATGTTGTTATCCGCTGATACTCACGGAACAAAAACGGAATGAAGAATCCTAACGGGTAGGACACGGGCGCATGGAGAAGGAAACGTTATTGTGCACGGGACACGTGGTCGAGATGATTCATGGAAAGGAACAGCTTATCGACAACCCATCCGCCGCCAAACGGGCGGACGCCGATTGGGAGGAGGTTGCGACGGGGACCCACGCAGAAGAAATGCAAAGTCGGGCCGAGACGCTGGCGCCGCGATTTGGCGGAAAACAAAGGGCCGACGCTGCGGACACACGGCGGATCGATATTGGCGAGCCGCCGCGATCACGGGACCCACGCGAGAAGAAAAGGAAATCGCCCGACGCGCGGAGGCAACTCGCCGGGGACGCGTCAGGCGCGCTAATCGCGCGCGGTGGGATTGTGGGTCCCACCGCCGGCGCCGGGCGTAGGGCGACACTTGGCGGGTGGTTTCTTGTGTGCGGCTCGACCGGGCTCTACCGGTGATGGGTGGAGTGCTAATGGGCAATTTGGGCTTTCTTGGGCTCAACTTTTGGGTTTTGCTTGGTAAACTAGCCCAAATTCAATTGTTTTCTTCAAAAATCTGAAAAATAAAATAAACTAAATTAAAATCAAATACTTCCACATAAAATTAATTCCATGAAAATATTTAATTAAAATCTAATTTATCTAACAATTATGAACAATTTAAGTGCAAATTTGTGCACTTATCACAACCCCCAACCAGCATATTGCTAGTCTCTAGCAATTCAAGCGAAAGAAAAATCATGTCAAGTTGAAAATTCAAATCAAAACTAGCAAAATCACCTGAGCAGTCAAACAAAACATTAGTAAGTGATCAGAAAATGCTATCAAAACTACTTCAGTTATAACTCCAGAGTCGTGTGTGTGTGCACCAAACCGTATCCCTCTTACCACAGTCCATAACACAAATAGCATCGATATATTCACCAAGAAAAAGTCTCAACTCCATTTACCTCACGGGTGTCGGAAATATTTTAATGCAAAGGGTTTTCACTCATGGAGTTGGAATTCAATCAGTCAACGCTCAAGTGAGAGAAGGCAATTTAAGGACATGCTAATAAACAAACATTGATCAAATGATAGGCAGATCACATGTTTGGAACAATCCATCACTCAAACCATAAATAAGCTTTTGGGATTTCATTCTGGTCAAAAAGAAGATCTCATAAACACACAAAGAGCCGAAAAATACAAATAAATAAACACACTCTTTTTTTTTTTTTTTTTTTTTTTTTTTTTTTTTAAGGCAAGAGACAACATACATTTGATGAAACTGATGTAGTAGGCATTCTTTTGACTGGTTGCTATGCAGCGAAAGATGTGAGTACAACCAAACTACATAAACATTGATGATAAAATGCTGCTCTTGCTCTCTCTTTTTTTCTTTTTTTTTTTTTTTTTTTCTTTTTATGGTAAAAGACAAAAGAAAAATGATAAATATTTACAACACATGGCTCAATTCTAAAAATTATTCCTAACCAGAAATCATCCCTCAAGCAAATGTCACAAGTCAAGAAATGGTGCTCCAATAATGACTCAACCAACTCAAAAGATCAATGAAAGTTCAAAAAGCTGTTTTCTCAACTCTCACAACTCACCAAAAATAAAAACTTAATCTCAGGAATTTTTCTCAACTAGATGTGTTAACAACCATCTTACCACAAGGTCTGGCATGTGCTCAAAAATAACTCTGGAAATCATTTCTTGGTAATTAAGATAGCAAAAACTGACTCAAACCAAAAATTTTGTCATCATACTCAGATAATCTCGCAAAAAATTTTGATCCAATATAACAACAAGACAAAAATTAATCTCACGCATGAATATGCTCACCACCCCCAACCCAAAAGGAGACAGTGTCCTCAATGTCTAAAAATATAAAATGCGAAGAGAATAGGGAAAGAGAACACCTGGATGATGAGCGTGCCACATAGGAACCGAGTCGGCCTGAATTGACTCTCCAAAACACACAAATAAAACAAACTGAAAAACACACCGAAACACAAAAGAAAACACAAACAAAATAATGTACAGTAAAGTAGAAGCAAACTACTCAAGGATGGTAAACCGGAGCCATGAGAGTGATCTCTTCAGGCTGGCTTACCCGATCGATGTAATGCTTCAGACGCTGGCCATTTACTCTAAATACTCTCCCGTCACTTGGATCCTCGACTTCTTGACCCGTTGGGAAAGACTTGTTTAACCACAAATGGACCAGTCCACGCGACCTCAACTTACCTGGGTGGAGATGCAAGCGAGAGTCATAAAGATGCACCCGCCGATTCGGCTCAAAATTCTTTCTCGGGATCCGCTTATCATGTGCCGCTTTCATCTTTGCTTTGTAGATCCTAGAATTGTCATAAGCATCATTCCTTAGCTCCTCAATTTCGACAATTTGGAGCTTTTCGATTAATACCTGCAGAACTGAGATCGAAATTAAGGGCTTTGATAGCCCAATAAGCCTTATGTTCGAGCTCTACAGGTAAATGACAAGCTTTCCCAAAGACAAGCCTGTAGGGAGACATCCCAAGATGAGACTTGTAAGCAGTACGGTATGCCCAAAGAGCGTCAAGAAGACGTGAAGACCAATCCTTACGGTCGGGATTTACCGTCTTTTCTAGAATCTGTTTAATCTCCCTATTTGCCAACTCAGCTTGACCATTGGTCTGTGGATGATAGGCAGTCGCAACTTTATGAACTACACCATATTTGCGCATGAGAGCTTCAAAAGATCGGTTGCAAAATTGAGTGCCTTGATCACTGATGATAGCACGTGGAGTACCAAACCTAGATAACACATTCTCTTTCAAGAACTTCACAACTGTTGCGTTATCATTGGTTCGACATGGCACGGCTTCAACCCACTTGGAAACGTAATCCCACGGCGAGGAGGATGTAAAGGTACCCAGAAGAAGGTGGAAATGGTCCCATAAAGTCGATCCCCCAACAATCGAATATCTCTATCACAAGAATTGGGTTCAAGGGCATCATATGGCGTCGGGAAAGAGCACCTAACTTTTGACACCTCACACAAGAACGACAAAACTCATTAGTGTCCTTGAACAAAGTGGGCCAATAAAGACCACACTGCAAGATTTTTGCGGCAGTCTTCTTCACGGAGAAGTGACCACCACAGGCATCGTTATGACAGAAGTTCAAAACACTCAGAATCTCGTCATCAGGAATGCAACGCCTCATGATTTGGTCGGGGCAGTACTTGAATAGGTATGGATCATCCCAAAAGAAATTACGCACCTCGACCAGAAACTTGCGCTTATCTTGTGCATTCCATTGGAAGGAAGTTCTTTGGTCACCAAGTAATTGACGATGTGAGCATACCAAGGCAACTTAGTGACGCCGAAAAGATTTTCATCGGGGAAGTTATCGCGGATGGCGGGGCCATCGGGCGGGATCATTGGTCGAGTCGGGGCGGATGATCGGCAACGACATTCTCGACACCTTTCTTGTCCTTGATGGTCAAGTCAAATTCCTGCAATAGAAGGATCCACCTAATTAATCGCGCCTTAGCATCCTTTTTGGAAAGGAGATACTTGAGGGCGGCATGATCTGTAAAAGGCGGTGATGGGTGAACCGATCAAATATGCACGGAACTTGTCAAGTGCAAAGACCACAAATGAGCAATTCTTTTCAGTGGTTGAGTAATTCATTTGAGAACTATTTAGAGTTCTACTCGCGTAATACACAACAAAGGGCTTCCTTCCTTCGTTGACCAAGGACGCCCCCACAAAGATAATCGCTTGCGTCACACATGATCTCGAATGGTAAGCTCCAATCCGGTGGTGAATGATGGGGGCGGAAGTCAATTTTACCCACGAGTGTTGAATGCATCCTCACACCTAGACGTCCACTCAAAAGCGGCATCTTTGGCTAGGAGGTTACATAGTGGATGAGAAATCGTTGAGAAATTCTGTATGAACCTCCTATAAAAACCAGCATGCCCTAAAAATGACCGAACTTCTTTGACAGTCTTTGGGGTGGGCAAATTGGAGATGAGTTCAATCTTAGACTGATCAACCTCAATCCCTCTTTCTGAGACTACATGCCCCAAGACTATGCCTGATGGTACCATGAAGTGGCACTTCTCCGATTAAGCACAAGGCCTTTCTCCTCACATCTTGTCAAAACGACTTCTAAGTTGAGAAGGCACGAGTCAAAGGAGTGAAAAAGCGGTCAAGTCATCCATAAACACTTCCATGCATTTCTCGACCATGTCGCTAAAAATGCTCATCATACACCTCTGGAAGGTGGCTGGTGCATTACACAGCCCAAATGGCATACGCCGAAAGGCATAAGTTCCAAAAGGACAGGTAAAAGTAGTCTTATCCTGATCCTCTAATGCGATCTCGATCTGATAATAACCTGAGTAGCCATCAAGAAAGCAATAGTAAGGATGTCCAGCCACACGTTCTAGGATTTGGTCGATGAATGGAAGCGGGAAGTGATCCTTGCGGGTGGCGGCGTTCAGCTTTCGATAGTCAATGCACATGCGCCAACCCGTCACAGTCCTTGTGGGAACAAGAGCCCCTTTCTCATTTTCCACCTTTGTTACCCCAGATTTCTTGGGCACTACGAGTTGGATGACCCACTTGCTATCGGCGTTGGATAAATGATTCCTGCATCCAAAAGCTTCAAGACTTCATTTTTCACGACCTCTTTCATCGTCGGGTTCAATCTCCTTTGGGGATCCTTCGTGGATTAACCCCATCTTCCAAGTTAATGTGATGGGAGCAAATTAAGGGGCTAATACCCTTAATGTCGGCAATCGTCAACCTAATCTTTGATTTGTGTTCACGTGACATGTCAACTAACTTATTTGCTCTTGAAATGCATCAAGTTTAGGCGAAATAATGACAGGAAAGGTATCACCAGCTCCCAGGAAGACATGTTTCTGATTCTCAGGTAGTTGAGCCAGCTTGAGGTTTGGAGTCTCTTCGGTGGATGGTTTTGGCTTTTCTTTTTCTCGAGGTAGCTCTTCAAAGCGTGGTTGCCAAAACTTGGTTCCTTTGCCTTGTGAGTCTTTGAAAATGGTAACATTGTTGGCCAACTCACAAGGACCGGAACTCTCAGATTCAGAAATGCGGAGGAAATCGTCAAGATCATCAGAATTGCTACATAACTGAACCTCCTCCGAGAGGCAGGTGTGTCAATTAGAAACGTTTGGTAACACTTTCGTCATAAATCACGTGGTTGCTGCGACGTGAAAAATATTCACCTCCAAAGTCATGTGCCCAAAGGATATCTTCATCAGACCATTCCTGCAGTTGATGAGAGCATTGGCTGTAGCAAGGAAAGGTCTTCCGAGGATAATGGGAATCTTGGACTCCATACTCACCACGGATTGAGTATCCAAGACTAGAAAGTCAACGGGGTAATAGAACTTATCAACTTGAACCAAAACATCCTCCACTATCCCCCGAGGCTTCTTAATCGATCGATCAGCCAGCTGCAGAACCACGGATGTGGGCTTAATTTCTCCAAGACCAAGTTGCGAGTAGATAGAGTATGGCATGAGGTTAACACTCGCTCCTAGATCAAGCAAAGCTTGGCTGAACTCATGTGTCCCAATCTGACAGGAAATTGTGGGACAACCAGGATCCTTATACTTGGGCGGTGTTTTTACGGTCGATCACCGCACTTACATTACATCAAGAATCTTTGTCTTCTTGACATGGTGCTTCCTTTTTTATAGTGCATAGATCCTTGATAACCTTAGCATAAGCGGGCACTTGCTTGATAACATGAAGCAAAGGAAGATTAATCTTCACTTGAGTCAAGTGCTCTAGGATCTCACTTTGGTGTTCGGTACTTTCCCGGTTGGACGCAGAGCTTGGGGAAAAGGCACCTTTACGGAACATTCGTTGGCTCATCTTTCTCGGGGACAACTTCCTTACTACTCGAAGTGGTTGCACTTGTTGATGGTTCTTCCATAATCTTACCACTACAGTAGTGATGGCATTCACCTCCTTAACATTTTGATTATCGAACATGAGGTTTTACGCCATATGTTGACCCTTTGGGTTTAAGCGAGCTTGTGAAGGGAACTGCCCGCGTTCTTGAATAGCCAAAGCTCCGATCGACCGTGATTTGACTCTTCATTTCTTTACTTTCTTCCACCATTTGCGTGAATAGTGATTCAAACTTACGGTTCGTCTTACTCTGCACCTCAATAAAAGATTGCAAGGTGTTCTCAAGAGAACTCCTTGGCTGTTGCTATTTAAGTGTATTGGGGTGCGAGAATACACGCTTTGGTGGTTGCGGTTGTTGCTTTCGGTTCTCCTTTGTCCTCCGGATGGTTGCGCTTGGTTGGAATCTCTCAAGCGAAGTTTGGATGGTTTCTCCAACCAGGATTGTATGTGTTAGAGAAGGGTTTGTTGTATGCCCCTAAGGCATTGCATTGCTCCTCATAAAGCCCTCTCATTTCACCATAAGCAGGACAATCCTTGGCTAGATGTTCCATCCCACCACAGACAAAGCATGGCTCATGTGTCTCTGCCCTTGCGACCGTATGGATTCCTCTACCTTCTTTGCCTTTGAGGGCCTCGATTTGCCTTGTCAAAGATTCGACTTGGGCTTTGAGGTTGTCCTCCTCCCTTAATTGATAGATTCCAACTGGTCGGGACCTATTGGTGCTGTCAGTAGCACTTGGACCAGTCCATGTATGGGCTTTCTCGGCTAACTCATTGAGATACTCAAAAGCCTCCTCGGGATCCTTTTTGAGAAACTCACCATTGCACATCATCTCCACAAATTGGCGCTCTCGAATCGTGAGTCCTTCATAGAAATAACCGACGAGGCGCCAATTCTCGTAACCATGGTGAGGGACACGATTTTAACAGATCCTTGAACCGTTCCCAAACTTGATATAGAGTTTCATTGTCCTTTTGGGTAAAGGTCGAGATCTGTCGCTTTAGACCATTGGTCTTATGGTGAGGGAAATACTTGTTGAAAAATGATGTCGTCATTTCTTCCCAAGATCCAATAGACCTAGGTCGCAGAGAATACAACCAGCTTTTAGCCTTGTCCTTTAAAGAGAAAGGGAAAAATTTCAATCGCACAGAGTCCGCGGCTTCAGCTCGGTTGTGGAAAGTGGCCACCACTTCTTCAAACTCCCTTATATGCACGTATGGATTCTCGTTTTCTAACCCATGAAAGGTCGGCAAGAGTTGGATCATGCCCGGCTTGAAATCCAAATTCGCATATTAGGGGAAACATTATGCATGACGGAGTGGCCGTGCGTGTAGGATGAAGATAATCGTTCAACGTCTTTTCTTTGGACCTCCTCGATTTGAGCCATCGCGAATGGATTTCCAAGCGCTAATGAGGCTGGGGTCGGGGGACTAGGCGTGTGGGAAGAAACTTCACTAGGGTTCTCGGTCTTATTGCGAATCTCCTAATTCATCTCTATAACGATTCATTCACTTTACAACGTTTCTCTTTTTTTTTTTTTTTAAATTTTTTTTTTTTTTTTTTTATTTTTGAAACAAAGAAAACAATAATGTAGAACCCATGAATCGAAACCCTAAGAGTGCTCCGGGAAAGATTGGTGGGGCGAGGCCTCCTTAAAACCAACCTCCTAGGCAGAACAACGTTCCCGGGAAAACCGGTGGCGTAGAACGCTAACAGAGGAACCAGCCTCCTAGGCAGAACTCCCTTAGTTTGTACTTTTCAACGTTTCCACAAAATTGCTTGAAAAATTTATTAAGTTTTATGACGTATTTTATGACGTGTTTTATGAAATGTTAAATGTTAGATATTAGTACCCTAAGTTAATACTATTCTAAAACCTAAGGTTACACAAATTATGAGAAATTAAGAGTCCTAATTTAATGTCTAAATTGGTCACCTAAAAGTCACAACCTAAAAATTAACTCTATTTATTAATACCAATTATGAAATATTAAATTAGGCTATTCAAGACCATTAAGAAATAAATAAAGGAGAAAATTAACATTAATTAATAAAAAAAAACTGATAAAAAAAATAAATAAATAAAATGAAGATTGTAATTCTAAATTAATCAAAACAAGCAACGGAACTGACACAAAACCCAGAACAAACTGGAAATAAAGCTACCAAAAGGTCAAAAAAAAAAAAAAAAAAAAAAAAAACTACGTGAAAAGAACAAAATGCAAAACGTTTTTTTTTTTTTTACCAACAAATATATATAGACAAAAAGTCAAAGCAAGAAACATTTTAAAAGAAAGAGAAAGAATAAGGACAACAAGGGCGAAAGTGGAGAAAGAATACAAAACACAAAACAAAACCGACAATGGTAAAATGCTTTTAAACCAACGGTTAACTCTCACAACTCCACCGACCGGACAAATAAAAATGGACAAAATTATTCACCAATAACTCACAAACGACACGGAAACCACAAACACAATGGAGACCCAGACAACGTTTTTTTTTTTTTTTTTTTTTTTTTTTGAACGTGCCAAATAAAAAAAATAAATAAAAAAAAAAATAAAAGATGAATAGTACCTACCTCTTTGGCTAATTATCTCTTGAACAATCTTGTTGACGCACCTCCCGGCAGCGGCGCCAAAATTTGATTACGCCCAAACGTGTTGAAAATAAAGCGGTCGCGGTAGCACGAGTTAGGGCGGTCGTATCCACAAGGAGGTGACAAATTAAACAAGAAAAGATTAGCAAATAAAAAGCTTTAGGAGATAAATAATAAAGTAAAAATAAAAGAGAATGGAATTTTTGTTGAGAGGTTAAAGTTAAAGAAAAATATAGGAGAAAATTATATTTAAAAGTGGTAAGGCGTCGAGATTCCCCTATATGCTTGGTTCACCCAAATGAATTTTGATCATTGAGATTACTCAATTGAAAGTTTCACATCCCAAACTAACAATCGGAAAATAAATATTTGAAGAACATGTGAATTAAAATGTATTCGAGTAAATAAAATCCTAACGTTTAGAACTAGGAAAAATTATCTTATGAGAAATCTAAGAGCGACAATATACCGTTGGCAATATTAAAGAAAAGACTACTCATAAAACAATACCAATCAATATATAATATAATGCAACAATCACATAAAAAGAGCTTGACTAGATTTATATGAAAGTTGACAATAAAATATATTGATAAGAGGAAGAAATATAATAAAAGAAAATTATTTACTCAAATGTATAAAACTTACAAATCACTGGAGAATCAAAATCCAAACAAGTTCACTACACATATAGGATCATCTCTAACCTCACCTAAATATTTTAGCCTAACTTGTACATAATTCCCATAAAATTCTAAAAAGAAAATATGAGAATAAGAACAAGAAGATGAGAAAAAAAATTATATAAAAATTTAAGCTCTAGAATCAACAACATAAACACTTTAACATGACCCTATTTATAGAGTTTCTTTAGGGCTTGTAAACAAAACATTCAGCCTAAGAATAACATAAGGACGTTTTTTTTTATCAACATAAATTGGATTTACAAGGCTTTATGCGGAGATTGAATGTTGTTATCCGCTGATACCACGAACAAAACGGAATGAAGAATCCTAACGGGTAGGACACGTGGCGGCGGAGAAGGAAACTTATTGTGCACGGGACACGTAATGAGATGATTCGCGAAAGGAACAGTTGGCCGACAAACGCATCTGCTCGCCAAACGTGGCGGACGCTGATTGGGAGGAGGTTGCGACGGGGGACCCACGCAGAGAAGAAATGCAAAGTCGGCCGAGACGCGCGGGCGCCGCGCATGGATTTGGCGGAAAACAAAGTGGCCGACAGCGTGGGACACGGGCGGATCGATATTGGCGAGCTGCCGCGACGCGGGACCCACGCGGAGAAGAAAAAGGAAATCGCCTGACGCGCTGCGGAGGCAACTCGCCGGGGACGCGGCCGGTGCGCTAATCGCGCGGGTGCGGGGACGGTGGTCCCACCGCGCGCGCCGGGCAGCAGGGCGACACTTGGCGGGTGGCTTGAGGGGCGCGGCTCGACCGGGCTCGGGTGGCCGATGGTGGAGTGCTAATGGGCGAATTTGGGCTTTCTTGGGCTCAACTTTTGGGTTTTGCTTGGTAAACTAGCCCAAATTCAATTGTTTTCTTCAAAAATCTGAAAAATAAAATAAACTAAATTAAAATCAAATACTTCCACATAAAATTAATTCCATGAAAATATTTAATTAAAATCTAATTTATCTAACAATTATGAACAATTTAAGTGCAAATTTGTGCACTTATCACTGGTCTAGTCGGAATCTCTACTCTGTGAGATTTCCCTCCCTTGCGGAGGCCGACGACCCGTCGCCCTTTTACTTTTCTTGGCTCATTACTTCTTTGTCTGGTCAAGTCAGAATCTCTACTCTTTGAGATTTTCCTCCCTTGCGGAGGCCGACGACCCGTCAGTCTTTTAACTATGCATAAGGGTAACCATATGTCGCCCTTCTGAAATCTAGAGCATTAAGCCCTCCAAACATGTATAATCACATGTAATCACATAGACTTAGGAACATAAGTAAATTAATAGTTCTAAGCCTAACTACAGCTTACTCGTGTCTAGACAAACATATATGTCTATACTTACCGTTAATCCGCTAGGATTCCCGCTTGCTGGAAGTTCTTTCTCGTTGCTTCGGCTCTCGTGCCAAAACCTATTCCATGGAAATAGGTATTAACCACCTATTTCAAGCATCAAAATTTCTCACACTTGGATTCCTAAATCCAATTTCAACTCATTTTCGAACTTAACCCCTCTAGGCCGAATTCTAGCTCAAGAGGCAAATTACACCTATTCATGTATCTCGGTTTCTGAATCTTAATCTATTCAATTCCGAGCTTTAAAACTGTTACTCATTCTCGAGAATCAAATTCTTAATTCGATGCTTACTAACTAGGTTTTTAGAAATTTCGGCAGAGTTTCGCCTTGTTTTTCTAGTTTCCGAGTTTTCAATAACTCGTTCTACTTCGATTCGGTGCACGTAGTCGATTCACATTCCACGAACACAATTTTCAACATAAAATGAACAACAACACTTTTTCTCCATTTCTAGGGTATTCCGATTTTTTTTGTGTTAATCCAAAAAAAAATTGTTCAATCCTTTCAATACTTGCACATTAAACTCCTATCGTAGTCCCGACAAAACCACGGTTTCATTTTTTCGCTTTTACGGATTTTTTCCGAGATGAGTTACTATTCATAAAAACGAAAAAAGCAAGCAGTTTCTCATGAAAAATCTGAAATCTTACCTTGAAAATTTGAGATTCTCCGCTAGAATGCCTCGGGTTATGTTTCTACCGGATGAGCGGAAGAAATTTTTAAAACGGGTGATTCCTTGATTTTCCCTTGATTTTCTCTCTTTTCTCTTTCTTTTCTCTATCTCTCGGCCACACTTAGAGAAAGAAGCAATTTTGGCTTCTAATGTCATCCGTAGGCCATTTTAAGTGTAATAGGTATATTATATTAATATTTCTAAAATATCTCACATTACTTTCTAGAATTAAATTAGAGAAATAACTTTAATTCCCACAATTTAATTCTACTAATTCTAATTAAGTTTAACACTTAATTTAAGTGGTTCCATGTTCCCCACATTTTTCTTGTCGAGACCAAACTTTCCATTTTTCAAAACGAGTCTCTTTCCGGTACCGATAATTTCACACCCGGTACAGGTTCTATACTGCTTTTCTGGACTGCCGAGCACCCTGGGTCAAATTTCTCATATTCAACCCACTTCTCTTGGGTATCTCAATAGTCAATTTCTTTTTCTGAAATTCTCATTTTAAACGATCCAGAATTGCCCAAAACGCGTACCCTCGCGGTACTCATTTTTTTTGCAGTTTCCCGCTTTAACTGACTCGGGAAAATTCTGTTTCAGGAACTTTTGCCATTTTCCTTACTTCTAATATTTCTACTCTTTTTCTAACTAGTCATTTGGTCATTTACCAAATATTTCAGTTTTTCATAACTAAAATATACCTGTTAAAATTTCTAACTTTTAACCGATATTTCACTATTCACAACTGATATTTACGAATTTTCTCTGTAAAAATATTCGTATTATAACTTTACACTTTTCGGGTGACTTTACCCCGTATATAAAGTTTCTACATATCACTTTCCTGATTACATCAATATTTCTATTACTTTCTGTTCCGGGAATAATTATGGTCAAATACCGGACTGTCCGAATTTGACTTAATATTTTCCCGGTCATTACACAAACATAAGCATACCATATAATACTAATCTAACTAACCTCAAAACACACAAAACTAACTTAAAACTCACACCCTTATTAAAAACCATAGCCTCAAAGGACCACAATTTACATCCATAATTTCAAGCTTAAAGTTGGCTAGAAAAAAATAATGGAGAAGAGTTCAAGAAATTACCCTTGAAGAGCACTCTCTTGAAAACCTTTGAAATCCTTATTTTCTCCTCCAACTTAAGCAAAGATTTATGGTGAGATATATGAAAACTTTTGAGTGTATGTGGACTAGAGGAAGGTTTGGTTTGATGAGGGAGAGTGGAGAAAATTTTGGAGGCTTGGAATTGTAGTGAATCCGGTTTTGGTGTGGAGAAGAAAAGAATAGAGTAAAAGTGAGGCCTAGCTTATGATGGCTCTATTTATAGACAAGTTGGTAATCATTTTTAACACCAAATCAACTCCATTAATCAACTAAATTTTTGGGTTAAAATCCCTTAAGCATGGCCGGTCTAAGTGGGAGAAAAGAAAGGGTAAGTATGCCATGATTTCTCTTCAACCACTTGTTGGAAATGTGTCTATAAAGTGGGATGTAATTTGTTATTTATGAAATGACAAATGTAAGACATTATTATTTTGCTGATTTTATAAAATAAGATAAAGTTATGTTTTGACACATACTCAAGAGTGTTAGTAATATTGCTTAGTCCATAAACTGTTACCAACGAAAGAAGAGTCGGGAAACCTGGGACAAACTCTTACGATACGGTTTAAAATAGATATTCTTGATCTTAGGATTGATTGGGCAATCGAATCCGATTATGACTCTTAGATCGAACCATGTGATGCTGGTCTCGGGGCATGGGAGTTGGACTCTGTGGTTGATCTAGACATGCTCGCAACATGTTGAATAGACCATGTGATTGATTAGGTTAGAGTAAAAACCGTTTACACAACTCTAAACCTAATCATCACAACTTAAGTATATTTGTATAATTATCTTAATCCTGAAGTGAATGCATAGCTCAACTTGGTATCTCATGATCTTTGATTCGCCAATGAGATTAGTTCACAGTTATTGAACGACATCTCGGTCATTGGGATCATGACAATATTAAGTTGGAGTTATGTGATTCACAGATATGGAATTCGTAAGAAATAATATCACCTCATGCTTTATTGACGGGTGTGTGAATAAATAAACCAGGCCTGGTATTCAATGATGATATTCATTGATTAAGACATCGTGACATGTACGAGACATCTTACGAACGTTTGTCTTTCTTATTCACGCTCATATAAAGGAGTTGAGGAAATAATGGTTAGAATGGTAAAACAGTAATATTATATACCATTCTGATCACTGATATTTACGAAGGATAATAATGCATTTACACTGTGGACCGTGTGATAAATTGTATCAACACCAAAAGAAAATTAGCGCACATGAATCGAGAGGTTATTCGGCGTCGAACTTTTAGTGGAGTTGTACGATGTCGGAATTAAATATGTCGATAACTTATAGGGATGACTTAGTCGAATATTGTAATTCCATAGCTTTGTTCATGTGGGTCCATTCGGTCTCAAGGCTAGCTCTTATAAATGGGAAAAACAGAAACTGATAATTGTGTTTAAATTCATTGTGTTATTTTTCATTTATTCGATAATTGAAAAATAAAAGGAATGAGTTTTGAATTTCGAAATTAATGGAGATTAATTTAAAATTCAAAATGAAATTTAAACATGATTTTATTTGGCAACTAAAGGAAAGAGAAAAGTGATATATTATTTTGGGAAAATTCGGAAATCCCTTGCCATAAGGGGATTTCGAATTTTGCTCCAAATACGGGAAGAAAATTCGGAAATCCCTAAGCCATGTAGGGATTTTCGGATTTCAATCCTAGGGTTAAGGAGAAATTCGAAAATTGTTAGCGTTTATGCCCTTAGGAATAAATGTAACAATTTTCTTCGCGACATTTTGACTATTAATAAAGATTTGTTTATTTCATATATCTTTGTATTGTCCTCTTTATGTTCATAATAGTTGAATGTATGATAAGCAAACAGAAAGTCTGAGACTGTCATTCTAAATCTTTAGATCATGCATGTAATGTGAAGAACATGCGGAAGACAAGAATCTAAAGATGATAGTCTAAATCTTATGATCCACAATCGAGGGAATAAAGTTGGGCGCTTTATTCATGTTAAGATTGTTATGTTGTCTACTTCCTAACGGAGACGGCTTGTCTTGGTCGTCGGAGGTGGGACTCCATGGGTAGAGACATTGATATAGTTTCTAATGGTGAAATCTATATCGGATCGGACCAAAGATGAATTGTTTTAATTAATAATTCTGTTTGAATAAAACAATTCACTTTTGACGAATTATATGTTGTCATCTTAATCACGAGATGGATGATGAACCCGTATACTTGACTTGTATCCTTTGATGTACTAAAGGGAGACACATCGACATTATGAAAAGGTACGCTTGCGGTGCATTGGGGATATGACTCGTGTATCGTAGATTCGTTATTCATAGATAGTGGAATCCATAGCTCCTATAAAGAGTCAATGATATCCTCTTATGCATTATCGGTGGATTGGAAAATACGAGCGCTCGGCCATTAGACTACTCTGTGTTATCTAATGGTTTCTTCGTTTGTAATAGTATGAATAGTGTTTTTCCAATGGTTTGATAATGGAACATAAGATAAATGTAATCGGGAAGGTAAAAGCAGAACTTGACCTCAAGTCGATTATGGATATCCTATGGGGATGATATACTAATATATTGAGTCATGGACTAGAGCTAATTAGAGCTTTGTAAATACGCTATATGAATCGATAGTTGACTCTAGGCTTTTAGTGGAATAGCGCTAGAGTTTTATAATCATGAGACAGACTTGTTGGTTTACAAGTAGCGTTGTGATTATAGGAGCTTGATTTATATATGTCCATCGGGTCCCTTTGCTAGCTCACTTAATTTCCTGTAACGATACGGTGTATTTCCTACATATTGGTAACTTGTGTTATTTCCGTAAAAGAGGTTCAAAGTTAATTCATGAGTGATTTATCGGGTGAATTAATTGATAAATTAATTCTAGATAAATTGGTTGAATTATTGTTTTAAGAGTTGTTTAATATGGGAAGACTATTATATGATTTGTTTTGATCGAGGCAATTTCTCTATTGGGTTGCTTGAATCAAAACCGAGGGCTCTATGCAAGTTTCCCATGTTGAAAAACTAGGAAAACAACTTTAAATCGATCTTGCGCATAAGGTTGACCGGTGGGTAGACCGGTCACTGGTCGACCGGTCCGGTCGACCCGGTCACAGGTCGACCGTGGGTAGACCGGTTTGTGAAGGACCGGTCGACCGGTGAGTTATAACGTCTCTGTCTCCGGTCGACCCGGTTGTAACGCCGTAACGCAGCGTCTTGATGTGGCAAAATCGACTCGACGTGCGATTAAATCTTTGGGAAACCTAATTGTTACGGAAGTATGACTTCCTAAAAAAAGTATAAATAGCCTATTAAGTCTCATTACTCAATAGATCACTTGAGAGACTTTTTGAGGCTATTGATAAGAGATTCAAGAGGAAAAATTGTTTAATTATCAAGAACAATTTTCTTTGGCTCTCTTGTGATTGGAAGGAGATTGAGAATACCAAGGGGAGATTAAACGAAGTGTGCCCACCAAGACACCGATCGTGGAAACGAGAATAGCAAAGAAGACCAGTTGGTTGAGGCTCTTCCGGTTCTTCGTTTGGGAACGCTTAAATCATCGGACGATGCGGTTTCACGAAATCTCAAAAGGTATGATTTAGATCTTTAGTATTTATGTTATATAGCATCATGAACATGTTCTTGTTTGGCTTTGACGTTGATTAAAATTTTAAATTCCTGCGCTTTTCGATGCCATTATTTTCCAACAATTGGTATCGAGCCATGGTTTTTGTTCATGATTATGCTATGTACATAGATTTGTGATCTAAAAATATCTCTTTTATGCTTGAATTGATATTTTTAGAGATGGCACTCTAGGGTTTCTATATTATGTTGTTGTCATGAATATATGGTGAATGAATGATTAAATAATTATTATTGGTTGTCATTTATGAATTATCAATGATTATTTATTATTTAATTTTTACGGTTATGGTTCCTTAGAGTTTAGAATGGTTGTATAGGAATTTGTTCTTTGCAATGTAATTAGATATGCGGCCTATCATCGCCGTTAGGGTTTATTTTATTTTCTCTAGTAGAAATTTTGTAAACCGAAAACGGTATAGGAATTTTTATGTAAAATTCTTGAAGGAGATTGAAGATGAAGGAGATGAAGGTATCTAATTTTTCCTTGGTTTATAAAATTGTTTTGTGTTTTTGAATAAATTGAAAAACGCTTTGATTTCTGAAAATCTGGGGTTCTTGTCAACGGGGGGCACGGAACGACCGCACCGTCGACCGGTTAGTGTCGCGGTCGGCCGCAGAGTATAACTACTCTGTCTCCGGTCGACCGGACCTAACGGGGACGAGTATACGATTTTGCAATTTTTGAGATTTTTTCAAGAAAACATGAAAAATAATTTTATGATAACGGAATTAGATTGTGATGAAGAATTCAAGGACAACCGGGAAGATTCAAGATGAAGAATCGATATATGTTTCGATTATTCTTTGTAATCTTTAATTTCTTTCTTTTTCTCTAGGATGGAACCATAATATTACGGTTATTATTATTATTATGCTTGTTGCCTAGCTTAATTGCTTTGTATGATTGCATATAATATGATTTGCTATATATGTGATAACATGTCATATAGAATAGGGAGTGCCGCTCATTAAAATTGTTCATGCATATTTCTTAACATAAAACCTTATTTTCCAAAAGATTGAGTGGGTGAGGGTTTTTGAAGAAAAGACCCATGGCCTCCATCGTTGGTCCGCAGGTAACACATGGTGATACCGACCCCTAGGAAGGGATTCATTATGTACGGTGTGGATCTCTTGAGAGGATAATTTATTTGAGCATATTTTTATGGTTGTACACCCCTAGGTGACAATTAAAATATATGGATCAAATAGTTGAAACGATGGTTATACACTCAAGATTAATTTAATTATTAATCTCCCCTAGGAGCTCGATAATTAAATTAATGGTCAAAAATGATTATCAATATATCTTCGGATGAGATTGATCCGGATGGTATATATTGATCGGAGGGGATCCGTGTTCCCAATTAAATTTTGCATGATCTCCCTAGGAGACTTACAAAATTTTGAGTTGGGAATTATCGTTGTAAGGTTGTGAGTTTTTCAAGGTTTTGACACACAAACATATTTGTTGCATTATAACATGTATATATGTTTGATTACTAAATGTTTATGCAAGTTTGCTTATACTAGATATATGAATGTTTATTGTAGATCAAAATGTCTTCTAGCGCATTATCATCGATACTTAATAAACACAACTTAATCAAGTAGAATTTTACCGATTGGAAAAGGAACCTAAAGATCGTCCTAACCTTTGAGAAACTGAATTTCGTGATTGAACACGCCTTGTCCTCCGGAGCCACCGTTGATGCTCCTAATGATGTTTTCATAGCGTATCAACGCTGGAAGGACTCGACGATATGGCTCATTTGTTATATGATGGCGAGCATGTCTTTCAGGCCGCAAGCACAACATGAAGATTACATAATCGCTTTCGTCGATTATGGATAATCTTGAGGACATGTTCGTGGCCAAGCTTTGCCGAAAAACGTCGGGAAGCCCTTAGTAACCTCATTAATCGCAGATGTAATGTTTGGGTCTTCCATAAAGGAACATATGTGAAGGTGATGGGCTATTTGGTGAAGTTCGGACCAATGGGGCCGACATCGATGCCGAGTCTCAACCGACCATGATCTTTGAGAGTTTGTCGAAGGAATATATTCCGTTTAGGGCAACGTTCAATCTGAAAGCGCTAGATGTAATATAACCCCGACAGAGTTGATGCAAGAACTCCAAAAGTTCGAGCGGATGATCAAGGGGTCAACTATTGTGGAAGCCAACTTCTTTGAGGCATCTTCTTCCAAACCCCTTTGGGGAATGGAAAGAAGAAGCAAGTAGCTAAGAAGGAGAGTTCTTGATTCCGCCAAACAAGGGCAAGAACAAGAAGAAGAGGAACCCGAACAAGCTTAAATGCTTTCATTGCGGGAAGGTGGGGCACATGAAGAAGAATTGCAAAGACTACCTAGCCGTTAAAAGGCAAAGGAGGTGAGTGTGATCTTTTGATTGTGGAAGCATGTCTAGTTGAGGAATCCGGTGACAAGCGGGTCATAGATTCTGGAGCAACTAATCATGTATGTGTTTCTCTCTGGGGTTCAAGCAAGCGAGAAGTCTTCTAAATGAAAGCTTCACGTTGAGGATGGGCGATGGAACATTGGTGTTGGCTGAAGCGGTGGGAGACGTCCATCTTTATTTTGATAGTTATAGGAGTTTATTTTTTGCGAGACTGCTTTTTATGTTCCTCAATTTAAGAGGAATCTTATTTTTGTTGCTTGTTTATTTAAGGATTCTTATTCGGTTTCTTTTAATAATAAAGTTGTGATTAAGTAAAAACAAGTCTTTTATCCTGTGATGGATGGATGCAAAATAATCTATATTTTATCAAAACAAAGATGGACTCATTGCTAAACACTTGAAGTTGTTAATAACTCTAAAAGGCTTAAAACTTCTCACTCTAATGAGACATATCTTTGGCATTTTTTGCGACTTGGTCACATTAGCCTTAACAGGATACAGAGGTTGGTAAAGGATGGACCTTTAAGTTCTTTAAAGGTTGAGTCCTTACCCCAATGTGAATCTTGTTTGGAGGGCAAAATGACCAAAAGACCATTTGGGTCTAAAGGCAATAGGGTCAAGGTGTTCTTGAACTTGTGCATAGTGATGTTTGTGGTCCCATGAACATCAAGGCAAAGAGGAGGGTATGAGTATTACGTCACTTTTATTGACGATTACTCAAGATATGGTTATGTGTACCTATTGCATCACAAAAGCGAAACTTTTGATAAATTCGGGGAGTTTCGGGCTGAAGTGGAAAAGCAACTGGTAAACCCATAAAGGCACTTCGATCCGATCGAGGTGGAGAATACCTCTCGATGAGTTCACCGGATACTTATTAGAGAATGGGATTTTATCCCATTTGATCGCACCGGCACTCCACAGTGAGAATGGTGTAGCCGAGAGAAGAAATAGAACCTTGTTGGACATGGTACGGTCCATGATGAGTTATTCGACATTGCCTATATCTTTCTGGGGATATGCTTTACAAACTGCATGTTATCTTCTGAACAACGTGTCAACAAAGTCGGTTCCTAAAACTCCTCACGAGTTGTGGATGGGCAGAAAGACATCCTTGAACCATATTCGCATATGGGGATGTCCTGCACATGTCCTGGACAAGGAAGCGAACAAGTTGGGAGCACGTTCAGAAGTATGCATTTTTGTAGGTTATCCGAGAGGGACGAAAGGGGGTTATTTCTATAATCCCAAGGAAAATAAAGTCGTGGTTTCAACGAATGCAACATTCCTTGAGGAAAGTTACATGAACGACTTTAAACCTCGTAGCAAATTAGTGCTTGAGGAAATGTCGAGTGACTTAGTCATACCAACTGTTCCTTGGGAAACCGATCCAATCAGAGTAGAAGAGGAAACCCAACAACAATCTAAGGGGCTTCGGCGTAGTGGGAGGATCGGGACATGAACCCCGAGAGATTCATGGCTAATGGGGAAACCTTTTTTGGCGAGAATCTCGGAACATGACAGAGATCCTTATACTTACAAAGAAGCTATGGAGGATGTTGATGCAAAACCTGGGATGAAGCCATGAAAGCCGAGATGAAATCTATGGATTTTAATCTAGTCGGGAACTTGTAGATCTTCCCGATGGGATTAAGCCCATTGGGTGTAAATGGGTCTACAAGAGAAAGAGAAATGCGTAAGGAAAGGTCGAAACCTATAAGGCTAGACGGTAGCTAAGGGATACACGCAAAAGGAAGGAATCGACTACGAGGAAACCTTTTCACCTGTAGCCATGCTTAAGTCCATCCGCATTCTCTTATCCATTGCGGCCGCTCTCGACTACGAGATCTGGCAAATGGATGTCAAGACGGCGTTCTTGAACGGCCATCTTGAGGAGAGTATCTATATGGTACAACCAGAAGGCTTTGGGGCTAAGGGTCAAGAGGGAAAAGTTTGCAAGTTGTTGAAATCCATTTATGGATTAAAACAAACTCCCGTTTTGGAACAAAAGATTTGACCAAGTGGTCAAGACTTTTGGATTTCAACAGAATATGGATGAACCTTGTGTTTATAAACATATTCAAGATGGGAAAGTGGTTTTTCTCTTTGTTATATGTTGATGATATTCTACTTATTGGCAATGATGTAGGGGCTTTATCATCGGTCAAAGTTTGGCTTACCAAAGCAGTTTGACATGAAGGACTTAGGAGAAGCTAATTATGTTCTAGGCATTCGAATCTTAAGAGATCGAAAGAACAAAATGATAGCTCTCTCTCGGGCTTCATACATAGATAAAATTCTCGAGAAGTATGCAATGCGAATTCCAAGAAAGGTGGGCAACCATCTAGGTGCGGAATTACTCTTTTCGAATGAGTGATTGTCCCAAGACATCGAAGAAAGAGAATACATGGCTAAGGTGCCTTATGCTTGGCGGTCGGGAGCCTCATGTATGCAATGCTTTGTACTCGACGGACATTTGCCATGCGGTCGGGATTGTAAGTCGATTTCAATCGAATCAGGACCTAACCACTTTGGTTGCGGTCAAGCATATATTCAAGTATCTTCGGAGAACTAGAAATTATATCTTTGGTATATTCCGGGAGGATTTGACACCTCTAGGATATACATATTCAGATTTTCATTCTTGTTTGGATTCTAGGAAATCGACTTGGGTTACGTCTTTACTACGGGAGGCGGTTACATGCGTTTGGAGGAGTGTCAAGCAAACTTGCACTTCGACTCAACGATGGAAGCGAGTATGTGGACTAGTGATGCTTCAAAAGAAGCAGTGTGGCTCATAAATTTTTGATGGATCTTGAAGTTGTTCTGGTGTGGATAAGCCATTGAGACTATCTTTGTGATAACGGTGATGCGGCAATAGCTAACACCAAAGAACCAAGATATCGAAAATGAGTAAGCACATAGACAAGAAGTATCATGTGATAAGAAGCTTTATTGAAGAAGGGCATGTGGAAATATGCAAAATCGCGTCGAGAGGACAATATGGGTGACCCGTTCACGAAGGCCCCGGCTAAGGTCTTCGAGAAGCATGTCGAGGCTATGGGGATGCGTAGCATGTCACATTTACTCACTTAAGTGCAAGTGGGAGATTGTTAGCGTTTATGCCCTTAGGAATAAATGTAACAATTTTCTTTGAGACATTTTGACTATTAATAAAGATTTGTTTATTTCATATATCTTTGTATTGTCCTCTTTATGTTCATAATAGTTGAATGTATGATAATAAAAAAGTAAAGTCCGAGACTGTCATTCTAAATCTTTAGATCATGCATGTAATGTGAAGAACATGCGGAAGACAAGAATCTAAAGATGATAGTCTAAATCTTATGATCCATTAATCGAGGGAATAAAGTTGGGCACTTTATTCATGTTAAGATTGTTATGTTGTCTCTTGCCCTAACGGAGACGGCTTGTCTTGGTCGTCGGAGGTGGGACTCCATGGGTAGAGACATTGATATAGTTTCTAATGGTGAAATCTATATCGGATCGGACCAAAGATGAATTGTTTTAATTAATAATTCTGTTTGAATAAAACAATTCACTTTTGACGAATTATATGTTGTCATCTTAATCACGAGATGGATGATGAACCCGTATACTTGACTTGTATCCTTTGATGTACTAAAGGGAGACATCGACATTATGAAAAGGTACGCTTGCCGGTGCATTGGGGATATGACTCGTGTATGCGTAGATTCGTTATTCATAGATAGTGGAATCCATAGCTCCTATAAAGAGTCAATGATATCCTCTTATGCATTATCGGTGGATTGGAAAATACGAGCGGCTCGGCCATTAGACTACTACTGTGTTATCTAATGGTTTCTTTGTTTGTAATAGTATGAATAGTGTTTTTCCAATGGTTTGATAATGGAACATAAGATAAATGTAATCGGGAAGGTAAAAAAAGAACTTGACCTCAAGTCGATTATGGATATCCTATGGGGATGATATACTAATATATTGAGTCATGGACTAGAGCTAATTAGAGCTTTGTAAATACACTATATGAATCGAGAGTTCAGCTCTAGGCTTTTAGTGGAATAGCTAGAGTTTTATAATCATGAGACAGACTTGTTGGTTTACAAGTAGCGTTGTGATTATAGGAGCTTGATTTATATATGTCCATCGGGTCCCTTTGCTAGCTCACTTAATTTCTGTAACGATACGGTGTATTTCCTACATATTGGTAACTTGTGTTATTTTAGTAAAAGAGGTTCAAAGTTAATTCATGAGTGATTTATCGGGTGAATTAATTGATAAATTAATTCTAGATAAATTGGTTGAATTATTGTTTTAAGAGTTGTTTAATATGGGAAGACTATTATATATTTGTTTTGATCGAGGCAATTTCTCTATTGGGTTGCTTGAATCAAAGCGAGGCTCTATGCAAGTTTCCCATGTTGAAAAACTAGGAAAACAACTTTCGTCGATCTTGAAAGGTTGACCGGTGGGTAGACGGTCACAGGTCGACCGGTGGGTAGACCCGGTTTGTGAAGGACCAGTCGACCGGTGAGTTATAACGTCTCTGTCTCCGGTCGGCCGGTTGTAACGCGTAACGCGTGCTGATGTGGCAAAATCGACTCTGAGTGCGATTAAATCTTTGGGAAACCTAATTGTTACGGAAGTATGACTTCCTAACAAGTATAAATAGCCTATTAAGTCTCATTACTCAATAGATCACTTGAGAGACTTTTTGGAGGCTATTGATAAGAGATTCAAGAGGAAAAATTGTTTAATTATCAAGAACAATTTTTCTTTGGCTCTCTTGTGATTGGAAGGAGATTGAGAATACCAAGAGGAGATTAAACGAAGTGTGCCCACCCGCACACCGATCGTGGAAACGAGAATAGCAAAGAAGACCCGGTTGGTTGAGGCTCTTCGAGTTCTTTGTTTGGGAACGCTTAGATCCATCGGGGACGTGCGGTTTCTGAAATCTCAAAAAGGTATGATTTAGATCTTTAGTATTTATGTTATATAGCATCATGAACATGTTCTTGTTTGGCTTTGACGTTGATTAAAATTTTAAATTCCGCTGCGTACTCGATGCCATTATTTTCCAACAAAAATCCCATCTAGGGTTTGAGTTTTTGAATTTTCTCCTATATAAGGATATTATTGAAAACCCTAGGAGAGAGTCTTTTGGAGAAAAGAAAAAGAGATCACACTTTTCCTTAGGGTGGCCGGATTTTGTAGAGACAAAATAGAAGGAAATTGTTTCCTTAGGTTTTTGAAAAGAGCCCACTCTCTCATCCTAAAAATCGTAGAGTCATAGCCTTGAATCAACGAGTGGTTTTTGGTGTGATCGTGGCAATAAACAACGATCTTGTTTCACGGCAATTCTCCATCTTGGAACGTGAGATAGTGAGACAAGATCCTTGCGGTCATTTAATTCAATCGTCACAAAGGTATGTGAGATATTCTAATACTTTGTCAATAAACATATATCATGCATGTATCTCTCGTTGTGGTTTACGTTTAATTTTGAATTAAATGGATATGATAAAATTTTTTGAAATTCCGCCTACAATATTGTTGTTGTTCAATTGATTTTTCATATATAAATCACAATAAGATCCTACACCACTACCATCACATCACTTCTCATCATGACATCTTCTAGCACACTCAAGTAACCAAAACTTTTGCTAAAACCTCCTAACATGGCCAGACAAGATGAGAGGAAAAAGTGAAAAAGATTGCCATAATTTCTCTTCACCTTCCACCATCAAATCACATCTTATCCAACCAAACTCTAACCTACTCACGGTACTTTTGTCTAATCAGATAAAAATTATCTTGTTGTAAGTAAGTACTTAGCGGACATAAAATTTCAGTTTTTTTGATGGTTTCTTTTCTACTACTTATTTGCAGTTCAATATCAATCCCACGACTACTTTGATATCACGTTAAATTCTTACTCGCGTGATATTTTGAACTATTCAAGTCTTGAAATTTATTCTAGACTAAACAAATTCTAAACTTAAATTTTTGCATTATATCCGGGAATGACATTGTTTGACGGTGTCAACTCCCGAGCTCACATCGTACCCTTCTACTATAGGTATTTATCTTGTGACTTCAACCTATCATCATAAATTAAGGATTTTATCTTCTTTTAAAATGTCGAGCATTTTTTTTATATGTCGCTAACATCATCTTTGTGCTTAGAGATTCTTGAAATTAAGATTCTCAAACTACATATGTCTTGAAAAATTCTTTAGTTTTTAAACTATAACAAGAATTTATCAATCGAATTTACTTGATTATAAAACATGAATTTAGCATGAAATCTGCTACTGAATTTAGGAATACAGATGTTAATTCCATAAATCTTTCAGTCAGAAAATATAACATAGTATTTTCTAGGAAAATCCTTGGCTTAAATACATAAATTGTATTACTTAAAGTCTGAGATTTTCTCAATCATTACATTTGAAAAGAACAAAGACAAACTTGATAAAAAAAAAAGCATAAAAGGTCAGTAAAATACTTCAACGCCCTTATTGAACAAAAAAAAAAAATTGAAATAGAGCTTAATACACAACAGACCATGCAGGAAAAAAGAAAAAATACAAAGAAATTAGTTTTGATATAATACATATAGTTGAATTTTGATTTAATGGTTGAGGAAAGCCAAATGTTGCTTTGTTAATATAACCTCAATTGTAGACGATCTTTTTGTAGGATCTTATTGTGATTTATATATGAAAAATCATTTGAACAACAACAATATTGTAGGCGGAATTTCAAAAATTTTATCATATCCATTTAATTCATAATTAAACGTAAACCACAACGAGAGATGCATGCATGATATATGTTTATGGACAAAGGATTAGAAAAATCTCACATACCTTTGTGACGATTGAATTAATTGACCGCAAGGATCTTGTCTCACTATCTCACGTTCCAAGATGGAGAATTGCCGTGAAACAAGATCGTTGTTTATTGTCACGTTCACACCAAGAACCACTCGTTGATTCAAGGCTATGTCTCTACAATTTTTAGGATGAGAGAGTGGGCTCTTTTTCAAAAAACCTAAGGAAACTTTTTCCTTCTATTTTGTCTCTACAAAATCCGGCCACCCTAAGGAAAGTGTGATCTCTTTTCTTTTCTCCAAAAGACTCTCTCCCTAGGGTTTTCAATAATATCCTTATATAGGAGAAAATTCAAAAACTCAAACCCTAGATGGGATTTTGAATTTCTCCTTAACCCTAGGGTTGAAATCCGAAAATCCTTCATGGCTTAGGGTTTTCGAATTTCCTCCCTATTTTAGAGCAAAATTCGAAATCCCCTTAAGGCAAGGGATTTCGAATTTTCCCAAAATAAAATCTCACTTTTCTCTTTCCTTTAGTTGCCAAATAAAATCATGTTTAAATTTCATTTTGAATTTTAAATTAATCTCCATTAATTTCAAAATTCAAAACTCATTCTTTTTATTTTTCAATTATCAAATAAATGAAAAATAACACAATGAATTTAAACATAATTATCGATTCTGTTTTTCCCATTTATTAGAGCTAGCCTTGAGACCGAATGGACCCACATGAACAAAGCTATGGAATTACAATATTCGACTAACTCATCCCTATAAGTTATCGACATATTTAATTCCGACATCATCTAACTCCACTAAAAGTTCGATGCGAATAATCTCTCGATTCATGTGCGCTAATTTTTCTTTTGGTGTTGATACAATTTATCACACGGTCCACAGATGTAAATGCATTATTATCCTTCGTAAATATCGGTGATCGAATGGTGTATATAATATTACCGTTTTACCATTCTAATCATTATTTCCTCAACTCCTTTATATGATTTGTGAATAAGAAAGACAAACGTTCGTAAGATGTCTCGCACATGTTACGATGTCTTAATCAATGAATATCATCATTGAATACCGTGTCTGGTTTATTTATTCACACACCCGTCAATAAAGCATGAGGTGATATTATTTTTCGAATTCCATATCTGTGAATCACATAACTCCAACTTAATATTGTCATGATCCCAATAACCGAGATGTCGTTCAATAAGCGTGAACTAATCTCATTGGCGAATCAAAGATCATGAGATACTAAGTTGAGCTACGCATTCACTTGAGGATTAAGATAATTATACAAATATACTTAAGTTGTGATGATTAGGTTTAGAGTTGTGTAAGCGGTTTTTACTCTAACCTAATCGGTCACATGGTCTATTCAACATGTTGCGAGCATGTCTAGATCAACCACAGAGTCCAACTCCCATGCCCCGAGACCAGCATCACATGGTTCGATCTAACGGTCATAATCGGATTCGATTGCCCAATCAATCCTAAGGCTGCGAATATCTATTTTAAACTGTATCCGAAGAGTTTGTCCGCAGGGTTCCCCGACTCTTCTTTCGTTGGTAACAGTTTATGGACTAACAATATCATAAACACTCTTGAGTATGTGTCAAAACATAACTTTATCTTATTTTATAAAATCAACAAAATAATAATGTCTTACATTTGTCATTTCATAAATAACAAATTACATCCCACTTTATGGACACATTTCAACAAACTCCCACTTGGACTTAAAGTAGGTGTGTACAATCTCGCATGCCCAAACCTTCGGATGCGTATCGAAGACTTTACCGGATAAAGCCTTTGTAAGCGGATCGGCCAAGTTGTCATGTGTTGATATCTTTGTCACTTCAACATCGCCTCTTTGTACAATCTCACGGATGAGGTGGTATTTCCGCTCTATGTGCTTGGACCTTTTATGGCTTCTAGGCTCCTTAGAGTTTGCTACAGCCCCTTTGTTATGTGTCTGATTACCATGGGCCTATCGACTTCGGAACAACTTCCGGTGAAACAAGGAACTTTTAAGCCCATCTGACCTCTTTCGCGACTTCACAAGCTGCCACATATTCGACCTCCATGGTGGAGTCGGCTATGCAAGTGCTTGATGCTCCTCCATACCACCGAACCTCCATTCGGGACAAACACGATCTGAAGTGGATTTCACGAATCCTTATCCGATTGGAAATCGAATCGGTATATCCCGTCATATTCAGGTCCGTGCAAGAATATACAAGCATATAGTTCCTCGTTCTCCTAAGATACTTGAGGATATGCTTTCTGACAACCCAGTGCTCGGGTCCGGGGTTTGACCGGAATCTACTCACCACGCCATTGCGTAGCATATATCAGGTCGGTGCAAAGCATCGCATACATGAGGCTTCCCACGGTCAAGCGTAAAGGAACTCGGCTCATGTCTTCCTCTTCTTGAGGAGTCTTGGGAGACTGCTCCTTAGAGAGGGATACTCCATGTCGGAAGGGTAGATAACCCTTTTTGGAGTTTTGCATAGCGAATCGGTCCATTACCTTATCGATGTAGGATGCTTGAGGCAGTGCCAATTGTTTGTTCTTCCGATCTCGAAAGATCCGAATTCCCAAAACATAGGCAGCTTCTCCTAGATCCTTCATGTCAAACTCGCCGCTTTGCGAGCCGTAGCTTAACCTCGATTAGTCTTCCTACATCATTCCCAATGAGTAGTATGTCATCTACATATAAGACTAAGAAAACCACTTTGCCTTCTTGTATCGACTTATACACACAAGGCTCATCCATTGGTGAACAAAACCATAAGTTTTAACGGTCTCATCGAATCGATATTCCATGATTCGGATGCTCGCTTCAGTCCATAAATGGACTTCGCATTCGCAAACCTTTTCTTCTAGACCCTTTTCAATGAATCCATCTGGTTGTGCCATGTAAATGCGCTCATCCAGATTGCCATTCGAAAAGTCTGTCTTTACATCCATCGCCGATTTCATAATCTAAAGCAAAGAAGACAATGGATAGAAGAATTCGGATGGATTTAAGCATGGCTACGGGGAGAAGGTATCCTCATAGTCGATGCCTTCTTTTCGGGTGTAGCCCTTGGCTACAAACCTTGCTTTGAATGTCTCTACATTCCCATCCGGACCCTCTTCTTCTTGTAGATCCATTTACACCCTACGGGTGTTACCCTTCAGGAGCATCTACTAGAGTCCATACGCCATTTTTATACATCGATTGTATTTTGGCGTCCATGGCTTCATGCCATAGGTTTGTGAGAACTTTCCATGGCCTGCAAGTAGGAGACACGGGTTCGTCGATGTCTAAATCGAGACTGCATATAATGCGTCTCCATAAGACATGTACCTATCGGGTTGTCTCACAACCCTCCCACTACGTCGAGGCTCCTTTGGTGTTAGTTCTTGTTGTGGTTCATCTGTTGTCGGTTCGGGGAATAGATTGCGGATATGTTGCATGAACATTTTCACCCGATCAATTCCTCAAGTACAAGCTTGCTTCTTGGCTTCATATTCTTTATAAAATCCTCTTCGGAAAAACGAGCATTCGTGGCGATTTAATGTTTTCGATCGATAGGACTATAAAAGATATAGCCTTTTTTGTTCCTTTGGGATATCCTACAAATAGGCACGATTACGAACGACTAGTCAACTTACGAGTCTTCTTTCTAAGCACATGTGCCGGACAACCCCATATTCGGTGTGGCCAAGAGATGACTTCTTGCCACTCCATCTTTCATATGGAGTTCAGTGTAACGCCTTAGATGGAACTTGGTTCAGAGAATGTATCTTCTTTGTTTCCAAGGCATATCCCAAAAAGGAATCTGGGAGAGATGAGTAACTCATCATTGATCTAACCATGTCTAATAGAGTTCGATTCCTTCTCTCGAGACACGTCATTCTCACTGAGGAGTACTGGCGTGATCGGTTGAGAAAATATACCTTCTTCCTTAAGAAAGTCTTGAACTCTCCCAAAGCAAGTATTCACCACCACGATCGGATCGTAGTGTTTTGATCTGTTTATCTAATTGCTTTTCAACCAAGGCCTTGAATTCTTTGAACTTTTCAAAGGTTTCGGACTTTTGACGATTAGATAAATATGACCAAAACGAGAATAGTCATCGATGAAGGTTATGAAATATTCATATCCTCCTCTCGCTTGGATATTGAATGGCCCACATACATCACTATGTACGAGTTCTAGGCATTCATCGACTCTATTACCCTTTGTTGAAAAGGGTCTCTTGGTCATTTTTCCTTCTATGCGGGATTCACATGTAGGTAGTGAGCCTACACTTAAGGTTTGCAAGGGACCGTCTCTTACCAACCTTTTAATCCTGTCAAGGCCAATATGTCCAAGACGTAGATGCCATTTGTAGGTTTTATCAATTGAGTCTAACCTCAATCTCTTACTTTCTCTCATTGAATCATCATTCAATTCAGTATCGCAAATCGTTGGAATATTTGGTTTAACGTAGAACAGATTGTTTATCATGACTGTAGAAGTAATTATGAAACCATTCTTTAGAATCTGAATAATATCATTATTAAAATCCAAAGAATATCCTTGCTCAATCAAACGAGCCACAGAAATAAGGTTTTTCCCAAAAACCGGGACATAATAAACATTGTTCAAAACAATAAAACTGTTTCTCAAAAATTAATTTAATACTTCCAACTACCATTGTCGAAATCTTGATGCTCCATTCCCCAGCGGAAGTTGAACTCGTCCTTGCTAAGCCTTTTGTTTTCCCTGAACCCTGCAGAGAACAACAAACATGATTAGTGGCTCGAGTCTACAATCCAAGAAAAAGTAGAGTCACCACAAAACAGGCTTGGTAACAAGCAATGTACCTTTAGCTTTGACCTCCTTGAGGTATGTAGGACGATTCGTTTCCGGTGGCGAGACATTCCGCAATGGTGACATTTGTCGATACTCTTGTCTACCTTTGCAGCGTTCTTGCCTTTCATGGCCCCGGCTTCTTCTTGTTCTGCGGGCTTTCTTACATTTCTTGACACCGGAGGTGGAAGGCTTCGCTCAAAGAAGGTTAGCCTCTCCGTTCCTCTTTTTCCTTTAAGCGAGAAGAGTTTCCGCGGTTTGAAGCTCCTTCATGAGTTCGGGAGTGAATAACTCAACTTATTCATAGAGTAGTTGAGTTTGAAGTTGTCAAACATCTCGGGAGAGTCTCTAGGATCATATCCACTTGAGTCTCTCCATCTATTTCGACTCCCATGAGCTCCATCTCATTCAGGTGACTTATGATCAATAGCATATGGTCCCGAGCAGGAGTGCCGGATTTCATCCGGCGGTTCATGAAGTTGCGCGATCTGCGGCTTGCTTGGCTTGCGGCCCTGGCTTCCGAACATTTCGGAGATGTGTAGATCATATCTGCCGTCCAAGATGTTCCGATGTTCTTTGTTGCAACACATTGCTAATTGATGCTAAAATGTAGCACCTAGCAATCTCATCGAACGCATCCAAGCAATTGTATCGTCTCGCTCTTCTTGAGTCGAATCATCATTCGGCTCAAGAGGACAGGGGTGGTGAGCACATGCTTGTGCTTGTCTACCGTCAACACGATATCGAGGTTACGTTTCCAGTCAACGTAATTTTCACCCACTAGTTTGTTTGTACTAAGAATTTGCGCGATCGGGGATAAAGACATAATTCTTTGAAAAATAAAATAAAGCGGTGTTGGTAATTTGCTTATATTTAAGAGAAGTATGATGCATGAATGCAAATACTTAAACATAAATAAAATCCTTAAAAAAATGTTTCATCTATGGTGTTGCGATCATAAACGGCAACACGTCCCACCTAGGGGTGGCGTCCATGAAGCCTCCTATCGCATCGAGACTCCTCTCGTTTGGTCCACTTTACAAGATGTCTCTACATCTAGTGCAACCAATCACCATCTTTTTGGTCACCTTAGATCCATTGCCTAGCTCCTATGGGAGATTACAATGATCTTTAGTCTAAGTGTTTAACCGACTAATCGACTCTAGAGGTTGTTATGAACTAACGATCCATCTAGGGATGGTCTCGCCTCACTACTTCCTTTTCGAGTCTTATCTTCTATAAGCAACTTTGATGACTCCTTAGCGACATGTTTCATGGGTTTCTCCCATTGAAGTGAGGACCACTAAGGTGGTTCTTAACCTATCCACATGTCACGATCGGGGCTAAAGTCGGAGACCTTGGGAGCGTTTCAACGCAAAACGACCCTCCCACTTAGCTTTTTGAAAAATGGATTTTGTTTTGAAATTAAGTCCAATTAATAATTCAACAAAATTATAACCCTTATAAATTTGTTGTATTTTATAACTCTTTATAAAATTTACCCATTGCATTTATTATTATAACAATTTATAATATTAAACTACAATGATGCATGAACATGCTTGCATGGCAATTTGATATTGGCATCTCTATATCCTATATGGCATGTTATAATGATGCGAGATTAAACAATAAATCATACATTTACAATTTAACCTCTCTATGGCTCATTTCTAATTACAACCCATAAAAACAAATGAAAATAATTACAATAATTTTCTTCATCTTGTCTTCTTGGCATCTTCTCAATTTTCTCTTCTCTCGATCCCCGAAAAGTGAAAATAAAAATATATATATATTTTTTTTTTTTTTTTTGGGCTGGGCCGGGACAATCCTGGGCCCACCTTCTCCTCGGCTGGTGAGCCCACCTGTGCCAGCATGGGCTACTTTCAGGCCAGGCAGGCCCTTGCTCCCGTGCATGAGCCGCGGCCCTTGCCTGGGGCAGGCCCCAGTGGCACAGGAGGCACGTGGCCCCTTGCGGAGCAAGGGCACCCCCGTGGCCTGCCTGGGCAAAGACACAGCCAGCCCGTGCCTGGGCAGGGAGCCTGTGGCCCTTGCTGGAGCAGGAGCCTGTGGCCGGCTCTGCCTGGGCAGGGCCTGCAGCCTGACCCCTTTGGCCATCAACTGATTCCTGCGGCTCCACTGCTGGGCAGGGGCCCAGCTGCAGGCCGCTGGGGTTTCAGGAAACCTAGCGCGTACTAGAGGTTCCGAAACCTAGTCTGCCCTTACAGCCAAAACAGGGAAGGGGTTTGGCAGCTGGGCTTGTGGCGGAGGGCTACAGGAGTCGTGCGGCGGCAGGCGACGGCAGCGGCAACGGCAATGACGGCTGCAGCGGCGGCAGCACAAAAATATTTTCCGGAAATTTAAATTACAAAATTTCCTATGCCCTTTTAATGGCTTACATTATTTTCTAGAGAAAAAACATAAACCACCAACATGGTGTAATTAAAAACCTAGAGCCAATCGATCGGGATCCAATCACATATTCAATCAAAACAATTTTGAATTCATCATATATTCATGCAAGATGCCAATATCAACACATATCATACATTCAATCGCATAAACATAAATCATGCATGATCAATAGCCCTAGGCTCGATACCATTTGTAGGATCTTATTGTGATTTATATATGAAAAATCATTTGAACAACAACAATATTGTAGGCGGAATTTCAAAAATTTTATCATATCCATTTAATTCATAATTAAACGTAAACCACAAACGAGAGATGCATGCATGATATATGTTTATGGACAAAGGATTAGAAAAATCTCACATACCTTTGTGACGATTGAATTAATTGACCGCAAGGATCTTGTCTCACTATCTCACGTTCCAAGATGGAGAATTGCCGTGAAACAAGATCGTTGTTTATTGTCACGATCACACCAAGAACCACTTTCGTTGATTCAAGGCTATGTCTCTACAATTTTTAGGATGAGAGAGTGGGCTCTTTTTCAAAAACCTAAGGAAACTTTTTTCCTTCTATTTTGTCTCTACAAAATCCGGCCACCCTAAGGAAAGTGTGATCTCTTTTTCTTTTCTCCAAAAGACTCTCTCCCTAGGGTTTTCAATAATATCCTTATATAGGAGAAAATTCAAAACTCAAACCCTAGATGGGATTTTGAATTTCTCCTTAACCCTAGGGTTGAAAACCGAAAAATCCCTTCATGGCTTAGGGATTTCCGAATTTCCTTCCCTATTTTGGAGCAAAATTGAAATCCCCTTAAGGCAAGGGATTTCGAATTTTCCCAAAATAAAATCTCACTTTTTTCTCTTTCCTTTAGTTGCCAAATAAAATCATGTTTAAATTTCATTTTGAATTTTAAATTAATCTCCATTAATTTCAAAATTCAAAACTCATTCTTTTTATTTTTCAATTATCAAATAAATGAAAAATAACACAATGAATTTAAACATAATTATCGTTTCTGTTTTTCCCATTTATTAGAGCTAGCCTTGAGACCGAATGGACCCACATGAACAAAGCTATGGAATTACAATATTCGACTAACTCATCCCTATAAGTTATCGACATATTTAATTCCGACATCATCTAACTCCACTAAAAGTTCGATGCGAATAATCTCTCGATTCATGTGCGCTAATTTTTCTTTTGGTGTTGATACAATTTATCACACGGTCCACAGTGTAAATGCATTATTATCCTTCAGTAAATATCGGTGATCGAATGGTGTATATAATATTACCGTTTTACCATTCTAATCATTATTTCCTCAACTCCTTTATATATTTGTGAATAAGAAAGACAAACGTTCGTAAGATGTCTCGCACATGTTACGATGTCTTAATCAATGAATATCATCATTGAATACCAGGCCCTGGTTTATTTATTCACACACCCGTCAATAAAGCATGAGGTGATATTATTTTTACGAATTCCATATCTGTGAATCACATAACTCCAACTTAATATTGTCATGATCCCAATAACCGAGATGTCGTTCAATAGCGTGAACTAATCTCATTGGCGAATCAAAGATCATGAGATACTAAGTTGAGCTACGCATTCACCGAGGATTAAGATAATTATACAAATATACTTAAGTTGTGATGATTAGGTTTAGAGTTGTGTAAACGGTTTTTACTCTAACCTAATCGGGTCACATGGTCTATTCAACATGTTGCGAGCATGTCTAGATCAACCACAGAGTCCAACTCCCATGCCCCGAGACCAGCATCACATGGTTCGATCTAACGGTCATAATCGGATTCGATTGCCCAATCAATCCTAAAGGCTGCGAATATCTATTTTAAAGCGTATCCGAAGAGTTTGTCCGCGAGGGTTCCCGACTCTTCTTTCGTTAGTAACAGTTTATGGACTAAGCAATATCATAAACACTCTTGAGTATGTGTCAAAACATAACTTTATCTTATTTTATAAAATCAGCAAAATAATAATGTCTTACATTTGTCATTTCATAAATAACAAATTACATCCCACTTTATGGACACATTTCCAACACTTTTCTGATAACCTATTGATACTCGTCCTACTGCATAACCAACAAAACCCATTGTCTGTCTTGAGTTTAAGCACACTCAATAAAGTTTGTGTTTCTGTGAGAATTGTTCCAGCATAGAATTCATCTTTAACTCTGAAATGAAGGAAATGGGTTTGAAAGTACTATTTGGGCAAAAGAAAAACAAAAAAGGAAGAGAAAAGAGAGGTGATTCGGCATTATTCTTCAATATTAGTTATGAGTTTGTTTTCTTTTCCTTCTATTTTGTTAAATGATTTTCTTTTAGTTACTAACTTTTGAATTTTTTATATGAAACTTTGAATTTTTAAATTGAAAAAATGAAAAAAGAAAATTAATTAATTTTTTTTTTTTAGAATTAAACCTTAAAATTCAATGTGAAATCAAGATTGTTCCTTTTGTTTAATATCGCCCCTTCTATGAAAGTTGTTTGAGTTAAACTATTTTAATAAAAGGACACCTATGATCAAGGCTATTTATTTGTGGAGATCCCCATTAAATGGGGCGGAGAAAATCAACGAAAGAAACGGATTCAAATTGTAAACGCGAGTTATAATCTATTTGCCACGGGTTTGCGGGGTAGAGGCGGATTTAGAGGTCCCCAACCCTATTCTCCGTTTACCCACTCCGTTTAATTATATAATATTTTTAAATTAGATTTACTATGTGTATTATGCCAACATATAGTTTTAAATATGATCTATTACATAATACATATGAAAATTTAAAAGTACATTTCTTTTTTATTTTTAATTTAATGTTTCATGTTTTGAATTGTTGTATTATTTATTTATTTATTTATTTCACCAGCAACACCCATTGTCTGTCTTGAGTTTGAGCACACTCAAAGCAAAGTTTGTGTTCCTATGAGAATTGTTCCAAAGATACAATTCATAGTCTTTAATTCTTAGAGGGGTTATTACTACTATTGGTCCTTCAATTATGAGTTGTCCACGAATTAATTTCAAATCTTTAGATATCGAATGCGCTACAACTTACTGATGAAATAAAGGAAACATGTTGGAAAGTAGTATTTGGAGAAAAAAAAAAGAAAGAAGAAAGAAAAAAGAGTGGTGTTTTAGGTATTTTTCTTGAATATTAGTTATGAGTTAGTTTTCTTTTCTTTCTATTTTTTTTTTAAATAATTTTCTTTTAGTTTTAATTTTTTATATGAAATTTTTAATTTTTAAATTGAATAAATGAAGAAAGAAAATTAAATTTTCTTTTAGAATTAAACCTTAATTTCAATTTAAAATCAAGATTGTCTCTTTTATTTAATATCGCCCCTTCTATTAAAATTGTTTGGGTTAATTTATTCCATTAAAAGGACAGCTATGATCAAGGTTATTTGTCCGTGGAGATCCGTATTAAATGGGGCGGAGAAATTCAGCAATAAACTGATTCAGATTGTAAACGGGTTAAAATCTATCTACCATCGGTTGCAAGGCGAAGACGGATTTAGAAGTCCAAACCCTATTTCCCGTTTATCTGTCCCGTTTAATTATATCATATTTTTAAATTAGATATATTATGTGTAATATGCTAATATATAGTTTTAAATATGATATACTACACAATACATATAGAAATTTAAAACTACATTAATTTAATTATTAACTTAATGTTTAATGTCCTGATTGTATTGTTTATTTGTTAATTGTATTATTTATTTGTTAATTTTAAAATGAAAATAACTAATCATGTAAATGGGTACTGCGAATACTCCAAACCAGTGAAAGTGAAATTTGTCTAATAATCTTTCAATTTATGTGGTTTATGGAGTGGTACGATGAATGTTATTTTTTGGCAAAATTGTTTGGCAAGAAGACCACTCTGTCCCAAATCTTCCTGTAGAATTGGGAATTGTTATAAAATGGTTGTTTTGAAATTTTCCTAATTAATTGCGAGTTTTGTGTCATTCACAAAATGACTTGCGTATTGAATGAACAACAATACAAATTTTTAACATAAACGGGCCAAAACAAAAAGATCGGTTTTATTTCTACAATTAAATGAATTCGGTGTGGGCACTCATGCATATTTGTGAAGGTTATATTGTCATTACCTTCGATGATCATACTTGGTTTCATGTTCCTAAAGAGATCGGTACAAAGAAGGATTAAATTAGCAATTATGTAGCTCCCATTTTTGTTCCAACTAAGAGTGGCTCATGTTGTCGAGCATAAATCTTGTGGGCCATATGTCTGAACTATTTGAGTTATGTTTGGCAAGTACTATTTGTATGTATGTTGTGTTTCTGAAAGTTATAAGATTCTTAAAACTCTATGGTTGCTTCAGTTTTTGTGCATCATTGTCTTACTTCCTATTGCAATGGTGTCATGTTTGTAATTTCAGAAAACTAGGTGAGAGAAGTTCAAGAAGCAGTTTGGCAAGGTATGCTCACAATGTATATTTTACCAGTTTTTTGTTTTTTTTCCATTTTGCAGCTTCTGGTCACAGTCCTTGCTTTATTTATAGGTTAAATGGTGGAAGTTTTAGTTAAGTTTGATTATTGTTTTGATAGTGGATCATTTTCTTACAGGTTAAACAATGGAGTTGATTTTTTTGTTGAAGTATTATGTCAAGATGGAAGGATTTACTTCACCATTGCACTTAGACGTTTTGGAGATGACTTCTCTGGTTTCTTTACTTGTTTTGAATGTTAAGGTTTTGGACACTGTATGAATTATGTTGTTCACGTAATTTTATTGACAGCTTGGTAGATACTGATAACAATTGATATGTTGAATGTTTTTATGTTTTAATTTGAATGTTCCTATTTAGATATATCACATATCTCGAAATTACAATTTATTTGAATGAATTCAAAAGGATATCAATAATAATTTTAAAAACTTATAACAGTATGAACATAACAAGAAATTATTTTTAATCTGTTTCGTAGCTATGCTAAAGAGCTATAACAGGATGAAAATAACTTTTCTTACACGCTATAATGTTAGCGTTTATGCCCTTAGGAATAAATGTAACAATATTCTTCGAGACATTTTGACTATTAATAAAGATTTGTTTATATATCTATGTATTGTCCTCTTTATGTTCATAATAGTTGAATGTATGATAAGCAAACTGAAAGTCTGAGACTGTAGGATCTTATTGTGATTTATATATGAAAAATCAATTGAACAACAACAATATTGTAGGCGGAATTTCAAAAAATTTTATCATATCCATTTAATTCAAAATTAAACGTAAACCACAACGAGAGATACATGCATGATATATGTTTATTGACAAAGTATTAGAATATCTCACATACCTTTGTGACGATTGAATTAAATGACCGCAAGGATCTTGTCTCACTATCTCACGTTCCAAGATGGAGAATTGCCGTGAAACAAGATCGTTGTTTATTGCCACGATCACAAAAACCACTCGTTGATTCAAGGCTATGACTCTACGATTTTTAGGATGAGAGAGTGGGCTCTTTTCAAAAACCTAAGGAAACAATTTCCTTCTATTTTGTCTCTACAAAATCCCGCCACCCTAAGGAAAAGTGTGATCTCTTTTTCTTTTCTCCAAAAGACTCTCTCCTAGGGTTTTCAATAATATCCTTATATAGGAGAAAATTCAAAACTCAAACCCTAGATGGGATTTTCGAATTTCTCCTTAACCCTAGGTTGAAATCCGAAAATCCCTACATGGCTTAGGGATTTCGAATTTCCTTCCCCAATTTGGAGCAAAATTCGAAATCCCCTTATGGCAAGTGATTTCGAATTTTCCCAAAATAATATATCACTTTTTCTCTTTCCTTTAGTTGCCAAATAAAATCATGTTTAAATTTCATTTTGAATTTTAAATTAATCTCCATTAATTTCGAAATTCAAAACTCATTCCTTTATTTTTCAATTATCGAATAAATGAAAAATCACACAATGAATTTAAACACAATTATCGTTTCTTTTTTCCATTTATTAGAGCTAGCCTTGAGACCGAATGGACCCACATGAACAAAGCTATGGAATTACAATATTCGACTAACTCATCCCTATAAGTTATCGACATATTTAATTCCGACATCGCATCTAACTCCACTAAAAGTTCGACGCAGAATAATCTCTCGATTCATGTGCGCTAATTTTCTTTTGGTGTTGATACAATTTATCACACGGTCCACAGTGTAAATGCATTATTATCCTTCGTAAATATCAGTGATCAGAATGGTATATAATATTACCGTTTTACCATTCTAATCATTATTTCCTCAACTCCTTTATATGACTGTGAATAAGAAAGACAAACGTTCGTAAGATGTCTCGTACATGTCACGATGTCTTAATCAATGAATATCATCATTGAATACCAGGCCTGGTTTATTTATTCACACACCCGTCAATAAAGCATGAGGTGATATTATTTCTTACGAATTCCATATCTGTGAATCACATAACTACAACTTAATATTGTCATGATCCCAATGACCGAGATGTCGTTCAATAGCGTGAACTAATCTCATTGGCGAATCAAAGATCATGAGATACCAAGTTGAGCTATGCATTCACTTCAGGATTAAGATAATTATACAAATATACTTAAGTTGTGATGATTAGGTTTAGAGTTGTGTAAACGGTTTTTACTCTAACCTAATCAATCACATGGTCTATTCAACATGTTGCGAGCATGTCTAGATCAACCACAGAGTCCAACTCCCATGCCCCGAGACCAGCATCACATGGTTCGATCTAACAGTCATAATCGGATTCGATTGCCCGATCAATCCTAAGACTGCGAATATCTATTTTAAACTGTATCAGAAGAGTTTGTCCGGTGGGGGTTCCCCGACTCTTCTTTCGTTGGTAACAGTTTATGGACTAAGCAATATTACTAACACTCTTGAGTATGTGTCAAAACATAACTTTATCTTATTTTATAAAATCAACAAAATAATAATGTCTTACATTTGTCATTTCATAAATAACAAATTACATCCCACTTTATGGACACATTTCCAACAAACTCCCACTTGGACTTAAAGTAGGTGTGTACAATCTCGCATGCCCAAACCTTCCAGATGCGTATCGAAGACTTTACCAGATAAAGCCTTTGTAAACGGATCGGCCAAGTTGTCATGTGTTGATATCTTTGTCACTTCAACATCGCCTCTTTGTACAATCTCACGGATGAGGTGGTATTTCCGCTCTATGTGCTTGGACCTTTTGTGGCTTCTAGGTTCCTTAGAGTTTGCTACAGCCCCACTGTTATCGCAATACAGTACCATGGGCCTATCAGCTTCCGGAACAACTTCCAGTGAAACAAGGAACTTCTTAAGCCATACAGCCTCTTTCGCAGCTTCACAAGCTGCCACATATTCGGCCTCCATGGTGGAGTCAGCTATGCAAGTCTGCTTAATACTCCTCCATACCACCGAACCTCCATTCAGGACAAACACTGATCCTGAAGTGGATTTCCTGGAATCCTTATCCGATTGGAAATCGGAGTCGGTATATCCCGTCATAGTCAGGTCAGTACCTGAATATACAAGCATATAGTTCCTCGTTCTCCTAAGATACTTAAGGATATGCTTCACAGCAACCCAGTGCTCGGGTCCAGGGTTTGACTGAAATCTACTTACCACGCCTACTGCGTAGCATATATCAGGTCTGGTGCAAAGCATCGCATACATGAGGCTTCCTACGGCTGAAGCGTAAGGAACTCGGCTCATGTCTTCCTCTTCTTGAGGAGTCTTGGGAGACTGCTCCTTAGAGAGGGATACTCCATGTCTGAAGGGTAGATAACCCTTTTTGGAGTTTTGCATAGCGAATCGGTCCATTACCTTATCGATGTAGGATGCTTGAGACAGTGCCAATTGTTTGTTCTTCCGATCTCGAAAGATCTGAATTCCCAAAACATAGGCAGCTTCTCCTAGATCCTTCATGTCAAACTGCTTTGCCAGCCAGAGCTTAACCTCAGTTAGTCTTCCTACATCATTCCCAATGAGTAGTATGTCATCTACATATAAGACTAAGAGAACCATTTCGCCTCCTTGTATCAGCTTATACACACAAGGCTCATCCATTGACTGAACAAAACCGTAAGTTTTAACAGTCTCATCGAATCTGATATTCCATGATCTGGATGCCTGCTTCAGTCCATAAATGGACTTCTGCAATTCGCAAACCTTTTCTTCTTGACCCTTTTCAATGAATCCATCTGGTTGTGCCATATAAATGCGCTCATCCAGATTGCCATTCAGAAAAGCTGTCTTCACATCCATCTGCCAGATTTCATAATCTAAAGCAGCAGCAATGGATAGAAGAATTCGGATGGATTTAAGCATGGCTACCGGAGAGAAGGTATCCTCATAGTCAATGCCTTCTTTCTGGGTGTAGCCCTTGGCTACCAGCCTTGCTTTGAATGTCTCTACATTCCCATCTGGACCCCTCTTCTTCTTGTAGATCCATTTACACCCTACGGGTTTTACCCCTTCAGGAGGATCTACTAGAGTCCATACGCCGTTTTTATACATCGATTGTATTTCGGCGTCCATGGCTTCATGCCATAGGTTTGCTTCAGAACTTTCCATGGCCTGCAAGTAGGAAATAGGTTCATCGATGTCTGAATCTGAGACTGCAGTCAATGCATCTCCATAAGACATGTACCTATCAGGTTGTCTCACAACCCTCCCACTACGTCGAGGCTCTACTGGTGTTAGTTCTTGTTGTGGTTCATCTGTTGTCGGTTCAGGAATAGACCGCGGACATGTTGCCTGAACATTTTCACCAGTCAATTCCTCAAGTACAAGCTTGCTTCTAGGCTTCATATTCTTTATAAAATCCTCTTCTAGAAAACGAGCATTCGTGCTGACGAATGTTTTCTGATCAGTAGGACTATAAAAGATATAGCCTTTTGTTCCTTTGGGATATCCTACAAATAGGCATAGTTCTGAACGACTAGTCAGCTTACCAGTCTTCTTTCTAAGTACATGTGCCGGACAACCCCATATTCTGGTGTGGCCAAGAGATGACTTCTTGCCACTCCATCTTTCATATGGAGTTCCAGGTACTGCCTTAGATGGAACTTGGTTCAGAATGTATGCTGCTGTTTCCAAGGCATATCCCCAAAAGGAATCTGGAAGAGATGAGTAACTCATCATTGATCTAACCATGTCTAACAGAGTTCGATTCCTTCTCTCTGACACGCCATTCTGCTGAGGAGTGCCTAGCGCGGTCAGTTGAGAAAATATACCTTCTTCCTTAAGAAAGTCTTCGAACTCTCCCAGCAAGTATTCACCACCACGATCAGATCATAGTGTTTTGATCTGTTTATCTAATTGCTTTCCAACCAAGGCCTTGAACTCTTTGAACTTTTCAAAGGCTTCAGACTTTTGACGCATTAGATAAATATGACCAAAACGAGAATAGTCATCAGTGAAGGTTATGAAATATTCATATCCTCCTCTTGCTTGGATATTGAATGGCCCACATACATCACTATGTACGAGTTCTAGGCATTCATCAGCTCTATTACCCTTTGCTGAAAAGGGTCTCTTGGTCATTTTTCCTTCTATGCAGGATTCATATGTAGGTAGTGAGTCTACACTTAAGGTGTTGGAAATGTGTCCATAAAGTGGGATGTAATTTGTTATTTATGAAATGACAAATGTAAGACATTATTATTTTGCTGATTTTATAAAATAAGATAAAGTTATGTTTTGACACATACTCAAGAGTGTTTATGATATTGCTTAGTCCATAAACTGTTACCAACGAAAGAAGAGTCGGGGGAACCCGCCGGACAAACTCTTGGACACAGTTTAAAATAGATATTCGCAGTCTTAGGATTGATTGGGGAATCGAATCCGATTATGATCTGTTAGATCGAACCATGTGATCTTTGGTCTCGGGGCATGGGAGTTGGACTCTGTGGTTGATCTAGACATGCTCGCAACATGTTGAATAGACCATGTGACCGATTAGGTTAGAGTAAAAACCGTTTACACAACTCTAAACCTAATCATCACAACTTAAGTATATTTGTATAATTATCTTAATCCACGAAGTGAATGCGTAGCTCAACTTAGTATCTCATGATCTTTGATTCGCCAATGAGGTTAGTTCACGATTCTTGAACGACATCTCGGTCATTGGGATCATGACAATATTAAGTTGGAGTTATGTGATTCACAGATATGGAATCGTAAAAATAATATCACCTCATGCTTTATTGACGGGTGTGTGAATAAATAAACCAGGCCCGGTATTCAATGATGATATTCATTGATTAAGACATCGTAACATGTGCGAGACATCTTACGAACGTTTGTCTTTCTTATTCACGGTCATATAAAGGAGTTGAGGAAATAATGATTAGAATGGTAAAACGGTAATATTATATACACCATTCGATCGATATTTACGAAGGATAATAATGCATTTACTTTGTGGACCGTGTGATAAATTGTATCAACACCAAAAGAAAAATTAGCACATGAATCGAGAGATTATTCGCATCGAACTTTTAGTGGAGTTTATGCGATGTCGGAATTAAATATGTCGATAACTTATAGGGATGAGTTAGTCGAATATTGTAATTCCATAGCTTTGTTCATGTGGGTCCATTCGGTCTCAAGGCTAGCTCTAATAAATGGGAAAACAGAAATCGATAATTATGTTTAAATTCATTGTGTTATTTTTCATTTATTTGATAATTGAAAAATAAAAGAATGAGTTTTGAATTTTGAAATTAATGGAGATTAATTTAAAATTCAAAATGAAATTTAAACATGATTTTATTTGGCAACTAAAGGAAAGAGAAAAGTGAGATTTTATTTTGGGAAAATTCGGAAATCCCTTGCCTTAAGGGGATTTTGAATTTTGCTCCAAAATAGGAAGGAAATTCGGAAATCCCTAAGCCATGTAGGGATTTTCGGATTTCAACCCTAGGGTTAAGGAGAAATTGAAAATCCCATCTAGGGTTTGAGTTTTTGAATTTTCTCCTATATAAGGATATTATTGAAAACCCTAGGGTGAGAGTCTTTTGGAGAAAAGAAAAAAGAGATCACACTTTCCTTAGGGTGGCGGATTTTGTAGAGACAAAATAGAAGGAAAAAGTTTCCTTAGGTTTTTGAAAAAGAGCCCACTCTCTCATCCTAAAAATTGTAGAGACATAGCCTTGAATCAACGAGTGGTTCTTGGTGTGATCGTGACAATAAACAACGATCTTGTTTCACGGCAATTCTCCATCTTGGAACGTGAGATAGTGAGACAAGATCCTTGCGGTCAATTAATTCAATCGTCACAAAGGTATGTGAGATTTTTCTAATCCTTTGTCCATAAACATATATCATGCATGAATCTCTCGTTGTGGTTTACGTTTAATTATGAATTAAATGGATATGATAAAATTTTTGAAATTCCGCCTACAATATTGTTGTTGTTCAAATGATTTTTCATATATAAATCACAATAAGATCTTACAATTGGTATCGAGCCTAGGGCTATTGATCATGCATGATTTATGTTTATGCGATTGAATGTATGATATGTGTTGATATTGGCATCTTGCATGAATATATGATGAATTCAAAATTGTTTTGATTGAATATGTGATTGGATCCCGATCGATTGGCTCTAGGTTTTTAATTACACCATGTTGGTGGTTTATGTTTTTCTCTAGAAAATAATGTAAGCCATTAAAGGGCATAGGAAATTTTGTAATTTAAATTTCCGAAAAATATTTTTTTTGCCGCTTGCCGCCGCCGCCGCCGCTGCCGCCGCCGTCGCCGCCGCCGCCAAGACTCTCGACCTCCGCCACAAGCCCAGCCGCCAAACCCTTCCCCGGGTTTTGGTCAGGCGGCAGACTAGGGTTTCGGAAACCCTAGTATGCGCTAGGGTTTCTGAAACCCTAGCGGGCCTGCAGAGCCTGCCCAGGCGAGCCGCAGCCCTGCCGATGGCCTTGCCCAGGCAGGGCCGCGGCCCCAGGCAGGGGGCCAAAGGGCCGGCCGCAGGCCCCGCCCAGCACGGGCCACAGGCCTTGCCAGGCAAGGGCCACAGGCCCCTGCCGAGCACGGGCCACAGCCCTGCCCAGGCAAGGGCCACAGGCCGGCCACGGCCTTGCCTGCAAGGGCCACAGGCCCGCCACCACTGGCCTTGCCTGCAAGGGCCGCGCCCAAACAATGGGAGCAAGGCCTGCCTGGCCTAACGGCCCATCTTTGCGCCAGGCAGGGCCTGGCCCACCGAGGAGAAGGTGGGCCCAGGATTGTCCCGGCCCAGCCCAAAAAAAAAAAAAAAATATTTTTTATTTTCACTTTTCAGGGATCAAGAGAAGAGAAAATTGAGAAGATGCCAAGAAGACAAGATGAAGAAAATTATTGTAATTATTTTCATTTGTTTTTATGGGTTGTAATTAGAAATGAGCCATAGAGAGGTTAAATTGTAAATGTATGATTTATTGTTTAATCTCGCATCATTATAACATGCCATATAGGATATAGAGATGCCAATATCAAATTGCCATGCAAGCATGTTCATGCATCATTGTAGTTTAATATTATAAATTGTTATAATAATAAATGCAATGGGTAAATTTTATAAAGAGTTATAAAATACAACAAATTTATAAGGGTTATAATTTTGTTGAATTATTAATTGACTTAATTTCAAAACAAAATCCATTTTTCAAAAAGCTAAGTGGGAGGGGTCGTTTGCGTTGAAACGTTCCCAAGGTCTCCGACTTTAGCCCTGATCGTGACATGTGGATAGGTTAAGAACCACCTTAGTGGTCCTCACTTCAATGGGAGAAACCCATGAAACATGTCGCTAAGGAGTCATCAGGTTGCTTATAGAAGATAAGACTCGAAAAGGAAGTAGTGAGGCGAGACCATCCCTAGATGGATCGTTAGTTCATAACAACCTCTAGAGTCGATTAGTCGGTTAAACACTTAGACTAAAGATCATTGTAATCTCCCATAGGAGCTAGGCAATGGATCTAAGGTGACCAAAAAGATGGTGATTGGTTGCACTAGATGTAGAGACATCTTGTAAAGTGGACCAAACGAGAGGAGTCTCGATGCGATAGGAGGCTTCATGGACGCCACCCCTAGGTGGGACGTGTTGCCGTTTATGATCGCAACACCATAGATGAAACATTTTTTAAGGATTTTATTTATGTTTAAGTATTTGCATTCATGCATCATACTTCTCTTAAATATAAGCAAATTACCAACACCGCTTTTATTTTATTTTTCAAGCAATTATGTCTTTATCCCCGATCGCAAATTCTTAGTACAAACAAACTAGTGGGTGAAAATTACGTTGATTGGAAACGTAACCTCGATATCGTGTTGACGGTAGACAAGCACAAGCATGTGCTCACCACCCCTGTCCTCTTGAGCCGAATGATGATTCGACTCAAGAAGAGCGAGACGCACACCGCTTGGATGCGTTCGATGAGATTGCTAGGTGCTATATTTTAGCATCAATTAGCAATGTGTTGCAAACAACATCGGAACATCTGACGACGGCCGCAGATATGATCTCTGACATCTCCGAAATGTTCGGAAGCCGGGCCGTCAAGCCAAGCAAGCTGCAGTCGCAACTTCATGAACTGCCGGATGAAATCCGGCACTTCTGTTCGGGACCATATGCTATTGATCATAAGTCACCTGAATGAGATGGAGCTCATGGGAGCTGAAATAGATGGAGAGACTCAAGTGGATATGATCCTAGAGACTCTCCCGGAGATGTTTGACAACTTCAAACTCAACTGCTCGATGAATAAGTTGAGTTATTCACTCCCAGAACTCATGATGGAGCTTCGAACTACGGAAACTCTACTGCTTAAAGGCAAAATGGAGAATGGAAAGGCAAGCCTTGCTGAAGCAAAGCCTTCCACCTCTGGTGCCAATAAACAGGAGAAAGCCCGCAGTAACAAGAAGAAGCCGGCTGCGAAAGGCAAGAACGCTGCAAAGGTAGACAAGAGTACTGACAAATGTCACCATTGCGGAATGTCGGCCACCGGAAACGAATCGTCCTACATACCTCAAGGAGGTCAAAGCTAAAGGTACATTGCTTGTTACCAAGCCTGTTTTGTGGCTGACTCTACTTTTTCTTGGATTGTAGACTGGAGCCACTAATCATGTTTGTTGTTCTCTGTAGGTGTAATGGGAAAATATTCGGTCAAAATCGGACAATCCGGTATTTGACCGTAATTATTCTTTAATGTAAAGTAGTAGAAATATTGATGTAATCAGGAAAGTGTTATGTAGAAACTTTATATACGGGGTAAAATCACCCGAAAAGTGTAAAGTTATAATACGAATATTGTTATAGAGAAAATTCGTAAATATCAGTTGTGAATACTGAAATATCGGTTAAAAGTTAGAAATTTTAACAGGTATATTTTAGTTATGAAAAACTGAAATATTTGGTAAATGACCAAATGACCAGTTAGAAAAAGAGTAGAAATATTAGAAGTAAGGAAAATGACAAAAGTTCCTGAAAATGTAATTTTCCCGAGTCGATTAAAGCGGAAAGCAAGAAAAAAATGAGTACTGCGAGGGTACGAAGTTTTGGGCAGTCTGGATTGTTTAAAATGAAAATTTCAGAAAAGGAAATTGACTATTGAGATACCCAAGAGAAGTGGGTTGAATATGAGAAATTTGACCCTGGGTGCTCGGCAGTCCAGAAAAGCAGTATAGAACCTGTACCGGGTGTGAAATTATCGGTACCAGAAAGAGACTCGTTTTGAAAAACGAAAAGTTTGGTCTCGACAAGAAAAATGTGAGGAACACGGAACCACTTAAATTAAGTGTGAAACTTAATTAGAATTAGTCAAATTAAATTATAGAAATTAAAGTGATTTCTTTAATTTAATTTAGAAAGTAATAAGAGATATTATTATAAATAATATTATAATATTCATTAATACAATTAAAGAGTCCTACGGAAGCACATTAGAACACAAAGTGTTCTATTTTCCTAAGGGCCGAGAGACTAGAGAAATGAGAGAGAAAAGAGAGAAAATAAAGGGAAAATCAAGGAATCATCCGTTTTCGCCGAAATTTCTTCCGTTCAGTCCGGTGGAAATATAACCCGAGGCATTCTAGCGGAGAATCTCAACTTTTCAAGGTAAGATTTCGGATTTTTCATGAGAAACTGCTTGCTTTTTCGTTTTTGTGAATAGTAACTCATCTCGGGAAAAATCCGTAAAACTGAAAAACGAAACCGAGGTTTTGTCGGGGACTGTGATAGGAGTTTAATGTGCAAGTATTGAAAGGATTGAACAATTTTTTTGGATTTACACTAAAAATCCGAAAATCCCTAGAAATGGAGGAAATGCATTTTTGTTCAATTTATGTAGCAATTTGTGTTCAGGAATGCGAATCTGGACTACAGGTACCGAAATCGGAAGTAAAACGAGTTATTGAAAACTCGGGAAACGAGGAAAATTAAGGCGAAACTCTGCCGAAATTTCCTGAAATCTAGTTAGCAAGCAATGAGTTAGGAATCTGATTCTAGAGAATGGATAACAGTTTTAAACCTCGGAAACGAATAGATTAAGATTCAGAAACCGAGATACACGAATATGTGTAAATTGCCTCTTGAGCTAGAATTCGGCCTAGAGGGGTTAAGTTCGAAAATGAGTTGAAATTGGATTTAGGAATCCAAGTATGAGAAATTTTGATGCTTGAAATAGGTGGTTAATACCTATTTCCATGAAACAGGTTTTGGCACGAGAGCCGAAGCAACGAGAAAGAACTTCTAGCAAGCGGGAATCCTAGAGGATTAACGGTAAGTATAGACATATATGTTTGTCTGGACTCGAGTAAGCTGTAGTTAGACTTAGAACTATTAATTTATTTATGTTCCTAAGTCTATATGATTACATGTGATTATACATGTTTGGAGGGCTTAATGCTCTAGATTTCGGAAAGGGCGACATATGGTTACCCTTATGCATAGTTACAAGATCGACGGGTCGTCGGCCTCCGCAAGGGAGGAAAATCTCAAAGAGTAGAGATTCCGACTTGACCCAGACATGTAAGTAATGAGCCAAGTAAAGTAAAAGACCGACGGGTCGTCGGCCTCCAAGGGGGGGGAAATCTCACGGAGTAGAGATTTCGACTAGACCAACCAGAGAAAGTAAGAACAGAAAGATAGAAAGTAGTTTAAAGCATGTTTCACACGAGCATATTTGCATCATAACTCTTAATGTAATTTCTATTAGTTTATGATGTATGCATGTTTATACTTGCGAGCGTTAGCTCATCGGTTTACTCGTGTGCAGGTAACAAAGGTAAGCACCCGGTCATATAGTGGTTTGCTTGATGGACATGCGGAGGCAAGGGTATGAAATGTCATGGGTGCACGGGAGTGGTCTTTACTACGCCGCTTAGAAATTAAATTCGCTGCAAATAAATGTAATATAGAATGATAGTATGTATGTTTAGTTCTAAGAAGAAGATATTACAACTATTGTCTTAGTAAAGAACAACGGATTGTAATAAGTTAAGACAAGTTTCGGGAACTAGTATGATACCGAATCTTTAAAGTAATGGCAAGATGTGCTATTAGGGTATCAACATCACATGTTAAGAACCCGATGGCCAAAGTAAAGAAAAAAAAATTTACTCGCACATGAACGTAAATTAAAGAGACAATAGTCTAACAATGAATAATGGATTAGACTATAGCTTAGCCTATTAGTAGAGTAGTATAAGGAACGGCGACCGCGCCGCGAGGGCGCGGGACGCCACAGTTGGTATCAGAGCGGCGTTCCTACTCCTGCCATGACAAGTCCCGCACCTATGCTTATGCGCAGTCCAGGTAAATTAGTTTATGAACTAAAACTAAGAATTTCTTATTTCTTTTTGCAAGACAGAGCAGGTACTAATGGATCGATCATATCCATCATCCCGGTTAGCGCCCACACCACAAGAGAATACGTTGTGGGGACGGGTAAGAATGTTTCTAATGTCACGGTTCCGACAAAATGTGAGAGGTCGGTACTCACCTGCTAGATATAGCCATCCACCAGTGGATCGGGAGTTAAGGGCTCTAGAGCCCATGGCGGCCCAGCCGCACACCGAGCAAGTAGAGTTGTTTTGACTTGTGTCGAGCCGCAGCCAGGTTCTACACCGTAATCCACCTTCCTTCGATGGGCTTTCACATCCCACTAGAATTAGGGATTGGCCGCACCGTGTCGAGTATGTGATGCGAGCACGTGACATAGCTCGAGAGGAATGGATTGTACCGCGAAGAAGTCTCGTTAGGGAGGGCAATGCCCTAATCTTTTGGCAAGCTTTGGATGAGGACGAAATAGCGAGAGATGCAATGGGAAGACTTTTGCCACATGTTGAAGCATCGTTTTTTCCCCAGGTCATGCCATCCGAGTCGGCACCACAGAGAGTGGAGAGACACAGTCAGTGTGAGTGTAGCCGTGACCTACACCCAAGCTCGTGAGAGTTTATCATACAAGCCGAGAGGGCAGTATGAGATCGATGAGGCCGTTGTAGCCTATATAGCGAGAGTTTTGACAGAGGTACTAGCTCCGAATCGAACTTTTAATCTAAGTGAGGATGAGCGTGTCCATCCTATGGAGAGGTCTCTGACAGAAGAGTACCAACGCCGCCAGTTCCGCTGATCGGATCGAACCCTCACAATTTATCGCCGAGTATGGCATTGTGAGCACCAAGCTGCTAGAGGAGAGGACACTGCCAACGGTGGTTAGGCGAGACTTCCATTTTCCAATACCCATTAGGAGACATGACGGGAAGCCACTACCTCTCAAAACGACGAGACCCCGAGATAGAGGCAGCAGACGAGCCTATGGCCGTTCGGCCAAGATGGACTCCACGTTGGGACTGTTGGTGAGGAAGCAGGTAACCCTCGGTCGGATCCCCGAGGAGGATTCGGAGGAAGACCCCGAGGAGGATCCGGAGGAGGATCCCGAGGATTAAGTTAGGACTTAACGCCTTATTTATTTAAATATGATGAAAGGTTATGTAAATAGTATTGAGAAACTTAGACTAATGATGTTTTATGTATGATGTGATATGTATGGAATGGGACATACATAATAGATATGAATGAAAGGCTTTAAAAACCTTTACTTTTGTGATGATTTGTATATGATGTGATATGCATGATATGGGGCATGCATAATAGGATAACATATAGAATGTATGTTTTGCTAGTTGATATGAGAATGAATGATAGTTTAAAGTATTGCAAGTCAAGGAACTTTAGAAGCAGTTCTTTTTGCACTTAAACTAACGATGTTGCTCTTTTGATTAATATAGACACAAAGAACATGGTTCGTACACGCCAAAAAGAGAACACAAGGTAACAGTAATCCTCCAAAGACCAGACCTAGTCAAGAAGTAGCAGTGTCCGAGGGGGAAATAGAGCCCAGCCGAGGAAAGCAGATAACATTTAGAATTGCTTACCCAGTTGATGGCTGTGGGTCAAGAGGTTGGAGGAGCACCCCCTCCGCAGCGGGTTCCAAAGACAAGCCGCCCAACCCGAGCAACCCGCAGAGAGGGTTGAACCCCAAGAGCCGGTAAGGGGTGATATGGGTACCGAGAAATGGTCCCAAGGAACCATTGTATGTGAGGTTTAAGAGAATGGCACCTCCAGAGTTCGATGGATCAACAGATCCACTCGAGGTCGAGGAATGGTTAGCATCCATTCGCATGTTGTTTGAGTTTATGGAACTCACCGGCTGGGAGAAGATTCAGTGCGCCGCTTTTGTATTAAAGAAAGATGCCCGCTATTGGTGGGAATCAGTGTGCGCCAGAAGGAATGTGAGACAAATGTTGTGGGATGAATTCCTATGCGAATTTAACCATAAGTATTACAACTTAGAAGCCCTGAAGACTCAACAGAATGAGTTCAACAATTTTAAGCAGGGCGACCAGACAGTTGTAGAAGCATGCCGACAATTTGATCAGTTGGCACGACTATGTCCTCAGTTGTTTCCAACAGAGGAAGAGAAGGTTAGGAGGATGATTAATATGCTCCGAGGAGATATAGCCACCGTTGTGGAAAGTGGGGAGTATCCACCAACCACGGTAGCCGATCTAGTGAATCGGGCAATACGTGCGGAGCATAACATTGCCAAATCTAGATAGGATAGGGCAAGCCTTTAAGGCGGCACTACCATCGGTGATGTGTTGTTGTTCAGTCACCTGGTTACGCCACGCATCAGAGAGAGATAGGAAGGAAGAGAACTAAGTGCGGACCTAGTTGTTCGAACTTAGTACATTATGATGTGATCCTAGGAATGGATTTTCTAGGAAAGTATAATGCTACAATAGACCGTAGAAAGAAAAGGGTAGTTTTTCAGCCAGAAGGAGAACAGTGTTTGAGTACATGGGTTCCACATCGGGACACCCATACGTTTTATTAGTTCCCTAGAAGCCGACGATTGATGTCTAGCGGATGCATTTGGATATTTGGCGTATGTGGTGGATAGGAACCATGAGGGGACACATCAACCAGAAGACGTTCCCATAGTCAAGGAGTTCCTAGATGTTTTTCCAGAGGAACTACCCGGACTTCCTCCAGATCGGGAAATAGCTTTTGAGATAGAGCTTCTCCCCGGCACCGCACCAATATCCAAAGCACCGTACAGGATGGCTCCAGCGGAACTGAAAGAGTTGCGGGTTCAACTCCAGGAGATGTTACACAAAGGTTTCATCAGACCGAGTTTTTCACCATGGGGAGCTCCTGTCCTCTTTGTCAAAAAGAAGGATGGCACGCTTCGGATGTGCATAGATTATAGAGAGCTCAACAAAGTCACCATCAAGAACAAGTACCCGTTACCACCTAATCGATGACTTGTTCGACCGGTTGAAGGAGCTACCACGCCAAGATAGACCTTCGATCGGGGTATCATCACTCAAGATTAGAGAAGAAGACATTCCAGAGCGGCATTCAGAACTCGGTATGGACACTATGAATTCTTAGTGATGCCGTTTGGACTTACAAATGCCCCAATTGGCGTTTATGGACCTTATGAGCGTAGTCTTCGAGAGAGTATTTAGATAAGTTTGTTATTGTTTTCATCGATGACATCCTTATATACTCACGAGATCCACAGAGCACGCAGAACATTTGAGGATTGCACTACACACGTTGAAGAAACATCGCCTATATGCGAAGTTTTCTAAGTGCGAGTTCGGTTAGATAAAGTCCACTTCCTCGGACATGTAGTATCCAAGGAAGGAATCACCGTGGATCAAGCAAAAGTTGAAGCGGTTGAGAAGTGGCGGTTCCAAAGAGTGTTACGGAAGTTCAAGTTTCCTAGGATCAAGGTGGTATTACTGAGGAAGGTTTGTGGAGGGATTTGCTCGTCTTGCGCTCCTCTCACCGCCTTAACCAGAAAAAAGATAGAAGGTATGAATGGGATGATAGATGTGAACAGAGTTTCAGAGAGATCAAAAGAAGATTAATTAGTGCTCCAAAGACTCACAATCCCGTAAGAGGGAGAAAAATTTGACATCTACAAAGTGATGCCTCAAAGACAGGACTAGGAGCCGTGTTGATGCAAAATGGCAAGGTCATTGTTACGCATCTCGGCAACTAAAGGATCACGAGCGTAATTACCCAACGATGATCTTGAGTTAGCCGCAGAGTTTTTGCGCTCAAGTTATGGCGGCATTACCTATATGGGGTTCAATGCCAAATTTATACGGACCATCGAGCCAAAGTACTTCTTCACGCAGAAGGAGCTTAATATGAGACAAAGACGATGGCTTGAACTTGTGAAGGACTACGACAGAAATCCTTTACCATCCAGGTAAAGCCAATCGAGCAGCGCACGCTTTGAGTAGAAACCAAAGACTACGGACTCAAAAGTGGAGACCGAATTGTTGCCCAAGCGGCTTCAACAAGAGATTAATCTCCTAGACCTCGACTTAATCTACGGTAAGTTAGCTTCTCCTGGAGGCTGCAGCCTGTGCATGTGACGAGACACGAGAAGCTCGTAAAGGTGACCCAATTATGGATGGATACTGGGGAAGGAGATAGTAGATAATGCAAGGTCGAATTTCAGCCTTTCAAAGGACGGAATTCTCCTATACCAAAGAAGAATTTGTGTACCGGATCAAGAGGGGATCAAGAAGCGATATATCAAGGAAGACAAAGACGCCATATTCTCAGACATTTCCAGGTGCCACCAAAATGTATCAAGATCTGAAACAACATTTTTGGTGGAGGCGAATGAAGAATGACATAGTTGACTATGTTAGTCGCCGCTTGACATGCCAAAGGTCAAAGCGTAACATCCGGAGACCACCGAAGCTTACACCACTAGATATCCCGGAATGGAAGTGGGAACACTTAGCCATGGACTTTGTAACCGGACTTCCGAGAACCAAAGTGAGGGATACGATGCCATTTGGGTAGTCGTGGATCTATTAACTAAATCAACGCATTTCATTCGATCAAGATAACTTACTCCTTAGAGAGAGGTTATTCGAGTTATATGTGGCTAAGGTAGTAAAGCTACATGGAGTACCAGTTAGTATAGTGTCGGACGTAGACAAGCCGATTTACCTCTAATTTTTGGAGAAGTGTTCAGGAAGCGATGGGGTCGAATTGCGCTATAGCACAACGTTCCATCCCTAGACGGATGGGCGGTCCGAGAGGACCATTCAGACCCTAGAAGATATTTTTCATTGCATGCACAAGTGGATTTCAAGGGCGCATGGAGTATGAAGTTGCCATTGATCGAATTCTCGATAATAATAGTTACCAAGCTTCCATCGGCATGGCCCCGTATGAAGCACTTTACGGAAGGAAGTGTAGATCCCGGTTCATTGGTATGACACTCGGGAAAAACAGCTTCACAAGACGGAATTCATTCAAGAGGCCATAGAGAAAAGGCAAAAGATTCAGAGAAGATTAGAGACGGCTCAGAGCCGGCAAAAGAGTTATGCAGATAAACGACGGAGACCCTTGGAATTTTACGTAGGGGACTCAGATTCCTAAAAAGTCGCACCAATGAAGGGTGTGATGCGTTTTGGGAAGAAAGGTGTCGAGTCCACGTTACATAGGGCCTTTTGAGATCATTGAAAGAATAGGAAAGGTAGCTTACCGACTAGCTCACTAAACCGCGTAGAGTTGGCTTGAAAGGCACGTGTGTTTCATGTAGCAATGCTCCGGAAGTATATCTCGGATCCATCGCACGCGTGTTACAAAGATGAGCCTATTCAGATTCCACGAAGATTTGTCCTATGAGGAACAACCAGTCCAAATTCTAGCCACAGAGAAGAAAGGAAACTCAGAAGTCGTAGTATCCCAATGGTTAAAGTGCAGTGGAAAAATCACAATGTTTAAGCCACTTGGGAAGTAGAAGAAGAGATCGATAGAATACCCCAGTTGTTACGATTTTGGGACTAAAATTCCTTAAGGAGGGGTGAATGTAATGACCGGGAAAAATATTCAGTCAAAATCGGACAGTCCGGTATTTGACCGTAATTATTCCCTAATGTAAAGTAGTAGAAATATTGATGTAATCGGGAAAGTGTTATGTAGAAACTTTTATATACGGGTAAAATCACCCGAAAAGTGTAAAGTTATAATACGAATATTGTTATAGAGAAAATTCAGTAAATATCGGTTGTGAATCTTGAAATATCGGTTAAAAGTTAGAAATTTTAACGGTATATTTTAGTTATGAAATCGAAATATTTGGTAAATGACCAAATGACCAGTTAGAAAAAGAGTAGAAATATTAGAAGTAAGGAAAATGACAAAAGTTCACGAAACAGAATTTTCCCGAGTCGATTTAAAGCGGAAAACCCGAAAAAAATGAGTACCGCGAGGGTAATGACGAGTTTTGGGCAATTCTGGATTGTTTAAAATGAAAATTTCAGAAAAGGAAATTGACTATTGAGATACCCAAGAGAAGTGGGTTGAATATGAGAAATTTGACCCAGGGTGCTTTCGGCATCGTAAAAAAAGATAGAACCTGCATGCGGGTGTGAAATTATCGGTACCAGAAAGAGACTCGTTTTGAAAAACGAAAAGTTTGGTCTCGACAAGAAAAATGTGAGGAACACGGAACCACTTAAATTAAGTGTGAAACTTAATTAGAATTAGTCAAATTAAATTATAGAAATTAAAGTGATTTCTTTAATTTAATTTAGAAAGTAATAAGAGATATTATTATAAATAATATTATAATATTCATTAATACAATTAAAGAGTCCTACGGAAGCACATTAGAACACAAAGTGTTCTATTTTCCTAAGGGCCGAGAGACTAGAGAAATGAGAGAGAAAAGAGAGAAAATAAAGGGAAAATCAAGGAATCATCCGTTTTCCGAAATTTCTTAGATTCAGTCCGGTGGAAATATAACCCGAGGCATTCTAGCGGAGAATCTCAACTTTTCAAGGTAAGATTTCGGATTTTTCATGAGAAACCGCTTGCTTTTTTTCGCTTTTTGTGAATAGTAACTCATCTCGGGAAAAATCCGTAAAATCGAAAAACTAAAACCGAGGTTTTGTCGGGGACTATGATAGGAGTTTAATGTGCAAGTATTGAAAGGATTGAACAATTTTTTTTTGGATTTACACTAAAAATCCGAAAATCCCTAGAAATGGAGGAAATGTATTTTTGTTCAATTTATGTAGCAATTTGTGTTCGGGAATGTGAATCTGGACTATGGTGTACCGAAATCGAAGTAAACGAAGTTATTGAAAACTGGGAAACGAGGAAAATTAAGGCGAAACTCTGCCGAAATTTCCTGAAATCTAGTTAGCAAGCAATGAGTTAGGAATCTGATTCTAGAGAATGGATAACAGTTTTAAACCTCGGAGATTCGATTCAGAAACCGAGATACACGAATATGTGTAAATTGCCTCTTGAGCTAGAATTCGGCCTAGAGGGGTTAAGTTCGAAAATGAGTTGAAATTGGATTTAGGAATCCAAGTATGAGAAATTTTGATGCTTGAAATAGGTGGTTAATACCTATTTCCATGAAACAAGTTTTGCACGAGAGCCGAAGCAACGAGAAAGAACTTAGCAAGCGGGGAATCCTAGAGGATTAACGGTAAGTATAGACATATATGTTTGTGCGGACTCGAGTAAAATGTAGTTAGACTTAGAACTATTAATTTATTTATGTTCCTAAGTCTATATGATTACATGTGATTATACATGTTTGGAGGGCTTAATGCTCTAGATTTCGGAAGGGCGACATATGGTTACCCTTATGCATAGTTACAAGACTGACGGGTCGCCGGCCTCCGCAAGGGAGGAAAATCTCAAAGAGTAGAGATTCCGACTTGACCAGACATAATGAAGTAATGAGCCAGTAAAGTAAAAGACCGACGGGTCGTCGGCCTCTCCATGAGGGGGGGAAATCTCCTGAGTAGAGATTTCGACTAGACCAGCCGAAAGAAAGTAAGAACAGTAAAGATAGAAAGTAGTTTAAAGCATGTTTCACACGAGCATATTTGCATCATAACTCTTAATGTAATTTCTATTAGTTTATGATGTATGCATGTTTATACTTGGCGAGCGTTAGCTCATCGGTTTACTCGTGTGTGCGGGTAACAAAGGTAAGTGACCCGGTCATATAGTGGTTTGCTTGATGGACATGCGGAGGCAAGGGTGGCGGAAATGTCATGGGTGCACGGGAGTGGTCTTTACTACGCCGCTTAGAAATTAAATTCGCTGCAAATAAATGTAATATAGAATGATAGTATGTATGTTTAGTTCTAAGAAGAAGATATTACAACTATTGTCTTAGTAAAGAACAACGGATTGTAATAAGTTAAGACAAGTTTCGGGAACTAGTATGATACCGAATCTTTAAAGTAATGGCAAGATGTGCTATTAGGGTATCAACATCACATGTTAAGAACCCGATGGCCAAAGTAAAAAAAAAAAAAAATTTACTCGCACATGAGCGTAAATTAAAGAGACAATAGTCTAACAATGAATAATGGATTAGACTATAGCTTAGCCCATTAGTAGTAGTAGTATAAGGAACGGCGACCGCGAATCAGGGCGCGGGACGCGCCAAAGCAGGGTTCAGGGGAAAACAAAAGGCTTAGCAAGGACGAGTTCAACTTCGCTGGGGAATGGAGCATCGAAGATCGCAAATGCCGTTGGAAGTATTAAATTAATTTTTGAGAACAGTTTTATTGTTTTGAACAATGTTTATTATGTCCCGGTTTTTGGGAAAAACCTTATTTCTGTGGCTCGTTTGATTGAGCAAGGATATTCTTTGGATTTTAATAATGATGTTATTCAGATTCTAAAGAATGGCTTCATGATTACTTCTACAGTCATGATAAACAATCTGTTCTACGTTAAACCAAATATTCCAACGATTTGCGATAATCGAATTGAATGATGATTCAACGAGAGAAAGTAAGAGATTGAGGTTAGACTCAATTGATCAAACCTACAAATGGCATCTACGTCTTGGACATATTGGCCTTGACAGGATTAAAAGGTTGGTAAGAGACGGTCCCTTGCAAACCTTAAGTGTAGGCTCACTACCTACATGTGAATCCTGCATAGAAGGAAAAATGACCAAGAGACCCTTTTCAAACAAAGGGTAATAGAGTCGATGAATGCCTAGAACTCGTACATAGTGATGTATGTGGGCCATTCAATATCCAAGCAAGAGGAGGATATGAATATTTCATAACCTTCATCGATGACTATTCTCGTTTTGGTCATATTTATCTAATGCGTCAAAAGTCCGAAACTTTTGAAAAGTTCAAAGAATTCAAGGCCTTGGTTGAAAAGCAATTAGATAAACAGATCAAAACACTACGATCCGATCGTGGTGGTGAATACTTTTTGGGAGAGTTCAAGACTTTCTTAAGGAAGAAGGTATATTTTCTCAACCCGACCGCGCAGGTACTCCTCGCCAGAATGGCGTGTCCGAGAGAAGGAATCGAACTCTATTAGACATGGTTAGATCAATGATGAGTTACTCATCTCTTCCAGATTCCTTTTGGGGATATGCCTTGGAAACAATGAAGATACATTCGAACCAAGTTCCATCTAAGGCAGTACACGGAACTCCATATGAAAGATGGAGTGGCAAGAAGTCATCTCTTGGCCACACCAGAATATGGGTTTGTCCGCACATGTGCTTAGAAAGAAGACCGGTAAGGTGACTAGTCGTTCGTAATCGTGCCCTATTTGTAGGATATCCCAAAGGAACAAAAGGCTATATCTTTTATAGTCCATCGATCAGAAAACATTCGTCAAAGACGAATGCTCGTTTTCTGGAAGAGGATTTTATAAAGAATATGAAGCCAAGAAGCAAAGCTTGTACTTGAGGAATTGTTGGTGAAAATGTTCATGCAACATATCCGCAATCTATTCCGAACCGACAACAGATGAACCACAACAAGAACTAACACCGGTGGAGCCTCGACGTAGTGGGAGGGTTGTGAGACAACCTGATAGGTACATGTCTTATGGAGACGCATTATATGCGAGTCTCAGATTTAGACATCGACGAACCTGTCTCCTACTTGCAGGCCATGGAAAGTTTGAAGCAAACCCATGGCATGAAGCCATGGACGCCAAATACAATCGATGTATAAAAATGGCGTATGGACTCTAGTAGATCCTCCCTGAAGGGGTAAAACCCGTAGGGTGTAAATGGATCTACAAGAAGAAGAGGGGGTCCGGATGGGAATGTAGAGACATTCAAAGCAAGGTTGGTAGCCAAGGGCTACACCTGTAAAGAAGGCATCGACTATGAGGATACCTTCTCTCCGGTAGCCATGCTTAAATCCATCCGAATTCTTCTATCCATTCTTCGCCGCTTTAGATTATGAAATCTGGCAGATGGATGTAAAGACAACTTTTCGAATGGCAATCTGGATGAGCGCATTTACATGGCACAACCGGATGGATTCATTGAAAAGGGTCTAGAAGAAAAGGTTTGCGGTGCGTAAGTCCATTTATGGACCCAAGCGAGCATCCAGATCATGGAATATCAGATTCGATGAGACCTGTTAAAACTTATGGTTTTGTTAGGTCAATGGATGAGCCTTGTGTGTATAAGTGATACAAGAAGGCAAAGTGGTTTTCTTAGTCTTATATGTAGATGACATACTACTCATTGGGAATGATGTAGGAAGACTAAGCGAGGTTAAGCTCGGCTCATAAGCGATTTGACATGAAGGATCTAGGAGAAGCTGCCTATGTTTTGGGAATTCGGATCTTCGAGATCGGAAGAACAAACAATTGGCACTTGTCTCAAGCATCCTACATCGATAAGGTAATGGACCGATTCGCTATGCAAAACTCCAAAAGGGTTATCTACCCTTCCGACATGGAGTATCCTCTCTAAGGAGCAGTCTCCCAAGACTCCTCAAGAAGAGGAAGACATGAGCCGAGTTCCTTACGCTTCACCGTGGGAAGCCTCATGTATGCGATGCTTTGCACCGGACACGATATATGCTACTGAAGAGGCGTGGTGAGTAGATTCGGTCAAACCCTGGACCCGAAACCTTTGGGTTGTTGTAAAGCATATCCTCAAGTATCTTAGGAGAACGAGGAACTATATGCTTGTATATTCAGGTCTTGACCTGAATATGACGGGATATACCGATTCCGATTTCCAATCGGATAAGGATTCCAGGAAATCCACTTGTGGATCGGTGTTTGTCCCGAATGGAGGTTCGGTGGTATGGAGGAGCATCAAGCTGCACTTGCATAGTCGACTCCACCATGGAGGCCGAATATGTGGCAGCTTGTGAAGTCTGCGAAGAGGTCAGTATGGCTTAAAAAGTTCCTTGTTTCTTTGGAAGTTGTTAGGAAGTCGATAGGCCCATGGTATTGACGATAACGGGGGGCTGTAGCAAACTCTAAGGAGCCTAGAAGCCATAAAAGGTCCAAGCACATAGAGCGGAAATACCACCTCATCCGTGAGATTGTACAAAGAGGCGATGTTGAAGTGACAAAGATATCAACACATGACAACTTGGCCGATCCGTTTACAAAGGCTTTATCCGGTAAAGTCTTCGATACGCATCTGGAAGGTTTGAGCATGCGAGATTGTACACACCTACTTTAAGTCCAAGTGGGAGTTTGTTGGAAATGTGTCCATAAAGTGGGATGTAATTTGTTATTTATGAAATGACAAATGTAAGACATTATTATTTTGCTTGATTTTATAAAATAAGATAAAGTTATGTTTTGACACATACTCAAGAGTGTTTATGATATTGCTTAGTCCATAAACTGTTACTAACGAAAGAAGAGTCGGGGAACCCTGCCGGACAAACTCTTCGGATATGAGTTTAAAATAGATATTCGCAGTCTTAGGATTGATTGGGCAATCGAATCCGATTATGATCATTAGATCGAACCATGTGATGCTGGTCTCGGGGCATGGGAGTTGGACTCTGTGGTTGATCTAGACATGCTCGCAACATGTTGAATAGACCATGTGACTGATTAGGTTAGAGTAAAAACCGTTTACACAACTCTAAACCTAATCATCACAACTTAAGTATATTTGTATAATTATCTTAATCATGAAGTGAATGCGTAGCTCAACTTAGTATCTCATGATCTTTGATTCGCCAATGAGGTTAGTTCACAGTTACTGAACGACATCTCGGTCATTGGGATCATGACAATATTAAGTTGGAGTTATGTGATTCACAGATATGGAATTCGTAAAAATAATATCACCTCATGCTTTATTGACGGGTGTGTGAATAAATAAACCAGGCCTGGTATTCAATGATGATATTCATTGATTAAGACATCGTAACATGTGCGAGACATCTTACTTAACGTTTGTCTTTCTTATTCAGTCATATAAAGGAGTTGAGGAAATAATGATTAGAATGGTAAAACGGTAATATTATATACACCATTCGATCACCGATATTTACTGAAGGATAATAATGCATTTACACTGTGGACCGTGTGATAAATTGTATCAACACCAAAAGAAAAATTAGCGCACATGAATCGAGAGATTATTCGGCATCGAACTTTTAGTGGAGTTAGATGCGATGTCGGAATTAAATATGTCGATAACTTATAGGGATGAGTTAGTCGAATATTGTAATTCCATAGCTTTGTTCATGTAGGTCCATTCGGTCTCAAGGCTAGCTCTAATAAATGGGAAAAACAGAAACCGATAATTATGTTTAAATTCATTGTGTTATTTTTCATTTATTTGATAATTGAAAAAAAAAAAGAATGAGTTTTGAATTTTGAAATTAATGGAGATTAATTTAAAATTCAAAATGAAATTTAAACATGATTTTATTTGGCAACTAAAGGAAAGAGAAAAGTGAGATTTTATTTTGGGAAAATTCGGAAATCCCTTGCCTTAAGGGGATTTTGAATTTTGCTCCAAAATAGGAAGGAAATTCGGAAATCCCTAAGCCATGTAGGGATTTTCGGATTTCAACCCTAGGGTTAAGGAGAAATTCGAAAATCCCATCTAGGGTTTGAGTTTTTGAATTTTCTCCTATATAAGGATATTATTGAAAACCCTAGGGTGAGAGTCTTTTGGAGAAAAGAAAAAGAGATCACACTTTCCTTAGGGTGGCGGATTTTGTAGAGACAAAATAGAAGGAAAAAGTTTCCTTAGGTTTTTGAAAAAGAGCCCACTCTCTCATCCTAAAAATTGTAGAGACATAGCCTTGAATCAACGAGTGGTTCTTGGTGTGATCGTGACAATAAACAACGATCTTGTTTCACGGCAATTCTCCATCTTGGAACGTGAGATAGTGAGACAAGATCCTTGCGGTCAATTAATTCAATCGTCACAAAGGTATGTGAGATTTTTCTAATCCTTTGTCCATAAACATATATCATGCATGAATCTCTCGTTGTGGTTTACGTTTAATTATGAATTAAATGGATATGATAAAATTTTTGAAATTCCGCCTACAATATTGTTGTTGTTCAAATGATTTTTCATATATAAATCACAATAAGATCTTACATAAGGTTTGTAAGGGACCGTCTCTTACCAACCTTTTAATCCTGTCAAGGCTAATATGTCCAAGACGTAGATGCCATTTGAAGGTTTGATCAATTGAGTCTAACCTCAATCTCTTACTCTCTCTTATTGAATCATCATTCAATTCAGTATCACAAATCGTTGGAATATTTGGTTTAATGTAGAACAGATTGTTTATCATATTTGTAGAAGTAATCATGAAGCCATTCTTTAGAATTCGAATAACATCATTATTAAAATCCAAAGAATATCCCCGCTCAATCAAACGAGCCACGAAATAAGGTTTTCCCAAAAACGGGACATAATAAACATTGTTCAAAACAATAAAACTGTTCTCAAAAATTAATTTAATACTTCCACGCGGTGTTTCGAATCTCGATGCTCCATTCCCCCCAAGTTGAACTCGTCCTTGCTAAGCCTTTTGTTTTCCTGAACCCCTGCAGAGAAGAACAACAAACATGATTAGTGGCTCCGAGTCTACAATCCATGAAAAAGTAGAGTCACCACAAAACAGGCTTGGTAACAAGTAATGTACCTTTAGCTTTAACCTCCTTGAGGTATGTAGGGACGATTGCATTTCCAGTGGCGAGACATTCCGCAATGGTGACATTTGTCAATACTCTTGTCTACCTTTGCGATGTTCTTGCCTTTCGCACCGGGCTTCTTCTTGTTCTGCGGGCTTTCTCACATTTATTGGCACCAGAGGTGGAAGGCTTTGCTTGACAAGGCTTGCCTTTCCATTCTCCTTTTGCCTTTAAGCGTTAGAGTTTCCGTAGTTCAAGCTCCATCATGAGTTCTGGGAGTGAATAACTCAACTTATTCATCGAAAGCGTTGAGTTTGAAGTTGTCAAACATCTCCGGGAGAGTCTCTAGGATCATATCCCTGCGTCTCTCCATCTATTTCAGCTCCCATGAGCTCCATCTCATTCAAGTGACTTATGATCAATAGCATATGGTCCGGACAGGAGTGCCGGATTTCATCCGGCAGTTCATGAAGTTACGCACCGCAGACTTGCTTGGCTTGAGCGGCCCTGGCTTCCGAACATTTCGGAGATGTCTGAGATCATATCTGCGGTACCGTCAAGATGTTCCGATGTTGTTGTTGCAACACATTGCTAATTGATGCTAAGATATAGCACCTAGCAATCTCATCGAACGCATCCAAGCAATGTATGTCGTCTCGCTCTTCTTGAGTCGAATCATCATTCGGCTCAAGAGGACAGGGGTGATGAGCACATGCTTGTGCTTGTCTCACCGTCAATACGATATCGAGGTTACGTTTCCAGTCAACGTAATTTTCACCCACTAGTTTGTTTGTACTAAGAATTTGCGCGATCGGGGATAAAGACATAATTCTTTGAAAAATAAAATAAAGCGGTGTTGGTAGTTTGCTTATATTTAAGAGAAGTATGATGCATGAATGCAAATACTTAAACATAAATAAAATCCTTAAAAAAATGTTTCATCTATGGTGTTACGATCATAAACGGCAACACGTCCCACCTAGGGGTGGCGTCCGTGAAGCCTCCTATCGATCGAGACTCCTCCTCGTTTGGTCCACTTTACAAGATGTCTCTACATCTAGTGCAACCAATCACCATCTTTTTGGTCACCTCAGATCCATTGCCTAGCTCCTATGGGAGATTACAATGATCTTTAGTCTAAGTGTTTAACCGACTTATCGACTCTAAAGGTTGTTATGAACTAACGATCCATCTAGGGATGGTCTCGCCTCACTACTTCCGTTTCGAGTCTTATCTTCTATAAGCAACCTGATGACTCCTTAGCGACATGTTTCATGGATTTCTCCCATTAAAGTGAGGACCACTAAGGTGGTTCTTAACCTATCCACATGTCACGATCAGGCTAAAGTCGGAGACCTTGGGAACGTTTCAACGCAAACGACCCTCCCACTTAGCTTTTGAAAAAATGGATTTTGTTTTAAAATCAAGTCCAATTAATAATTCAACAAAATTATAACCTTTATAAATTTGTTGTATTTTATAACTCTTTATAAAATTTACCCATTGCATTTATTATTATAACAATTTATAATGTTAAACTACAATGATGCATGAACATGCTTGCATGGCAATTTGATATTGGCATCTCTATATCCTATATGGCATGTTATGATGATGCGAGATTACATAATAAATCATACATTTACAATTTAACCTCTCTATGGCTCATTTCTAATTACAACCCTAAAAAACAAATGAAAATAATTACAATAATTTTCTTCATCTTGTCTTCTTGGCATCTTCTCAATTTTCTCTTCTCTCGATCCCTGAAAAGTGAAAATAAATTTTTTTTTTTTTTTTTGTTTGGGCTGGGCCCGGGACAATCCTGGGCCCACCTCCTCCTCGGCTGGGCCAAGCCCTGCCTGGCGCAGCATGGGCTGCCAGGACAGGCAGGCCTGGCTCACTCTGCATGGGCCGCGGCCCTTGCCTGGGCAAGGCCAGCGGCCGGGCCTGTGGCCCTTGCCTGGGCAAGGCCTGTGGCCCCTGCCTGGGCAAGGCCTGTGGCCCCTGCCTGGGCAGGGCCTGCGGCCGGCCCTATGGCCCCTGCCTAGGCAGGGCCTGCGGCTAAGCCCATATGGCCCCTGCCTAGGCAGGGCCTGCGGCTAATCCCATAGCCCGCCAGGGTTTCAGAAAACCCTGCGTGGCTTGCTGGGGCCGTGGCCCTTGCCTGGGCAAGGCCAGCGGCAGGGCCTGCAGGCCCGCTAGGGTTTTAGGAAACCCTAGCGCATACTAGGGTTTCTGAAACCCTAGTCTGCCGCACAACCAAAACCCAGGGAAGGGTTTGGCGGCTGGGCATGTGGCGGAGGCTGGGAGTCGTGCGGCGGCACAAAAAAAAATATTTTCCGGAAATTTAAATTACAAAATTTCCTATGCCCTTTAATGGCTTACATTATTTTCTAGAGAATAACATAAACCACCAACATGGTGTAATTAAAAACCTAGAGCCAATCGATCGGGATCCAATCACATATTCAATCAAAACAATTTTGAATTCATCATATATTCATGCAAGATGCCAATATCAACACATATCATACATTCAATCGCATAAACATAAATCATGCATGATCAAAAGCCCTAGGCTCTGATACCATTTGTAGGATCTTATTGTTATTTATATATGAAAAATCAATTGAACAACAACAATATTGTAGGCGGAATTTCAAAAAATTTTATCATATCCAATTAATTCAAAAGTAAACGTAAACCACAACGAGAGATACATGGATGATATATGTTTATTGACAAAGTATTAGAATATCTCACATACCTTTGTGACGATTGAATTAAATGACCGCAAGGATCTTGTCTCACTATCTCACGTTCCAAGATGGAGAATTGCCGTGAAACAAGATCGTTGTTTATTGCCACGATCACACCAAAAACCACTCGTTGATTCAAGGCTATGACTCTACGATTTTTAGGATGAGAGAGTGGGCTCTTTTCAAAAACCTAAGGAAACAATTTCCTTCTATTTTGTCTCTACAAAATCCGCCACCCTAAGGAAAAGTGTGATCTCTTTTTTTTTTCTCAAAAGACTCTCTCCTAGGGTTTTCAATAATATCCTTATATAGGAGAAAATTCAAAAACTCAAACCCTAGATGGGATTTTCGAATTTCTCCTTAACCCTAGGATTGAAATCCGAAAATCCCTACATGGCTTAGGGATTTCCGAATTTCCTTCCCCAATTTGGAGCAAAATTCGAAATCCCCTTATGGCAAGGGATTTCCGAATTTTCCCAAAATAATATATCACTTTTCTCTTTCCTTTAGTTGCCAAATAAAATCATGTTTAAATTTCATTTTGAATTTTAAATTAATCTCCATTAATTTCGAAATTCAAAACTCATTCCTTTTATTTTTCAATTATCGAATAAATGAAAAATCACACAATGAATTTAAACACAATTATCAGTTTCTGTTTTTCCCATTTATTAGAGCTAGCCTTGAGACCGAATGGACCCACATGAACAAAGCTATGGAATTACAATATTCGACTAACTCATCCCTATAAGTTATCGACATATTTAATTCCGACATCGTACAACTCCACTAAAAGTTCGACGCAGAATAATCTCTCGATTCATGTGCGCTAATTTTCTTTTGGTGTTGATACAATTTATCACACGGTCCACAGTGTAAATGCATTATTATCCTTCGTAAATATCAGTGATCAGAATGGTATATAATATTACCGTTTTACCATTCTAATCATTATTTCCTCAACTCCTTTATATGACTGTGAATAAGAAAGACAAACGTTCGTAAGATGTCTCGTACATGTCACGATGTCTTAATCAATGAATATCATCATTGAATACCAGGCCTGGTTTATTTATTCACACACCCGTCAATAAAGCATGAGGTGATATTATTTCACGAATTCCATATCATGAATCACATAACTACAACTTAATATTGTCATGATCCCAATGACCGAGATGTCGTTCAATAATCGTGAACTAATCTCATTGGCGAATCAAAGATCATGAGATACCAAGTTGAGCTATGCATTCACTTCAGGATTAAGATAATTATACAAATATACTTAAGTTGTGATGATTAGGTTTAGAGTTGTGTAAACGGTTTTACTCTAACCTAATCAATCACATGGTCTATTCAACATGTTGCGAGCATGTCTAGATCAACCACGTAGTCCAACTCCCATGCCCCGAGAGACCAAGATCACATGGTTCGATCTAACAGTCATAATCGGATTCGATTGCCCGATCAATCCTAAGACTGCGAATATCTATTTTAAACTGTATCAGAAGAGTTTGTCCGGCAGGGTTCCCCTGACTCTTCTTTCGTTGGTAACAGTTTATGGACTAAGCAATATTACTAACACTCTTGAGTATGTGTCAAAACATAACTTTATCTTATTTTATAAAATCAGCAAAATAATAATGTCTTACATTTGTCATTTCATAAATAACAAATTACATCCCACTTTATGGACACATTTCCAACAAACTCCCACTTGGACTTAAAGTAGGTGTGTACAATCTCGCATGCCCAAACCTTCCGAGATGCGTATCGAAGACTTTACGGATAAAGCCTTTGTAAACGGATCGCCAAGTTGTCATGTGTTGATATCTTTGTCACTTCAACATCGCCTCTTTGTACAATCTCACGGATGAGGTGGTATTTCCGCTCTATGTGCTTGGACCTTTTGTGGCTTCTAGGTTCCTTAGAGTTTGCTACAGCCCCCTTTGTTATCGTGTCTGATACCATGGGCCTATCTAGCTTCCGGAACAACTTCGAGTGAAACAAGGAACTTCTTAAGCCATGTCTGACCACTTCGCAGCTTCACAAGCTGCCACATATTCGACCTCCATGGTGGGAGGCTATCGTAGATTCGTTATTCATAGATAGTGGAATCCATAGCTCCTATAAAGAGTCAATGATATCCTCTTATGCATTATCAGTGGATTGGAAAATACGAGCGCTCGGCTATTACACTACACCACAAAAGGCCTTTAGTAGCTGACGAAAAACGCTATTACTCACCAGCAATAGCGCTTTTTAGAGCGCTAGGACAGCCGGCGCTATTATAGGTCCTAAGAAAACATAACGTTTTAGAAGAGTTATACAAAGCGCTATAGAATTGAAGTATTATAGCGTGTAAGAAAAGTTATTTTCATCCTCTTTACAATTTTGTTTATCATAGCTACGATACTGGAGTAATAACTTTTTTTTTTTCTGTTATGTTCATACTGTTGTAACTTTTTAAAATTATTATTGATATCCGTTTGAACTCATTCAAATAAAAGTAATTCGGAGATATGTGATATATCTAAATTAGAACATTCAAATTAAAACATAAAAACATTCAACATATCAATTGTTATTAGTATCTACCAAGCTGTCAATAAAATTACGTCTACAACATAATTCATACAGTGTCCAAAACCTAAACATTCAAAACAAGTAAAGAAAACAGAGAAGTCATCTCCAAAGCGTCTAAGTGTTCCAATGGTGAAGTAAATCCTTCCATCTTGACATAATACTTCAACAAAAAAGTGAACTCCATTGTTTAACCTGTAAGAAAATGATCCAATATCAAAACAATAATCAAACTCAATGTTTATTCTTCCACCATTTATCCAATAAATAAAGCAAGGACTGTGACCAGAAATTGCAAAAAGGGAAAAAAAAACAACAAACGGGTAAAATGTACACCGTGAGCATACCTTGCCAAACTGCTTCTTGACCTTCTCTCGCCTAGTTTTCTGAAATTGCAAACATGACACCATTGCAATAGGAAGTAAGACAATGATGCACAAAAACTAAAGCAACCATAGAGTTATAAGAATCTTATAATTTCTAGAAACACAACATACATACAAATAGTACTTGCCAAACATAACTCAAATAGTTCAGGCATATGGCCTGGCCTAGGGGCGGGGCCTGGGCTGGAGAGGGGCCTGGGTTGGGGGCGGGGCCTGGGCTAGGGACTGGGCTGGAGGGGGGCCTGGGCTGGGGGCGAGGACAGGGCCGGGGGCGCCTGGGCTGGAGGCGCCTGGGCTGGAGGGGCGCTGTGTGGCATCCCGCGCCCTCGCGGCGCGGTCGCCGTTCCTTATACTACTCTACTAATGGGCTAAGCTATAGTCTAATCCATTATTCATTGTTAGACTATTGTCTCTTTAATTTACGTTCATGTGCGAGTAAATTTTTTTTTCTTTACTTTGGCCATCGGGTTCTTAACATGTGATGTTGATACCCTAATAGCACATCTTGCCATTACTTTAAAGATTCGGTATCATACTAGTTCCCGAAACTTGTCTTAACTTATTACAATCCGTTGTTCTTTACTAAGACAATGGTTGTAATATCTTCTTCTTAGAACTAAACATACATACTATCATTCTATATTACATTTATTTGCAAATGAATTTAATTTCTAAGCGAGCGTAGTAAAGACCACTCCCGTGCACCCATGACATTTCCGCCACCCTTGCCTCCGATGTCCATCAAGCAAACCACTATATGACTGGTTGCTTACCTTTGTTACCGCAGACACTAGTAAACCGATGAGCTAACGCTCAGCAAGTATAAACATGCATACATCATAAACTAATAGAAATTACATTAAGAGTTATGATGCAAATATGCTCGTGTGAAACATGCTTTAAACTACTTTCTATCTTTCTGTTCTTACTTTACTGGCTCATTACTTACTGTCTGGTCAAGTCGGAATCTCTACTCTTTGAGATTTTCCTCCCTTGCGGAGGCCGACGACCCATCAGTCTTTTACTTTACTGGCTCATTACTTACTGTCTGGCCAAGTCGGAATCTCTACTCTTTGAGATTTTCCTCCCTTGCGGAGGCCGACGACCCGTCAGTCTTGTAACTATGCATAAGGGTAACCATATGTCGCCCTTCAGAAATCTAGAGCATTAAGCCCTCCAACATGTATAATCACATGTAATCATATAGACTTAGGAACATAAATAAATTAATAGTTCTAAGTCTAACTACAAATTTTACTCGAGTCCGCACAAACATATATGTCTATACTTACCGTTAATCCGCTAGGATTCCCGCTTGTTGGAAGTTCTTTTCGTTGCTTGGCTCTCGGGCCAAAAACACATTTCATGGAAATAGGTATCAATTCCCTATTCAATCACAATTCCTCATACTTAGATTCTTAAATCTAATTTCAAACTCATTTTTGGACTTTTTCCCTTAAGGCAGAGTTCTAGCTCAAGAGGCAATTTACACATATTCAGTATATCTCGGTTTTACGAATCTTAATCTATTCGTTTCCGAGGTTTAAAACTGTTATCCATTCTCTAGAATCAGATTCCTAACTCATTGCTTGCTAAGTAGATTTTAGGAAATTTTGGCAGAGTTTCGCCTTAATTTTCCTCGTTTTCCGAGTTTTCAATAACTCGTTTTACTTCTAATTTCGGTACCTGTAGTCCAGATTCACATTCCTGAACACAAATTGCTACATAAAATGAACAACAACACATTTTCTCCATTTCTAGGGTATTCCGGATTTTTTTGTGTTAATCCAAAAAAATTTGTTCAATCCTTTCAATACTTGCACATTAAACTCCTATCGTAGTCCCCGACAAAACCTCGGTTTCGTTTTTCAGTTTTACGGATTTTTCCCGAGATGAGTTACTATTCATCCACACGAAAAAGCATGCAGTTTCTCATGAAAAATCCGAAATCTTACCTTGAAAAGTTGAGATTCTCCGCTAGAATGCCTCGGGTTATGTTTCTACCGGACTGAACGGAAGAAATTTCGGCAAAAACGGATGATTCCTTGATTTTCCCTTGATTTTCTCTCTTTTCTCTCTCTTTTCTCTAGTCTCTCGGCCACCCTTAGGAAAATAGAACATAATGTTCTAATTTCCTTCCGTAAACCTCTTTAAGTGTATTAATGAATATTATATTAATATTTCTAAAAATATCTCACATTACTTCCTAAAATTAAATTAGAGAAATAACTTTAATTCCCATAATTTAATTCTACTAATTCTAATTAAGTTTAACACTTAATTTAAGTGGTTCCATGTTCCCCACATTTTTCTTGTCGAGACCAAACTTTCCGTTTTTCAAAACGAGTCTCTTTCCGGTACCGATAATTTCACACCCGGTACAGGTTCTATACTGCTTTTCTGGACTGCCGAGCACCCTGGGTCAAATTTTTCATATTCAACCCACTTCTCTTGGGTATCTCAATAGTCAATTTCTTTTTCTGAAATTTTCATTTAAACAATCCAGAATTGCCCAAAACGCGTACCCTCGCGGTACTCGTTTTTTTCACAGTTTCCCGCTTTAACTGACTCGGGAAAATTCTGTTTCAGGAACTTTTGTCATTTTCCTTACTTCTAATATTTCTACTCTTTTTCTAACTAGTCATTTGGTCTTTTACCAAATATTTCGCTTTTTCATAACTAAAATATACTGTTGAAATTTCTAACTTTTAACCGATATTTCACTATTCACAATTGATATTTATGAATTTTCTCTGTAAAAATATTCGTATTATAACTTTACACTTTTCGGGTGATTTTACCCCGTATATAAAGTTTCTACATAACACTTTCCTGATTACATCAATATTTCTACTACTTTCTGTTCCGGGAAATAATTACGGTCAAATACCGGACTGTCCGATTTTGACTTAATATTTTCCCGGTCATTACATTCACCCCTCCTTAAGGAATTTTCGTCCCGAAAATCAGAACAAGTGGGGGTACTTCTGTCTGATCTCTTCTTCTACTTCCCAAGTGGCCTCTGCAACATTGTGATTTTTCCACTGCACTTTAACCATTGGGATACTCGACTTCGAGTTTCCTTTCTTCTCGGCTAGAATTTGATGGTTGTTCCTCATAGGACAAATCTTTGTGAATCTGAATAGGCTCATCTTTGTAACACGTGCGATGGATCCGAGATATACTTCCGAGCATTGCTACATGAAACACACTGTGCAATGAAGCCAACTCTGGCGGTAGAGCTAGTCGGTAAGCTACCTTTCCTATTCTTTCAATGATCTCAAAAGGCCCTGTATGTAACGTGGACTCGACACCTTTCTTCCCAAAACGCATCACACCCTTCATTGGTGCGACTTTTAGGAATACAGAGTCCCTACAGAAAATTCCAAGGGTCTCCGTCGTTTATCTGCATAACTCTTTTGCCGGCTCTGAGCCGTCTCTAATCTTCTCTGAATCTTTTGCCTTTGTCTCTATGGCCTCTTGAATGAATTCCGTCTTGTGAAATTTTGCTTTTCCCAGTGTCATACCAATGAACTGGGGATCTACACTTCCTTCCGTAAAGTGCTTCATACGGGGCCATGCCGATGGAAGCTTGGTAACTATTATTATTATACGAGAGTCGATCAATGGCAACTTCATACTCCATCGCCCTTGAAATCCACTTTGCATGCACGAAGCATATCTTCTAGGGTCTGAATGGTCCTCTCTGACTGCCCATCCGTCTGGGGATGGAGCGCTGTGCTATAGCGCAATTCTGACCCCATCGCTTCTGAACACTTCTCCAAAAATTGGAGGTAAATCGGCTATCTCGTCCGACACTATACTAAGCGGTACTCCATGTAGCTTTACTACCTTAGCCACATATAACTCAGCTAACCTCTCTAAGGAGTAAGTTATCTTGATCGGAATGAAATCTACCGATTTCGTTAGCCGATCCACGACTACCCAAATGGCATCGTATCCCTCTTTGGTTCTCGGAAGTCCGGTCACAAAGTCCATGGCTAAGTGTTCCCACTTCCATTCCGGGATCTCTAGTTTTGTAAGCTCCGGTGGTCTCGATGTTCTGCTTTGACCTTTTGGCATGTCAGCAGCGACTAACATAATCAACTATGTCATTCTTCATTCGCCTCCACCAAAAATGTTGTTTCAAATCTTCATACATTTTGGTGCTTTGGAAATGTCTGAGAATATGGCGTCTTTGTCCGCTTCCATGAGATATCACCTTCTTGATCCCCTCTTGATCCGGTACACAAATTCTTCTTTGGTATAGGAGAATTCCGTCCTTTGAAAGGCTGAAATTCGACCTTGCATTATCTACTATCTCCTTCCTGTATCCATCCATAATTGGGTCACCTTCCGAGCTTCTCGTATCTCGTCACGTAGCACTGTGTTGCAGCCTCGCAGGCTAACTTACCAGAGATTAAGTCGAGGTCTAGGAGATTAATCTCTTGTTGAAGCCGCAGGCAACAATTCGGTCTCCACCGGAGTCCGTAGTGCTGGGTTTCTACTCAAAGCGTCACGCTACTCGATTGGCTTTACGGATGGTAAAGGATTTCACAATCGTAGTCCTTCACAAGTTCAAGCCATCGTCTTTGTCTCATATTAAGCTCCTTCTGCGTGAAGAAGTACTTTAGGCTCTGATGGTCCGTATAAATTTGGCATTGAACCCCATATAGGTAATGCCGCCATAACTTGAGCGCAAAAACTACTGCGGCTAACTCAAGATCATGCGTTGGGTAATTACGCTCGTGATCCTTTAGTTGCCGAGATGCGTAAGCAATGACCTTGCCATTTTGCATCAACACGGCTCCTAGTCCTGTCTTTGAGGCATCATTGTAGATGTCAAATTTTTCTCCCTCTTCCGGGATCGTGAGTCTTTGGAGCACTAATTAATCTTCTTTTGATCTCTCTACGAAACTCTTTTCACATCTATCTCATCCATTCATACCTTCTATCTTTTTCTGGTTAAGGCGGTGAGAGGAGCCGCAAGGCGAGCAAATCCCTCCACAAACCTTCCGTAATACCACGCCAATCCTAGGAAACTTGAACTTCCGTAACACTCTTTGAACTGGCCACTTCTCAACCGCTTCAACTTTTGCTGGATCACGGTGATTCCTTCCTTGGATTCTACATGTCCGAGGAAGTGGACTTTATCTAACGAACTCGCACTTAGAAAAACTTCGTGATATAGCTGATGTTTCTTCAACGTGTGTAGTGCGATCCTCAAATGTGCGTGCTCTGTGGATCTCGTGAGTATATAAGGATGTCATCGATGAAAACAATAACAAACTTATCTAAATACTCTCTGAAGACTCTGTTCATAAGGTCCATAAACGTCATTTGGGGCATTTGTAAGTCCAAACGGCATCACTAAGAATTCATAGTGTCCATACCGAGTTACGAATGCCGATTGGGAATGTCTTCTTCTCTAATCTTGAGTGATGATACCCCGATCGAAGGTCTATCTTGAAAACGTGGTAGCTCCTTCAACCTGGTCGAACAAGTCATCGATTCGTGGCAACGGGTACTTGTTCTTGATGGTGACTTTGTTGAGCTCTCTATAATCTATGCACATCCGAGGCGTGCCATCCTTCTTTTTGACAAAGAGGACCTGGAGCTCCCCATGGCGAGAAACTTCGGTCCTGGTGAAGCCTTTGTCTAACATCTCTTGAGTTGAACATAACTCTTTCGGTTCCGCTGGAGCCATCTGTCAGACGGTGCTTTGGATATTGGTGCGGTGCCAGGAGAAGCTCTATCTCAAAAGCTATTTCCCGATCTGGAGGAAGTCCGGGTAGTTCCTCGGAAAAACATCTAGGAACTCCTTGACTATGGGAACGTCTTACGGTTGATGTCCCCTCATGGTTCCTATCCACCACATACGCCAAATATCCAAAGGCATCCGCTAGACATCAATCGTCGGCTTCTAGGGAACTAATAAAACGTATGGGTGTCACGATGTGGAACCCATGTACTCAAACACCTGTTCTCCTTCCGGGTGAAAAACTACCCTTTTCTTTCTACAGGTCTATTGTAGCATTATACTTTCCTAGAAAATCCATTCCTAGGATCACATCATAATCTACTAAGTTCGAGAACAACTAGGTCCGCACTTAGTTCTCTTCTGCTATCTCTCTTTTGATGCGTGGCGTAACGGTGACTGAACAACAACACATCACACGATGGTAGTGTTGTCTTAAAGGCTTGCCCTATCCTCTCTTGAGGATGTAGTATTCGTTTAACAAATTCTCACGATGCAAATGTATGTGTGGCCCTGAATCAAATAATGCTCGTGGGGGGACATGGGCAACGATGGTGACTGTCCTTTCGTTGGATGTGCACACACCGACTTCCTCACTTAGTGTATGTCATTAAGTGACGTGCTTTGTGGAGGCGGCTTCTACATTCTGCTTTGAGGGTCGAGAATGCCTACTGGCGCTTGCATGGCATGGAAATTATGGAGCAGGTGGCCTTTGTGGGCGTTCAAGAGATCCACACTTTAAGCGGACCTTTGCCTTGCATGGCTGCCCTTCTGTCACCGTATAGCATACTGTCTGTCTGGCTTTACATTCTCCGGAGTGTTTCTTTCCCACAAGTCGGGCGGATAGGAACACACTGGGAGGTGGTATCACCGTCTTGCTTGCCCAGGGTTTGATTAGGTTAGATTCCCTTTCCTCTTGTTAGGTTTTCTTTGGTTCCCATCCGAGGTTTGATCCCTGGTGTCTGGCTTCCTTGGGTTTGTGGATTAGCACCGGCTCTCTTAGTGGGTGCCTGTGCCTTTTCTCTCTGTTTCTTCTTGTCTTCCCACATCTTAGCCCGTTCCTCTCCGGATTTGGCAATGTTATGCTCTGCACGTATTGCCGATTCACTAGATCGGCTACCGTGTTTGGTGGATACTCCCCACTTTCCCAGCGGTGGCTATATCTCCCGGACATATTAACCATCCTCTAACCTTCTCTTCTCTGTTGGAACCAAGCGAGGACATAGTAAATACAACCGATCAAATCGTCGGCATGCTTCTGCTAACTGTCTGGTCGCCACTGCTTAAAATTGTTGAACTCACGGCCCATTTGAGTCTTGAGGGCTTCAAGTTGTAATACTACGATTAAATTCCTGTGAATTCATCCCATAACATCTGTCTCTCACATTCCTTGGCGCACACTGATTCCCACCAATAAGCGGGCATCCTTCTTTAACACAAAAGCGGCGCACTGAATCTTCTCCCTGTCGGTGAGTTCCATAAACTCAAACCTTTATCTGAATGGATGCTAACCATTCCTCGACCTCGAGTGGATCTGTTGATCCATCGAACTCTGGAGGTGCCATTCTCTTAAACCTCACATACAATGGTTCCCTTGGGACCATTTCTCGATACCCATATCACCCTGCACCGGCTCTTGGGGTTCAACCCTCTCTGCGGGTTGCTCGGGTTGGGCGGCTTGTCTTTGGAACCGCCTGCGGAGGGGGTGCTCTTCCAACCTTGACGACCTGTATCAACTGGGTAAGCAATTCTGAATCGTCTGCTTTCCTCGGCTGGGTCGCTATACCCCCTCGGACCGCTACTTCTTGACTAGGTCTGCAGTCTTTGGAGGATTCAATTCCCTTGTGTTCTCTTTTGACGTGTACGAACCATGTTCTTTGTGTCTATATTAATCAAAAAGAGCAACATCGTTAGTTTAAGTGCAAAAAGAACGCTTCTAAAGTTCCTTGACTTGCAATACTTTAAACTATCATTCATTCTCATATCAACTAGCAAAACATACATTCTATATGTTATCCTATTATGCATGCCCCATATCATGCATATCACATCATATACAAATCATCACAAAAGTAAAGGTTTTAAGCCTTTCATTCATATCTATTATGTATGTCCCATTCCATACATATCACATCATACATAAAACATCATTAGTCTAAGTTTCTCAATACTATTTACATAACCTTTCATCATATTTAAATAAATAAGACGTTAAGTCCTAACTTAATCCTCAGGATCCTCCTCCGGATCCTCCTCGGGGTCTTCCTCCGAATCCTCCTCGGGATCCAACTGAGGGTTACCACTAGCTTCCTCACCAACGGTCCCAACGTAGGTCCATCTTCGCCGAATGGCCATAGGCTCGTCCGCTGCCTCTATCTCGGGTCTCGATCGTTGTTGAGAGGTAGTGGCTTCCGCGTCATGTCTCCTAATACGGGTATTGGAAAACGGAGAAGTCTCGCCTAACCACCGTTGGCGTGTCCTCTCCTCTAGCACTGGTGCTCACAATGCGCCTCGGCGATAAATTGTGTGAGGGTCCGATCCGATCGCGGAACTAGCCGACGCCCGGTACTCTTCCGTCGAGACCTCTCCATAGGATCGACACTGCTCATCCTCACTTAGATTAAAAGTTCGATTCGAGCTAGTACCTCTGTCAAAACTCTCGCTATATAGGCTACAACGGCCTCATCCGATCTCATACTTCGCCCTCTCGGCTTGTATGATAAACTCTCGAGCTTGGGTGTAGGTCACGGCTACACTCACCTGACTCTGTGTCTCTCCACTCTGCTGTAGTGTGACTCGGATGGCATGACTGGGGAAAAACTGATGCTTCAACATGTGGCAAAAGTCTTCCCATTGCATCTCTGCTATTTAGTCCTCATCAAAAGCTTGCCAAAAGATTGGGGGCATTGCCCTCCTAACAGACTTCTTTTATGAGTACAATCCATTCCTCTCGAGCTATGTCACGGGGCTCGCATCACATACTCGACACGGTGCGGCCAATCCCTAATTCTAGTGGGATGTGAAAAGCCCCGCCGAAGGAAGGTGGATTACGGTGTAGAACACGGCTGCGGCTCGACACGTAGTCAAAACAACTCTACTTGCTCGGTGTGCGGCTGGGCGCCATGGGCTCTAGAGCCCTTAACTCCCGATCCTTTGGTGGATGGCTATATCTAGCAGGAGTGGGTACCGACCTCTTGTTTGTCGGAACCGTGACATTAGAAACATTCTTACCCGTCCCCACAACGTATTCTCTTGCGGTGTGGGCGCTAACCGGGATGATGGATATGATCGATCCATTAGTACCTGCCTCTGTCTTGCAAAAAGAAATAAGAAATTCTTAGTTTTAGTTCATAAACTAATTTACGGACCGCGCAGAAGCATAGGTGCGGGACTTGTCATGGCGGGAGTAGGGAACGCGCCTCGATACCAAGCAATCGGGGCATCCCGCGCCCTCGCGCGCGGGTCGCCGTTCCTTATACTACTCTACTAATGGGCTAAGCTATAGTCTAATCCATTATTCATTGTTAGACTATTGTCTCTTTAATTTACGTTCATGTGCGAGTAAATTTTTTTTCTTTACTTTGGCCATCGGGTTCTTAACATGTGATGTTGATACCCTAATAGCACATCTTGCCATTACTTTAAAGATTCGGTATCATACTAGTTCCCGAAACTTGTCTTAACTTATTACAATCCGTTGTTCTTTACTAAGACAATGGTTGTAATATCTTCTTCTTAGAACTAAACATACATACTATCATTCTATATTACATTTATTTGCAGGTGAATTTAATTTCTAAGCGGCGTAGTAAAGACCACTCCGTGCACCCATGACATTTCCGCCACCCTTGCTCTCCGCATGTCCATCAAGCAAACCACTATATGACTGGTCGCTTACCTTTGTTACCGCACACGAGTAAAACCGATGAGCTAACGCTCAGCAAGTATAAACATGCATACATCATAAACTAATAGAAATTACATTAAGAGTTATGATGCAAATATGCTCGTGTGAAACATGCTTTAAACTACTTTCTATCTTTTCTGTTCTTACTTTTCGGCTCATTACTTATCATGCGGTCAAGTCGGAATCTCTACTCTTTGAGATTTTCCTCCCTTGGAGGCCGACGACCCATCGATCTTTACTTTCTTGGCTCATTACTTCTTTATCGGCCAAGTCGGAATCTCTACTCTTTGAGATTTTCCTCCCTTGCGGAGGCCGGCGACCCGTCGATCTTGTAACTATGCATAAGGGTAACCATATGTCGCCCCTTAAATCTAGAGCATTAAGCCCTCCAACATGTATAATCACATGTAATCATATAGACTTAGGAACATAAATAAATTAATAGTTCTAAGTCTAACTCATTTACTCGAGTCGAGACAAACATATATGTCTATACTTACCGTTAATCCGCTAGGATTCCCGCTTGTTGGAAGTTCTTTCTCGTTGCTTGACTCTCAAAAAAAACATTTCATGGAAATAGGTATCAATTCCCTATTCAATCACAATTCCTCATACTTAGATTCTTAAATCTAATTTCAAACTCATTTTTGGACTTTTTCCCTTAAGGAGGCAAGAGTTCTAGCTCAAGAGGCAATTTACACATATTCGTATATCTCGGTTTACGAATCTTAATCTATTCGCGTTTCCGAGGTTTAAAACTATTATCCATTCTCTAGAATCAGATTCCTAACTCATTGCTTGCTAAGTAGATTTTAGGAAATTTTGGCAGAGTTTCGCCTTAATTTTCCTCGTTTTCGAGTTTTCAATAACTTTCGTTTTACTTCTAATTTCGGTTTTGTAGTCGATTCACATTCCCGAACACAAATTGCTACATAAATTGAACAACAACACATTTTCTCCATTTCTAGGGTATTCCGGATTTTTTTTGTGTTAATCCAAAAAAATTTGTTCAATCCTTTCAATACTTGCACATTAAACTCCTATCGTAGTCCCCGACAAAACCTCGGTTTCGTTTTTTCGCTTTTCTGATTTTTCCCGAGATGAGTTACTATTCATCCACACGAAAAAAGCATGCAGTTTCTCATGAAAATCCGAAATCTTACCTTGAAAAGTTGAGATTCTCCGCTAGAATGCCTCGGGTTATGTTTCTACCGGACTGAACGGAAGAAATTTCGCAAAAACGGATGATTCCTTGATTTTCCCTTGATTTTTCTCTCTTTTCTCTCTCTTTTCTCTAGTCTCTCGGCCACCCTTAGGAAAATAGAACATAATGTTCTAATTTCCTTCCGTAGGCCTCTTTAAGTGTATTAATGAATATTATATTAATATTTCTAAAAATATCTCACATTACTTCCTAAAATTAAATTAGAGAAATAACTTTAATTCCCATAATTTAATTCTACTAATTCTAATTAAGTTTAACACTTAATTTAAGTGGTTCCATGTTCCCCACATTTTTCTTGTCGAGACCAAACTTTCCGTTTTTCAAAACGAGTCTCTTTCCCGTACCGATAATTTCACACCCAGTGCGTGTTCTATATTTGCTTTTCGACTGCCGAGCACCTGGGTCAAATTTTTCATATTCAACCCACTTCTCTTGGGTATCTCAATAGTCAATTTCTTTTTGAAATTTTCATTTAAACAATCCAGATTGCCCAAAGCGCGTGCCCTCGCGGTTTTGCTTTTTTCATAGATTTCCGCTTTAACCGACTGGGGAAAATTGCATTTTTGGGAACTTTTGTCATTTTCCTTACTTCTAATATTTCTACTCTTTTTCTAACTAGTCATTTGGTCTTTTACCAAATATTTGAGTTTTCATAACTAAAATATACCATTGAAATTTCTAACTTTTAACCGATATTTCACTATTCACAATTGATATTCTTAATTTTCTCTGTAAAAATATTCGTATTATAACTTTACACTTTTCGGGTGATTTTACCCGTATATAAAGTTTCTACATAACACTTTCCCTGATTACATCAATATTTCTACTACTTTACATTAGGAAATAATTACGGTCAAAATAGGGATCGTCCGATTTTGACTTAATATTTTCCGGTCATCATGACTGGCCGGAGGCGCTGGCTGGGGCGCCTGGCTGGGGCGCTGGCTGAGGGGGCGCTAAGGGCCTGGGCTGGATTAGGCCGGGCGCCTGGGCTGGAGGCGCCGCCGGGGCGCCCGGCTGGGGGCGCCAGCATAAGGGCGCCCGGGTTGAGGGGTAAAACTAGGGGGCGCCTGGGCCGGAGGCGCCAGCCGGGGCGCTGGGCCGAGGCGCTGGGATAGGGGGCGCCGGGCCGAGGTGCCTGGGATAGGGGCGTGGGCCGGAGGGGCGCTGGGCGGGAGGCGATTATTCGTGGGGCGCTGGGCCGGAGGCGCTAGGCCGGGGCGCTGGGCTGGGGCACTGGGGATATGTTAGGGGCGCTGGGCTGAGGCGCTTTGTCTGGAGGGGGCCTGGGCCTTGGCCTCTCAAGGTCGGGCCTCTACAAGGTAGAGTAGAAGACACCATATGGCATTAACTTTCCATTGTAGCATCTTTTTTCAAATGCCAAATTCAACAACATACAAAGAAAAACGCATTTATCCTTATGCACCAAATAATATTGATATTTTTAGAAGCAAAGTGAGTTAGATTGAAACATGACTTCAATGATGCACTAGATAAAAATTGTATGTCAAACTTGTAAAATAGAGAGCATGGCTTACATGTATTGGTATGTAGATAGTTGGATAAAGCATGAGTCTTCATTGCCTACATTTAAACCCGAAGAGGAAAAAAACAATCTATCACAATCATATAATGTTTTTGATTAAAATAAATTTGCAACTAGTAGAGATTTCACATACCCCTTTAAAATTTTATCAGCAGGCCATGCCACATTACTTGAAATTGCTTCTTCAATGGTACTCATCTCACTCGTTGGCCTCCACAAGAAAGCGTCCGGTGTTTTGCTACATCCACCCACACTCTCACTTTGCATTCGGTCCAAGAGGTACATGGTGAACGAGGTCTTTCGGTCGCTTGGCATCAAACGCCCTTCAAAGAACAACTTCTCCGGTTCAACCCAGGTCTAATAGCTTACACTTGTTGGTAAGTTTGGGTAAAGTAGTACTCACACTCGCCAATAATACAATGAACATAAGCAATTACAAATAAACAAGCTTTAGTATATGGCAAACTTGATTTCATCCCGTTCAAAAACTTGAATACTTAGTCATTGACTTTGATTGCTTACCACTGGTTAATGCACGTTTGCCGTAGATTGATCCTCACTTCTGATGCCACTTACTTGACTTTTCAACAATAGAGAGATTATCTCCTGCAATTCTTTGACATCCGCTTCTGTTTTGTTGCATTTATCTTGTAAAGCCTGCAAGTTATCATCCCATTCTGACAAAATAGAATGTTTTGTCTTAGTCATCCCAAGGCCCAAGGCTCTCATGCGGCCATTCCCGTCAGGACCAAAGTAAGAAGCTAGAGCATCATCTAGCAAATCACTACGATCAGAAGTGGGTATCTCATTTTGTATTTGTTCCAAATTTTCCTATCCCAACAATGAGCAAAAGCGTGGAAGCATAAGCACAACAATATAGACATTGAAATACAACATTACGAGAAGTTAAAGTTTTTCTTACAATGATGTCACCAACTCTTTGAATTGGGATGGTTCACCACTTTTTTCTTATGTGCCTTTGTCCAAATTGCTACTCTATTTAATTGAGACTTGCTCGAACTACTTGCATTCTACAAGGAGAAATCTCAGGTTCACAACATTCTTTAAAATTAACAAGTGAAATAAAAAGGATAATTACGAGTGTACCATGTCTTCAATTAGCGAGCATATCCTTTTATGGCTAGTTGTATGTGGAAGTAGTTTCTTCCGATGTTTTGATACTTTTGACTCATTTCCTGGTAAAAAAAAATTAAAGAAAGCACCATATGCATAAACATGGAGTACATGAGCGAGAGATTCCAATTAAAGTTATTTATACGAAAATTTGGACTTGTTTTCTCCTTACAAAAGCTTTCCATTCTACCACCGATTTAATGTTATCGGGGCTTCAATTTCAGTCTTTCTTCTTCGTTTTTGGCTTTCTTAACTTGGTTTACTAATCTTGATTTTGAGGCCCTCCAAATTGCACCCATGTTCCTGAATATTTGATGCTTACGCCATTGTTTATCCAATTTATATCTTGCCTACAATCCAACAAATATCGACTCTTTGCTAAGATATATAACAATTTTTTGTTAGTATAAGATATATAATATAATATAGTATAAGATAAGCATACCCGAATAGCTTTCCAAAGCACTTCTTTCATCCCTGGTTGTAACTTTCTCCAATCCGGAAGTGTTACTAGAACAATCTCCTGTACAAGTGGCCCTAGAAAGGAAGACAAGCTAACTGATCCCCTGCCTATTGGTTGTCCCATTGAGTTGAAACTCACTGAAATTAGACCGCTGTCATCTAAGGCAATCCCTTTCATCTTTGTCTTCCCTCTCTTTGCATTTGGATTTTTATACTTTCCTATAGATTCTGTTGTTGTCTCGTCACATTCTGGTGCATTCGAAGCTTCAACTCCTTGCAGTCTGCGAGACCTCCGAATAGGTGTCTCCTCAGGTTCTGGTTCACCTTCACTGGTATTTGGAAGAGTAGCTTCAACTCCTTGCCTTCTGCAAGACCTCTTAGAAGGTGCAGTGGGTGAGGTTATTGGTGATTGGAATGCTTCATTCCTATCAACCGACTCACCTAGGTCATGTGCAGCTTCACTTGGCAAGTCCGGAGGAGTAGCTGCAACTCCTTGTCGTCTAAGAGACCTCCTACAAGGTGCAGTGGGTGAGGTTAGTGGATTGGAATGCTTCATCCCTATCAACTGGGTCACCTATGTGTGTTTCTTCAAAATGCAGAGAAGTTTCTCTAATAAGCAGCTTTCGAGCAACACTTCTAGTATTCCTTGCCGGTGAGTCTAATCTTGGATGCTTGCCCTTTGACGGTGCACCTGCATCAACACTAGCACCCTTTCGAATCCCTTCCAGAATTGCCTTCAATCTTCCAGGTTGGATGAATGTTTCTTCCATTCCAAATCCTTTCTTGCATAATCGCCTCTTCCTACTAGTAGACATTCTTATGACTTCCTGCAATAAAACACAAAAGCATAAGCATAGCAACATTGGAATTACTTGTTTTATAACTAAAAGAGCAAGGACTATTATTGAAGAAAGAGATGTACCTTAGCCTACAAAATATTAATATTGACTAAAGGAAAGTAGACTATGTAACATCACAACATTGAAGTCAAGAGATGTACACAAGTGAGTCAAATTAATTTTCATTAAAGACAAAGGTATAAGCACATACAAAAAGGCACTAAATAAAATTCAAACTAATATCCCTTCACAATCTCCTCTCACGTAGGAAATGTCATCATTTTCATTGTCCTCATTCACTTGACCAGTTATAAGTATGAAAGGCAATCAAGAGTCTTCAATCGAATCACATAATTCCAAGCCGTAGAAACCTCTTGTTGGTGCGTTTATCACAACATACCAATCTGAATCATCGGTATCTCTAGAATAAAACACAAGCTTCGCTTGTGAGGCTAAGATAAAAGGATCTTTTCTGAAATCATGTTGACCATGGTGTAAATTAACAAGTGTAAACCTATCTTCATCCATAATACCTCTATTAACACTAGCCCAATCACACGTAAAAAGAGGCAGTTGGAACTCATAATAATCTATTAAGATTATCTCTCTCAACACCCCATAAAAGCAACTACATCAACCACTTGTGACTGGTCTTTTGCACTTGATCTGCACATAGTTGTGGCTTCCAAGGAAACCCCGTAGTTTTGGGTGGCCATGTCAACATCCTTAATGTGGAACCGTTTCCCATTGATTGTGTAACCAGTGTATGACATGGCATGGTTTCTCGGACCATAAGCGAGGCACTTCAAAATGCTAGATTTATTACAATCCATGGGAATCTGTAAAAGGTAAACCAAAATAATTACTAAATTCATCCGCCCTATAATATGTAAATCTAACATAGGTGAGTTTAATATAATACCTTATCTTTTAACCAACTAGCAAATGTGTCTCCGTGCTTCTTCCGAGCAAACTTTCATTTTTTCAAGAGATTTACTTGATTGTTTTAGATACTCTAAATGCATCCTATTTTAAACAAAAACGGTCCATTAGCAATAAGGCGTACAATAAGATGTCACGACATAGAACATTTAATTAAGAACACACTTACTTCACGTGACGGTTCAACAACGGCTGAAAGTTAAATAACACATAGCGGTGAGCTATTTCTAACATCTCATTATCGAACATGTATGGATTGCCAACCGAAAGTGGACGCCCTTCAAGAATTATGTCATTAGAAAATTCTTCATTTCGACATCCACGGTGATAAATATCAACTTTTTGCTTTATGAAATCGTTGCAAAATGCCATGCACTCATCTGCAAGATAACACTCTACAATACAACCTTCCGGTCGAAACGATTTGAACGTATCCCTTAAGAGTCATCATGTACCTACGCCAAGACATATCAATAAGCAATCTTAGTGTAGTAACGAAATTGTAATAAACTCAATATAACAAGTTCACATACATTATATCAATCTACCAAGTGATGGAATTACCTTTCAAAAGGATACATCCAACGAAATTGAACAGGTCCACGAGTCTAGCTTCCCTTCCCAAATGAATCACTAAATGTACCATTATATCAAAGAATGATGGTGGGAAAAATCTCTCCAACAAGCATAACGTTTTACAACTTCTTCTTCAAGTTCTATCATCTTTTCTCCATCGATGACATGGCATGGCATAGCCTATTAAAGAAAAGACACAAACTAAGTAGCGCATTTACGGGAGCTTTTGGCAACAACCTCTCAAGGCTCTTGGTAGTAATGTTGCATGAGTACATGGCAATCATGAGACTTCAAGCCCATGATTTTTGCAATGTCCACCTTTGAAACACACTTTCCAATGTTAGAACTAAACCCATCGGGACCTTTAAATTATATAATCTTGCGGAGAAGGTGAGCTTTTACGCTTTCGACGGTGTATGTGGAGCTGGTGGCGGATATGTTCTTTTCCTCGCTCTTGGGGATGCAAGTCAGGCCTAATTCCCATGTGTTGTAAATCCTTTCGTGAATTAAGACCATCTTTAGATTTTTTATTTACATGCAACAACGTATTTAAAATGCTTTCGCACACATTTTTCTCTATGTGCATCACATCCAAGTTGTGTCGCAAAGCCAAATCCTGTAAAAGGTAACTTCAATCAAATCACACATTATTACATCCATAAATAATTAGCTTCAAAATTTAGAAGGAGGCTATTAGGTAAGTAGTAATTACCTGCCAATAAGGTAGGTCAAAAAAAAGTGATCTTTTCTTCCATAGTTGTTGCTTCTCCATATCCACATCCCTCACCTCGACTCTCTTGCGTTTAGGACGGACTTTCTTAACAACTTTTTTACCTCCTCTCCCATGCCCTTTCATAACTTCATTCTCAAAAATATCCATATTAACTTTCCCCAATCATTCACAAAGTCCTTAAGTTGTTCATACATTCTTCTACCGGTCATTATTCTTGGTTTACTTTCTTTTCTACCTTTCCATCGAACCAACACTTTTTCGTTCGGAAGGGATGACTTGGTGATAGAAATCTCCTATGACCCATGAATACAAACTTCCTACTAAAGGGCAACCACATTGCTTGAGTATTGTCAACACATAAAGGACATGCTAATCTACCTTTTGTACAAAGAACCACTAAGATTTCCATAGGCTGGAAAATCATTTATTGTCCACATTAAAATTGCCCTTAAATTGAAAACCTCCTTGTCAAATGAATCAAAAACACTCGACTCCATTGTTCCACAACTCTTGTAAATCTTCTATGAGAGGTTGTAGGTAAATGTCAATATCATTGCCAGGTTGTTTAGACCCCGGGATTAGTAACGTTAGCATGATGTTTTCCTTTTTCATACACAAAAATGGTGGCAAGTTGTATATCACAAGCATCACTGGCCAACAACTATAAGTTGAGCTTAAATTACCAAACGGATTGAATCCATCTGTGGACAATCCAAGTCTAAGATTGCGTGCTTCATTTGCAAACGAGGCCACTTCTCATTCACTAGTTGCCATCTTTGGAGAGTCAACCGGGTGATGCATCTTTCCATCACCCCTTTTATTATTGAATGCCACCTTAGATGATGAGCCATCTTTTCACTCTTGAACATCACCTTGAACCTAGGAATTATCGGAAGATACCTCAAGACTTTAGCAGAACACCAACTTTAGCTTTTTGGTATGTTTGTCAACCTTCCACCTTGAAGCATGACACCTTGGACATTTATCAAGATCCGCTTTATCCTTTCTAAACAAACAACAATCGTTAGGGCAAGCATGAATCTTTTCATACCCTAGATGAAATTCTCTCATAAACTTTTCGTACTTTATCGTCGACCTTATCAACACATTAGGTTCGGGTAACATGTCATGCAATAACTCTAGCAATCCTTCAAAACTACAATCGGACCATCCATTCATGGTCTTATGTTTGAATAAGGCAACAACGGCAGACAACTTGTTGTATTTTGAACAACCGGGATATAATGGTTCTAACCAATCATTCATTTTTTCATTTAACTCCTCTAACCTATGTTCTTGCGATTGTTCTATATAATCATTCTCATCGCCATAGGCAGCCTTGTATAACTCATATATGTCATTCTTGTCAACGTTTTCCAATTCTTCATTTCATTTTACTTCTTCCCCATGATGAAACCAAGTAGTGTATGTTGGATCCATACCATTGATTACCAAGTGTTCATAAACAATGTTACCACGTTGATGACTTAAGTTTCGACATTCTTTGCAAGGGCACTGTGACTTTTCCGGATAACCAAAATTCTTTTCAACTGTTTTTACAAATTTCTGAGCGCTTTGCATATACTCCCATGATAAGTCTATAAATAAAAAGGTCAACACTAAGATTTCTATGACTACAATGACTAACACAAACAACAAAACTAAATTCCAATCTTGCTCACCTGTTATCACGCACCCAATCTTTATCAAGCATCCTAACATCATCAATCGACTTCATAATTAAATGCTAAATAAATTATCACATTTCAAAGTAAGAAATAAAATTTAGTCTAACATCATTATAATAACAGAGCAAACAAAAAGATAACACACTTAATACATATATCTTTCTCATCACCATCACCATACCAAAGAATATCTCATTTCTCTATAGAACATTGGTAAACAAATAATGGAACAAGACTTGTGAAATTCAAAAGGCTCTATGTTCTATGACTAAACCCAAAAAAGACCATAATAATCCAAATCATTAAGAGGGTCACAAAGAACATACCTTCGTGTCTTTGAGAACACCACGAATGTAGGTATTCTTCTATCCAAATCATCAACAACAAAAAATTGTCAAAAACAAAGTCGCCAATTACAAATAAATCAAAAACAAAAATTTTAAGACCCATGATTGTGGGTTTCCTTCTACAACTAAGGAATTTCAAAACACAACAAAAATCTGCCTTTTCTCATCAACAAAAATCAGTCTTTTCTCATCACATTCCCTAACCGCAGCCGGCCAAATCTCCTCCAACAAAAAAAATAGTTTCTCTTTAATGAGGTCAGTCCCAGCCGGTTGGGAAAATTACTAACATCCTTCAAATTCAAGAGCGACTTACACCGTTGAACCAAAAATGCAAGAGAGAGAGGATTTTTCTCTGGCGGTAAACCGCCTAGAGAAAAGAGAGAGAGAGAGATTTCGAACCTCCTTAGGGGAATCGAACGATGCCTGACAAAAAAGGATTTCTTCACGTGAGATTCTTCCCGGCCGTGAGGATTTCTTCCGTGAGATGGACCGGAAAATTAGTGCATTTGGGGGGAAAGTTGGAAATTTCAGGGAACCCAACACAACCGGCATTCAATTTCAGAATCTAGGAGAGTAAATCCCGAGGAAACTTAGGGAAACTTAGGGAATTTTGGGAATTTTGGGAGAATGAGGTTGTTTCCCTCTTGGCCGGGTCAAGCACTCTTCCATTGTGAGAATGAACGTGTTTCAAAGATTTGGGGTTTCTTTTTTTTTTTCCTTTCCCTGTTTCTCTCAGATCTTGTGCGCATTTCTTTAAAAAAAAAAAAAAAAAAAAAATAACGGGGGGGAGCGGCGGGAAAATTGGAAATTTTTTTCCAATGCCCGCCCAAAGTAATTGTATCTGTACATTTATATAGTTTTAAATATATATAAAACAAATCGGTCAAAATGTCAACGAGTTATACTGTATATGTATATATATATATATATATATTATAACTCTTTAGAAATGCTATTATAGACTAAAGCAGTAACGTTTTTTGAAAAGCGCTATAACTAACCGCTACGAAAAGCCCTTTTTCTTGTAGTGTTAGACTACTCTGTGTTATCTAATGGTTTACTGTTTGTAATAGTATGAATAGTGTTTTTCCAATGGTTTGATAATGGAACATAAGATAAATGTAATCGGGAAGGTAAAACGGAACTTGACCTCAAGTCGATTATGGATATCCTATGGGGATGATATACTAATATATTGAGTCATGGACTAGAGCTAATTAGAGCTTTGTAAATACGCTATATAAATCGAGAGTGCAGCTCTAGGCTTTTAGTGGAATAGCGCTAGAGTTTTATAATCATGAGACGGACTTGTTGGTTTACAAGTAGCGTTGTGATTATAGGAGCTTGATTTATATATGTCCATGGGGTCCCTTTGCTAGCTCACATAATTTCCTGTAACGATACTGTGACGACCCGCGCCCTCGCGGCGCAGTCGCCGTTCCTTATACTACTATTAATGGGCTAAGTTATAGTCTAATTCATTATTCATTGTTAGACTATTGTCTCTTTAATTTACGTTCAAATGCGGGTAAATTTTTTTTTTTACATTAACCCTCGGGTCTTAACATGTTATGTTGATACACTAATAGCACATCTTGCTATTACTTTAAAGATTCGGTATCATACTAGTTCCCGAAACTTGTCTTAACTTATTACAGTCCGTTGTTCTTTACTAAGACAATGGTTGTAATATCTTCTTCTGAGAACTGAACATACATACTAGTATTCTATATTACATTACTTTGCAGTGGAATTTAATTTCTAAGCGAGCGTAGTAGAAACCACTCCCGTGCACCCATGACATTTCCGCCACCCTTGCCTCCAAGATGTCCATCAAGCAAACCACTATATGGTGGCTGCTTACCTTTGTTACCTACACACGAGTAAACCCGATGAGCTAACATTTCGGCAAGTATAAACATGCATACATCATAAACTAATAGAAATTACATTAAGAGTTATGATGTCAATATGCTCGTGTGAAACATGCTTTAAACTACTTTCTATCTTTCTGTTCTTACTTCTATGGGCCTGGGCCCGCCCTTCTTGTCTGGTCTAGTCGGAATCTCTACTCTTTGAGATTTTTCCTCCCTTGCGGAGGCCGGCGACCCGTCGATCTTACTTTCTTGGTCATTTCTTCTTTGGCTGGTCTAGTGGAATCTCTCCTCTGTGAGATTTCCCTCCCTTGCGAGGCCGGCGACCCCGGGTCTTTTACTTTACTAGTCATTACTTCTTTATGCGGTCTGGTCGGGAATCTCTACTCTTTGAGATTTTCCTCCCTTGCGGAGGCCGGCGACCCGTCGATCTTTAACTATGCATAAGGGTAACCATATGTCGCCCTTAAAATCTAGAGCATTAAGCCCTCCAAACATGTATAATCACATGTAATCACATAGACTTAGGAACATAAGTAAATTAATAGTTCTAAGTCTAGCTGCTTTACTTCGAGTCCAGACAAACATATATGTCTATACTTACGGTAATCCATTTGGGATTCCGCTTGTTGGAAGTTCTTTTCGTTGCTTGACTCTCGTGCAAAACCACATTTCATGGAAATAGGTATCAATTCCCTATTCCAATCACAATTCCTCATACTTAGATTCTTAAATCTAATTTCAAACTCATTTATGGACATTTTCCCCTTAAGGCCGAATTCTAGCTCAAGAGGCAATTTACACATATTCGTGTATCTCGGTTTCTTAATCTTAATCTATTGGTTTCCGAGGTTTAAAACTGTTATCAATTCTCTCGAATCGGATTACTAACTTATTGCTTACTAACTAGATTTTAGGAAATTTCGGCAGAGTTTCGCCTTGTTTTTTCTAGTTTCCCGAGTTTTCAATAACTCGTTTTACTTCCGATTTCGTGCACTGTGGTCCGATTCACATTTCACGAACACAAATTGCTACATAAATTGAACAACAACACATTTTCTCCATTTCTAGGATTTTCGGATTTTTAGTGTAAATCCAAAAAAAATTGTTCAATCCTTTCAATACTTGCACATTAAACTCCTATCGTAGTCCCCGACAAAACCTCGGTTTCGTTTTTTTTTTAGTTTTCTGATTTTTCCCGAGATGAGTTACTATTCACAAAACGAAAAAGCAAGCGGTTTCTCATGAAAATCCGAAATCTTACCTTAAAAAGTTGAGATTCTCCGCTAGAATGCCTCGGGTTATATTTCCACCGGACTGAACGGAAGAAATTTCGGCGAAAACGGATGATTCCTTGATTTTCCCTTGATTTTCCCTCTTTTCTCTCTCTTTTCTCTAGTCTCTCGGCCACCCTTAGGAAAATAGAACATAATGTTTCTAATTTCCTTCCGTAGGCCTCTTTAAGTGTATTAATGAATATTATAATATTATTTATAATAATATCTCCTATTACTTTCTAAATTAAATTAAAGAAATCACTTTAATTCCTATAATTTAATTTGACTAATTCTAATTAAGTTTCACACTTAATTTAAGTGGTTCCGTGTTCCTCACAATTTTCTTGTCGAGACCAAACTTTCCGTTTTTCAAAACGAGTCTCTTTCCGGCACCGATAATTGCACACCGTGCGGGTTCTATATCGCTTTTCGATCGCCGAGCACCCCGGGTCAAATTTCTCATATTCAACCCACTTCTCTTGGGTATCTCAATAGTCAATTTCTTTTTTTGAAATTTTCATTTTAAACAATCCGACTGCCCAAAACGCGTGCCCTCGCATGCAGTACTCATTTTTTTCGTAGATTTCGCTTTTAATCGACTCGGAAAAATTCATTTCGTGAACTTTTGCCATTTTCCTTACTTCTAATATTTCTACTCTTTTTCTAACTGGTCATTTGGTCATTTACCAAATATTTCAGTTTTTCATAACTAAAATATACCTGTTAAAATTTCTAACTTTTAACCGATATTTTACTGTTCACAACTGATATTTACGAATTTTCTCTGTAACAATATTCGTATTATAACTTTACACTTTTCGGGTGATTTTACCCCGTATATAAAGTTTCTACATAACACTTTCATGATTACATCAATATTTCTACTACTTTCTGTTCCGAGAATAATTACGGTCAAATACCGGACTGTCCGATTTTGACTGAATATTTTCCCGGTCATTACATTCACCCCTCCTTAAGGAATTTTCGTCCCGAAAATCAGAACAAGTGGGGGTACTTCTGTCTGATCTCTTCTTCTACTTCCCAAGTGGCTTCTGCAACGTTGTGATTTTTCCACTTTGCACTTTAACCATTGGGATACTCGACTTCGAGTTTCCTTTCTTCTCTGGCTAGAATTTGGGTGGTTGTTCCTCATAGGACAAATCTTCGTGAATCTGAATAGGCTCATCTTTGTAACACGTGCGATGGATCCGAGATATACTTCCGGAGCATTGCTACATGAAACACACACTGTGCCAATGAAGCCAACTCTGGCGGTAGAGCTAGTCGATAAGCTACCTTTCCTATTCTTTCAATGATCTCAAAAGGCCCTATGTAACGTGGACTCGACTTACCTTTCTTCCCAAAACGCATCACACCCTTCATTGGTGCGACTTTTTAGGAATATGAGTCCCCTGCTGAGAAAATTCCAAGGGTCTCCGCCGCTTTTATCAGATAACTCTTACGCCGCTCGAGCCGTCTCTAATCTTCTCTGGATCCTTTACCTTTGTCTCAATGGCCTCTTGAACGAATTCCATCTTGTGAAGTTGCTTTTCCGAGTGTCATACCAATGAACTGGGGATCTACACTTCCTTCCTTAAAGTGCTTCATACGGGGCCATGCCGATGGAAGCTTGGTAACTATTATTATACGAGAATTCGATCAATTGCAACTTCATACTCCATGCACCCTTGAAATCCGGTACACAAATTCTTCTTTGGTATAGGAGAATTCCGTCCTTTGAAAGGCTGAAATTCGACCTTGCATTATCTACTATCTCCTTCCTGTATCCATCCATAATTAGGTCACCTTTCTGAGCTTCTCGTATCTCGAATCACGTAGCAGTGTGCAGCCTCGGAGAAGCTAACTTAACAGATTAATTCGAGGTCTAGGAGATTAATCTCTTGTTGAAGCCGCTAGGCAACAATTCGGTCTCCTTCGAGTCCGTGAGTCTTGGGTTTCTACTCAAAGCGTCGCTACTCGATTGGCTTTACCTAGATGGTAAAGGATTTCACAATTGTAGTCCTTCACAAGTTCAAGCCATCGTCTTTGTCTCATATTAAGCTCCTTCTGCGTGAACAAGTACTTTAGGCTCTGATGGTTCGTATAAATTTGGCATTGAACCCCATATAGGTAATGCCGCCATAACTTGAGCGCAAAAACTACTGCGGCTAACTCAAGATCATGTGTTGGGTAATTTCGCTCGTGATCCTTCAATTGCCGAGATGCGTAAGCAATGACCTTGCCATTTTGCATCAACACGGCTCCTAAACCTGTCTTTGAGGCATCACTATAGATGTCAAATTTTTCTCCCTCTTCTGGGATCGTGAGTCTTTGGAGCACTAATTAATCTTCTTTTGATCTCTCTGAAACTCGTTCACATCTATCCGTCCATTCATACCTTCTATCTTTTCTCGTTAAGGCAAAGGAGAGGAGGCGCAAGACGAGCAAATCCTCCACAAACCTTCAGTAATGCCCCCCGCCAATCCTAGGAAACTTTGAATTTCCGTAACACTCTTTGAACTGGCCACTTCTCAACCGCTTCAACCTTTGATGGATCCACGGTGATTCCTTCCTTAGATACTACATGTCCGAGGAAGTGGACTTTATCTAACCGTAACTCGACTTAGAAAACTTCGTGATATAGTCGATGTTTCTTCAACGTCTGTAGTGCGATCCTCAAATGTTCTGCGTGCTCCTGTGGATCTTGTGAGTATATAAGGATGTCATCGATAAAAACAATAACAAACTTATCTAAATACTCTCTGAAGACTCTGTTCATAAGGTCCATAAAAGTCGTTGGGGCATTTGTATGTCCAAACGGCATCACTGAGAATTCGTAGTGTCCATACTGAGTTCTGAATGCCATTCTAGAAATGTCTTCTTCTCTAATCTTGAGCTGATAATACCCCGATCGAAGGTCTATCTTCGAAAACGTGGTAGCTCCCTTCAACTGGTCGAACAAGTCATCGATTCGTGGCAACGGGTACTTGTTCTTGATAGTGACTTTGTTGAGCTCTTTATAATCTGTGCACATCCGAAGTGTGCCATCCTTCTTTTTGACAAAGAGGACAGGAGCTCCCCATGGTGAAAAACTCGGTCTGATGAAGCCTTGGTCTAACATTTCTTGGAGTTGAACCCGCAACTCTTTCAGTTCCGCTGGAGCCATCCTGTACGGTGCTTTGGATATTGGTGCGGTGCCGGGGAGAAGCTCTATCTCAAAAGCTATTTCCCGATCTGGAGGAAGTCCGGGTAGTTCCTCTAGAAAAACGTCTAGGAACTCCTTGACTATGGGGACGTCTTTTGGTTGATGTGTCCCCTCTTGGTTCCTATCCACCACATACGCCAAATATCCAGTGCATCCGCTAGACATCAATCGTCTGGCTTCTAGGGAACTAATAAAACGTATGGGTGTCCCTGATGTGGAACCCATGTACTCAAACACCTGTTCTCCTTCTGGCTGAAAAACTACCATTTTCTTTCTATAGTCTATTGTAGCATTATACTTTCCTAGAAAATCCATTCCTAGGATCACATCATAATCTACTAAGGTCAGAACAACTAGGTCCGCACTTAGTTCTCTTCCTGCTATCACTACTGGTACGTGACGTAACGGTGACTAGACAACAACACATCACCGATGGTAGTCTTTGTCTTTAAAGGCTTGCCCTATCCTCTCTAGATTTGGCAATGTTATGCTCCGCACGTATTGCCCGATTCACTAGATCGTCTACCGTGGTTGGTGGATACTCTCCACTTTCCACGATAGTGGCTATATCTCCACGGAGCATATTATCCATCCTCCTAACCTTCTCTTCCTCTGTTGGAACCAACTGAGGACATAGTCGTGCCAACTGATGAAACCGTCCGCATGCTTCTACAACTGTCTGGTCGCCCAGCTTAAAATTGTTGAACTCATTCCGTTGAGTCTTCAGGGCTTCTAAGTTGTAATACTTACGGTTAAATTCCCATAGGAATTCATCCCTGACTTATCATCTCACATTCATAAAGCGCCTTTGCTGATTCCCACGATGGCGGGCATCTTTCTTTAATACAAAAGCGGCGCCTTGAATCTTCTCACAGCCGGTGAGTTCCATAAACTCAAACCTTTGCGAATGGATGCTAACCATTCCTCGGCCTCGAGTGGATCTGTTGATCCATCAATCTGGAGTGCCATTCTTTTAAACCTTACATACAATGGTTCCCATGGGACCATTTTCGATCCCATCTCACCCCTACTGGCTCTTAAGGTTCAACCCTCCCTGCGGGTTGCTCGGGTTAGGCGGCTTGTGCTAGAACACGCTGCGGAGGGGGTGCTCTTCCTTTCTTGACCACTGTATCAAGCGGGTAAGCAATTCTCCTCTTGCACCTTTCTCGGCACAGGGCTGTGCCCCCCTCGGACCTGCTACTTCTTGACTGCAGTGCTGGAGGATTACTGCTCCTTGTGTTCTCTTTTGACGTGTACGAACCATGTCATTTGTGTATATCACTTAAAGAGCAACATCGTTAGTCTAAGTGCAAGAAGAACCGCTTCTAGAAGTTCCTTGACTTCCAATACTTTAAACTATCATTCATTCTCATATCAACTAGCAAAACATACATTCTATATGTTCTCCTATTATGCATGCCCCATATCATGCATATCACATCATATACAAATCATCACAAAAGTAAAGGTTTTTACGCCTTTCATTCAAATCTATTATGTATGTCCCATTCCATACATATCACATCATACATGAAACATCATTAGTGTAAGTTTCTCAATACTATTTACATAACCTTGCATCATATTTAAATAAATAAGACGCTAAGTCCTAACTTAATCCTCATCATCTACGTGTTCCTCAGGATCCTCCTCGGGGTCTTCCTCCGAATCCTCCTCGGGATCTGACTGAGGGTTACCACTAGCTTCCTCACCAACCGTCCCAACATAGGTGCATCTATGCGAGGCGGCCATAGGCTCGTCCGCTGCCTCTATCTCGGGTCTCGGTCGTTGTCGAGAGGTAGTGGCTTCAGCGTCATGTCTCCTAATACGGGTATTGGAAAGCGGGAAGTCTCGCCTAACCACCGTTGGCCGTGTCGTCTCCTCTGGCGGTGGTGCTCACAATGCTTCGCCTCGCGATAAATTGTGTGAGGGTACGATCCGATCGCGGAACTAACCGACATTTGGTACTCTTCCGTCGGGACCTTTCTATAGGATCGACACCGCTCATCCTCACTTAGATTAAAAGTTCGATTCAGAGCTAGTACCTCTGTCAAAACTCTCGCTATATAGGCTACAACGGCCTCATCGATCTCATACTGTAACCCTCTTGTGTATGATAAACTCTCGAGCTGGGTGTAGGTCATCGGCTACACTCTTTGACTCTGTGTCTCCACTCTGCTTTGTGGTGCGTCTACGATGGCATGACTTAGGGAAAAACCGTGCTTCAACATGTGGCAAAAGTCTTCCCATTGCATCTCTGCTATTTCGTCCTCATCCAAAGCTTGCCAAAAGATTAGGGCATTGCCCTCTATGAGACTTCTGCGAGTACTATCCACTCCTCTCGAGCTATGTCACGTGGCTCGCATCACATACTCGACACGGTGCAGCCAATCCCTAATTCTAGTGGGATGTGAAAGCCCATCAAAGGAAGGTGGATTACGGTGTGTAGAACCCGGGTGGGGGTCGACACTGTAGTCAAAACAACTCTACTTGCTCGGTGTGCGGCTTGGGGCCACGGGCTCTAGAGCCCTTAACTCCCGATCCTTTGGTGGATGGCTATATCTACGTGAGTGGGTACCGACCTTTACATTTTGTCGAACCGTGACATTAGAAACATTCTTACCCATCCCCACAACATATTCTCTTGTGGTGTGGGCGCTAACGAGGATGATGGATATAATCAATCCATTAGTACATTCTATCTTGCCAAAAGAAATAAGCAATTCTCGGTTTTAGTTCATAAACTAATTTACCCGGACCGCGCAGGCATAGGTGCGGGACTTGTCATGGGGGAGTAGGAACGCCGCCTCGACATTAAATCGCGGGCGCCGCGCCCTCGCGCGCGGTCGCCGCTCCTTATACTACTATTAATGGGCTAAGTTATAGTCTAATTCATTATTCATTGTTAGACTATTGTCTCTTTAATTTACGTTCAAATGCGGGTAAATTTTTTTTTTTTTACATTAACCCTCGGGTCTTAACATGTTATGTTGATACACTAATAGCACATCTTGCTATTACTTTAAAGATTCGTATCATACTAGTTTTTAAACTTGTCTTAACTTATTACGATCCGTTGTTCTTTACTAAGACAATGGTTGTAATATCTTCTTCCGAGAACCGAACATACATACTAGTATTCTATATTACATTACTTTGCGTTGGAATTTAATTTCTAAGCGAGCGTAGTAGAAACCACTCCCTGCACCCATGACATTTCCGCCACCCTTGCCTCCGTGATGTCCATCAAGCAAACCACTATATGACCGGGTTGCTTACCTTTGTTACCTACACACGAGTAAACCGATGAGCTAACGCATTTCGGCAAGTATAAACATGCATACATCATAAACTAATAGAAATTACATTAAGAGTTATGATGTCAATATGCTCGTGTGAAACATGCTTTAAACTACTTTCTATCTTTTCTCGTTTTACTTCTATTGGCCTGCCGCCTTTTCTTCGGGTCTAGTCGAATCTCTACTCTTTGAGATTTTTCCTCCTTTGGAGGCCGGCGACCCGTCCGATCTTTACTTTATTGGTCATTTCATCGGGGCTGGTCTAGTCGGAATCTCTCCTCCGTGAGATTTCCTCCCTGCGGAGGCCGACCGACCCGTCGGCCTTTTACTTTACTAGTCATTACTTATCATTCGGGTCTAGTCGGAATCTCTACTCTTTGAGATTTTCCTCCTTTATGGAGGCCGAATGACCCGTCCGGGATTTTTAACTATGCATAAGGGTAACCATATATGTCGCCCTTACGAAATCTAGAGCATTAAGCCCTCCAAACATGTATAATCACATGTAATCACATAGACTTAGGAACATAAGTAAATTAATAGTTCTAAGTCTAACTGCAGCTTTACTCGAGTCCGGACAAACATATATGTCTATACTTTACGGTAATCATTTGGGATTCCCGCTTGTTGGAAGTTCTTTCTCGTTGCTTGGCTCTCGTGCCAAAACACGTTTCATGGAAATAGGTATCAATTCCCTATTCCACTCACAATTCCTCATACTTAGATTCTTAAATCTAATTTCAAACTCATTTATGGACATTTTTTCCCTTAAGGCCGAATTCTAGCTCAAGAGGCAATTTACACATATTCGTGTATCTCGGTTTCTTAATCTTAATCTATTGGTTTCCGAGGTTTAAAACTGTTATCAATTCTCTCGAATCGGATTACTAACTTATTGCTTACTAACTAGATTTTAGGAAATTTCGGCAGAGTTTCGCCTTGTTTTTTCTAGTTTCCCGAGTTTTCAATAACTCGTTTTACTTCCGATTTCGGTACCTGTGGTCCAGATTCACATTCCTGAACACAAATTGCTACATAAATTGAACAACAACACATTTTCTCCATTTCTAGGGATTTTCGGATTTTTAGTGTAAATCCAAAAAAAATTGTTCAATCCTTTCAATACTTGCACATTAAACTCCTATCGTAGTCCCCGACAAAACCTCGGTTTCGTTTTTTAGTTTTACAGATTTTTCCCGAGATGAGTTACTATTCACAAAAAAAAAAAAAGCAGTTTCTCATGAAAAATCCGAAATCTTACCTTAAAAGTTGAGATTCTCCGCTAGAATGCCTCGGGTTATATTTCCACCGGATTGAAGCGGAAGAAATTTCGCTAAAAACGGATGATTCCTTGATTTTCCCTTGATTTTCCCTCTTTTTCTCTCTTTTCTCTAGTCTCTCGGCCACCCTTAGGAAAATAGAACATAATGTTTCTAATTTCCTTCCGTAGGCCTCTTTAAGTGTATTAATGAATATTATAATATTATTTATAATAATATCTCCTATTACTTTCTAAATTAAATTAAAGAAATCACTTTAATTCCTATAATTTAATTTGACTAATTCTAATTAAGTTTCACACTTAATTTAAGTGGTTCCGTGTTCCTCACATTTTTTCTTGTCGAGACCAAACTTTCCGTTTTTCAAAACGAGTCTCTTCCGCACTGGATAATTGCACACCCGATGCGGGGTTCTATCTTCGCTCGACGGATTTGCCGAGCACCCCGGGTCAAATTTCTCATATTCAACCCACTTCTCTTGGGTATCTCAATAGTCAATTTCTTTTCTGAAATTTTCATTTTAAACAATCCAGATTGCCAAAACGCGTACCCCTCGCGGTTTTTTTTTCAAGTAGATTTCCGCTTTAATCGACTCGGGAAAATTGCATTTCAGGAACTTTTGCCATTTTCCTTACTTCTAATATTTCTACTCTTTTTCTAACTGGTCATTTACCAAATATTTCAGTTTTTCATAACTAAAATATACTGTTAAAATTTCTAACTTTTAACCGATATTTTTCTTGTTCACAACCGATATTTACGAATTTTCTCAGAACAATATTCAGTATTATAACTTTACACTTTTCGGGTGATTTTACCCCATATATAAAGTTTCTATATAACACTTTCCGATTACATCAATATTTCTACTACTTTCTGTTCCGAGAATAATTACGGTCAAATCTGGGATCGTCCGATTTTGGTGAATATTTTCCGGTCATTCTAGAATCTGATGTATTTCCTACATATTGGTAACTTGTGTTATTTCCGTAAAAGAGGTTCAAAGTTAATTCATGATTAATTTATCGGGTGAATTAATTGATAAATTAATTCTAGATAAATTGGTTGAATTATTGTTTTTAAGAGTTGTTTAATATGGGAAGACTATTATATGACTGTTTTGATCAAGCAATTTCTCTATTGGGTTGTTTGAATCAAAACTGAGGCTCTATGCAAGTTTCTCATGTTGAAAAACTAGAAAAACAACTTTCGTCGGTGCAGATAAAGTTGACGGTGGGTAGACCGGTCACAGTCATTTCGGTCCGGATTGATTTGGTGGGTAGACCGGTTTGTGAAGGACGGTCGACCGGTGAGTTATAACGTCTCTGTCTCCGGTCGACCGGTTGTAACGTATAACGCTTCGATGTGGCAAAATCGACTGGGTGCGATTAAATCTTTGGGAAACCTAATTGTTACGGAAGTATGACTTCCTAAACAGTATAAATAGCCTATTAAGTCACATTACTCATTAGATCACTTGAGAGACTTTTTGGAGGCTATTGATAAGAGATTGCAAGAGGAAAAATTGTTTAATTATCAAGAACAATTTTTCTTTGGCTCTCTTGTGATTGGAAGGAGATCAAGAATACCAAGAGGAGATTAAACGATGTGTGCCCACCCGCACACCGATCGTGGAAACGAGAATAGCAAAGAAGACCAGTTGGTTGAGGCTCTTTGATCTGTCAGACGTGCAGTTTCCTGAAATCTCAAAAGGTATGATTTAGATCTTTAGTATTTATGTTATATAGCATCATGAACATGTTCTTGTTTGGCTTTGATGTTGATTTAAATTAATTAAAATTCCGCTGCGCACTCGATGCCATTATTTTCCAACAATTGGTATCATAGCCAGGTTATTTGTTCATGATTATGCTATGTACATAGATTTGTGATCTAAAAATATCTATTTTATGCTTGAATTGATATTTTAGAGATGGCACTCTAGGGTTTCTATATTATGTTGTTGTCATGAATATATGGTGAATGAATGATTAAATAATTATTATTGGTTGTCGTTTATAGATTATCAATGATTATTTATTATTTAATTTTTACGGTTATGGTTCCTTAGAGTTTAAAATGGTTGTATATGAATTTGTTCTTTGCAATGTAATTAGATATGCGGCCTATCATCGCTAGATTAGGGTTTATTTTATTTTCTCTTGTAGAAATTTTGTAAACGGAGAAAACGGTATAGGAATTTTTATGTAAAATTCTTGGAGGAGATTGAAGATGGATTTTCAAGATGAAGGATATGAAGTATCTAATTTTTCCTTGGTTTATAAAATTGTTTTGTGTTTTTGAATAAATTGAAAAACGCTTTGATTTCTGAAAATCTGGGTTCTTCGTCAAGACGGGCACCGGGCACCGACCGCACCGGTCGACTTTGTTAGTGTAAGGCGGTCGACCGGTAGAGTTTAACTACTCTGTCTCCGGTCGACCGGACCTAACGGGACAGTATACGATTTTGCAGTTTTTTTGAGATTTTTTCAAGAAAACATGGAAAATAATTTTATGATAACCGGAATTAGATTGTGATGAAGAATTCAAGGACAACTGGGAAGATTCAAGATGAAAAATCGATATATGTTTCGATTATTCTTTGTAATCTTTAATTTCTTTCTTTTCTCTAGGATGGAACCATAATATTACGGTTATTATTGTTATTATGCTTGTTGCCTAGCTTAATTGCTTTGTATGATTGCATATAATATGATTTGCTATATATGTGATAACATGTCATATAGAATAGGGAGTGCCGCTCATTAAAATTGTTCATGCATATTTCTTAACATAAAACCTCATTTTCCAAAAGATTGAGTGGGTGAGGGTTTTTGAAGAAAAAACCCATGGCCTCCATTGTTGGTCCGCAGGTAACACATGGTGACACCGACCCCTAGGATGGGATTCATTATGTACCGGTATGGATATCCGAGAGGATAATTTATTTGAGCATATTTTTATGGTTGTACACCCCTAGGTGACAATTGTAATATATGGATCAAATAGTTGAAACGATGGTTATACACTCAAGATTAATTTAATTATTAATCTCCCCTAAGAGCTCTGCTAATTAAATTAATGGCCAAAGAAAACGGTTATCAATATATCTTTGGATAGAGATTGATCCGGATGGTATATATTGATCGGAGGGGATCCGTGTTCCCAATTAAATTTTGCATGTTCTCCCTAGGAGACTTACAAAATTTTGAGTTGGGAATTATCGTTGTAAGGTTGTGATTTTTCAAGGTTTTGACACACAAACATATTTGTTGCATTATAACATGTATATATGTTTGATTACTAAATGTTTATGCAAGTTTGCTTATACTAGATATATGAATGTTTATTGTAGATCAAAATGTCTTCTAGCGCATTATCATCGATACTTAATAAACACAACTTAATCAAGTAGAATTTTACCGATTGGAAAAGGAACCTAAAGATCGCCCTAACCTTTGAGAAACTAAATTTCGCATCTTGAACACACCTTGTCCTCCCGAGCCACCTGTTGATGCTCCTAATGAGGTTTTCGTAGCGTATCAACGCCGGAAGGACTCTACGACGATATGGCTCATTTGTTATATGATGGCGAGCATGTCCACTGTGCTACAAGCACAACATGAAGATTACATAATCGCTTTCGTCGATTATGGATAATCTTGAGGACATGTTTGGTGGCCAAGCCTTTGAAAACGTCGAGAAGCCCTTAGCAACCTTATTAAGCGCAGATAGAAGGCTGGGTCTTCCATAAAGGAACATATTTGAAGGTGATGGGCTATTTGGTGAAGTTCAGACCAATGGGGCCGACATCGATCTTTGAGTCTCAATTGACCATGATCTTTGAGACTTTGTCGAAGGAATATATTCCGTTTAGGGCAACGTTCAATTTGAGCGCTAGACAGAATATAACCCTGACAGAGTTGATGCAAGAACTCCAAAAGTTCGAGCGGATGATCAAGGGGTCAACTATTGTGGAAGCCAACTTGGCTGAGGCATCTTCTTCCAAATCCCCTTCAGGGAATGGAAAGAATAAGCAAGTAGCTAAGAAGGAGAGTTCTTCAGTTCCGCCAAACAAGGGCAAGAACAAGAAGAAGAAGAACCCAAACAAGCTTAAATGCTTTCATTGTGGGAAGGTGGGGCACATGAAGAAGAATTGCAAAGACTACCTAGCCGCTAAAGGCAAAGGAGGTGAGTGTGATCTTTTGATTGTGGAAGCATGTCTAGTTGAGGAATCCAGTGACAACTGGGTCATAGATTCTGGAGCAACTAATCATGTATGTGTTTCTCTGCAGGGTTTCAAGCAAACGAGAAGTCTTCTAAATGAAAGCTTCACGTTGAGGATGGGCGATGGAACACTAGTGTTGGCTGAAGCAGTGGGAGACGTCCATCTTTATTTTGATAGTTATAGGAGTTTATTTTTGTGAGACTGTTTTTATGTTCCTCAATTTAAGAGGAATCTTATTTCTGTTGCTTGTTTATTTAAGGATTCTTATTCAGTTTCTTTTAATAATAAAGTTGTGATTCGTAAAAACAAATCTTTTATCTGTGATGGATGGATGCAAAATAATCTATATTTTATCAAACCTAAGATGGATTCACTGCTAAACATTGAAGTTGTTAATAACTCTAAAAGGCTTAAAACTTCTCACTCTATTGAGACATATCTTTGGCATTTGTGACTTGGTCACATTAGCCTTAACAGGATACAGAGGTTGGTAAAGGATGGACCTTTAAGTTCTTTAAAGGTTGAGTCCTTACCCCAATGTGAATCTTGTTTGGAGGGCAAAAGGACCAAAAGACCATTTGGGTCTGAAGGCAATAGGGCTGAAGGTGTTCTTGAACTTGTGCATAGTGATGTTTGTGGTCCCATGAACATCAAGGCAAGAGGAGGGTACGAGTATTACGTCAAGATATGGTTATGTGTACCTATTGCATCACAAAAGTTTAAACTTTTGATAAATTCGGGGAGTTTTGGGCTGAAGTGGAAAAGCAAATCGGTAAACCCATAAAGGCACTTCGATCCGATCGAGGTGGAGAATACCTCTCTAATGAGTTCACCAGATACTTATTAGAGAATGGGATTTTATCCCATTTAACGCACACCGCACTCCACGCAGAATGGTGTAGCCGAGAGAAGAAATAGAACCTTGTTGGACATGGTACGGTCCATGATGAGTTATTCGACATTGCCTATATTTTTCTGGGGATATGCTTTACAAGCTGCATGTTATCTTCTGAACAACCTGTCAACAAAGTCGGTTCCTAAAACTCCTCACGAGTTGTGGATGGGCAGGAAGACATCCTTGAACCATGTTCGCATATGGGGATGTCCTGTACATGTCCTAGACAAGGAAGCGAACAAGTTAGAAGCACGTTCAGAAGTGTGCATTTTTGTAGGTTATCCGAGAGGGACGAAAAGGGCTTATTTCTATAATCCCAAGGAAAATAAAGTCATGGTTTCAACAAATGCAACATTCCCTGAGGAAAGTTACATGAATGACTTTAAGCCTCATAGCAAAATGGTGCTTGAGGAAATGTTGAGTGACTTGGTCATACCAACTGTTCCTTTGGAAACCGATCCAATCAGAGTAGAAGAGGAAACCCAACAACAACCTAAGGGGCTTCAACAGTGGGAGGATCGAGACATGAACCCGAGAGATTCATGGCTAATGGGGAAACCTTTTGGCGAATCTCCGAATATGACAAAGTGATCCTTATACTTACAAAGAAGCTATGGAGGATGTTGATGCAAACCTCCGGATGAGAAGCCATGAAAGCCGAGATGAAATCTATGGATTTTAATCTAGTCCGGGAACTTGTAGATCTTCCCGATGGGATTAAGCCCATTGGCTGTAAATGGGTCTACAAGAGAAAGAGAAATGCGAAGGAAAGGTCGAAACCTATAAGGCTAGACTGGTAGCTAAGGGATACACGCAAAAGGAAGGAATCGACTACGAGGAAACCTTTTTTGTAGCCATGCTTAAGTCTATCCGCATTCTCTTATCCATTGCGGCCGCTCCGACTACGAGATCGGCAAATGGATGTCAAGACGGCGTTCTTGAACGGCCATCTTGAGGAAAGTATCTATATGGTACAACCAGAAGGCTTTGAGGCTAAGGGTCAAGAGGGAAAAGTTTGCAAGTTGTTGAAATCCATTTATGGATTAAAGCAAGCTTCCCATTCTTAGAACAAAAGATTTGACCAAGTGGTCAAGATTTTTGGATTCCAACAGAATATGGATGAACCTTGTGTTTATAAACATATTCAAGATGGGAAAGTGGTTTTTCTACTGTTATATGTTGATGATATTCTACTTATTGGCAATGATGTAGGGGCTTTATCATCAGTCAAAGTTTGGCTTACCAAACAGTTTGACATGAAGGACTTAGGAGAAGCTAATTATGTTCTAGGCATTGAATCTTAAGGGATCGAAAGAACAAAATGATAGCTCTCTCTCGGGCTTCATACATAGATAAAATTCTAGAAGTATGCAATGCGAATTCCAAGAAAGGTGGGCAACCATCTAGGTGCGGAATTACTCTTTCGAACAAGTGATTGTCCCAAGACATCTAAAGAAAGAGAATACATGGCGAAGGTGCCTTATGCTTACCCGGTGGGGGAGCCTCATGTATGTAATGCTTTGTACTCGATCGGACATTTGCCATGCGGTCGGGATTGTAAGTCGATTTGATCGAATCCAGGACCTAACCACTCGGTTGCGGTCAAGCATATATTCAAGTATCTTCGGAGAACTAGAAATTATATCTTTGGTATATTCCGGGAGGATTTGACACCTCTAGGATATACTGATTCGGATTTTCAATCCTGTTTGGATTCTAGGAAATCGACTTCGGGTTCTGTCTTTACTCTGGGAGGTGGTTCTGTCGTTTGGAGGAGTGTCAAGCAAACTTGCACTTCTTACTCAACGATGGAAGCCGAGTATGTGGCAGCTAGTGATGCTTCAAAAGAAGCAGTGTGGCTCCACAAATTTTTGATGGATCTTGAAGTTGTTCCTGGTGTGGATAAGCCATTGAGACTATACTGTGATAACAGTGCGGCAATAGCTAACACCAAAGAACCAAGATATCAGAAAATGAGTAAGCACATAGACAGGAAGTATCATGTGATAAGAAGCTTTATTGAAGAAGGGCATGTAGAAATATGCAAGATTGCGTCAGAGGACAATATGGCTAACCCGTTCACGAAGGCCCTGCCGGCTAAGGTCTTCGAGAAGCATGTCGAGGCTATGGGGATGCGCAGCATGTCACATTTACTCACTTAAGTGCAAGTGGGAGATTGTTAGCGTTTATGCCCTTAGGAATAAATGTAACAATTTTCCTTGAGACATTTTGACTATTAATAAAGATTTGTTTATATATCTATGTATTGTCCTCTTTATGTTCATAATAGTTGAATGTATGATAAGCAAACCGAAAGTCCGAAACTGTCATTCTAAATCTTTAGATCATGCATGTAATGTGAAGAACATGGAAGACAAGAATCTAAAGATGATAGTCTAAATCTTGTGATCCACAATCGAGGGAATAAAGTTGGGCGCTTTATTCATGTTAAGATTGTTATGTTGTCTACTTCCTAACGGAGACGGCTTGTCTTGGTCGTCAAGGTGGGACTCCATGGGTAGAGACATTGATATAGTTTATAATGGTGAAATCTATATTGGATCGGACCAAAGATGAATTGTTTTAATTAATAATTTCTGTTTGAATAAAACAATTCACTTTTGATTTAATTATATGTTGTCATCTTAATCCGAGATGAATGATGAACCCGTATACTTGACTTGTATCCTTTGATGTACTAAAGGGAGACATCCCCGACATTATGTAAAGGTACGTTTTGCGGTGCATTGGGGTATGACTTGTGTATCGAGATTCGTTATTCATAGATAGTGGAATCCATAGCTCCTATAAAGAGTCAATGATATCCTCTTATGCATTATCAGTGGATTGGAAAATACGAGCGCTCGGCTATTAGACTACTCTGTGTTATCTAATGGTTTACTGTTTGTAATAGTATGAATACTATTTTTCCAATGGTTTGATAATGGAACATAAGATAAATGTAATCGGGAAGGTAAAACGGAACTTGACCTCAAGTCGATTATGGATATCCTATGGGGATCATATACTAATATATTGAGTCATGGACTATAGCTAATTAGAGCTTTGTAAATATGCTATATAAATCGAGAGTGCAGCTCTAGGCTTTTAGTGGAATAGCGCTAGAGTTTTATAATCATGAGACGGACTTGTTGGTTTACAAGTAGCGTTGTGATTATAGGAGCTTGATTTATTTATGTCCATCGTGTCCTTTGCTAGCTCACATAATTTCCAAAGAACGATACGGTGTATTTCCTACAAATTGGTAACTTGTGTTATTTCCGTAAAAGAGGTTCAAAGTTAATTCATGATTAATTTACCGGGTGAATTAATTGATAAATTAATTCTAGATAAATTGGTTGAATTATTGTTTTTAAGAGTTGTTTAATATGGGAAGACTATTATATGATTTGGTTTGATCAGGCAATTTCTCTCTTTGGGTTGCTTGAATCAAAACCGAGGCTCTATGCAAGTTTCCCATGTTGAAAAACTAGAAAAACAACTTTCGTCAGTGCAGACAGGTTGACCGGTGGGTAGACCGGTCACAGGTCGACCGGTCCGGTTGATCGGTGGGTAGACCGGTTTGTGAAGGACAGGTCGACCGGTGAGTTATAACGTCTCTGTCTCCGGTCGACCGGTTGTAACGCGTAACACATGCTGATGTGGCAAAATCGACTCTGGGTGCGATTAAATCTTTGGGAAACCTAATTGTTACAGAATTATGACTTCCTAAATAGTATAAATAGCCTATTAAGTCACATTAGTCATTAGATCACTTGAGAGACTTTTTGGAGGCTATTGATAAGAGATTCCAAGAGGAAAAATTGTTTAATTATCAAGAACAATTTTTCTTTGGCTCTCTTGTGATTGGAAGGAGATCAAGAATACCAAGAGGAGATTAAACGATGTGTGCCCATGTTGGAAATGTGTCCATAAAGTGCGATGTAATTTGTTATTTATGAAATGACAAATGTAAGACATTATTATTTTGCTGATTTTATAAAATAAGATAAAGTTATGTTTTGACACATACTCAAGAGTGTTAGTAATATTGCTTAGTCCATAAAACTGTTACCAATGAAAGAAGAGTCAGGGGAACCCCGCCGGACAAACTCTTTCTCCGACACAGTTTAAAATAGATATTCGCAGTCTTAGGATTGATTGGGCAATCGAATCCGATTATGATGTTAGATCGAACCATGTGATGCTGGTCTCGGGGCATGGGAGTTGGACTCTGTGGTTGATCTAGACATGCTCTTAAAATGTTGAATAGACCATGTGATTGATTAGGTTAGAGTAAAAACCGTTTACACAACTCTAAACCTAATCATCACAACTTAAGTATATTTGTATAATTATCTTAATCCTGAAGTGAATGCATAGCTCAACTTGGTATCTCATGATCTTTGATTCGCCAATGAGATTAGTTCACAGTTATTGAACGACATCTCGGTCATTGGGATCATGACAATATTAAGTTGGAGTTATGTGATTCACAAATATGGAATTCGTAAGAAATAATATCACCTCATGCTTTATTGACGGGTGTGTGAATAAATAAACCAGGCCTGGTATTCAATGATGATATTCATTGATTAAGACATCATGACATGTACGAGACATCTTACTTAACGTTTGTCTTTCTTATTCACGGTCATATAAAGGAGTTGAGGAAATAATGATTAGAATGGTAAAAGCGGTAATATTATATACCATTTCGATCACCGATATTTACGAAGGATAATAATGCATTTACACACTGTGGACCGTGTGATAAATTGTATCAACACCAAAAGAAAATTAGCGCACATGAATCGAGAGATTATTCCATCGAACTTTTAGTGGAGTTATGCGATGTCGGAATTAAATATGTCGATAACTTATAGGGATGAGTTAGTCGAATATTGTAATTCCATAGCTTTGTTCATGTGGGTCCATTCGGTCTCAAGGCTAGCTCTAATAAATGGGAAAAAAGAACCCGATAATGTGTGTTTAATTCATTGTGTTATTTTTCATTTATTCGATAATTGAAAAATAAAAGGAATGAGTTTTGAATTTCGAAATTAATGGAGATTAATTTAAAATTCAAAATGAAATTTAAACATGATTTTATTTGGCAACTAAAGGAAAGAGAAAAGTGATATATTATTTTGGGAAAATTTGGAAATCCCTTGCCATAAGGAGATTTCGAATTTTGCTCCAAATAGGGGAAGGAAATTCGGAAATCCCTAAGCCATGTAGGGATTTTCGGATTTCAATCCTAGGGTTAAGGAGAAATTCGAAAATCCCATCTAGGGTTTGAGTTTTTGAATTTTCTCCTATATAAGGATATTATTGAAAACCCTAGGAGAGAGTCTTTTGGAGAAAAGAAAAAGAGATCACACTTTTCCTTAGGGTGGCCGGATTTTGTAGAGACAAAATAGAAGGAAATTGTTTCCTTAGGTTTTTGAAAAGAGCCCACTCTCTCATCCTAAAAATCGTAAAGTCATAGCCTTGAATCAACGAGTGGTTTTTGGTGTGATCGTGGCAATAAACAACGATCTTGTTTCACGGCAATTCTCCGTCTTGGAACGTGAGATAGTGAGACAAGATCCTTGCGGTCATTTAATTCAATCGTCACAAAGGTATGTGAGATATTCTAATACTTTGTCAATAAACATATATCATGCATGTATCTCTCGTTGTGGTTTACGTTCAATTTTGAATTAAATGGATATGATAAATTTTTTTGAAATTCCGCCTACAATATTGTTGTTGTTCAATTGATTTTTCATATATAAATCACAATAAGATCCTACAGCCCACCCGCACACCGATCGTGGAAACGAGAATAGCAAAGAAGACCAGTTGGTTGAGGCTCTTCTGGTTGCTGTTTGGAACGCTTTGATCTGTCAGACGTGCAGTTTCCTGAAATCTCAAAAGGTATGATTTAGATCTTTAGTATTTATGTTATATAGCATCATGAACATGTTCTTGTTTGGCTTTGACGTTGATTTAAATTAATTAAAATTCCGCTGCGCACGCGATGCCATTATTTTCCAACATATAATACTTCAATTCTATAGCGCTTTTTATAACTCTCCTGAAACGCTATGTTTTCTTAGAACCTATAATAGCGCCCGCTGTCCTAGCGCTCTAAAAAGCGCTATTGATAGTGATTAATAGCGTTTTTCGTCAACTACGAAAGGCCTTTTGTGGTGTAGTGTTAACACTTTCATTAAAAGAAGATCATTATCTTAAGAAATAAAAAATATAAACATTCCTAAAAAATAAAAAATGCTAAATAAATCAAAATTTTAGATTTTTTTTTCTTTTAAAAAAATTCTTTTCTCCTCTCTCTCTCTCTCTCTCTAACATATCTGGTTCGGATGTTTCACTCATATTTGAGAATTCCGGCAAAAAGGTTGCCTATATCTTCAACTATGAACTCAACCTAAGCTTTTCTTGCAGCCCTCCCTTGCCCTTCCTCCGCCGAAGAGTTTCTGACCCCAACGTCAATCCCGACCAACAGTTTGTCTTCTTCAACACCCAGTGATCACGACGAAGAACTTGCAGTTGATTGGTTTGGTAGCAACTCGTAAGTCTTTTTGGTGGATATTTGGACTTATAAATGTTAACATCAATCTTTCTTTCATTATTTTTGTCACTTTCTGCGTTTTCCCTGTAAACATAAGGACCCCACAATCTTACTTTTATTTAAAAATTAATATATTATATTAATAGAGTTTACGTGTCAAATAATAAATACATAAAGTAATAAAAAAATGTCAAATAGTCTACGTTAACATCTCTCATCAAACTTAGAAGTTAGTGAGAAAAGGAGAGAAGGTGTCATCTCTCACCTCATGTATAGTGAGAAAAGATAGATTGCTTTTTAGTTTTCTTTAAAATTATTTAGTGAGTTTACGCCCTATATTGAAGTCTGTCAAAGATAAATCCTATGGGAACCTTTACTGTGCGACCCCATGTTTCGCTCCACCAGAGGAGCAGGTTTACCACAACTCTTGGATTATAATCGAATGGTTTACTAATGTTTAGTTGTTGAATATTTTGATGACACACTAACCAAATCGCCATGTTTAGTTATTACAGGAAGCTACCACTTGGCGTGTATCATGAATACTTGTCTTAGAAAATTGCTCTAAGATGAAATGGCCAACCTTCTCACTTTTAATGAAATCGCCAACGAAATTGCCATGGATTGATTTTGTTTTCCTTTAAATTACTGTTATTAAGCTACCAATTATCTTAGAAAATTGTTGTAAGATGAAATGGCCAACTTGTTCACTTTTAATGATTATGGGTTTGAATGGTGTTAGAGCTTTAAGATGAACTGTTGTTCACTTTTATAATTATTATTATGATTTTCCTTTTTTCTTCTCCGGTTAGATACAAGACTTGTATGGTTTCAGTAAAATTTTATTATGAATTTTATTGAAACTTAGAGGTCTGCTTTTAAACTTGAAGAAAATGACATCGAAAAAAAATAAAGAAGAAGCCGGATGAGAAGGTGATGAGGGCATGTGGGGTTTAAACTTTTTTTTCTTCAAGAATCATTTGACCATTTTTTAAACAAAGCAATCGGTCCCACAGTAACCCCACGTTAGCATGTTACCACACTTACCATCACATTTCACAAAATGACATGTGTATTGAATGAACAACAATACAAATTTTTTTATTTCGCTAACATGTGACCTCCGGTGCTTGGGGAAAGAGATCTAGAGAGAGAGAGAGTGTGTTCGGGTTTTCGAAAAAGAGAGAAAATAATACATATAGAAATTTTTAAATACATATTTTAAATATATTAGATATATTTTTATTACATATTTTTGAAGATTCTATTAGTTTTTGAAGAGAAAATAATACATATTTTTAAATTAGATATATATTATTATGCTATATGCAAGCATTTGCGCCAAGACATTGGCGTAGTAGTAATTTTATATGTTAAAAAGAGTTAAGAATTTGTATACAATAGAAATATATTATTTATGTATATTTATACATAGATATATACATGGGACATTGCCATATAAAGCTGTTTACAATAAATAGATATATGTACAACATTATTTTATGAAGTTATTTACAATATATACATCTATTTTTTTTGTTGCTGTTGTAGTTCCTCTGTCTGTTGCTAGCTGCACAATATAAATTTTAAAAGATTTTAGTATTAATAATTGGAAAAATTAAAAATAGTAAGATTTAGAGGTAGTTACATTACCTAGTTCATGGACGTTTTTTTTTTTTTGTTCTATTTCTTTTGGATTTAGAACCTGTAATAATAAAGGGTTAATAAAGTATGTATTTAAAATTGTAGATATTATTTTTGTTTATAAATAATGTAAAATAGTAATTATATATTACGGTGGCTGATTTTTTTTGGATTTGGTGTATGCGGATCTGTTGATATTGTTGTTCTTGAGCGGGCTAAGCCTGTGGATCATTGTTTAAATATGTGTTTAACGTAGGGAATATATTTTATTATATATAATTAATAAAGATGAGTAAATATATTTTACCTTCTAATTGATGTTGCAGGGTTGATATTTGTGGTGGTGCTGTTATCAATTCAGTGTCTTCAAATATTTTTGAGACAATTGCAGTGATTTGCGGTCCTCTTCTTTGAAAATATATTTGGAAGATTTTTTTTTGACCTCTTAGTTGGTCAATGATTGGTGGGATTGTGAACGGATCGGTGAATCCTTCATCGATTGTTAATGCCGAGCATGGTTTTTTTATCAAGGCTTGTCTTTGCTCGCCAAATATGGTGATATCCATGTTTCCGGTATGTCTTCAATAGATGCGCTTTTAGTCTATACCCGCAATTTGCAAGATAATAGATGATTTAGGCTATAAAGTGTTTATTTTTGCTAATCAAAGTAAATAAATTTTAATTGTAGTATATTTATAATTTTGATTACCATGGCGATGGTGTTGTCTTTATGTGTCCATGGCTATCGCACCACCAATTAGTTCCCGCTTGTTTTAGCTGTCGATAGCATCTAGGACAGGAGTTGTAGTACCAGCCTTGATTTGTTGAGAATTTTGTTATAGCGGCCTTTATAGTGAATTTAGTGCCCTATATATGTGTAGAAAAGTTTTTAGTTAGAATAGTGCAGTTAAATGAGAGAAAATAGATGGGTTATTATGATACTAACCTGGTTATTTTGTTGATCCAATGTCTTTAGTTCATCAATTGTTCTCCTATTTAGTATTTTTTTGGTCTTCAATAGACTGTGTTAGTACTGTTGATGCCATTGGGAAGTCAATTTCTTGAGGCTGTTGAGAGAATCTATATATATATATATATATATAATTAATTATTATGATGAAAAAATTTAGATAAAGTTTATTTTTTTTTTTAAGTTTGGGGATTTGTCTCTTACCTTGTTTTTAATGTTTGTGTTTACGGTATTTCGGATCAAGGTAGAAGATTGTTTCAGCAAAGATTACTTGATACATATGCATTGCCTTAAACATAGGCAATAAATTGGTTAATATTTTGGTGTATTATATGTAGATATTTTTATTGTATATGTTATTATTTTTGTAGGTTGTTAAAAAAATACCTAGATATTGTTTCACCAACATTGTTGCAAAAACTGCAACAACAATCGGTCCTTTCATTGATTTAACGACATTTTCGTCAAATTGATCGGCTTTTATGTCCCCATAATGTGACTTGAAGTTGTTCGTTTACGTGAGAAGAAAGAAAGTGTGGAATAACAAATTTAGAATGTAGTCTTAAATGATATAAAAGTTTTGTGCTTTTATTAAACATAAATTGTTTTATATGATGATAGTAATGACTATGAAAATTAATTTACCTTATGTTCTGTATCATTATGGTCCGTCGAGATGTTTGTCTGTCGCCGATATTTGTTCGTTCAATTGTTTGTACTCTTGTGAGAACACCGATGACATCTATTGGAAAATAAATTATGGATATTAGAGGTGTTAATTAGTACATTGCTATGTATTTGTTTTTTTTTGTTTTTTGGAAAAAGTAATTTATCTTACTGTTAGGATTTCATCGACTAAATTACGTGTTGGAGCCGATCGTATTCGACCTAAGTAAAATTTATGGAATGGAATAGGCGGTGCCTGCTCAGAATCGAGTGAATACTATTGCGTGGGCAAATTGTAGCATCGCAATATGTGGCACAACTTTGTATGTTGGTTTGTTCTCAAAGTGGACGAAGAAGTTGCTAATATCATATATGTTGCCTAGTTGAATTTTTTCATGAATAGTATCCGAATCTTGTGCTCGAATTGTTCCTTGAATTGCTTCATCTTTGTAGATATAAATAGTAGTGATGTTATTAGATTTATAATATTTGGTATTAAATAAAAAGTAACAGAGTATTATATTGGTTAAAAGATATTACCTCTTCGTCAACTAAAACACAATCAAGGCTGATCAAACGTCCAATGCTTAGATCATTGTTCATCCATATCTACAGATTCTGACCCTGATAGTTTCATAAACTTCATTTGGTTTTAGTGCTCGGATTAAGGTCATCATTTTGGCTAACTGTTGTCAAAAAAAAGTGTAATTGTTTTAGTGCATAAAAATAAGAATTTTTTTTTAATTTGTTTTTGATGGATGAATAGTAAGCGATTTTGATTATAAAGAGAGATTATTAGTCTAATATTTAATTTGTTGTAATTTTTGTGTTTTTATGTGGTATTTTATTTATTTATTTGATATTATGTAGAATTTCTTTGTAGATGATATTTTTTATGTAATTTGGATATTTATTAATTGAATTATTAATTAGTATATGCAATCCTTTTGGAGTTGTAGCTCTTGATAAAGCAACATATAATTGTCCATGAGTAAAAATTTCGCTATCCAGATATAATCCTATTTTATTCAAAGATTGCCCTTGACTTTTATTTATTGTCATTGCATAGCAAATTTTAAAAGGAAATTGGCGTCTTTTTAGTGTAAATAGCCATTTAGATTCATGTACAACCATTTCTATTCTCGGAATATATACTTTTTCAATATTTATTGAGTTTATAATTTGTCCTTCTATAATTTTATTTGTTAATTGCGTAATAATGAGTCTTGTTCCATTGCATAATCCAATTGATTGATTTAGATTTCGTAATAACATTATAGGTGTTCCTAATTTAAGTTTTAATTCGTGTGGTGGTATTCCATTAAAGTTAAGGGTGTGCAAAAATTCTTGAGGATATAAAAGATTGAGTTCGTCTATGTTTTCGGATGAGGATGCAATATTGTCGTAACTATAATAAGATTTTTCTTGTCCAATGATTAAGGATAACATGTAGTTATTAATTTCATCTGTTGTTTTATTTTTTGGTGTTATGATTGCTCGTTCTTTAAGTCTTCAATATTGTTAAAGTAAGTATTTATGTTATTATATACTAAGGTTGAAATTTTTTCGATTGGATTTAAATGATAATGTACTATGTATTTTTTTGGTATTTTTATCCATGTGGCGTCTTCATTTTCTAAATCTTTTATTCCTTCAATTGCACCATTACCAACATTTAATATCCATTCCGAGAATGTTACAATTTCCTTTTTCTTGTTCTGTATGATGTAATTGTTTTAATCTCATGTTTTCTACATTAATTTTAAAATTTTGAAATGTATTATAAATGTCACGCCCCCAAACGGGGTGGGTGACGTGGAGCTCGATTAGGGATTAATAAAGCGGATTCCCAATCGGGCCCCACACTTATTTGCATTAAAATAGAAATAAATTACATAATATAGGAGCCCTCGATACATGTGGCTCCACCCCACGAGACACACAAGATCGTACATATATGCTCATGTAAATAATCATTACAACAGACATCAACCACAGTCGAGTAAATCCAAATATTAATGAGTTTACAAAATTCCTCAATTCCTTACACTTTATATGAGAGGATGAACACAATCCTCACTTGATCGATCCGTAGCACGACTCAGCTACGATGCACCGCTCCTCGAATCTCCTGGGAGGGGTTTAACATTTAAAACATAAAATGTGAGCGAAAGGCCCAGTAGGATATAATTTGAAACGATTAAAATAAACGAATAAATAAATGAATAAGTAAATAAACAAGACATTCGGTTAAAAGCCAGGCGGTAGGAACCTCACATCCTTTTTCTCAAAGGAAATATAATTGAAAATAATCATATTACAGGCTTCAGCAAATAATTAGTACAAATTACTCATCTAACCAAGTGCCTCGCCTACCCGGACCTTGGGTTCTGCCCCCGAGGATGCACTCTCCACATCCTATCTAGGCTTACAGCAATAGACTCTATTACCAGTTTGCAAGATCTCTTATCTTAAGAAATCATTCATTTAACATTATGAAATCGTTCATATGACCCCACGAACTACTCAAGCCGCGGGCCCCATGACTGGGCAAGCCATGAGGTTCCATGACTAGACAAGCTATGGATTCCATGGACAGGACAAGCCAAGGATTTCCATAAACTAACAAGCCATGGTTTTTAAAACATTTTTCTTTCGCAACCCAATCCCTTTCTTTAAAACATTTTCAAGGCTAAAATCCTTTTTGAAAACAGGCTCACAAGGAAAAGGGATAGAAATCCTACCTCGCACAATCAAACCTAGGACTAGCGTTGCCCTTTTCTGGCTTCCGCTTCCTCAAGCCCCTTCAGTCTGAATCCTCAGCTAACACTGATACAAAACACCACTTTGGGATCAATTCTCAGTCCTAAAGTAATCCAATCTCAATCATATACCAAGATTTTCAATTAGTGTGCCCTAATCCATTTTCATGTTTTCAAATTCCATTCCAAGGGTTTTAAATATCAAATCAGGGATTAAAGATGCTAATCCTTTCATCCCAAGTCCCCAAATGAAACTAATTTGGGTTCTCCCCGAAAACAAGGGTCAAAACGACACTTTCAGGCCAAACAGGGTCAAAACCCGTGTACACCAGTCGACAAATGATAGAGCAGTGCAACACTACCGGTCGACCGGTAGTGTGCACACCCGGTCGATTTTGTCCGGTCGACGGTCGACTGCAATCCGGTCGACTGCATGGTCGACGGTGGAATTCTTGCGTGAGAGAAGCTCCGAAAATCGATCAAAAACACGCAAATCCGGTCCCAATTCATAAAATCTCAAGGGACAACCACTAGATCTGGGTTCTAGGTACTAAAACAAGTCCAAAGAACCCAAGATCTCCAATTTCTACCCTAGTTTCACTCAAAATCCATCAAAATCCATTTTGAACCAAAAGTAAGTTTTTAATCCGAAAAACTTGAAATCCAAGAGAGGTTCTTTCAGTAATCTTACCTTAAATCCTTCTCTTGATGTTGAAAACACTTTGAAATTCGTCTTTGGCTCAAAACCCGTTCGATTTGGGACACAAAAACCGGAGAGAGAGAGAGAGTGAGTGAGCGGGAGTGAGAGTGAAGGAGATAGAGAGAGTGGCCGACGTGAAGGAAAAAGAAGGAAAGAAAAGAAAGGAAAAAGAAAAGAAAAAAAAAAAAAAATAAAAGAAAATGACATGTGTAAAATATAACGGTCGGTAAATGCGCCTATACACACTTACGCATTTAAAATAAATTATGTAAATAATTTAAATACCTTGGAATTACTTAAACTCAATTAATGAAATCAAATTAGGCACACTAATAATCTCAATTACCTTAATTAATCTCAATTAATTCTTGAGGTGTTCTGACTCCACACCCCTTAGGCAATTTCATCCCGAAATTAAAACTCACCTCAAAGTGCGAGCAGATGCGGATAACGTTCTCTGCATCATCGTTTCAAGCTCCCATGTTGCTTCCTTAACACCATGGTGCTGCCACGGCACTTTCACTAACGGGATCTCGCGATGACGCAAACTCTTCATCTTCCGGTCAATAATGGACGGTACCTCATCGTCACGTCGTGTCCTCTGTATCGAATGTCATACCATTGCACTCGACTTCGGATCGGGTTGACATTTTCGAAGCTTGGAGACATGGAACCGTCATGCACATGAGATAATTTAGGCGGCAGGGCAAGACGATCGCCACAACACCGACTTCATTGCCACGATCGGGAATGGTCCAATATACCTCGGCGCAAGCTTCCTTTCATACCAAACCGAGTAACTCCCTTACACGGGGAAACCTTTAATGAGAACAAAGTCGCCTTCTTGGAATTCCAAAGGCCAACGCCTTCATCAAGATAGCTCTTTTGTCGACTTTTGAGCTGTCGATAGTCGATTCCCGAATCACAACTATCTCTCGTTGTTCTCTTGAATCACATCCGGTCCAGTTGTAAGTCTATCCTTTGGTTCCAACCCACAAACAGGTGACCTACAAGGATGACCATACAACGCCTTGAACGGTGCCATACCGATCTTGGCTCGATATTTTTATTGTGTTTAATTCAACAAGGTGCAGGTATTTCTTCGTTCCCCGCCAAAATCCAATGAATAACTCTTTCAGATTGTCCATCGATCCGAGGATGAAATCTTTGTCTTTGAAGTTCAATTTGTTTGTTGGTTGCCGAATCGAATCGCGGGTGAAACGCAGCCGGAATAGCGGATCGTGTATAACAAAAGTTTTCATAAAACTTTTGAGATACTCTATAGATTATATTAATTTATGCACCAATAAATTAATCTCATTAATTTATAAGATTCAAGGATCAACCGAAAAAAATACCTTGTAGCCGACTCGGATGATATCTTGAATTTCTTTGACCACTTAACAGTCCTAGCTTCAAGCTTTGTGTTTAGAACACCAAAGTCTTCCACGTCAATTCCTTGATTCCACGTGAGACGTGTGTGTGGGCACACGTGAGACAAAACGGTTTCTTAAACACTCGAATTTCCACAAACACCAACGCATGCACGATGTGGAATTTTTGGAGAAAAATATTTCACTCTCTTTTTGCTATGAGAATTTTTCGCCACCACTATGGAATTAGGGCTGAAAGTTGTTTCAAAAATTGTCACACAATTTTTCATTTATCTCATATTTAAAGAGAAGAAGTCAAACTTCAAAATAGGATCAAATCCTTATCTCCAATTTTGAATTTTGGAACAAAAATCCCTTCCCTTATCCCTTGGGTGGCGGCCACACACTAGGGTTTTATCCCTGTGTGTGGTGCCTAGATAAGATAGGGAAGGAAGATATTTTATCCATTATCCAAGAGGTCAATTTTAATTTGATTCAAATTGAATTTAAGTCAAACTTAAATTAATTTGAATTCTAAATTGAACAACTTATCAAATAAGTTTAAATGGATAAATCTAGATATGTTCAAATTCAAATTTAAATAATCACATTATTTAAATAATAATTAATTCACAATTAATTATTCTTGAGTATTTAATTTTAGAATTCCGTAATTCCAAAATTCCCATTTTGCCCTTTGTGTCCGGTAGAATTACAAGGACGACGCGGGGACTAATGGACCTATAATTTTGAGCTCCAATAAAATTAATAATTAATTAAACACTTTAATTAATTAATTAATTCTATTAATTCAATAGTTACTCCACTATAAACTTGGAATTGCACTCTCGTAATTATAGACATTAATTACTTCTAAACCGTGAAGTGTCCATTTGATATAGTCATTGCATATAGATCGATCCTCCATAAATAATTCATAATTAGAGTCGGGTAGAATCCGTTAACCTCTCTAATTACATCTTTATCCTTGAGTACCATTGATTCTCTAATGGATAGTGATTCATAAAACACATTCATGAACCAAAGCGCTCTTACTAATCCAAGTACCGAATCAACACTCAAGAGAATTATTTATACGCTTTCTCTCAAGAAGGAATGGATTCCATCTCGTATAATAACATTCCCAGCTACCTATTTCATTATGTCTCTAAAATACAAGAAATAGGATTCAGGGTCTCGAAATCCGTTTAGAGTAAATCAAAAGACATAAATCCATAAATAGGAGTTTGTTAAGAACTCGGGATTAAGATCATTCTATATATGACCATCAAGTAGACTCAATTAGAATTTCTATGCTTAATGAAATTATTAGAAATTCATATTGTGTTCTGCGTCCATGTTCCCATAATCTCATTATGCGAAATACACTCATTCAATATCTCGCCATATTAGCGGTGCGGATAACCGTTCCATTCTAAATGGGAATGACATGTATTAATAATGTTTTAATTAAAGATTCCGAACTTTAATTAAATTCATTATGAAAACGATTTTTGATTATTATCCCTAAACATTATCCTCTTGTATATAACACTTATATACCATGTTTAAGGTTACATAAATAATCAAGGAATTTTATTTGATATTCGTAAAATATTCATAAATATATGCACATAAAATGATGAATAAACTATTTTATTAAATAAATAATAAATATCCTTTTACATCTCATGCTTTCAGGACACTATTCCCAACACTGTTCCCATGGCTTCCTAGAAACTTCTCCAATACCTTGCACTGAAACGCGTATCACGATCGGACGTGATCGACAATGGCACTCCATGGAACTTCACGACATGTTCCAGGTACAATTATGCCAGAACCTTCCGAGAATAGGTCACACGGAACGGTATGAAATGCGCAGATTTCGTCAACCGATCTACCACCACCCAGATGGCATCGTGCCTATGCTCAGTTCTCGGTAGTCCCATCAGAAAATCCATCGTGATGTGCTCCCATTTCCATCCGGGAATAGGTAGAGACTGCAACTCTCCAGCTGGCTTCTTATGTTCAGCTTTAACCCGGAGGCAAGTCACGCATTCTGAGACGTACTCACGAACATCTTTCTTCATGCCTCTCCACCAGTACTGTCTCTTCAAGTCCTGGTACATCTGTTGGAAATGTGTCCATAAAGTGGGATGTAATTTGTTATTTATGAAATGACAAATGTCAGACATTATTATTTTTGCTAATTTTATAAAATGAAATAAAGTTATGTTTTGACACATACTCAAGAGTGCTAGTGATATTTGCTTAGTCCATAGACTGTTACCAATGAAAGAAGAGTCAGGGGAACCCTGCCGGACAAACTCTTCTGATACAGTTTAAAATAGATATTCGCAGTCTTAGGATTGATTGGGCAATCGAATCCAATTATGACTGTTAGATCGAACCATGTGATGCTGGTCTCGGGGCATGGGAGTTGGACTCTGTGGTTGATCTAGACATGCTCGCAACATGTTGAATAGACCATGTGACTGATTAGGTTAGAGTAAAAACCGTTTACAGAACTCTAAACCTAATTATCACAACTTAAGTATATTTGTGTAATTATCTTAATCCTGAAGTGAATGCATAGCTCAACTTAATATCTCATGATCTTTGATTCACCAATGAGATTAGTTCACAGTTTTTGAATGACATCTCGGTCATTGGGATCATGACATAATTGAGTTGGAGTTATGTGATTCACAGATATGGAATTCGTAAGAAATAATATCACCTCATGCTTTATTGACGGGTGTGTAAATAAATAAACCAGGCCTGGTATTCAATGATGATATTCAATGATTAAGACATCGTGACATGTGCAAGACATCTTACGAACATATGTCTTTCTGATTCACAGTCATATAAAGGAGTTGAGGAAATAATGATTGGAATGGTAAACGGTAATATTCTATTCCATTCGATCACTTTGGTATTTCTGAAGGATAATAATGCATTTACACTTTGTGGACCATGTGATAAATTGTATCAACACCATTAGAAAAAATAACGCACATGAATCGAGAGATTATTCGGCATCGAACTTTTAGTGGAGTCGTGCGATGTCGGAATTAAATATGTCGATAACTTATCGGGATAAGTTAGTCGAATATTGTAATTCTGTAACTTTGTTCATGTGGGTCCATTCGGTCTCAAGGCTAGCTCTGATAAATGGGAAAATAGAAACTGATGTTTTGTTATATATAATTATGTTTAAAATTCGTTATGTTATTTTTCATTTATTTGATAATTGAAAAATAAAAGGAATGAATTTTGAATTTTGAAATTAATAGTGATTAATTTAAAATTCAAAATAAAATTTAAACATGATTTTATTTGGCAACTAAAGGAGAGAGAAAGTTGATATATTATTTTGGGAAAATTTCGAAATCCCTTGCCATAAGAGGATTTGAATTTTGGTCCAAGGGGGGGAAGAAAATTCGGAAATCCCTAGCCATGTAGGGATTTTCGGATTTTAATCAAGGGTGAAGGGAAATTCGAAAATCCCATCTAGGGTTTGAGTTTTTGAATTTCCTCCTATATAAGGATATTTTATTGAAAACCCTAAGAATGAGTTTTTGAGAAAAACAAAATATCACACACTTTTTCTCCTAGGGTGGCCAGATTTTAGAGACAAAATAGAAGGAAAATTGTTTCCTTACGTTTTTGAAAAAAAGACCCCACTCTCTCATCCCAAATACCATAGAGTCATAGCCTTGAATCAACGAGTGGTTTTGGTGTGATCGTGTCAATAGATCAACGATCTTGTTTCACGGCAATTCTCCATCATGGAAAGTGAGATAGTGAGACAAGATCCTTGCGGTCATTTAATTCAATCGTCACAAAGGTATGCGTATTATTCTAATCCTTTGTCTATAAACATATATCATGCATGTATCTATCGTTGTGGTTTACGTTTAATTTGGAATTTAATGGATATGATAAAATTTTTGAAATTCCGCCTACAATGTTGTTGTTGTTCAAATAATTTTTCATCTATAAATCACAACACGATTCTACAATTGGTATAAGAGCCTAGGGCTTATGATCATGCATGATTTATGTTTATGCGATTGAATGTATGATATGTGTTGATATTGGCATCTTGCATGAATATGTGATGAATTCAAAATTGTTTTGATTATATATGTGATTGGATCGATCGATTGGCTCTAGGTTTTTGATTACACCAAGTTGGTGGTTTATATTTTTCTCTAGAAAATAATGTAAGCCATTAAAGGGCATAGGAAATTTTGTAATTTAAAATACCGGAAAATTTTTTTTGGTCTTCTGCCGACGCCTTGCGCCCGTAATCGCCGCTTATCATCGCCGTCGCCACGCGCCGCGAGTCCCGACCTCCGTCACAAGCCAGCTGCCAGCCCTTCCCCAGGTTTTGGCATGCGGCACACTAGGGTTTCGAAACCCTAGCGTGCGCTAGGTTTTCTGAAACCCTAGCTGGCCTGCGAGCCCTGCCCAGGGCGGGCTGGCCCCGCCACTAGCCTTGCCCAGGCAGGGCCGCGGCCCTAAGCGGGCCTGCAGGGGCCTGCCAGTGGGGCCGCCCCCTGCATCTTGGGGTTGCAAGTGCAAGGGTCGCGCCCCCATCGCCGCGCAAGGGTTGCCTGACTTGGCAGCCCATGCTGCGCCAGGCAGGGCCTAGCCCTGCCGAGGAAAATGGTGGGCCCGGGATTGTCCCGAGCCTAGCCCAAATTAAAATAAAAAAAAATTTGGGTTTTTCAAAATTTCAATTTTTCTGCAAAAACATTTTCACTTTTCAGGGATCGTGAGAAGAGAAAATTGAGAAGATGCCAAGAAGACAAGATGAAGAAAATTATTGTAATTATTTTCATTTGTTTTACGGGTTGTAATTAGAAATGAGCCATAGAGAGGTTAAATTGTAAATGTATGATTTATTATTTAATCTCGCATCATTATGACATGCCATATAGGATATAGAGATGCCAATATCAAATTACCATGCAAGCATGTTCTTTCATCATTGTAGTTTAATATTATAAATTGTTATAATAATAAATGCAATGGGTAAATTTTATAAAGAGTTATAAAATGCAACAACTTTATAAGGGTTATAATTTTTTTGAATTATTAATTGGACTTAATTTTTAAAACAAAATCCACTTTTCAAAAAGCTAAGTGGGAGGGTTGTTTACGTTGAAACGTTCCCAAGGTCTCCGACTTTAGCCTGAACGTGACATGTGGATAGGTTAAGAGGCACCTTAGTGGTCCTCACTTCAATGGGAGAAACCCATGAAACATGTCGGAAATCCCAGGGTTAAGGAGAAATTCGAAAATCCCATCTAGGGTTTGAGTTTTTGAATTTTCTCCTATATAAGGATATTATTGAAAACCCTAGGAGAGAGTCTTTTGGAGAAAAGAAAAAGAGATCACACTTTTCCTTAGGGTGGCCGGATTTTGTAGAGACAAAATAGAAGGAAATTGTTTCCTTAGGTTTTTGAAAAGAGCCCACTCTCTCATCCTAAAAATCGAGAGTCATAGCCTTGAATCAACGAGTGGTTTTGGTGTGATCGTGGCAATAAACAACGATCTTGTTTCACGGCAATTCTCCATCTTGGAACGTGAGATAGTGAGACAAGATCCTTGCGGTCATTTAATTCAATCGTCACAAAGGTATGTGAGATATTCTAATACTTTGTCAATAAACATATATCATGCATGTATCTCTCGTTGTGGTTTACGTTTAATTTTGAATTAAATGGATATGATAAAATTTTTTGAAATTCCGCCTACAATATTGCTGTTGTTCAATTGATTTTTCATATATAAATCACAATAAGATCCTACAAATGGTATCAGAGCCTAGGGCTTTTGATCATGCATGATTTATGTTTATGCGATTGAATGTATGATATGTGTTGATATTGGCATCTTGCATGAATATATGATGAATTCAAAATTGTTTTGATTGAATATGTGATTGGATCGATCGATTGGCTCTAGGTTTTTAATTACACCATGTTGGTGGTTTATGTTTTCTCTAGAAAATAATGTAAGCCATTAAAGGGCATAGGAAATTTTGTAATTTAAATTTCCGGAAAATTTTTTTTTTTTTTTTGCCGTGCCGTCACCGCCGTCGCCCGTCCTTTTGCCGCCAAGACGACTCGACCTCCGCCACATGCCGGTCGCCAAACCCTTCCCTGGGTTTTGGGTATGCGGCAGAACTAGGGTTTCGGAAACCCTAGTATCGCTAGGGTTTCTGAAACCTAAGCGAACTGCAGGCCCCTGCCCAGGCGGGGGCCCTGCCCGTGGCCTTGCCCAGGCAAGGGCCACGCCCCTGACAAGCCCACAGGGTTTTGAAACCTGGCGGGCTATGGGATTAGCCGCAAGCCCTGCCCTGGCGGGGCCATATGGGCTTAGCCGCAGGCCCTGCTAAGCGGCGAGGGCCATAGGGTGGGCCGCGAGGCCCTGCCGAGGGCCCACAGGCCTGCCACAGGCCTTGCCAGGCAAGGGCCACAGGCCCAGCCACAGCCTTGCCGAGCAAGGGCCCAGGCCCGGCCGCTGGCCTTGCCAGGCAAGGGCCGCGGCCCATGCAGAGTGAGCCAGGCCTGCTGGCTGGCGACCATCCATGCCCGAGGCAAGGCCTGGCCCAGGTAGGAGGAGGAGGTGGGCCCGGGATTGTCCCGGCCCAGCCCAAACAAAAAAAAAATATATATATATTTTTTTTTATTTTCACTTTTCAGGGATCGAGAGAAGAGAAAATTGAGAAGATGCCAAGAAGACAAGATGAAGAAAATTATTGTAATTATTTTCATTTGTTTTTTAGGGTTGTAATTAGAAATGAGCCATAGAGAGGTTAAATTGTAAATGTATGATTTATTATTTAATCTCGCATCATCATAAATGCCATATAGGATATAGAGATGCCAATATCAAATTGCCATGCAAGCATGTTCATGCATCATTGTAGTTTAATATTATAAATTGTTATAATAATAAATGCAATGGGTAAATTTTATAAAGAGTTATAAAATACAACAAATTTATAAAGGTTATAATTTTGTTGAATTATTAATTGGACTTGATTTTAAAACAAAATCCATTTTTTCAAAAGCTAAGTGGGAGGGTCGTTTGCGTTGAAACGTTCCCAAGGTCTCCGACTTTAGCCTGATCGTGACATGTGGATAGGTTAAGAACCACCTTAGTGGTCCTCACTTTAATGGGAGAAACCCATGAAACATGTCGCTAAGGAGTCATCAGGTTGCTTATAGAAGATAAGACTCGAAAAGGAAGTAGTGAGGCGAGACCATCCCTAGATGGATCGTTAGTTCATAACAACCTCTAGAGTCGATAAGTCGGTTAAACACTTAGACTAAAGATCATTGTAATCTCCCATAGGAGCTAGGCAATGGATCTGAGGTGACCAAAAAGATGGTGATTGGTTGCACTAGATGTAGAGACATCTTGTAAAGTGGACCAAACGAGAGGAGTCTCGATACGATAGGAGGCTTCACGGACGCCACCCCTAGGTGGGACGTATTGCCGTTTATGATCGTAACACCATAGATGAAACATTTTTTAAGGATTTTATTTATGTTTAAGTATTTGCATTCATGCATCATACTTCTCTTAAATATAAGCAAATTACCAACACCGCTTTATTTTATTTTTCAGCAATTATGTCTTTATCCCCGATCGCGCAAATTCTTAGTACAAACAAACTAGTGGGTGAAAATTACGTTGTTGGAAATGTAACCTCGATATCGTATTGACGGTGAGACAAGCACAAGCATGTGCTCATCACCCCTGTCCTCTTGAGCCGAATGATGATTCGACTCAAGAGGAGCGAGACGCATACACTGCTTGGATGCGTTCCGATGAGATTGCTAGGTGCTATATCTTAGCATCAATTAGCAATGTGTTGCAACAGCAACATCGGAACATGCTGACGGCTGCAGATATGATCTACAGCATCTCTGAAATGTTCGGAAGCCAAGGCCGTCAAGCCAAGCAAGCTGCGGTGCGTAACTTCATGAACTGCCGGATGAAATTCGGCACTCCTGTTCGGGACCATATGCTATTGATCATAAGTTACCTGAATGAGATGGAGCTCATGGGAGCTAAAATAGATGGAGAGACTCAGGTGGATATGATCCTAGAGACTCTCCCGGAGATGTTTGACAACTTCAAACTCAACTACTCGATGAATAAGTTGAGTTATTCACTCCCAGAACTCATGAAGGAGCTTCAAACTGCGGAAACTCTATTGCTTAAAGGCAAAAAGAGGAACGGAGAGGCAAACCTTGCTGAAGCGAAGCCCTCCACCTCTGGTGTCAAGAAACAGAAGAAAGCCCGCAGTAACAAGAAGAAGCCGGCTGCGAAAGGCAAGAACACCGCAAAGGTAGACAAGAGTACTGACAAATGTCACCATTGCGGAATGTCTGGCCACTGGAAACGCAACTGTCCTACATACCTCAAGGAGGTTAAAGCTAAAGGTACATTACTTGTTACCGAAGCCTGTTTTGTGGCTGACTCTACTTTTTCATGGATTGTAGACTCTGGAGCCACTAATCATGTTTGTTGTTCTCTGCAGGGGTTCAGGGAAAACAAAAGGCTTAGCAAGGACGAGTTCAACTTCCGCTGGGGGAATGAAGCATCAGTATCAGCAACAGCCGTTGGAAGTATTAAATTAATTTTTGAGAACAGTTTTATTGTTTTGAACAATGTTTATTATGTCCCGGTTTTTGGGAAAAACCTTATTTCTGTGGCTCGTTTGATTGAGCAGGGATATTCTTTGGATTTTAATAATGATGTTATTCGAATTCTAAAGAATGGCTTCATGATTACTTCTACAGTCATGATAAACAATCTGTTCTACATTAAACCAAATATTCCAACGATTTGTGATACTGAATTGAATGATGATTCAATAAGAGAGAGTAAGAGATTGAGGTTAGACTCAATTGATCAAACCTACAAATGGCATCTACGTCTTGGACATATTAGCCTTGACAGGATTAAAAGGTTGATAAGAGACGGTCCCTTACAAACCTTAAGTGTAGACTCACTACCTACATGTGAATCCTGCATAGAAGGAAAAATGACCAAGAGACCCTTTTCAGCAAAGGGTAATAGAGCTGATGAATGCCTAGAACTCGTACATAGTGATGTATGTAGGCCATTCAATACCAAGCAAGAGGAGGATATGAATATTTCATAACCTTCACTGATGACTATTCTCGTTTTGGTCATATTTATCTAATGCGTCAAAAGTCTGAAACCTTTGAAAAGTTCAAAGAGTTCAAGGCCTTGGTTGAAAAGCAATTAGATAAACAGATCAAAACACTATGATCTGATCGTGGTGGTGAATACTTGCTGGGAGAGTTCGAAGACTTTCTTAAGGAAGAAGGTATATTTTCTCAACTGACCGCGCCAGGTACTCCTCAGCAGAATGGCGTGTCTGAGAGAAGGAATCGAACTCTATTAGACATGGTTAGATCAATGATGAGTTACTCATCTCTTCCAGATTCCTTTTGGGGATATGCCTTGGAAACAGCAGCATACATTCTGAACCAAGTTCCATCTAAGGCAGTACCTGGAACTCCATATGAAAGATGGAGTGGCAAGAAGTCATCTCTTGGCCACACCAGAATATGGGGTTGTCCGGCACATGTGCTTAGAAAGAAGACTGGTAAGCTGACTAGTCGTTCAGAACTGTGCCTATTTGTAGGATATCCCAAAGGAACAAAAGGCTATATCTTTTATAGTCCTACTGATCAGAAAACATTCGTCAGCACGAATGCTCGTTTCCTTCCCCTATTTGGAGCAAAATTCGAAATCCCCTTATGGCAAGGGATTTCCGAATTTTCCCAAAATAATATATCACTTTTTTCTTTCCTTTAGTTGCCAAATAAAATCATGTTTAAATTTCATTTTGAATTTTAAATTAGTCTCCATTAATTTCGAAATTCAAAACTCATTCCTTTTATTTTTCAATTATCGAATAAATGAAAAATAACACAATGAATTTAAACACAATTATCAGTTTCTGTTTTTCCCATTTATTAGAGCTAGCCTTGAGACCGAATGGACCCACATGAACAAAGCTATGGAATTACAATATTTGACTAACTCATCCCTATAAGTTATCGACATATTTAATTCCGACATCGTACAACTCCACTAAAAGTTCGACGCCGAATAATCTCTCGATTCATGTGCGCTAATTTTCTTTTGGTGTTGATACAATTTATCACACGGTTCACAGTTTAAATGCATTATTATCCTTCGTAAATATCAGTGATCAGAATGGTATATAATATTACCGTTTTACCATTCTAATCATTATTTCCTCAACTCCTTTATATGACTGTGAATAAGAAAGACAAACGTTAAGTAAGATGTCTCGTACATGTCACGATGTCTTAATCAATGAATATCATCATTGAATACCAGGCCTGGTTTATTTATTCACACACCCGTCACTAAAGCATGAGGTGATATTATTTCATTTAATTCCATATCTGTGAATCACATAACTCCAACTTAATATTGTCATGATCCCAATGACCGAGATGTCGTTCAATAACGTGAACTAATCTCATTGGCTAATCAAAGATCATGAGATACCAAGTTGAGCTATGCATTCACTTCAGGATTAAGATAATTATACAAATATACTTAAGTTGTGATGATTAGGTTTAGAGTTGTGTAAACGGTTTTACTCTAACCTAATCAATCACATGGTCTATTCAACATGTTGCGAGCATGTCTAGATCAACCACGAGTCCAACTCCCATGCCCCAAGACCAAAGATCACATGGTTCGATCTAACGGTCATAATCGGATTCGATTGCCCAATCAATCCTAAGACTGCAAATATCTATTTTAAACTGTATCAGAAGAGTTTGTCCGGCAGGGTTCCCCTGACTCTTCTTTCGTTGGTAACAGTTTATGGACTAAGCAATATTACTAACACTCTTGAGTATGTGTCAAAACATAACTTTATCTTATTTTATAAAATCAGCAAAATAATAATATCTTACATTTGTCATTTCATAAATAACAAATTACATCCCACTTTATGGACACATTTCCAACAGTCGACCGGTGAGTTATAACGTCTCTGTCTCCGGTCGACCGGTTGTAACGCGTAACGCGTGCTGATGTGGCAAAATCGACTCTGAGTGCGATTAAATCTTTGGGAAACCTAATTGTTACGGAAGTATGACTTTCTAAACAGTATAAATAGCCTATTAAGTCTCATTACTCATTAGATCACTTGAGAGACTTTTTTGGAGGCTATTTGATAAGAGATTCCAAGAGGAAAAATTGTTTAATTATCAAGAACAATTTTTCTTTGGCTCTCTTGTGATTGGAAGGAGATTAAGAATACCAAGAGGAGATTAAAAGAAGTGTGCCCACCCGTACACCGATCATGGAAACGAGAATAGCAAAGAAGACCAGTTGGTTGAGGCTCTTCCGGTTGCTGTTTGGAACGCTTAGATCTGTCAGACGTGCAGTTTCCTGAAATCTCAAAAGGTATGATTTAGATCTTTAGTATTTATGTTATATAGCATCATGAACATGTTCTTGTTTGGCTTTGACGTTGATTAAAATTTTTAAATTCCGCTGCGCACTCGATGCCATTAATTTTTCCAACAGTTACACCCACAAAGAGGGAGTTGACTATGAGGAAACTCTCTCACCGGAGGCCATGCTTAAGTCCAACCGAATACTCTTAGCCATAACAACATATTTTGAATATGAGATATGGCAGATGCATGTCAAGACAGCTTTTCTGAATGGCTATCTTGAGGGAACCATCTATATCGATCAGCCAGAGGGTTACATAGAGAAAGACCTAGAGCAGAAAGTCTGCAAACTGTAGAGATCCATTTATAGATTGAAGCAAACTTCTAGATCATGGAATATCAGGTTTGATGAGGCTATTAAGTCTTATGGATTTGATCAAAACCAAGATGTTTCAAATGAAAGAAAAGAAGTTGTTCTTATTCTTTACAAGCCCGAATATGTGATATTCAATGGGAGTAGTTAGTCGTTGTCAGTTGAACTCAAGATTTGATCATTGAGTAGTCGTGTAGTGTACCTTAAGTATAATAAGAAAAATAAAGAAACTATAAGATAGTTTAGTCAGTGAAAGATTGTCTTTCACTGGATACATAGACTTTGACTATGAGTCATACGTTGATTTTGAGAGTCAACATCCGAGTCTGTGTTCACACTAGGTGAAGGAGTCATGACAAGAAAGGTTGTTGGCAAAGTGTGATTGCTAATTTTATCATTAAGAGTTAATGTGTAGCAGCTTGTGAAGCAGCAAAAGAAAGCAAACGACTCTAGAAAATTCTTAACCGATCTGGAAATTGTTCCGAGCATAGATCGGTCATAAACACCTAGAAAGTTTCGGGATCGAGACATATCCTACCCTTTAGGACAAGTGGGAGATTGTTGGGAATGGTGTCCTAGAAGCATGAGATGTAATAGGACATTTATTATTTATTTAATAAAAGAGTTTATTCATTATTTTATGTGCATATATTTATGAATATTTTATGAATATCAATGAAAATTCCATGATTATTTATGTAACCTTAAACATTGTATATAAGTGTTATATACGAGAGGATAACGTTTAAGGATAATAATCAAAAAGCAATGTTCATAATGAATTTAATTAAAGTTCAGAATCTTTAATTAAAACATTATTAATACATGTCATTCCCATTTAGAATGGAACAGTGTTATCTACACTGCTAATATGGTGCGATATTGAATGAGTGTATTTTGCATAATGAGATTATGCGGAACAAGGACACAGACACAATATGAATTTCTAATAATTTCCGTTAAGTATAGAAATTCAAATTGAGTCTATCGATGGTCATATGTAGAATGATCTTAATCCTGAGTTCTTAACAGACTCCTATTTATGGATTTGTGTCTTTTGATTTACTCGGTACGGATTCCGAGACCCTGAATCCTATTCCTTGTATTTTGGAGACATGATGAAGTAGGTAGCTGGGAATGTTATTATACGAGATGGAATCCATTCCTTCTTGAGAAAGAAGTAGATAAATAATTCTCTTGAGGGTTGATTCGGTACTTGGACCAGTAGGAGCTCTGATTCATGAATGTGTTTTATGAATCACTGTCCATTAGACAATCAATGGTACTCAAGGATAAAGATATAATTAGAGAGGTTAACGGATTCTACCTGGCTCTAATTATGAATTATTTATGGAGGATTGATCTATATGTGATAAGTTGATTTTTCATCAATTTATCCCCATCATTTATTGTAGTTTTTGAGCATATTTCAGTTAATTTGTCACTAGTTTTACGTTTGCGTTAATCTATTTTGTAGGATTTGCAAAGTGGAGAGAATCAAGTGAAAAAGATAAAAAGTCCGTGAAAATCTCCAATTTGTGCGCGCTGCAGCGCACGAGAAGCAAGCTACAGCCTGCGTCCTCCAGAGAACAATCCAGGAGCAAGTGAACTACAGGCTCCAGCGCACCAGCGTCTTGTTGCTGCAGCCGCCGCCTGACCCGCCGCGCTTTGGCGGCATCAATGCGGCGCTTAAGCGGCGCATCCAAGAGCCAATGAGACGCGCTTAGCGCCAAGTCAATCTTGGCGCTTAGGCGCGCATTCCAAATCCGTTGAGGCGCGCTTAAGCGCACGTCCGTGCGCTTAGGCGCGCACCTGGAAGCCCTACCTCCTAACATGACGCGCGCTGCAGCGCACACCCATGGGCTGCAGCGCGCCTTCCTCGAATTTGGAGAGTTGTGCATCATATAAAAGGAAAAAGGGAACAGAAATTGGAAGACGAAGGGAGAGAGAGGATTGAAAGCAGACACGGAAGAACCCTAGAACCAAAGAAAAAGCAGCTGGAATCAAGGATTTTTCTGGAGATTTTCAAGGGGATTCAAGGAGTTTGAAGGCTTCAGAGGAGATCATCCATCAGGAGTTTTTCATTACTTTCTCCCTTTTGTATTTCTTGAATTATCATTTAATTTTCTGCTTTAACTATGAATTTTTGGTATTTTGTAATTGTGTATTTGATTTTGAGCATGGATAGCTAAACTCCTCAAGCTAGGGGGGTTTTGATCTAATTTAATGAAAGCTTTATTTTAAGAATCTGTTTGCTTATTGAATGTGTTATACTCAAATCTTTTGTATCTCTTGTGCTTAATTTCTAATTTAATTACCTATTAGATTAGAGACCTTAGATGTATGAAATTAGGCTCGGGAGAGTTAATTACATACGTTGAGAATTAAGAGACGCAACCTAAGGAGATATTGAGTCGGGAGGCTAGTATAACCTTAGGAGATCGAATATGAGCAAAACTTAATGAATGCATAATTGGTTAAATTAATAGGGATATTAGTTTAATTAATATAGCATATTATCTCACTTAGCACTCGGGAGAGGGAGTGAGATTATTTTAGTACCCATGATTTAAGATTGGAAGTAACACATCACTAAGTGATGATTTAGATAAATATAGCATAATTAGGTGAAGTCGAATTCCCCTAGCTCATTTTATCACAGAGATCCCTTCAATCCAATTCATTTTGGCATCCGTTGATTGCATATTTTAATTAGTCACGTTGTTAAATTTAGTTTTAATTCCTTTATTCTATATTGTCTAGATAAAATTGATTTAGATTAATAGCAATACTTAGCTCTTTCCTAGTTAACAATCCGAGAGAGGACGATACTCGATCTTCGGATCATTATTATTTCGCGATCAGACACACTTGCGAGCACATACGCTATTCTAAGCAAAGTTTACAATAAAAATTTATCGCGTATCAATATGCAATGACTATATCAAATGGACACTTCGTAGTTTAGAAGTAATTAATGTCTATAATTTTGAGAGTGCAATTCCAAGTTTATAGTGGAGTAACTATTGGAATTAATAGAATTAATTAATTGATTAAAGTGTTTAATTAATTATTAATTTTATTGGAGCTCGAAATTATAGGTCCATTAGTCCCCGCGTCGCCCTAGTAATTCTACCAGACACAGAGGACAAAATGGAAATTTTAGAATTACGGAATTCTAAAATTAAACACTCAGAAAAAATTAATTGAGAATTAATTATTATTTAAATAATGTGATTATTTAAATTTGGATTTGAACACATCTAGATTTATCCATTTAAACTTATTTGATAAGTTGTTCAATTTAGAATTCAAATTAATTTAAGTTTGACTTAAATTCGAATTTGAATCAGAATTAAAATTGGACTACTGGATAAAGGATAAAATATCTTCCTTCCTTATCTATAATAGGCGCCACACATAGGGATAAACCCTACTAGTGTGGCCGGCCACCTTAAGGATAAGGGGAAGGGATTTTTTTGTTCCAAATTCAAATAGGAGATAATTAACAAGCTTTATCTTAGAGATAGAGATTGGATTCCTTTTAGAAGTTTGCTTCTACTCTCTAAATACGATTTTTTGAGACAATTTTTGGAATGGTTTTTTGCCCTAATTTTAGAGGTGGCCGAAATTTCTCTATAGAAATTTTGAAACAATTTTTTCAGCCCTAAAGGTTAAGGCTGGCCGAATTTCTCAAGTAGAGAGGAAGGAAAAAGTTTTCTCCAAAAATTCCACATCGTGCATGCGTTGGTGTATGTGGAAATTCGAGTGTTTATAGTAACCCGTTTTGTCTCATGTGTGCCCACACACACGTCTTCGTGGATTCTAGGAATTGACATGGAAGACAATGGTTTTCTAAACACAAAGCTTTGGAGCAAGGATTGTTCGAGGTCAAAGAACTCAAGTTATCAACCGAGTCGGCCTCCAGGTATTTTTCTGAATTGAGTTCTAAATAAATGAATTAATGAGATTAATTTATTCGTGCATAAATTAATATAATCTATAGAGTATCTCAAAGGTTTTATGAAAATTTTTGTTATACACGATCCGCATTTCCGCTGTGCTTCCGCATCCGAATTCGACTCGGGAACCAACATCCTTGGCGACATGTTTCATGGGTTTCTCCCATTGAAGTGAGGACCACTAAGGTGGCTCTTAACCTATCCACATGTCACGATTAGGCTAAAGTTGGAGACCTTGGGAACGCGTTTCAACATAAACGACCCTCCCACTTAGCTTTTTGAAAAATGGATTTTGTTTTAAAAATTATGTCCAATTAATAATTCAACAAAATTATAACACTTCTAAAGTTGTTGCATTTTATAACTCTTTATAAAATTTACCCATTGTATTTATTATTATAACAATTTATAATATTAAACTACAATGATGCATGAACATGCTTGCATGGCAATTTGATATTGGCATCTCTATATCCTATATGGCATGTTATAATGATGCGATATTAAATAATAAATCATACATTTACAATTTAACATCTCTATGGCTCATTTCCAAATACAACCCATAAAAACAAATGAAAATAATTACAATAATTTTCTTCATCTTGTCTTCATCTTTCTCAATTTTCTCTCACGATCCCTGAAAAAGTGAAATGTTTTTGTAGAAAATCCTAAATTTTGAAAAACCCAAATTTTTTACTTCGCTGGGCTCGACAACTCAGCCCACCATTTTCCTCGACAGGCCAGGTTTCTGCCTGGGCGCAGCAGGCTGCTGCCAGCAGCCCCTGCGCCATTAGCATGGGTCGCGCCTTGCCTGGGCAACCCCAGCGCCAGGGCATGCGGCCCCCTACTAGGCAGGCCCCAGGTCATGTAGCGCCCTTGCCTGGGCAAGGCTAGCGCAGGCTCTGCCTGGCTTAGGGTTTCAGAAAACTCAGCGCACGCCAGGCTTTCAAACCCTAGGTGCCGCACAGCCAAACCCAGGGAAGGGCTGGCGGCTGGGCTTGTGGCGGAGGCTGGGACTCAGACGATGCGCATGACGACGCACGTATGGCGGCAGTCTAAAAAAAATTTTCGGGAATTTTAAATTACAAAATTTCCTATGCCCTTTAATGGCTTACATTATTTTCTAGAGAGAAACATAAACCACCAACTTGGTGTAATAAAAAACCTAGAGCCAATCGATCGGGATCTAATCACATATATAATCAAAACAATTTTGAATTCATTACATATTCATGCAAGATGCCAATATCAACACATATCATACATTCAATCGCATAAACATAAATCATGCATGATCATAAGCCCTAGGCTCTGATACCAATTGTAGGATCTTGTTGTGATTTGTAGATGAAAAATTATTTGAACAACAACAACATTGTAGGCGGAATTTCAAAAATTTTATCATATCCATTGAATTCCAAATTAAACGTAAACCACAACGATAGATACATGCATGATATATGTTTATAGACAAAGGATTAGAATAATACACATACCTTTGTGACGATTGAATTAAATGACCGCAAGGATCTTACTATCTCACGTTCCGAGATGGAGAATTGCCGTGAAACAAGATCGTTGATCTATCGACATGATCACACCAAAAACCACTCGTTGATTCAAGGCTATGACTCTATGGTATTTGGGATGAGAGAGTGGGGTCTTTTTCAAAAACCTAAGGAAACAATTTTCCTTCTATTTTGTCTCAAAAATCCGGCCACCCTTGGAGAGAAAAGTGTGTGATATTTTGTTTTTCTCAAAAAACTCCTCTTTAGGGTTTTCCATAAATTATCCTTATATAGGAGGAAATTCAAAAACTCAAACCCTAGATGGGATTTTGGAATTTCCCCTTCACCCTTGGATGAAAATCCGAAAATCCCTACATGGCTAGGGATTTTAATTTTCTTCCTTTTGAGTAAAATTCAAATCCTCTTATGGCAAGGGATTTCTGAATTTTCCCAAAATAATATATCAACTTTCTCTCTCCTTTAGTTGCCAAATAAAATCATTTTTAAATTTTATTTTGAATTTTAAATTAATCACCATTAATTTCGAAATTCAAAATTCATTCCTTTTATTTTTCAATTATCAAATAAATGAAAAATAACATAATGAATTTTTAAACATAATTATATAACAAAATATCAGTTTCTATTTTCCCATTTATCAGAGCTAGCCTTGAGACCGAATGGACCCACATGAACAAAGCTATGGAATTACAATATTCGACTAACTTATCCCGAACAAAGCTATGGACCCATTTAATTCTGACATCGTACGACTCCACTAAAAGTTCGATGCCGAATAATCTCTCGATTCATGTGCGCTATTTTTTCTAATGGTGTTGATACAATTTATCACACAGTCCACAGTGTAAATGCATTATTATCCTTCGTAAATATCAGTGATCAGAATGGAATAGAATATTACCGTTTTACCATTCCAATCATTATTTCCTCAACTCCTTTATATGACTGTGAATAAGAAAGACATATGTTCGTAAGATGTCTCGCACATGTCATGATGTCTTAATCAATGAATATCGTCATTGAATACCAAGCCTGGTTTATTTATTCACACACCCGTCAATAAAGCATGAGGTGATATTATTTCTTACGAATTCCATATATGTGAATCACATAACTCCAACTCAATAACGTCATGATCCCAATGACCGAGATGTCGTTCAAAAACTGTGAACTAATCTCATTGGTGAATCAAAGATCATGAGATATTAGGTTGAGCTATGCATTCACTTCAGGATTAAGATAATTATGCAAATATACTTAAGTTGTGATAATTAGGTTTAGAGTTGTGTAAACGGTTTTTTACTCTAACCTAATCAGTCACATGGTCTATTCAACATGTTGCGATCATGTCTAGATCAACCACAGAGTCCAACTCCCATGCCCCGAGACCAGCATCACATGGTTCGATCTAACAGCCATAATCAGATTTGATTGCCCAATCAATCCTAAGACTGCGAATATCTATTTTATCTTTGTATCGGAAGAGTTTGTCCGGCAGGGTTCCCGACTCTTCTTTCATTGGTAACGATCTATGGACTAAGCAATATCACTAACACTCTTGAGTATGTGTCAATACATAACTTTATTTAATTTTATAAAATCAAAAAAACAATAATGTTGTACATTTGTCATTTCACAAATAACAAATTACATCCCACTTTATGGACATATTTCCAACAGAGATTGCAGTCAATGCATCTCCATAAGACATGTAGCTATTAGGTTGTCTCACAACCCTCCCACTACGTCGAGGCTCTATTGGTGTTAGTTCTTGTTGTGGTTCATCTGTTGTCGGTTCAGGAATAGACCGCGGACAAGTTACCTGAACATTTTCACCAGTCAATTCCTCAAGTACAAGCCTGCTACTAGGCTTCATATTCTTTATAAAATCCTCTTCCAGAAAACGAGCATTCGTGCTGACGAATGTTTTTTGATCAGTAGGACTATAGAAGATGTAGCCTTTTGTTGTTTTAGGATATCCTACAAACAGGCATAGTTCTGAATGACTGGTTAGCTTACCAGTCTTCTTTCTAAGCACATGTGTTGGACAACCCCATATTCTGGTGTGGCCAAGAGATGACTTCTTGCCACTCCATCTTTCATATGGAGTTTCAGGCACTACTTTAGATGGAACTTGGTTCAGAATATATGCTGTTGTTTCCAAAGCATATCCCCAAAAAGAATCTGGAAGAGATGAGTAACTCATCATTGATCAAACCATGTCTAACAGAGTTCGATTCCTTCTTTCTGACACGCCATTCTGCTGAGGAGTACCCGGCGCGGCCAGTTGAGAAAAATACCTTCTTCCTTAAGAAAGTCATCGAACTCTCCCAGCAAGTATTCACCACCACGATCAGATCGTAGTGTTTTGATCTGTTTGCCTAATTGCTTTTCAACCAAGGCCTTGAACTCTTTGAACTTTCAAAGGTTTTAGACTTTTGACGCATTAGATAAATGTGACCAAAACGAAAATAGTCATCTGTGAAGGTTATGAAATATTCATATCCTCCTCTTGCTTGGATATTAAATGGCCCACATACATCACTATGTACGAGTTCTATGCATTCATCAGCTCTATTACCCTTTGCTGAAAAGGGTCTCTTGGTCATTTTTCCTTCTATGCAGGATTCACATGTAGGTAGTGAGCCTACACTTAAGGTTTGCAAGGGACCGTCTCTTACCAACCTTTTAATCCTGTCAGGGCTAATATGTCCAAGACATAGAGGCCATTTATAGGTTTGATCAATTGGGTCTAACCTCAATCTTTTACTATCCTCATTGAATCATCATTCAATTCAAGATTATCATAAATCGTTGGAATAATTGGTTTGACGTAGAACAGATTGTTTATCATGACTGTAGAAGTAATCATGAAGCCATTCTTAAGAATTCGAATAACATCATTATTAAAATCCAAAGAATATCCTTGCTCAATCAAACGAGCTACAGAAATAAGGTTTTTCCCAAAAACCGGGACATAATAAACATTGTTCAAAACAATAAAACTGTTCTCAAAAACTAATTTAATACTTCCAACAGATAATGCTGATACTGATGCTCCATTCCCCCAGCAGAAGTTGAACTCATCCTTGCTAAGCCTTTTGTTTTCCCTGAACCCCTCCAGAGAACAACAAACATGATTAGTGGCTCCAGAGTCTACAATCCAAGAAAAAGTAGAGTCAGCCACAAAACAGGCTTCGGTAACAAGTAATGTACCTTTAGTTTTAACCTCCTTGAGGTATGTAGGACAGTTACGTTTCCAGTGGCCAGCTACTCCGTAATGGTGACATTTGTCATTACTCTTGTCCACCTTTGCAGTGTTTTTGCCTTTTGCTGCCGGCTTCTTCTTGTTGCTGCGGGCTTTCTTCTGTTTCTTGGCGCCAGAGGTGGAAGGCTTCACTTCAGCAAAGTTTGCCTCTCCGTTCCTGTGGCGGCCCGCGCCCCCGCAGCGCGGTCGCCGTACCTTATACTACTACTAATGGGCTTAGCTTAGTCTAATCCATTATTTGTTATTAGACTATTGTCTCTTTAATTTACGTTCATGTGCGGGTAAATTTTTTTTTCCTTACTTTAACTCTCGGGTTCTTAACATGTTATGTTGTTATACTAATAACATATCTTGCTATTACCTTAAGGATTCATACATTATACTAGTTCCCGAAAACTTGTCTTAACTTATTACAGTCCGTTGTTCTTTACTAAGACAATGGTTGTAATATCTTCTTCTTAGAACTGAACATACATACTAGTATTCTACATTACATTAATCTGCAGCGGAAAATTTTTTTCTAAGCGAGCGTAGTGGAGACCACTCCCGTGCACCCATGACATTTCCGCCACCCTTGCCTCCGCATGTCCATCAAGCAAACCACTATATCACTTGCTGCTTACCTTTGTTACCTGCACACGAGTAAACTGATGAGCTAACGCTCAGCAAGTATAAACATGCATACATCACAAACTAATAGAAATTACATTAAGAGTTATGATGCAAATATGCTCGTGTGAAACATGCTTTAAACTACTTTCTATCTTTCTGTTCTCACTTTTGTGGGCCTGGGCCTCTGCTTACTGTCTGGTCTAGTCGGAATCTCTACTCTTTGAGATTTTTCCTCCCTTGCGGAGGCCGACGAACCGTCGATTTTTACTTTTCTTGGTCATTTCTTCTTATCTGGTCTAGTCGGAATCTCTACTCGTGAGATTTTCCTCCCTTGCGGAGGCCGACGACCCCGTCGATTAATCGTGCATAAGGGTAACCATATGTCGCCCTTTATCAATCTAGAGCATTAAGCCCTCCAAACACGTATAATCACATGTAATCACATAGACTTAGGAACATAAGTAAATTCATAGTTCTAAGTCTAACTACAGCTTACTCGAGTCCAGACAAACATATATGTCTATACTTACCGGTAATCCGCTAGGATACCCGCTTGCTTGAAGTTCTTTCTTGTTGCTTCGGCTCTCGTGCCAAAACCTGTTTCATGGAAATAGGTATCAATTCCCTATTCCAATCACAATTCCTCATACTTAGATTCTTAAATCTAATTTCAAACTCATTTATGGACTTTTTCCCCTTAAGGCCAAATTCTAGCTCAAGAGGTAATTTACACATATTTGTGTATCTCGGTTTCTGAATCTTAATCTATTCATTTCTGAGCTTTAAAACTGTTATCCATTCTCTAGAATCGGATTACTAACTCATTGCTTACTAACTAGATTTTAGGAAATTTCGCAAGAGTTTCGCCTTAATTTTTTTCTCGTTCCCGAGTTTTCAATAACTCGTTTTACTTTGATTTGGTGCACTGTAGTCCGATTCACATTCACGAACACAAATTGCTACATAAATTAAACAAAAATACATTTCCTCCATTTCTAGGGATTTTCAGATTTTTAGTGCAAATCCAAAAAAAATTTGTTCAATCGTTTCCATACTTACACATTAAACTCCTATCGTAGTCCCGGACAAAATCTCGGTTTCGTTTTTCAGTTTTACAGATTTTTTCTGAGATGAGTTACTATTCATAAAAATGAAAAAGCAAGCAGTTTCTCATGAAAAATCCGAAATCTTACCTTGAAAAATTGAGATTCTCCGCTAGAATGCCTTGGGTTATGTTTCTACCGGACTGAACGGAAGAAATTTCGGCGAAAACGGGTGATTCCTTGATTTTCCCTTGATTTTCTCTCTTTTCTCTCTCTTTTCTCTAGTCTCTCGGCCACAATTTCAAGAAGAAGCAAATATAGCTTCTAATGTAATCCGTAGGCCCTTTTTAATACAATTGGAATATTATATTAATATTTCTAAAAATATCTCACATTACTTTCTAAAATTAAATTAGAGAAATAACTTTAATTCCCATAATTTAATTCTACTAATTCTAATTAAGTTTAACACTTAATTTAAGTGGTTCTGTGTTCCCCACATTTTTCTTGTCCAGACCAAACTTTCCGTTTTTCAAAACGAGTCTCTTTCGAGTACCGATAATTTCACACCAGTACGGGTTCTATCTTCTTTTCTCGAGATGCCGATTACCCCTGGGTCAAATTTCTCATATTCAACCCACTTCTCTTGGGTATCTCAATAGTCACTTTCTTTTTTGAAATTCTCAATTTAAACGATCCAGATTGCCCAAAACGCGTACCCTCGCGGTACTCTTTTTTGCGATTTCCCGCTTTAACCCGACTCGGGAAAATTGCATTTCAGGAACTTTTGCCATTTTCCTTACTTCTAATATTTCTACTCTTTTTCTAACTGGTCATTTGGTCATTTACCAAATATTTGAGTTTTCATAACTAAAATATACTGTTAAAATTTCTAACTTTTAACCGATATTTTACTATTCACAACCGATATTTCTGATTTTTCTCAGTAACAATATTCGTATTATAACTTTACACTTTTCGGGTGATTTTACCCGTATATAAAGTCTCTACATAACACTTTCTGATTACATCAATATTTCTACTACTTTACATTCCGGGAATAATTACGATCAATTCCGGACCGTCCGATTTTTTGAATATTTTCGCGGTCATTACATTCACCCCTCCTTAAGGAATTTTTCGTCCAAAATCAGAACAACTGGGGTATTCATCGATCTCTTCTTCTACTTCCCAAGTGGCATCTGCAACATTGTGATTTTTCCTTTGCACTTTAACCATTGGGATACTACGACTTCTGAGTTTCCTTTCTTCTCTGGCTAGAATTTGGACTGGTTGTTCCTCATAGGACAAATCTTCGTGAACCTAAATAGCCTCATGTTGTAACACGTGTGATGGATCCGAGATATACTTCCGGAGCATTGCTACATGAAACACACTGTGCACTGAGGCAAACTCTGGCGGTAGAGCTAGTCGGTAAGCTACCTTTCCTATTCTTTCAATGATCTCGAAAGGCCCTATGTAACGTGGGCTCAGCTTACCTTTCTTCCCAAAATGCATCACACCCTTCATTGGTGCGACTTTTAGGAATACGAAGTCCCCTACAGAAAATTCCAAGGGTCTCTGTCGTTTATCTGCATAACTCTTCTGTCGGCTCTGAGCCGTCTCTAATCTTCTACGGATCTTTTGCACTATCTCAATGGCCTCCTGAACGAATTCCGTCTTGTGAAGCTACTTTTCCCGAGTGTCATACCAATGAACTGGGGATCTACACTTCCTTCCGTAAAGTGCTTCATACGGGGCCATGCCGATGGAAGCTTGGTAACTATTATTATACGAGAATTCAATCAATGGCAACTTCATACTCCATTCGCCCTTGAAATCCATTGCGCATGCACGAAGCATATCTTCAAGGGTCTGAATGGTCCTCTCTGACTGCCCATCCGTCTAGGGATGGAACGCTGTGCTATAGCGTAATTCGACCCCATCGCTTCTGAACACTTCTCCAAAAATTGGAGGTAAATCATTTGTCTCTGTCCGACACTATACTAAGCGGTACTCCATGTAGCTTTACTACCTTAGCCACGTATAACTCAGCTAACCTCTCTAAGGAGTAAGTTATCTTGATCGGAATGAAATGCGCTGATTTCGTTAGCCGATCCACGACTACCCAAATGGCATCGTATCCCTCACTGGTTCTTGAAGTCCCGGTCACAAGGTCCATGGCTAAGTGTTCCCCCTTCCTTTCCGGGTTTTTTGGGGGTTGTAAGCTTCCAGCTGGTCTCCGATGTTCTGCTTTGACTTTCTGGCATGTCAAGCAGCGACTAACATAGTCAACTATGTCATTCTTCATTCGCCTCCACCAAAAATGTTGTTTCAAATCTTGATACATTTTGGTGGCACCTGCGTGTACGGAATATGGCGTGCTGTGCGCTTCTGCAAGTATCTGCTTCTTGATCCCCTCTTGATCTGGTACACAAATTCTTCTTTGGTATAGGAGAATTCCGCCCTTTGAAAGGCTGAAATTTGACCTTGCATTATCTACTATCTCCTTCCTGTATCCATCCATAATTGGATCACCTTTCTGAGCTTCTCGTATCTCATCCTGTAGCATAGGCTACAGCCTTAGAGAAGCTAACTTACCAGAGCTTAATTCGAGGTCTAGGAGATTAATCCCTTGTTGAAGCAGCTTGGGCAACAATTCGGTCTCCACTAGAGTCCGTAGTGCTGGGTTTCTACTCAAAGCGTCTGCTACTCGATTGGCTTTACCTGGATGGTAAACGATTTCACAATCATAGTCCTTCACAAGTTCAAGCCATCGTCTTTGTCTCATATTAAGCTCCTTCTGCGTGAAGAAGTACTTTAGGCTCTGATGGTTCGTATAAATTTGGCATTGAACCCCATATAGGTAATGCCGCCATAACTTGAGCACAAAAACTACTGCGGCTAACTCAAGATCATGCGTTGGGTAATTACGCTTGTGATCCTTTAGTTGCTGAGATGCGTAAGCAATGACCTTGCCATTTTGCATCAACACGGCTCCTAGTCCTGTCTTTGAGGCATCACTGTAGATGTCAAAATTTTCTCCCTCTTCTGGGATCGTGAGTACTGGAACACTAATTAATCTTCTTTTGATCTCTCTGAAACTCTGTTCACATCCATCTGTCCATTCATACCTTCTATCTTTTCTGGTTAAGGCAGTGAGAGGAGCTACAAGATGAGCAAATCCCTCCACAAAGCTTCTGTAATACCCTGCCAATCCTAGGAAACTTCGAATTTCCGTAACACTCTTTGGAACTGGCCACTTCTTAACCGCTTCAACCTTTGCTGGATCCACGGTGATTCCTTCCTTAGATACTATATGTCCGAGGAAGTGGACTTTATCTAACCAGAACTCGCACTTAGAAAACTTCGCATATAGCTGATGTTTCTTCAACGTGTGTAGTGCGATCCTCAAATGTTCTACGTGCTCCTGTGGATCTCGTGAGTATATAAGGATGTCATCGATAAAAACAATAACAAACTTATCTAAATACTCTCTGAAGACTTTGTTCATAAGGTCCATAAACGCCGCTGGGGCATTTGTAAGTCCAAACGGCATCACTAAGAATTCGTAGTATCCATACCGAGTTCTGAATGCCGTTCTGGAAATGTCTTCTTCTCTAATCTTGAGCTGATGATACCCCGATCGAAGGTCTATCTTCGAAAACGTGGTAGCTCCCTTCAACTGGTCGAACAAGTCATCGATTCGTGGCAACGGGTACTTGTTCTTAATGGTGACTTTGTTGAGCTCTCTATAATCTATGCACATCCGAAGTGTGCCATCCTTCTTTCTGATAAAGAGGACAGGAGCTCCCCATGGCGAGAAACTTGGTCTGATGAAGCCTTTGTCTAACATCTCTTGGAGTTGAACCCGCAACTCTTTCAGTTCCGCTAGAGCCATCCTGTACGGTGCTTTGGATATTGGTGCGGTGCCAGGGAGAAGCTCTATCTCAAAAGCTATTTCCCAATCTGGAGGAAGTCCGGGTAGTTCCTCTGGAAAAATGTCTAGGAACTCCTTGACTATGGGAACGTCTTCTGGTTGATGTTTCCCCTCTTGGTTCCTGTCCACCACATACGCCAAATATCCAGTGCATCCGCTAGACATCAATCGTCTGCCTTCTAGGGAACTAATAAAACATCTGGGTGTCCCTGATTTGGAACCTATGTACTCAAACACCTGTTCTCCTTCTGGCTGAAAAACTACCCTTTTCTTTCTACAGTCTATTGTAGCATTATACTTTCCTAGAAAATCCATTTCTAGGATCACATCATAATCTACTAAGTTTAGAACAGCTAGGTCCGCACTTAGTTCTCTTCCTGCTATCTCTACTGGTACGTGACGTAACCAGTGACTAGACAACAACACATCACCTGATGGTAGTCTTTGTCTTAAAGGCTTGCCCTATCCTCTCTAGATTTTGCAATGTTATGCTCCACACGTATTGCCCGATTCACTAGATCGGCTACCGTGGTTCTTTGGATACTCCCACTTTCCACAACGGTGGCTATATCTCCTCGGAGCATATTAACCATCCTCCTAACCTTCTCTTCCTCTGTTGGAACCAACTGAGGACATAGTCGTGCCAACTGATCAAATCGTCGGCATGCTTCTACAACTGTCTGGTCGCCCTGCTTAAAATTGTTGAACTCATTCTGTTGAGTCTTCAGGGCTTCTAAGTTGTAATACTTACGGTTAAATTCCCATAGGAATTCATCCCACAACATCTGTCTCACATTCCTTCTGGCGCACACTGATTCCCACCAATAGCGGGCATCTTTCTTTAATACAAAAGTGGCGCACTGAATCTTCTCCCTGTCGGTGAGTTCCATAAACTCAAACACTGTCTGAATGGATGCTAACCATTCCTCAGCCTCGAGTGGATCTGTTGATCCATCGAACTCTGGAGGTGCCATTCTCTTAAACCTCACATACAATGGTTCCCTTGGGACCATTTCTCGGTACCCCATCTCACCCCTTACTGGCTCTTGGGGTTCAACCCTCTCTGCGGGTTTTTCAGGTTGGGCGGCTTGTGCTGGAACCGCCTGCGGAGGGGATGCTCCTCCAACCTGCTGACCCTGTATCAACTGGGTAAGCAATTCTCGTAACTGTCTGGTTTCCTCAGCCTGGGCTGCTATTTGCCCCCTCAGACCTGCTACTTCTTTAGCTAGGTCTAGTGCTAGAGGATTCTGTTCTGCTTGTGTTCTCTCTTGACGTGTACGAACCATGTTGCTGTGTCTATATCACTTAAAGAGCAACATCGTTTGTCTAAGTGCAAGAAGAACTGCTTCTAAAGTTCCTTGACTTGCAATACTTTAAACTATCATTCATTCTTATATCAACTAGCAAAACATACATTCTATATGTTCTCCTATTATGCATGCCCCATATCATGCATATCACATAATATACAAATCATCACAAAAGTAAAGGTTTTTAAGCCTTTCATTCATATCTATTATGTATGTCCCATTCCATACATATCACATCATACATAAAACATCATTAGTCTAAGTTTCTCAATACTATTTACATAACCTTGCATCATATTTAAATAAATAAGACGCTAAGTCCTAACTTAATCCTCATCATCTACGTGTTCCTCAGGATCCTCCTCCGGATCCTCCTCGGGGTCTTCCTCCGAATCCTCCTCGGGATCCGACTGAGGGTTACCACTAGCTTCCTCACCAACGGTCCCAATGTAGGTCCATCTTCGCCGAACGGCCATAGGCTTGTCTGCTGCCTCTATCTCGGGTCTCGGTCGTTGTCGAGAGGTAGTGGCTTCCACGTCATGTCTCCTAATACGGGTATAGGAAAACGGGAAGTCTCGCCTAACCGCCGTTGGCCGTGTCCTCTCCTCTAACAGCTGGCGCTCACAATGCTTCGCCTCAACAATAAATTGTGTGAGGGTCTGATCCAATCGCGGAACTAGCCGACGTTGGTACTCTTCCGTCAGACCTCTCCATAGGATCTGACACCGCTACTCCTGATGCGAATTTATTTTGTATAATAAATTTCCGCAAGCGTACGGTGTCAAGTTTTGAGTATAAGGTGAGTGAGTATCGTCTCCACAGGGATTGGGTTTATAATTGCCATTAAGTACCGCAATTATTGTAACTTAACTTTATCTAGGCAACCTAATAAAATGACACTTAAGAAAATAAAACAAAATAAATGTGAAAAATAGAAAATAAAGTATCTATACGCAAATGGTCTAGGGACTTGATTTCACTTTATTATTCCTATGTTCATCCTATTATGTAATCGCTAATCAATTCCATTCAATTCATTAATCAAGGCTCTAATATCATCTTGCAACCACTCCCGAGTGCCTCACAAGAAATTGTATTTAAATACCCAAAACAATATCCCTATTCGAAATGAACATTTAAACACAAATTAAGCTTTACCTTTATGATTAGAAAATAGGAATGTTGATCGCCTCCCGGCCTCACAACAACCTAAATCCTAATTTGATTATCTAAGCGTTGATCTCCTCCCGGTCTCACAACAACCTAGACTATGCTTCTCAAATCTAGATAAAGAATTCAATCTCTCCCAAGCATCAAATTCGTAATCTAAAATTCATCTAACTCATTGGCCAAATAAATTACAAGCATTAAGCATAGAGAAACATAAATGAATTGGAAATGAAATTAAATTAACAATCAACAAAATATTCAAAACATAGTTCAAATAAAACTATATCAAGTCCTAGATTAAATGTCTAGCTCAACATGGAAAAATAGATGAAAGAAGATAAAACCCAATATCCATTGAAGAGCTTCCAAGGACCTCCAAGATGAAGGATTTCGGCCTCCTTTTGATGTTTTCTTCACTTTTCCGGGCTCTCTTCTCAAATGGCAACTTTTTCCTTTTATAATGAAACACTTCGGAGCTAGGGCTTCAGACGCGCACAGCAGCCTGCGTGATTACGCGCTGCAGCGCCGCTGTTTTTGGGCCTAGGGCGCGCTGCAGCCTCGCATGAAAAACGCTGCAGCCTGCGTCTTTGGCAGAGAAGCGGACTGGGCGCTGCAGCGCCCATTTGTCAATTTTGCAGCGTTCTTCTGCAACAACACGCTGGGCGTGCTGCATTTGGTATTATTTGCGCTGCAGCGTGTCTCTGGGGCTAGGGGCAGCGCGCTGCAGCGCATGTTGTACGCTGCAGCCTGCTCCCTACTCTCTGGTCTTCTTTGCGCTTTGTAGCCCATGAAGGCGTGCTTTGCAGCCTTCTCTTGGAATCCAAAGCCTCCTCTTTTGTGCCACAAAATCCTCTTTCACATCCTCTTTTCATTGATTCACAAGTTAGGCAAATATTCTTCCTTTCTTCATGCAAAATCATCCAAGTTGGCATTTATTTATATTTCCTATAAAAAACACACAAAAGACATTAAACTAACAAAAATGCTTGAAAACTTACAAACATTCAAGCTTAAAAGTACTTGATTTGTTGGTAGAAATACCCGTCATCAAATACCCCCAAACTCGAACATTTGCTTGTCCTCAAGCAAAAGAAAAGAAAGAAAAAAAAGAAAACACAAATCAAGTACTAAGAAACAAACGAAAAAGAAAGTGTGAGTTTTGTATCGAGTCAACAACTGTGCATGTATCTTCAAAGTCACATAATGCTCTAAGCTCAAAGGAAATGCAAACATTGAGATTATCTAGAATTTCAACATCAAGCATCAATCTCACTCCACTCAAGACTCTCAAAGTGTAAGTGTGTGCACAATCAATCTCAATCAACCAAATAAAATCCGGATAGACCTATGAGCCAAGGAGACTATGAGTGATATCTTAATAAGAACTACCATAGGCCCATTTTTCGTGTCACTCTCCACTAATAAAGGTTCACTTGTCATTGAAGATCAAAAGCACTTTTGAGGGTTGTAATATATGGCTAGGGTGAAAGGTGGATGAGATTTAGGCTCAAATCACACTAGGCATGCATCACAACTCATGTATCTCACATGATTTCCAAGAAAAGAAAAGAAAAAATTTCACCGACTCCTCTTTTCAGCATACATTCGCTTTCAATCGAACCCAAAAAGAAATAAAAACCACAAAAATTTGAGAAATAAAGACCACACCCCCAAACTCAAACTCAACATTGTCCCCAATGTTGTAAAAAATGGAAATGGTAACTCAATTCCTCATCCAATTGACTTTTTTTTATTTCTTTATTTTTTTTTTTTTTTTTTTTTTTTTTCTTTTCTTTTCTTTTTTTTTTTTTTTTTTTTTGATGAGAAAAAAAAATAACGTCACAAGCCAATCCACTAATGATTTCCCAAACATAACCCACACTCACTCTCAATCTTAGCGTTTAATGCAATCATGCCTATTAGTGATGGGTTTAGGAAGTGAAAGTGCATTTGGTGGTTTGGATGTACAAACATGGGTGATGAATGAAGTAAGCAATATGGCTCAAAGGGGTAGACAAATGATGAATTTTCTTTTCAAGGGTTTGCTTCAAAGGCCCAAACGATCCACATAAAATGCCTTAATCATCTCTCCAATGACACTAAACCGACAATTTCGCCTCAAGTTTCACTCAAATGGGTTCTAGTGTTCATGAGATATCAAAGTCTACCTAATGCACATAAATGTTCTCCAAATGCTCAAAAGATCAAGTGATCATGATTCATGGTGCTCAAAAGTAGAGAGTCAAGAGTGAATTTCAATCAAAGCGAGTCAAGCACACAGAAATCTCAATGAAATACATTTCAAAAGACCTAAGAAGGCATCAAGTGACTATACTCGTCATTATTATCTAGTCATTTCATCTCAACAAAACTCACAATTTATTCAAACAACCTAAATGAAAACAAGTAAAAACATGGCCAAAAGAACATAACTCAATGGAGACAAGTCATAACAACCAAGTCACAAGTAATGCTCAAAATCCACTAAAATCAACTACAAAGTGTCTCACCCCCAAACTCAAAATCAAGCAATCATTAAAATTAAGTACAAGGGAATAAGAACACGTACCGGGGAGGCGAAAAAATCTCGCCTCCTAGTATCGTTGGCGATGATGCACCGAGCATGATGGCATAAACTTGGGTTGGGGCGGGTCTCTCCTCCATAAATTGCGTCTTTAGGCTCAATTATTCCTATGCCGAGCCAACTCATCAAAGAGTGGCTTTCGCCCATAGTACGTGTCATACAACACAACGTATGGGTCTTGATTCTTTACACCCTCAAGCTTGGCGAGATTTGACAGTTTTCGGGCCATTTGCTCAACTTGACTCGCTTTGGCTCATAAGCTTGGTATGCTTGGAAGAACGGCGCTCGAGATGGTGGAGGAATTGCCGGCCACATTGGGTCTTCGTAGATGTGATCTTTCTCAACCGGGGTGGCACGACAATGGGGATCTCGAGGCGGAGACTCATTGATTTCTTCTTGAAATTCTTCACCAACCAATTGTTGAGTCTCCTCCTCTCTCAAAGAGTCATCTTCAAATAAATCCCATTCCTCCTCTTGTGGTTCCCTATTCATGGCGTTAGCGATTCATCTGGAATTAGCATCAACCTAAACAACTCCGCTAGATTTGTCTCCATTTCCTCGTGAAGTTGGTCGGCGCCTCCATCCTCTCTAACTTCTCTATTCGGAGTCTTGTCTCCTCTGAAAATTGGGCGACAAGGTCTTCAAGTGAGGTAGAAGACTCCGCTTGGTGGTGGGGGGGTGTCAAGCCGTGGTTCCAATTGTTGGAGCTATCCTCAAAACCGTGGTGGTTTGTTGAATACCTCCAATACCGATAGTTAACATCGGCCATGTCTTCCAACAACCAATAAGCTTCATCCGCGGATAGTTGGTGAAAAGAGGTGGTACCATTTCCTCTTTCCACCCACATTCTTGTTTCTGACATCTAACCCGTCGAGGAAGATTCGTAGTTGCACCTCCTCGGGAAACCATGGTGGGGACACTGAATGAGCAGTTCCTTGAATCTCTCCCAAGCACTAAAAAATGGCTCGGAGTCTCGTTGAGCAAATCTTAAGAGGACTTGTCGATCTACCATCTCCAAGTACCTCGTAAAACAAGAGAAAACAAAAATAAAACAAAAGATTAAAGATGAAAAATAAAAGCCTAAATTAAAATCAAGTTATGTACTCACAATATTAACAACAATTTCAAATTCCAATCCCCGGCAACGGCGCCAAAAACTTGATGCGAATTTATTTTGTGTAATAAATTTCCGCAAGCGTACGGTGTCAAGTTTTGAGTATAAGGTGAGTGAGTATCGTCTCCACAGGGATTGGGTTTATAATTGCCATTAAGTACCGCAATTATTGTAACTTAACTTTATCTAGGCAACCTAATAAAATGACACTTAAGAAAATAAAACAAAATAAATGTGAAAAATAGAAAATAAAGTATCTATACGCAAATGGTCTAGGGACTTGATTTCACTTTATTATTCCTATGTTCATCCTATTATGTAATCGCTAATCAATTCCATTCAATTCATTAATCAAGGCTCTAATATCATCTTGCAACCTCTCCCGAGTGCCTCACAAGAAATTGTATTTAAATACCCAAAACAATATCCCTATTCGAAATGAACATTTAAACACAAATTAAGCTTTACCTTTATGATTAGAAAATAGGAATGTTGATCGCCTCCCGGCCTCACAACAACCTAAATCCTAATTTGATTATCTAAGCGTTGATCTCCTCCTGGTCTCACAACAACCTAGACTATGCTTCTCAAATCTAGATAAAGAATTCAATCTCTCCCAAGCATCAAATTCGTAATCTAAAATTCATCTAACTCATTGGCAAAATAAATTACAAGCATTAAGCATAGAGAAACATAAATGAATTGGAAATGAAATTAAATTAACAATCAACAAAATATTCAAAACATAGTTCAAATAAAACTACATCAAGTCCTAGATTAAATGTCTAGCTCAACATGGAAAAATAGATGAAAGAAGATAAAACCCAATATCCATTGAAGAGCTTCCAAGGACCTCCAAGATGAAGGATTTCGGCCTCCTTTTGATGTTTTCTTCACTTTTCCGGGCTCTCTTCTCAAATGGCAACTTTTTCCTTTTATAATGAAACACTTCGGAGCTAGGGCTTTAGACGCGCGCTGCAGCCTGCGTGATTACGCGCTGCAGCGCGCGTTTTTGGGCCTAGGCGCGCTGCAGCCTGCATGAAAACGCGTTGCAGCCTGCGTCTTTTGGCAGAGAAGCGGATTGGGGCGCTGCAGTACGTGTCTGAGGCAGAGACACTATTTGGGCTGCAGCGCCATTTTGGTCTTGCAGTGCGTGTCTCCGGGCAGGACACGCTGGGGTACGCTGCGGCGCCCATTTGATCTTATGCAGCGTGCGTTCTTATCGCAGCAAAACACGCTGGGCGCTGCAGCGCCATTTGCGTCTTCTTGCAACAACACCTGATTTCATATTGTGGCGCCATTTGGTCTTGTTGCAGCGTGTCTCTGGGGCTAGGTTGCAGCGCGAGCTGCAGCGCATGTTGTCTTATTTGCAGACTGCGCTTCCCCTACTCTCCGGGTCTTCTTTTGGCATTGTAGCCCATGAAGGCGCCCCACTGTCACGCTTCTCTTGGAATCCAAAGCCTCCTCTTTTGTGCCACAAAATCCTCTTTCACATCCTCTTTTCATTGATTCACAAGTTAGGCAAATATTCTTCCTTTCTTCATGCAAAATCATCCAAGTTGGCATTTATTTATATTTCCTATAAAAAACACACAAAAGACATTAAACTAACAAAAATGCTTGAAAACTTACAAACATTCAAGCTTAAAAGTACTTGATTTGTTGGTAGAAATACCCGTCATCACCTCCTCACTTAGATTAAAAATTCGATTTGGAGTTAGTACCTCTGTCAAAACTCTCGCTATATAGGCTACAACGGCCTCATCCGATCTCATACTTGCCCTCTCGGCTTGTATGATAAACTCTCGAGCTTGGGTGTAGGTCACGGCTACACTCACCTGGCTCTATGTCTCTCCACTCTACTGTGGTGCCGACTCTGATGGCATGACTTAGGGAAGAAACTGATGCTTCAACATGTGGCAAAAGTCTTCCCATTGCATCTCTGCTATTTCGTCCTCATCCAAAGCTTGCCAAAAGATTAGGGCATTGCCCTCTAACAGACTCGCTGCGAGTACAATCCACTCCTCTCGAGCTATGTCACAGGCTCGCATCACATACTCGACACCGTGCAGCCAATCCCTAATTCTAGTGGGATGGGAAAGCCCATCAAAGGAAGGTGGATTACAGGTGTAGAACCTGGCTGCGGCTCGACCTGTAGTCAAAACAACTCTACTTGCTCGGTGTGCAGCCTCAGCCGCCATGGGCTCTAGAGCCCTTAACTCCCAATCCACTGGTGGATGGCTATATCTAGCAGGAGTGGGTACCGACCTTTCTATTTGTCGGAACCATGTCGTTAGAAACATTCTTACCCGTCCCCACAACGTATTCTCTTGTGGTGTGGGCACTAACCGGGATGATAGATATGATCGATCCATTAGTACCTGCTCTGTCTTGCAAAAAGAAATAAGCAATTCTTAGTTTTAGTTCACAAACTAATTTACCTGGATTGCGCAGAAGCACAGGTGCGGGACTTGTCATGGCAGGAGTAGGAACGCCGCTCTGATACCAACTGTGGCGGCCCGCGCCCCCGCAGCGCGGTCGCCGTACCTTATACTACTACTAATGGGCTTAGCTTAGTCTAATCCATTATTTGTTATTAGACTATTGTCTCTTTAATTTACGTTCATGTGCGGGTAAATTTTTTTTTCCTTACTTTAACTCTCGGGTTCTTAACATGTTATGTTGTTATACTAATAACATATCTTGCTATTACCTTAAGGATTCGTATATTATACTAGTTCCCGAAAACTTGTCTTAACTTATTACAGTCCGTTGTTCTTTACTAAGACAATGGTTGTAATATCTTCTTCTTAGAACTGAACATACATACTAGTATTCTACATTACATTAATCTGCAGCGGAAAATTTTTTTCTAAGCGAGCGTAGTGGAGACCACTCCCGTGCACCCATGACATTTCCACCACCCTTGCCTCCGCATGTCCATCAAGCAAACCACTATATGACTGGCTGCTTACCTTTGTTACCGTGACACGAGTAAACCGATGAGCTAACATTTCAGCAAGTATAAACATGCATACATCATAAACTAATAGAAATTACATTAAGAGTTATGATGCAAATATGCTCGTGTGAAACATGCTTTAAACTACTTTCTATCTTTCTGTTCTCACTTTTGTGGGCTGGGCCCCTTCCACTTGTCTGGTCTAGTCGGAATCTCTACTCTTTGAGATTTTTCCTCCCTTGCGGAGGCCGGCGAACCGTCGATTTTACTTTACTGGTCATTTCTTCTTTATGCGGTCTAGTCGGAATCTCTACTACGTGAGATTTTCCTCCCTTGCGGAGGCCCGGCGACCCGTCGATAACAGCGTGCATAAGGGTAACCATATGTCGCCCTTTATCAATCTAGAGCATTAAGCCCTCCAAACACGTATAATCACATGTAATCACATAGACTTAGGAACATAAGTAAATTCATAGTTCTAAGTCTAACTACATTTACTCGAGTCCAGACAAACATATATGTCTATACTTACGGTAATCCGCTAGGATACCCGCTTGTTTGAAGTTCTTTCTTGTTGCTTCGGCTCTCGTGCCAAAACCTATTTCATGGAAATAGGTATCAATTCCCTATTCCAATCACAATTCCTCATACTTAGATTCTTAAATCTAATTTCAAACTCATTTATGGACTTTTTCCCCTTAAGGCCAAATTCTAGCTCAAGAGGTAATTTACACATATTTGTGTATCTCGGTTTCTGAATCTTAATCTATTCATTTCTGAGCTTTAAAACTGTTATCCATTCTCTAGAATCGGATTACTAACTCATTGCTTACTAACTAGATTTTAGGAAATTTCGGCAGAGTTTCGCCTTAATTTTTCTCGTTTCCCGAGTTTTCAATAACTCGTTTTACTTCTGATTTCGGTACCTGTAGTCCAGATTCACATTCCTGAACACAAATTGCTACATAAATTAAACAAAAATACATTTCCTCCATTTCTAGGGATTTTCGGATTTTTAGTGCAAATCCAAAAAAAATTTGTTCAATCGTTTCCATACTTACACATTAAAGTCCTATCGTAGTCCCGGACAAAACCTCGGTTTCGTTTTTCAGTTTTACGGATTTTTTCCGAGATGAGTTACTATTCATAAAAATGAAAAAGCAAGCAGTTTCTCATGAAAAATCTGAAATCTTACCTTGAAAAATTGAGATTTTCCGCTAGAATGCCTTGGGTTATGTTTCTACCGGACTGAACGGAAGAAATTTCGGCGAAAACGGGTGATTCCTTGATTTTCCCTTGATTTTCTCTCTTTTCTCTCTCTTTTCTCTAGTCTCTCGGCCACAATTTCAAGAAGAAGCAAATATAGCTTCTAATGTAATCCGTAGGCCCTTTTTAATACAATTGGAATATTATATTAATATTTCTAAAAATATCTCACATTACTTTCTAAAATTAAATTAGAGAAATAACTTTAATTCCCATAATTTAATTCTACTAATTCTAATTAAGTTTAACACTTAATTTAAGTGGTTCTGTGTTCCCCACATTTTTCTTGTCCAGACCAAACTTTCCGTTTTTCAAAACGAGTCTCTTTCCGGTACCGATAATTTCACACCCGGTACAGGTTCTATACTGCTTTTCTGGACTGCCGATTACCCTGGGTCAAATTTCTCATATTCAACCCACTTCTCTTGGGTATCTCAATAGTCACTTTCTTTTTCTGAAATGCTCAATTTAAACGATCCAGTGCCCAAACGCGTGCCCTCGCGGTACTTTTTTTTGCGATTCCGCTTTAACCGACTCGGGAAAATTCTGTTTGGGAACTTTTGCCATTTTCCTTACTTCTAATATTTCTACTCTTTTTCTAACTGGTCATTTGGTCATTTACAAATATTTTGCTTTTTTCATAACTAAAATATACTGTTAAAATTTCTAACTTTTAACCGATATTTTACTATTCTGGCGATATTTTCTGAATTTTCTCTGTAACAATATTCGTATTATAACTTTACACTTTTCGGGTGATTTTACCCCGTATATAAAGTCTCTACATAACACTTTCCTGATTACATCAATATTTCTACTACTTTCTGTTCCGGGAATAATTACGATCAATTACCGGACTGTCCGATTTTGACTGAATATTTTCCCGGTCATTACAGTTCCTCTTCTTGCCTTTAAGCAGTAGAGTTTCCATAGTTTGAAGCTCCTTCATGAGTTCTGGGAGTGAATAGCTCAAGTTATTCATCGAGTAGTTGAGTTTGAAGTTGTCAAACATCTCTGGGAGAGTCTCTAGGATCATATCCACCTGAGTCTCTCCATTTATTTCAGCTCCCATGAGCTCCATCTCATTCAGGTGACTTATGATCGGTAGCATATGGTCCCGAATAGGAGTGCCGGATTTCATCCGGCAGTTCATGAGATTACGCATGACTTGCTTGGTTTTGGCCTTGGCTTCGAACATTTCGGAGATCTTTGTAGATCATATCTGCGATCGTCGTCAAGATATTTCGATGTTCTTTGTTGCAACACATTGCTAATTGATGCTAAGATATAGCACCTAGCAATCTCATCGGAATGCATCCAAGCGATTATCGTCTCGCTCCTCTTGAGTGGAATCATCATTCGGCTCAAGAGGAGAGGGGGTGGTGAGCACATGCTTGTGCTTGTTGATAAGTGCACAAATTTGCACTTTTAATGTTCATAATTGTTAAATTATTTTATCAAATTTGTGATTTTAATTTTAAATATTCCTAAATTTAGAGGATTTAATTTTAATTGGATTTATTTTATTTTTCAGGTTTTTGAAGAAAACAATTGAATTTGGGCTAGTTTACCAAGCAAAACCCAAAAGTTGAGCCTAAGAAAAGCCCAATTCGGCCCAAAGCCCATCAGCCCATCAGAAGCCGCGAGCCGAGCTGAGAAGCCGCAAGCCGAGCCGAGAACGCCGCAAGCCAGCCCACGCCATGTGTCAACCACTACGCACCGCAGTCCGGTGGGACCCATCTGTCCCCTCGCAGACGCGCGCCTGGCGCGCACCGTCCACTCCCCGGGCGAGTCTCCTCCATGCGCGCGTCACCCGCATTTTCTCTTTCTTCCGCGTGGGTCCCGCGTTTCAGGCTCCCTCCATCCACGTTCCGCCACGCGTCCAAGTGGGCTCCAGCTGCTCCCCCGGGTACGCGCGCTTGGCATGCACGCTGCTTCCTCCGCGCGAGTCTCCTCCACGCGCGCGTCAGCCGGTCTTTCTCCCTCCTCCGCGTGGGTCCCGTGCACAGAAGCCTCCAACCAGAGCTCGCCACGTGTCCCACTTCGTCAGCCTTCTGCAGCACGTCGTCCCGCGTGCGAATCGGCCTGTGACACGTGTCCCACTCTTCAGAAACGTGATGAATTTTCTCCACGATTAAGAATCCGGTTTTTACACTCTTAACACACCCAAAACTCTATAAATAGGATCATTGTGAAGGTGATTAAGGAGAACATTTTTTAGAGCCTAAATTCTCACTTATTTTCTTGTTCTTATTCTCATATTTTCTTTTTAGAATTTTATGAGAATTATGTACAAGTTAGGCTAGAGTATTTAGGTGAGGCTAGAGATGATCCTATATGTGTAGTGAATTATTTGGATTTTTGATTCTCCAATGGTTTGTAAGTTTTATACATTTGAGTAAATAATTTTCTTCTATCATATTTCTTCTTCTTATCAATATATTTTATTGTCAACGGTATATTGTCGCTCTTGGATTTCTCATAAGATAATTTTTCCTAATTTTAAATGTTAGAATTTTATTTACTCGAATACATTTTTAATTCATATGTTCTTCAAATATTTATTTTCCGATTGATTGTTTGGGATGTGAAACTTTCAATTGAGTCAATTTATGAATCAAAATCCAGATAGGTGAACAAAAGCATATGGAGGATTCTCAAAGCCTTACCACTTTTTATTATTGAATTTTCTTTATTTTAAATTGTTCAAAAAATATCAAAAACACTCATTCATTTTTCTTTGTTTGATTGTTTACTTTCCTAACGCTTTTTATTTGCTAATCATATCTTGTTCAATTTAACACTTCCTCGTGGGATCGACCGTTCAAATTGTACTACAATTGACCGCTTGTTTTTGTACACGTTTGGGTGTAATCAAATTTTGGCGCCGTTGCCGGGGAGGTGCGTCAACAAGATTATTCAGTAGATAATTAGCCAAAAGGTAGGTACTATCCATCTTTTTTTATTTATTTTTTTTTTTTGCTTGGCACGTTTTAAAAAAAAAAAAAAAAATTTAGTTTACGTTTCTTGATTGTTTGTATATATATATATAAAAAAAAAAAACAAAAACAAAAACAAAAAAGCTTTTGTTGCTGTATTCTCTCTTTCTTACTTTTTTTTTGTTCTCCACGTTCTCACGTTTTTCATCCTTCAATATATAAAAAAAAAAAAAAAAAAAAAAAAAAAATTGTTGCTGGGGGCAGTCCGAGAACAAAAAAAAAAAAAAAAACCTTTTGTTTCACGTTCTCACGTTCTTCATTTTTTTTTCTTGTTACAAAAAAAAAAAAAACTTTTGTCGTAGTCTTGTACTACTTTTGTCCTAGTCTTGCTTTTATTCTTTTTTTTTTCTCTTACTTTCGTTGCAGTATTCATTTTTTTTTATTGTTTTTATTCTTAATTTTTTTTCTTTTCCCTTTTAAGTTTTAAAATTAATTGTGATTTAATTTTGTAATATTTCATTTTTGGTAATTAGGATTTTATTTTATTTCCTCATTTGTATATTTTAATTGTTGCTTATTTAATTTTTCCTTTTATAGTTTCATTAACTCTTAGGATTATAATTAGGATTGTAATTAATTGACTAATTTAGATTTTTAATCTAGGATTTTCATAATTTGGTAGATTTAGGTTTTTCACTTTAGGAATAGTTTCCATTAATTAGATTACATTTCATAATTTACTCAATAAAATTTAAATAATTAATTTTGAGAATAATTGTGTGGTTACGTGGAAAGTATAATCTGAGGGAGTTCTGTCTAGGAAAGTTGGTACTTAAGCGGGCCTCACCCCACCAATCTTTCCTGGGAACGTTGTTCTGTCTAGGAGCCTATTCATTGAGCCAAGAGCTATAGTCTTTCCTGGGAGCACTCTCGGAGGTTACAATTTACGTTACTATATAATTATTTTCTTTTTGATTAAAAAAAAACGTTATAGGGTGAATGAATCGTTATAGAGATGAATTAGGGAGATTCACAATAAAACCGGAGAACCCTAGTGAAGTTTCTTCCCACACGTCTAGTCCTCCCTCGACCCCAGGCTCATTAGCAGTTGCAAATCCTTTCGCAATGGCTCAAAACGAGGAAGTCCAGCAGAAGACGTTGAACGATTATCTCCACCCTACGCGTACGGCCACACCATCATGCATAATGTTTCCCCCAAATATGCCGAATTTAGATTTCAAGCCAAGCATGATCCAACTCCTGCCGACCTTTCACGGGTTAGAGAGCGAGAATCCATACGTTCATATTAGGGAATTTGAAGAAGTAGTGGCCACTTTTCACAACCGAGCTGAAGTCGTGGACTCTGTGCGATTGAAATTCTTTCCTTTCTCTTTGAAGGACAAGGCTAAAAGCTTGTTGTATTCTCTGCGACCTAGGTCTATTGGAAGTTGGGAAGAAATGACGACATCATTTTTCAACAAGTATTTCCCTCACCATAAGACCAATGGTCTGAAGCGACAGATCTCGACCTTTACCCAAAAGGACAATGAAACTCTATATCAAGTTTGGGAACGGTTCAAGGATCTGTTAAATCAGTGTCCTCACCATGGTTATGAGAGTTGGCATCTCGTCAGTTATTTCTACGAAGGACTCACAATTCGAGAGCGCCAATTTGTGGAGATGATGTGCAATAGTGAATTTCTCCAAAAGGATCCCGAGGAGGCTTTTGAGTATCTCAACGAGTTAGCCGAAAAAGCCCACACTTGGACCGGACCTAGTGCTTACTGACTGAAAGCACCAACAGGTCCCGACCGGTTGGAATCTATCAATTAAGGGAGGAGGACAACCTCAAAGCCCAAGTCGAATCTTTGACAAGGCAAATCGAGGCCCTCAAAGGCAAAGAAGGTGGAGGAATCCACACGGTCGCAAGGGCAGAAACACATGAGCCATGCTTTGTCTGTGGTATGGTGGAACATCTAGCAAAGGATTGCCCTGCTTATGGTGAAATGAGAGGAGTTTATGAGGAGCAATGCAATGCCTTAGGGGCATACAACAAACCCTTCTCTAACACATACAATCCTGGCTGGAGGAACCATCCAAACTTCAGTTGGAGAGATTCCAACCAAGCGAGAACCATCGGGAGGACAATTGAGAACCGAGCAACAGCCGCAACCACCAAGGCGATTCTGCACCTCAATACAATTCACATCGCCCAAGGAGTTCTCTTGAGAACACCTTGCAATCTTTCATGGAGGCGCAGAGTAAGATAAATCAAAAGTTTGAGTCCTTTGTTCACGCAAATGGTGGAGGAAAGTAAAGAAATGAAGAGCCAAATCAAGGTCGATCGGAGCTTTGGCTGTTCAAGAACGCGGGCAGATTCCCTTCACAAGCTCAGTCAAACCCAAAGGGTCAACATATGGCGCAAACCTCATGTCTTGATGATCAAAATGTTAAGGAGGTGAATGCCATCAAGTACTCGTGAGTGGTAAGATTATGGAAGAACCATCAACAAGTGCCACCACTTCGAGTAGTAAGGAAGTTGTCCCTGACAAAGATAAGCCAACAAATGTTCCGGTAAAGGTGCCTTTTCCCCAAGCTCTGCGTCCAACTGGAAAAGTACTGGAACACCAAAGTGAGATCCTAGAGCACTTGACTCAAGTGAAGATTAATCTTCCTTTGCTTCACGTTATCAAGCAAGTGCCTGCTTATGCTAAGGTTATCAAGGATCTGTGCACTATCAAAAGGAAGCACCATGTCAAGAAGACAGCATTCTTGACAGAATAGGTAAGTGCGGTGATCGACCACAAAACACCGCTCAAGTACAAGGATCCCGGTTGTCCCACAATTTCCTGTCTATTTGGGACACATGAGTTCAGCCAAGCTTTGCTTGATCTAGGAGCGAGTGTTAACCTCATGCCATACTCTGTCTACTCGCAACTTAGTCTTGGAGAAATTAAGCCCACATCTGTGGTTCTGCAGCTGGCTGATCGATCGTTCAAGAAGCCTCGGGGGATAGTTGAGGATGTTTTGGTTCAAGTTGATAAGTTCTATTACCCCGCTGACTTTCTAGTCTTGGATACTCAATCTGTGGTGAGTATGGAGTCCAAGATTCCCATTATCCTCGGAAGACCCTTCCTTGCTACAGCCAATGCTCTCATCAACTGTAGGAATGGTCTGATGAAGATATCTTTTGGGAACATGACTTTGGAGGTGAATGTTTTTCACATTTCAAAGCAACCACACGACAATGATGAGTGCCACCAAACATTTCTAATTGACACACTCGTCTCGGAGGAGGTTCAATTGTGTAGCAATTCTGATGATCTTGACGATTTCCTCCGAATTTCTGAATCTGAAAGTTCCGGTCCTTGTGAGTTGGCCAACAATGTCACCAATTTCAAAGACTTACAAGGCAGAGGAACCAAGTTTTGGAAATCACGCTTTGAAGATCTACCTAGAGAAAAAGAAAAGCCAAAACCATCCACCGAAGAGACCCCAAACCTCAAGCTGGCTCAACTGCCTGAGAATCTGAAACATGTCTTCCTGGGAGCTGGTAATACCTTTCCTGTCATTATTTCGTCTAAACTTGATGCATTTCAAGAGCAGCGGTTAGTTGACATGCTGTGTGAACATAAATCGGCATTAGGTTGGACGATTGCGGACATTAAGGGTATTAGCCCCTTGATTTGCTCTCATCACATCAACTTGGAAGACGGGGTTAATCCACGAAGGGATCCCCAAAGGAGACTGAACCTGACGATGAAAGAGGTCGTGAAGAATGAAGTCTTAAAGCTTACGGATGTAGGAATCATCTATCCAAACCGATAGTAAGTGGGTCATCCAACTCGGTAGTGCCTAAGAAATCCGGGGTGTGATGGTGGAAAATGAAAAAGGGGCTCTTGTTCCCACAATAACTGTGACGGGTTGGCGAATGTGCATTGACTATCGAAAGCTGAACCCGCCACCCGTAAAGGTAAAAATGAAAGCGGCTCATGACAAGCAGATCCTGAGAAAGAATTTCGAGCCAAATCAGCGGGTGCATCTGTATGACTCCCGTTTGCATCTCCACCCAGGTAAGTTATGGTCACGGTGGACTGGTCCATTTGTGGTGAAACAAGTTTTTCCCAACGGTGCTGTCGAGGTCGAGGACCCAAGCGATGGGAGAGTATTCAGAGTCAATGGCCAGAGACTGAAGCATTACATTGAGCGTGTGAGCCAAGCTGAAGAGATCATTCTCGAGGCTCCGATTTACCAAAGTTGACAAGTTTGCTTCAAACCCTATTGTACCATATTTTTATTTCTTTATGTCGTCTAGTGTGCTTTGTGTGTTTTTTATTTTTAGTTGATTTTCTGTGATTTTATATTTGTTTGTGCTTTGGAGAATCAGTTTAGGAAGCTCGGCTCAGTTCCAATGTTCATCATCCAGGTGTTCTCTTTCCCTGTCTTCTTCGTATTGCATATAATTTTAGACATTGAGGACACTGTCTGATTTTGGTCGGGGGTGGTGAGCATATTCATGCATGAGATTTAATCTTTGTCTTGTTGTTATTTTGGGTCAAAATTTTTGCGAGATTAACTGAGTATGATTTCAAAATTTTTGGTTTGAGTCAGTTTTTGCTATCTTAATTACCAAGAAATGATTTCCAGAGTTATTTTTGAGCACATGCTAGACCTTGTGGTAAGATGGTTGTTGGCACATTTAGTTGAGAAAAATTCCCAAGTTTAAGGTTTCCATTTTTGGTGAGTTGTGAGAGTTGAGAAAACTTTTTTTTTGAACTTTCATTGACCTTTTGAGTTGGTTGAGTCATTAACGGAGCACATTTACTCGACTTGTGACATTTACTTAAGGGATGATTTCTGGTTAGGAATACTTCTTAGAAATTGAGCCAAGTGTTGTAGATAGTTATCATTTTTCTTAAAAAAAAAAAAAAAAAAAAAAAGAGAGCAAGAGCATCATTTATCATCAATGTTTATGTAGTTTGGTTGCACTAACGTCTTGTGCTGCATAGCAGCCAATCAAAAGAACGCCTTACTACATCAGTTTCATCAAATGTATGTTGTCTCTTGCCTCGAAAAAAAAAACAAAGAGAGAGAAATATGTGTATATTTGTCTGTATTTTCGGCTCTTTATTTGTTTATGAGATCTTCCTCTTGGCCAGAATGAAATCCCGAAAGTTTGTTTACAGTTTGAGTGATGAATTGTTCTAGATATTTGATTTGCTTATCATTTGATCAATGTTTGTTTAACAGCTTGTCCTTAAATTGCCTTATCTCACTTGAGCGTTAATTGTGACATTTCCAACTCCATGAGCGTAATCCCTTTGCATTAAAATATTTTCGTCCCCCGTGAGTTAAATGGAGTTAAGACTATACCTTGGTGAGTTTTTCGATGCTATTTGTGTTAAAGAATGTGGTAAGAAGGATACGGTTTGGTGCACACACACGACTCTGGAGTTATGACTGAAGTAATTTTGATAGCATTTTCTGATGACTTACTGATGTTTCGTTTGATTGCTTAGGTGATTTTGCAGGTTTTGATTTGAATTTTCAGCTTGACATGATTTTTCTTTCGCTTGAATTGCTAGAGACTAGCAATAAGCTGGTTGGGGGTTGTGATAAGTACACAAATTTGCACTTTTAATGTTCATAATTGTCAAATTATTTTATCAAATTTGTCATTTAAATTTCAAATATTCCTAAATTTAGAGGATTTAATTTTAATTGGATTTATTTTATTTTTTCAGGTTTTTGAAGAAAACAATTGAATTTGGGCTAGTTTACCAAGCAAAACCCAAAAGTTGAGCCCAAGAAAAGCCCAATTCGGCCCAAAGCCCATCAGCCCATCAGAAGCCGCGAGCCGAGCCGAGAAGACGCAAGCCAAGCCGAGAACACCGCAAGCCAGCCCACGCCACGTGTCAACCACTGCGCACCGCAGTCCGGTGGGACCCATCTGTCACCTCGCAGACGCCAGCGCTGGCGCAGGTCCCGGGGCGGAGTCTCCTCCCGCCGCGTCACCCGTTTTTCTCTTTCTTCCGCGTGGGTCCCGCGTTTCAGGCTCCCTCCATCCATCACGTTCGCCATCGTCAAGTGGGCTCGGTTTGCTCCCAGTGCAGCGCTTGGCGTGCCTGTTTGCTTCCTCATGAGTCTCCTCCCCTTGTGTAGCGTCGGCGGTCTTTCTCACTCCTCGCGTGGGTCCCCATGCACGAAGCCTCCAACCCGAGGCTCGCCCACGTGTCCCGCCGTCGGCCTTCTGCGGCCTGCGTTGTCGCGTGCCAGCGCCCCACCAACGAGCTGCCACGTGTCCCCGCCGTCGACCCTGCGGCATTTCTTTCCAGCGCACGAATCGGCCTGTGACACGTGTCCCACTCTTCAGAAACGTGATGAATTTTCTCCACGATTAAGGATCCGGTTTTTACACTCTTAACACACCCAAAACTCTATAAATAGGATCATTGTGAAGGTGATTAAGGAGAACATTTTTTAGAGCCTAAATTCTCACATATTTTCTTGTTCTTATTCTCATATTTTCTTTTTAGAATTTTATGAGAATTATGTACAAGTTAGGCTAGAGTATTTAGGTGAGGCAAGAGATGATCCTATATGTGTAGTGAATTTATTTGGATTTTTGATTCTCCAATGGTTTGTAAGTTTTATACATTTGAGTAAATAATTTTCTTCTATCACATTTCTTCTTCTTATCAATATATTTTATTGTCAACTCTCATATAAATCTAGTCATGCTCTTTTTATGTGATTGTTGCATTATATTATATATTGATCGGTATTATTTTATGAGTAGTCTTTTCTTTGCATTATTGCCAGCGGTATATTGTCGCTCTTGGATTTCTCATAAGATAATTTTTCCTAATTTTAAATGTTAGAATTTTATTTACTCGAATACATTTTTAATTCATATGTTCTTCAAATATTTATTTTCCGATTGATTGTTTGGGATGTGAAACTTTCAATTGAGTCAATTTATGAATCAAAATCCAGATAGGTGAACAAAAGCATATGGAGGATTCTCAAAGCCTTACCACTTTTTATTATTGAATTTTCTTTATTTTAAATTGTTCAAAAAAAATATCAAAAACACTCATTCATTTTTCTTTGTTTGATTGCCTACTTTCCTAACGCTTTTTATTTGCTAATCATATCTTGTTCAATTTAACACTTCCTCGTGGGATCGACCGTTCAAATTGTACTACAATTGACCGCTTGTTTTTGTACACGTTTGGGCGTAATCATGTCTACTGTCAACACGATATCGAGGTTACGTTTCCGGTCAACGTAATTTTCAGCCACTAATTTGTTCGTACTAAGAATTTGTGCGATTGGGGATAAAGACATAATTGCTGAAAAAATAAAATAAAGCGGTGTTGGCAATTTGCTTATATTTAAGAAAAGTTTGATGCATGAATGCAAGTACTTAAACATAAATAAAATCCTTAAAAAATGTTTCATATATGGTGTTACTATCATAAACGGCAACACGTCCCACCTAGGGGTGGCGTCCATGAAGCCTCCTATCGCATCGAGACTCCTCTCGTTTGGTCCACTTCACAAGATGTCTCCACATCTAGTGCAACCAATCACCATCTCTTGTGGTCACCTCAGATCCATTGCCTAGCTCCTATGGGAGGTTACAATGATCTTCAGTCTAAGTGTTTAACCGACTAATTGACTCTAGAGGTTGTTATGAACTAGCGATCCATCTAGGGATGGTCCCGCCTCACCACTTCCTTTTCGAGTCTTATCTTCTTTAAGCAACCTGATGACTCCTTAGCGACATGTTTCATGGGTTTCTCCCATTGAAGTGAGGACCACTAAGGTGGCTCTTAACCTATCCACATGTCACGTTCAGGCTAAAGTCGGAGACCTTGGGAACGTTTCAACGCAAACAACCCTCCCACTTAGCTTTTTGAAAAGTGGATTTTGTTTTAAAAATTAAGTCCAATTAATAATTCAACAAAATTATAACCCTTATAAAGTTGTTGCATTTTACAACTCTTTATAAAATTTACCCATTGCATTTATTATTATAACAATTTATAATATTAAACTACAATGATGCAAGAACATGCTTGCATGGTAATTTGATATTGGCATCTCTATATCCTATATGGCATGTTATAATGATGCGAGATTAAATAATAAATCATACATTTACAATTTAACCTCTCTATGGCTCATTTCTAATTACAACCCGTAAAACAAATGAAAATAATTACAATAATTTTCTTCATCTTGTCTTCTTGGCATCTTCTCAATTTTCTCTTCTCACGATCCTCGAAAAGTGAAAATGTTTTTGTAGAAAAATTTAAATTTTGAAAAACCCAAAATTTTTTTTTATTTTAATTTGGGTTGGGCTCGGGACAATCCCGGGCCCACCATTCTCCTCGGCAGGGCTAGGCCTTGCCTGGCGCAGCATGGGCTGCCAAGCCGTGGCGGCCCTTGCTTGGCGCAAAGCATGGGAACGCGACCCTTGCCTGGGCAACCCCGGCGCCGGGGGCATGCGGCCCCTACACGGGCAGGCCCTGCAGGCCCGCTGGGGGCCGTGGCCCTTGCCCAGGCAGGCTGGCGGCGGGCCGGCGGCCTGCTGGGCGGGGCCTGCAGGCCCGCTGGGTTTCAGAAAACCCTAGCGCACGCTAGGTTTCTGAAACCCTAGTGTGCCGCAATGACCAAACCTGGGAAGGGGCTGGCAGCTGGGCTTTGACGGAGGCTGGGACTCATGCCCGGCGTGCGGCATGGCGATTTATGGCGGCAATGACGGCGGGCGGCAGCAAAAAAAAAATTTTCCGGAATTTTAAATTACAAAATTTCCTATGCCCTTTAATGGCTTACATTATTTTCTAGAGAAAAACATAAACCACCAACTTGGTGTAATCAAAAACCTAGAGCCAATCGATGGGATCCAATCACATATATAATCAAAACAATTTTGAATTCATCACATATTCATGCAAGATGCCAATATCAACACATATCATACATTCAATCGCATAAACATAAATCATGCATGATCATAAGCCCTAGGCTCTTATACCAATTGTAGAATCGTGTTGTGATTTATAGATGAAAAATTATTTGAACAACAACAACATTGTAGGCGAAATTTCAAAAATTTTATCATATCCATTTAATTCCAAATTAAACGTAAACCACAACGATAGATACATGCATGATATATATGTTTATAGACAAAGGATTAGAATAATACGCATACCCTTGTGACGATTGAATTAAATGACCGCAAGGATCTTGTCTCACTATCTCACTTTCCATGATGGAGAATTGCCGTGAAAAAAGATCGTTGATCTATCGACACGATCACACCAAAAACCACTCGTTGATTCAAGGCTATGACTCTATGGTATTTGGGATGAGAGAGTGGGGTCTTTTTCAAAAACGTAAGGAAACAATTTTCCTTCTATTTTGTCTCTAAAATCTGGCCACCCTAGGAGAGAAAAGTGTGTGATATTTTGTTTTTCTCAAAAAACTCATTCTTAGGGTTTTCAATAAAATATCCTTATATAGGAGGAAATTCAAAAACTCAAACCCTAGATGGGATTTTTGAATTTCCCCTTCACCCTTGGATTAAAATCCGAAAATCCCTACATGGCTAGGGATTTCCAAATTTTTCTTCCCCCTTTTGGACCAAAATTCGAAATCCTCTTATGGCAAGGGATTTCCGAATTTTCCCAAAATAATATATCAACTTTCTCTCTCCTTTAGTTGCCAAATAAAATCATGTTTAAATTTTATTTTGAATTTTAAATTAATCACTATTAATTTCAAAATTCAAAATTCATTCCTTTTATTTTTCAATTATCAAATAAATGAAAAATAACATAACGAATTGTAAACATAATTATATATAACAAAACATCAGTTTCTATTTTCACATTTATCAGAGCTAGCCTTGAGACCGAATGGACCCACATGAACAAAGTTACGGAATTACAATATTCGACTAACTTATCCCGATAAGTTATCGACATATTTAATTCCGACATCGCACGACTCCACTAAAAGTTCGATGCCGAATAATCTCTCGATTCATGTGCGTTATTTTTTCTAATGGTGTTGATACAATTTATCACACGGTCCACAGTGTAAATGCATTATTATCCTTCGTAAATATCAGTGATCAGAATGGAATAGAATATTACCGTTTTACCATTCCAATCATTATTTCCTCAACTCCTTTATATGACTGTGAATAAGAAAGACATATGTTCGTAAGATGTCTCGCACATGTCACGATGTCTTAATCATTGAATATCATCATTGAATACCAGGCCTGGTTTATTTATTCACACACCCGTCAATAAAGCATGAGGTGATATTATTTCTTACGAATTCCATATCTGTGAATCACATAACTCCAACTCAATTATGTCATGATCCCAATGACCGAGATGTCGTTCAAAAACTGTGAACTAATCTCATTGGTGAATCAAAGATCATGAGATATTAAGTTGAGCTATGCATTCACTTAAGGATTAAGATAATTACACAAATATACTTGAGTTGTGATAATTAGGTTTAGAGATCTGTAAACGGTTTTTACTCTAACCTAATCAGTCACATGGTCTATTCAACATGTTGCGAGCATGTCTAGATCAACCACAGAGTCCAACTCCCATGCCCCGAGACCAGCATCACATGGTTCGATCTACTTGGTCATAATCGGATTCGATTGCCTAATCAATCCTAAGGCTGCGAATATCTATTTTTAAACTGTATCGGAAGAGTTTGTCCGGTAGGGTTCCCCGACTCTTCTTTCATTGGTAATGATCTATGGACTAAGCAAATATCACTAGCACTCTTGAGTATGTGTCAAAACATAACTTTATTTCATTTTATAAAATTAGCAAAAATAATAATGTCGACATTTGTCATTTCATAAATAACAAATTACATCCCACTTTATGGACACATTTCCAACGGATGTACCAGGGACTTGAAGAGACAGTCTTGGTGGAGGCATGAAGAAAGATGTTCGTGAGTACGTCTCGAATGCGTGACTTGCCTCCGGGTTAAAAGCGAACATAAGAAGCCCGGTGGAGAGTTGCAGTCTCTACCTATTCCCGGATGGAAATGGGTGCACATCACGATGGATTTTCTGATGGGACTACCGAGAACTGAGCATAGGCACGATGCTATCTGGGTGGTGGTAGATCGGTTGACGAAATCTGCGCATTTCATACCGTTCCGTGAGACCTATTCTCGGAAGATTCTGGCAGAATTGTACCTAGAGCATGTCATGAAGTTCCATGGAATGTCATTGTCGATCACGTCCGATCGTGATACGCGTTTCAGTGCAAGGTATTGGAGAAGTTTCTAGGAAGCCATGGGAACAGTGTTGGGAATAGTGTCCTGAAAGCATGAGATGTAAAAGGATATTTATTATTTATTTAATAAAATAGTTTATTCATCATTTTATGTGCATATATTTATGAATATTTTATGAATATCAAATAAAATTCCTTGATTATTTATGTAACCTTAAACATGGTATATAAGTGTTATATACAAGAGGATAATGTTTAAGGATAATAATCAAAAGTAACTGTTCATAATGAATTTAATTAAAGTTCGGAATCTTTAATTAAAACATTATTAATACATGTCATTCCATTTAGAATGGAGCGGTGTTATAAACCTTTATTAATATGGCGAGATATTGAATGAGTGTATTTCGCATAATGAGATTATGTGGAACATGGACCTTGAGACACAATATGAATTTCTAATAATTTCCGTTAAGCATAGAAATTCTAATTGAGTCTCTTGATGGTCATATATAGAATGATCTTAATCCCGAGTTCTTAACAAACTCCTATTTATGGATTTATGTCTTTTGATTTACTCGATGCGGATTCGAGACCCTGAATCCTATTCCTTGTATTTTGGAGACATAATGAAATAGGTAGCTGGGAATGTTATTATACGAGATGGAATCCATTCCTTCTTGAGAGAGAAGCAGATAAATAATTCTCTTGAGTGTTGATTCGGTACTTAGATTAGTAAGAGCGCTCTGGTTCATGAATGTGTTTTATGAATCACTATCTATTAGAGAATCAATGGTACTCAAGGATAAAGATGTAATTAGAGAGGTTAACGGATTCTACCTGACTCTAATTATGAATTATTTATGGAGGATCGATCTATATGCAATGACTATATCAAATGGACACTTCACGGTTTAGAAGTAATTAATGTCTATAATTAGGAGAGTGCAATTCCAAGTTTATAGTGGAGTAACTATTGGAATTAATAGAATTAATTAATTAATTAAGTGTTTAATTAATTATTAATTTTATTGGAGCTCAAAATTATAGGTCCATTAGTCCGCGTCGTCCTTGTAATTCTACCGGACACAAAGGGCAAAATGGGAATTTTAGAATTACGAATTCTAAAATTAAATACTCAAAGAATAATTAATTGTGAATTAATTATTATTTAAATAATGAGATTATTTAAATTTGAATTTAAACATATCTAGATTTATCCATTTAAACTTATTTGATAAGTTGTTCAATTTAGAATTCAAATTAATTTAAGTTTGACTTAAATTCGAATTTGAATCTGAATTAAAATTCGACTACTGGATAATGGATAAAATATCTTCCTTCCCTATCTTATCTAGGCGCCACACACGGGGATAAAACCCTAGTGTGTGGCCCGCCACCCTAAGGGATAAGGGAAGGATTTTTTGTTCTAAAATTCAAAATTGGAGATAAGGATTTGATCCTATTTTGAAGTTTGACTTCTTCTCTTTAAATATGGGATAAATGAAAAATTGTGTGACAATTTTTGAAACAACTTTCAGCCCTAATTCCATAGTGGTGGCCGAAAATTCTCATAGCAAAAAGAGAGTGAAATATTTTTCTCCAAAAATTCCACATCGTGCATGCATTGGTGTTTGTGGAAATTCGAGTGTTTAAGAAACCGTTTTGTCTCACGTGTGCCCACACACACGTCTACATGGAATCAAGGAATTGACGTGGAAGACTTTGGTGTTCTAAACACAAAGCTTGAAGCTAGGACTGTTCGTGGTCAAAGAAATTCAAGATATCATCCGAGTCGGCTACAAGGTATTTTTTCGGTTGATCCTTGAATCTTATAAATTAATGAGATTAATTTATTGGTGCATAAATTAATATAATCTATAGAGTATCTCAAAAGTTTTATGAAAATTTTTGTTATACACGATCCGCTATTCCATTTGTGTTTTGCCGAATTCGATTCGGTAACCAACAAACAGAATTGAATTTCAAAGACAACATTTCATCCTCGATGATGGACAATCGAAAGACCTATTCAGATTGGATTTTGGTGGAATCGGAAGAAATACACGCACCTTGTTAAATTAAACACAATAATGATTTATCGAGCCCGATATCGGTATGGCACCGTTCAAGGCGTTGTATGGTCATCCTTGTAGGTCACCTGTTTGTTGGTTGGAACCAAATGATAGACTTACAACTGGACCGGATGTGATTCAAGAGAACAACGAGAGATAGTTGTGATTCGGGAACGACTATCGGCAGCTCAAAGTCTCCATGGAAGAGCTATCTTGCGAAGGCGTAGGCCTTTGGAATTCCAAGAAGGCGACTTTGTTCTGTTAAAGGTTTCCCCACGTAAGGGAGTTACTCGGTTTGGTATGAAAGGGAAGCTTGCGCCGAGGTATATTGGACCATTCCCGATCGTGCAGCGAGTCGGTGTTGTGGCGTATCGTCTTGCCCTGCCGCCTAAATTATCTCATGTGCATGACGTGTTCCATGTCTCCAAGCTTCGGAAATGTCAACCTGATCCGGAAGCTGTAGTGCAATGGTATGACATTCTGATACAGGAGGACACGACGTACGATGAGGTACCGGTCCAGATTATTGATCGGAAGATGAAGGGTCTACGTCATCGCGAGATCCCGTTAGTGAAAGTGCTGTGGCAGCACCATGGTGTTAAGGAAGCAACATGGGAGCTTGAAACGATGATGCAGGAACGTTATCCGCATCTGTTCGTACTTTGAGGTGAGTTTTAATTTCGGGGACGAAATTGCCTAAGGGGTGTGGAGCTGTAACACCCTGAAGAATTAATTGAGTTTAGTTAAGGTAATTGAGATTATTAGTGTGCCTAATTTGATTTAATTAATTGAGTTTAAGTAATTCCAAGGTATTTAAATTATTTACAGTAATTTATTTTAAATCCGAAGTGTGTATGGGCGCATTTACGGACTATTATATTTTGCACATGTCATTTTTTTTTTATTTTTCTTTTCTTTTCTTTTCTTTTTCCTTTCTTTTCTTTCCTTCTTTTTTCCTTCACGTCGTCCTCTCTCTCTCTCCTTCACTCTCACTCCCGCTCCTCACTCTCTCTCTCCCTCTCCGGTTTTTTTGTGTCCCAAATCGAAGCGGGTTTTGAGCCAAAGGCAATTTCAAAGTGTTTTCAACATCAAGAGAAGGATTCAAGGTAAGATTACTGAAAGAACCTCTCTTGGATTTCAAGTTTTTCGGATTAAAAACTTACTTTTGGTTCAAAACGGATTTTGATGGATTTTGAGTGAAACTAGGGTAGAAATTGGAGATCTTGGGTTCTTTGGACTTGTTTTAGTACCTAGAACCCAGATCTAGTGGTTGTCCCTTGAGATTTTATGAATTGGGACTGGATTTGTAGGTTCTTGGACTGATTTTCGTGAGCTTCTCTCACGCAGTGATTCCACCGGTCGACCTGTGCGGTCAACCGGATTGCAGGCTGACCGGTCGACCGGACAGGTCGACCGGTGTGCACACTACCGGTCGACCGGTAGTGTTGCACTGTTCTATCATCTGTCGACTGGTGTACATGGGTTCTGACCCTGTTTGGCCTGAAAGTGTCGTTTTGACCCCTGTTTTCGGGGAGAACCCAAATTAGTTTCATTTGGGGACTTGGGATGAAAGGATTAGCATCTTTAATCCCTGATTTGATATTTAAAACCCTTGGAATGGAATTTGAAAACATGAAAATGGATTAGGGCACACTAATTGAAAATCTTGGTATATGATTGAGATTGGATTACTTTAGGACTGAGAATTGATCCCAAAGTGGTGTTTTGTATCAGTGTTAGCTGAGGATTCAGACTGAAGGGGCTTGAGGAAGCGGAAGCTAGAAAAGGGCAACACTAGTCCCAGGTTTGATTGTGCGAGGTAGGATTTATATCCCTTTTCCTTGTGAGCCTGTTTTCAAAAAGGATTTTGGCCTTGAAAATGTTTTAAAGAAAGGGATTGGGTTGCGAAAGAAAAATGTTTTAAAAACCATGGCTTGTTAGTTTATGGAAATCCTTGGCTTGTCCTGTCCATGGAATCCATAGCTTGTCTAGTCATGGAACCTCATGGCTTGCCCATCCATGGGGCCCCATGGCTTGAGTAGTTCGTGGGGTCATATGAACGATTTCATAATGTTAAATGAATGATTTCTTAAGATAAGAGATCTTGCAAACCGGTAGTAGAGTCTATTGTTTGTAAGCCTAGATAGGATGTGGAGAGTGCATCCTCGGGGCGTAACCCGAGGTCGGGTAGGCGAGGCACTTGGTTAGGTGAGTAATTTGTACTAATTATTTCTTTCAAGCCTGTAATATGATTATTTTCGATTATATTTCCTTTGAGAAAAAGGATGTGAGGTTCCGTTGCTTTCTGTCGGAACCGAATGTCTTGTTTATTTACTTATTCATTTATTTATTCGTTTATTTTAATCGTTTCAAATTATATCCTCTTGGGCCTTTCGCTCACGCGTTTTATGTTTTAAATGTTAAACCCCTCCCAGGAGATTCGAGGAGCGGTGCATCGTAGCTGAGTCGTGCTACGGATCGATCAAGTGAGGATTGTGTTCATCCTCTCATATAAAGTGTAAGGAATTGAGGAATTTTGTAAACTCATTAATATTTGGATTTACTAGACTGTGGTTGATGTCTGTTGTAATGATTATTTACATGAGCATGTATGTACGATACTGTGTGTCCTGTGGGGTGGAGCCCTGTGTGTCAGAGGCTCCTATATTATGTAATTTATTTCTATTTTAATGCAGTCAAGTGTGGGGCCCGGTTGGGAATCCGCTTTATTAATCCCTAATCGAGCTCCACGTCACCCACCCCGTTTGGGGGGCGTGACATTTATGGCCACATTTCAAAATTTTAAAATTAACAGAAAACATGAGATTAAAACAATTACACCATACATAACAAGAAAAAAAGGAAATTGCAACATTCTCGGAATGGATATTAAATGTTGGTAATGGTATAGGTGAAGGAATAAAAGATTTAGAAAATGAAGACGCCACATGGATAAAAATACCAAAAAAATACATAGTACATTATCATTTAAATCCAATCGAAAAAATTTCAACCTTAGTATATAATAACATAAATACTTACTTTAACAATATTGAAGACTTAAAGAATGAGCAATCATAACACCAAAAAATAAAACAACAGATGAAATTAATAACTACATGTTATCCTTAATCCTTGGACAAGAAAAATCTTATTATAGTTACGACACTATTGCATCCTCATCCGAAAACATAGACGAACTCAATCTTTTATATCCTCAAGAATTTTTGCACACCCTTAACTTTAATGGAATACCACCACACGAATTAAAACTTAAATTAGGAACACCTATAATGTTATTACGAAATCTAAATCAATCAATTGGATTATGCAATGGAACAAGACTCATTATTACATAATTAACAACTAAAATTATAGAAGGACAAATTATAAACTCAATAAATATTGAAAAAGTATATATTCCGAGAATAGAAATGGTTGTACATGAATCTAAATGGCTATTTACACTAAAAGACGCGTAATTTCCTTTTAAAATTTGCTATGCAATGACAATAAATAAAAGTCAAGGGCAATCTTTGAATAAAATAGGATTATATCCGGATAGCGAAATTTTTACTCATGGACAATTATATGTTGCTTTATCAAGAGCTACAACTCCAAAAGGATTGCATATACTAATTAATAATTCAATTAATAAATATCCAAATTACATAAAAAATATCATCTACAAAGAAATTCTACATAATATCAAATAAATAAATAAAATACCACATAAAAACACAAAAATTACAACAAATTAAATATTAGACTAATAATCTCTCTTTATAATCAAAATCGCTTACTATTCATCCATCAAAAACAAATTAAAAAAAGATTCTTATTTTTATGCACTAAAACAATTACACTTTTTTTGACAACAGTTAGCCAAAATGATGACCTTAATCCGAGCACTAAAACCAAATGAAGTTTATGAAACTATCAGGGTCAGAATCTGTAGATTATGGATGAACAATGATCTAAGCACTGGACATTTGATCGACCTTGATTGTGTTTTAGTTGATTTAAGAGGTAATATCTTTTAACCAATATAATACTCTGTTACTTTTTTATTTAATACCAAATATTATAAATCTAATAACATCACTACTATTTATATCTACAAAGATGAAGCAATTCAAGGAACAATTCGAGCACAAGATTCGGATACTATTCATGAAAAAATTCAACTAGGCAACATATATGATATTAGCAACTTCTTCGTCCTTCGAGAACAAACCAACATACAAAGTTGTGCCACATATTGCGATGCTACAATTTGCCAGCGCAATAGTATTCGCTCGATTCTGAGTGCACCGCCTATTCCATTCCATAAATTTTACTTCGTCGAATACGATCGGCTCCAACCACGAATTTAGTCGATTGAAATCCTAACAGTAAGATAAATTACTTTTTCAAAAAAAAAAAAAAAAACAAATACATAATCAATGTACTAATTAACACCTCTAATATCCATAATTTATTTTCCAATAGATGTCATCGGTGTTCTCACAAGAGTACAAACAATTGAACGAACAAATATCGGCAACAGACAAACATCTCGACGGACCATAATGATACAGAACATAAGGTAAATTAATTTTCATAGTCATTACTATCATCATATAAAACAATTTATGTTTAATAAAAGCACAAAACTTTTATATCATTTAAGACTACATTCTAAATTTGTTATTCCACACTTTCTTTCTTCTCATAGAAACGAACAACTTCAAGTCACATTATGGGGACATAAAGCCGATCAATTTGACGAAAATGTCGTTAAATCAATGAAAGGACCAGTTGTTGCGTTTTTTAAAGCAATGTTGGTGAAACAATATCTAGGTATTTTTTAACAACCTAGAAAAATAATAACATATACAATAAAAAATATCTACATATAATACACCAAAATATTAACCAATTTATTGCCTATGTTTAAGGCAATGCATATGTATCAAATCTATGACAACAATCTTCTACCTTGATCCAAAAATACCAGAAAACACAAACATTAAAAACAAGGTAAGAGACAAATCCCCAAACTTAAAAAAAAAAAAAAAAAAAATTATCTAAATTTTTTCATCATAATAATTAATTATATATATATATATATAGATTCTCTCAATGACCTCAAGAAATTGACTTCCCAATGGCATCAATAAAGTACTAACACGGTCTATTGAAGACCAAAAAAATACTAAATAGGAGAACAATTGATGAACTAAAGACATTGGATCAACAAAATAACCAGGTTAGTATCATAATAACCCATCTATTTTCTCTCATCTAACTGCACTATTCTAACTAAAAACTTTTCTACACATATATAGGGCACTAAATTCACTATAAAGGCCGCTATAACAAAATTCTCAACAAATCAAGGCTGGAACTACAACTCCTGTCCTAGATGCTATCGACAACTAAAACAAGCGGGAACTAATTGGTGGTGCGATAGCCATGGACACATAAAGACAACACCATCGCCATGGTAATCAAAACTATAAATATACTATAATTAAAATTTATTTACTTTGATTAGCAAAAATAAACACTTTATAGCCTAAATCATCTATTATCTTGCAAATTGCGGGTATAGACTAAGCGCATCTATTGAAGACATCTTCGAAACATGGATATCACCATATTTGGCAAGAAAAGACAAGCCTTGATAAAAAAAACCATGCTCGGCATTAACAATCGATGAAGGATTCACCGATCCGTTCACAATCCCACCAATCATTGACCAACTAAGAGGTCAAACAAAAATCTTCAAATATATTTTCAAAGAAGAGGACCGCAAATCAACGCAATTGTCTCAAAAATATTTGAAGACCTTTGAATTGATAACAAAGACACCACCACAAATATCAACCCTGCAACATCAATTAGAAGGTAAAATATATTTACTCATCTTTATTAATTATATATAATAAAATATATTCCCTACGTTAAACACATATTTAAACAATGATCCACAGGCTTAGCCCCGCTCAAGAACAACAACATCAATAGATCCGCATACACCAAATCCAAAAAAATCAGCCACCAGGTAATATATAATTACTATTTTACATTATTTATAAACAAAAATAATATCTACAATTTTAAATACATACTTTATTAACCCTTTATTATTACAGTTCTAAATCCAAAGAAATAGAACAGCCAAAAAAACGTCCATGAACTAGGTAATGTAACTACCTCTAAATCTTACTATTTTTAATTTTTCCAATTATTAATACTAAAATCTTTTAAAATTTATATTGTGCACCTAGCAACAGACAGAGGAACTACAACAGCAACAAAAAAAATAGATGTATATATTGTAAATAACTTCATAAAATAATGTTGTACATATATCTATTTATTGTAAACAGCTTTATATGACAATGTCCCATGTATATATCTATGTATAAATATACATAAATAATATATTTCTATTGTATACAAATTCTTAACTCTTTTTAACATATAAAATTACTACTACGCCAATGCGCGCAAATGCGCGCGTACATAGCTAGTAATATATCTAATTTAAAAATATGTATTATTTTCTCTTCAAAAACTAATAGAATCTTCAAAAATATGTAATAAAAATATATCTAATATATTCAAAATATGTATTTAAAAATTTCTATATGTATTATTTTCTCTCTTTCGGAAACCCGAACACACACTCTCTCTGTCTAGATCTCTTTCCCCAAGCTTTGGGAGGTCACATGTTAGCGAAATAAAAATTTGTATTGTTGTTCATTCAATACACATGTCGTTTTGTGAAATGTGATGGTAAGTGTGGTAACATGCTAACGTGGGGGTTCGTGGGACCGATTCAGCATTTAAAAATGGTCAAATGATTCTTGAAGAAAAAAAAGTTTAAACCCCACATGCCCTCATCACCTTCTCATCCGGCTTCTTCTTTATTTTTTTCGACTGTCATTTTCTTCAAGTTTAAAGCAGACCTCTAAGTTTCAATAAAATTCATAATAAAATTTTACTAAAACCATACAAGTCTTGTATCTAACCGGAGAAGAAAAAAGGAAAATCATAATAATAATTATAAAAGTGAACAACAGTTCATCTTAAAGCTCTAACACCATTCAAACCCATAATCATTAAAAGTGAACAAGTTGGCCATTTCATCTTACAGAAATTTTCTAAGATAACTGGTAGCTTCCAGTAATAACAGTAATTTAAAGGAGAACAAAATCAATCCATGGCAATTTCGTTGGCGATTTCATTAAAAGTGAGAAGGTTGGCCATTTCATCTTAGAGCAATTTTCTAAGACAAGTATTCATGATACACGCCATGTGGTAGCTTCTGTAATAACTAAACATGGCGATTTGGTTAGTGTGTCATCAAAATATTCAACAACTAAACATTGGTAAACCATTCGATTATAATCCAAGAGTTGTGGTAAACCTGCTCCTCCGGTGGAGCGAAACATGGGGTCGCACAAAGAAAGTTCCCATAGGATTTATCTTTGTGAGACTTCAATATAGGGTAAAAACTCACTAAATAATTTTAAGAAAACTAAAAAGCAATCTATCTTTTCTCACTATACATGAGGTGAGAGATGACACCTTCTCTCCTTTTCTCACTAACTTCTAAGTTTGATGAGAGATGTTAACGAGACTATTTGACATTTTTTATTACTTTATGTATTTATTATTTGACACGTAAACTCTATTAATATAATATATTAATTTTTAAATAAAAGTAAGATTGTGGGGTCCTTATGTTTACGGTGAAAACGCAGAAAGTGACAAAAATAATGAAAGAAAGATTGATGTTAACATTTATAAGTCCAAATATCCACCAAAAGACTTACGTTACCAAACCAATCAACTGCAAGTTCTTCGTCGTGATCCTTTGGGTGTTGAAGAAGACAAACTGTTGATCGGGATTGACGTTGGGGTCGGAAACTCTTGGAGGAGGAGGAAGGGCGAGGGAGGGCTGCAAGAAAAGCTTAGGTTGAGTTCATAGTTGAAGATATAGGCAACCTTTTTGCGGAATTCTCAAATATGAGTGAAACATCGGAACGAGATATGTTAGAGAGAGAGAGAGAGAGAGAGAGAGAGATGAGAGATGAGAAAAGAATTTTAAAAAAGAAAAAAAATCTAAAATTTTGATTTATTTAGCATTTTTTTATTTTTTAGGAATGTTTATATTTTTTATTTCTTAAGATAATGATCTTCTTTTAATGAAAGTGTTAACACTACACCACAAAAGGCCTTTCGTAGCTGACGAAAAATGCTATTAATCACTATCAATAGCGCTTTTTAGAGCGCCAGGACAGCGGGCGCTATTATAGGTCCTAAGAAAACATAGCGTTTCAGGAGAGTTATAAAAAGCGCTATAGAATTGAAGTATTATATGTTGGAAAATAATGGCATCGCGTGCGCAGCGGAATTTTAATTAGTTTAAATCAACGTCAAAGCCAAACAAGAACATGTTCATGATGCTATATAACATAAATACTAAAGATCTAAATCATACATTTTGAGATTTGTAAAACCGCACGCCCCGACGGATCAAAGCGTTCCAAACAAACAACGGAAGAGCCTCAACCAAGCGGCCTTCTTTGCTATTCTCGTTTCCACGATCGGTAAAAGCGGGTGGGCACACCGTTTAATCTCCTCTTGGTATTCTTGATCTCCTTCCAATCACAAGAGAGCCAAAGAAAAATTGTTCTTGATAATTAAAAAATTTTTCCTCTTGGAATCTCTTATCAATAGCCTCCAAAAAGTCTCTCAAGTGATCTAATGAGTAATGTGACTTAATAGGCTATTTATACTGTTTAGGAAGTCATACTTCCATAACAATTAGGTTTCCCAAAGATTTAATCGCACCCAGAGTCGATTTTGCCACATCAAGACGCTGCGTTACGGCGTTATAAACCGGTCGGCCGGAGACAGAGATGTTATAACTCACCGGTCGACTGTCCTTCACAAACCGGTCTACCCACGGTCAACCGGACGGTCGACCTGTGACCGGTCTACCCACCGGTCAACTTTATCAAGATCGGCGAAAGTTGTTTTTCTAGTTTTTCAACATGGGAAACTTGCATAGAGCCTCAGTTTTGATTCAAGCAACCCAATAGAGAAATTGCCTGATCAAAACAGTCATATAATAGTCTTCCCATATTAAACAACTCTTAAAAACAATAATTCAACCAATTTATCTAGAATTAATTTATCAATTAATTCACCCGATAAATTAATCATGAATTAACTTTGAACCTCTTTTACGGAAATAACACAAGTTACCAATATGTAGGAAATACACCGTATCGTTACGAGTGAAATTATGTGAGCTAGCAAAGGGACCCGATGGACATATATAAATCAAGCTCCTATAATCACAACGCTACTTGTAAACCAACAAGTCCGTCTCATGATTATAAAACTCTAGCGCTATTCCACTAAAAGCCTAGAGTTGCACTCTCGATTTATATAGCATATTTACAAAGCTCTAATTAGCTCTAGTCCATGACTCAATATATTAGTATATCATCCCAATAGGATATCCATAATCGACTTGAGGTCAAGTTCCGTTTTACCTTCCCGATTACATTTATCTTATGTTCCATTATCAAACCATTGGAAAAACACTATTCATACTATTACAAACGGTAAACCATTAGATAACACGTAGTAGTCTAATAGCCCGCGCTCGTATTTTCCAATCCACCGATAATGCATAAGAGGATATCATTGACTCTTTATAGGAGCTATGGATTCCACTATCTATGAATAACGAATCTCACGATACACGAGTCATACCCCCAATGCACCGGCAAGCGTAACTTTACATAATGTCAGGATGTCTCCCTTTAGTACATCAAAGGATACAAGTCAAGTATACGAGTTTATCATCCATCTCAGGATTAAGATGACAACATATAATTCATCAAAAAGTGAATTGTTTTATTCAAACAGAATTATTAATTAAAACAATTCATCTTTGGTCCGACCCAATATAGATTTCACTATTAGAAACTATATCAATGTCTCTACCCATGGAGTCCCACCTCCGACGACCAAGACAAGCCGTCTCCGTTAGGAAGTAGACAACATAACAATCTTAACATGAATAAAGCGCCCAACTTTATTCCCTCGATTGTGGATCACAAGATTTAGACTATCATCTTTAGATTCTTGTCTTCCGCATGTTCTTCACATTACATGCATGATCTAAAGATTTAGAATGACGATTTCGGACTTTCTGTTTGCTTATCATACATTCAACTATTATGAACATAAAGAGGACAATACATAGATATATAAACAAATCTTTATTAATAGTCAAAATGTCTCGAAGAATATTGTTACATTTATTCCTAAGGGCATAAACGCTAACAATCTCCCACTTGCACTTAAGTGAGTAAATGTGACATGCCACGCATCCCCATAGCCTCGACATGCTTCTCGAAGACCTTAGCCGGCGGGGGCCTTCGTGAATGGGTCAACCATATTGTCCTCTCGACGCGATCTTGCATATTTCCACATGCCCTTCTTCAATAAAGCTTCTTATCACATGATACTTCCTGTCTATGTGCTTACTCATTTTCTGATATCTTGGTTCTATGGTGTTAGCTATTGCCGCACTGTTATCACAGTATAGTCTCAATGGCTTATCCACACCAGGAACAACTTCAAGATCCATCAAAAATTTGCGGAGCCACACTGCTTCTTTTGAAGCATCACTAGCTGCCACATACTCGGCTTCCATCGTTGAGTCAGAAGTGTAAGTTTGCTTGACACTTTTCCAAATGACAGAACCACCTCCCAGAGTAAAGACAGAACCCGAAGTCGATTTCCTAGAATCCAAACAGGATTGAAAATCCAAATCTGTATATCCTAGAGGTGTCAAATCCTCCCCGGAATATACCAGCATATAATTTCTAGTTCTCCGAAGATACTTGAATATATGCTTGACCGCAACCCAGTGGTTAGGTCTTGGATTTGACTGAAATCGACTTACAATCCCGACCGCATGGCAAATGTCTAATCGAGTGCAAAGCATTGCATACATGAGGCTCCCGACCGCCGAAGCATAAGGAACCTTCGCCATGTATTCTCTTTCTTTAGATGTCTTGGGACAATCACTGTTCGAAAGAGTAATTCCAGACCTAGATGGTTGCTCACCTGTCTTGGAATTCTGCATTGCATACTTCTTGAGAATTTTATCTATGTATGAAGCCTGAGAGAGAGCTATCATTTTGTTCTTTTGATCCCTTAAGATTCGAATGCCTAGAACATAATTAGCTTCTCCTAAGTCCTTCATGTCAAACTGTTTGGTAAGCCAAACTTTGACTGATGATAAAGCCCCTACATCATTGCAAATAAGTAGAATATCATCAACATATAACAGTAGAAAAACCACTTTCCCATCTTGAATATGTTTATAAACACAAGGTTCATCCATATTCTGTTGGAATCCAAAAGTCTTGACCACTTGGTCAAATCTTTTTGTTCAAGAACGGAAGCTTGCTTTAATCCATAAATGGATTTCAACAACTTGCAAACTTTTCCTCTTGACCCTTAGCCTCAAAGCCTTACGGTTGTACCATATAGATACTTTCCTCAAGATGGTGTTCAAGAACGCCGTCTTGACATCCATTTGCCGGATCTCGTAGTGAGGAAGCCGCAATGGATAAGAGAATGCGGATAGACTTAAGCATGGCTACTGGCGAAAAGGTTTCCTCATAGTCGATTCCTTCCTTTTGCGTGTATCCCTTAGCTACCAATCTAGCCTTATAGGTTTCAACCTTTCTTCGCATTTCTCTTTCTCTTGTAGACCCATTTACACCCAATGGGCTTAATCCCATCGGGAAGATCTACAAGTTCCCGGACTAGATTAAAATCCATAGATTTCATCTCGGCTTTCATGGCTTACGTCCAGAGGTTTGCATCAACATCCTCCATAGCTTCTTTGTAAGTATAAGGATCTCTGTCATATTCGGAGATTACGCCAAAAAGGTTTCCCCATTAGCCATGAATCTCTCGGGTTCATGTCCGATCCTCAATATCTTGAAGCCCCTTATATTGTTGTTGGGTTTCCTCTTCTACTCTGATTGGACCGGTTTCCAAAGGGCAGTTGGTATGACTAAGTCACTTCGACATTTCCTCAAGCACTATTTTGCTACGAGGCTTAAAGTCATTCATGTAACTTTCCTCAAGGAATGTTGCATTCGTTGAAACCACGACTTTATTTTCCTTGGGATTATAGAAATAACCCCTTTCGTCCCTCTCGGATAACCTACAAAAATGCATACTTCGAGCGTGCTTCCAACTTGTTCGCTTCCTTGTCCAAGACATGTGCAGGACATCCCCATATGCGAATATGGTTCAAGGATGTCTTCTGCCGATCCACAACTCGTGAGGAGTTTTAGGAACCGACTTTGTTGACACGTTGTTCGAGAAGATAACATGCGATTTGTAAAGCATATCGAAAGATATAGGCAATGTCGAATAACTCATCATGGACCGTACCATGTCCAACAAGGTTCTATTTCTTCTCTCGGCTACACCATTCTGCATGGAGTGCAGTGCGATTAAATAATAAAATCCCATTCTCTAATAAGTATCCAGTGAACTCATCAGAGAGGTATTCTCCACCTCGATCGGATCGAAGTGCCTTTATGGGTTTACCCAGTTGCTTTTCCACTTCAGCCCAAAACTCCCTGAATTTATCAAAAGTTTCGCTTTTGTGATGCAATAGGTACACATAACCATATCTTGAGTAATCATCAATAAAAGTGACGTAATACTCATACCCTCCTCTTGCCTTGATGTTCATGGGACCACAAACATCACTATGCACAAGTTCAAGAACACCTTCAGCCCTATTGCCCTCCAAACAAGATTCACATTGGGGTAAGGACTCAACCTTTAAAGAACTTAAAGGTCCATCCTTTACCAACCTCTATATCCTGTTAAGGCTAATGTGACCAAATCGCAAATGCCAAAGATATGTCTCATTAGAGTGAGAAGTTTTAAGCCTTTTAGAGTTATTAACAACTTCAGTGTTTAGCAGTGAGTCCATCTTAAGTTTGATAAAATATAGATTATTTTGCATCCATCCATTACAGATAAAAGACTTGTTTTTACGAATCACAACTTTATTATTAAAAGAAACCGAATAAGAATCCTTAAATAAACAGCAATGTGAAATAAGATTCCTCTTAAATTGAGGAACATAAAAACAGTCTCATAAAAAATAAACTCCTATAACTATCAAAATAAAGATGGGACGCCTCCCATTGCTTGACCAACATAAGTGTTCCATCGCCCATCCTCAACGTGAAGCTTTCATTTAGAAGACTTCTTGTTTGCTTGAACCCCTGCAGAGAAACACATACATGATTAGTTGCTCCAGAATCTATGACCCAGTTGTCACTGGATTCCTCAACTAGACATGCTTCCACAATCAAAAGATCACACTCACCTCCTTTGCCTTTAGCGGCTAGGTAGTCTTTGCAATTCTTCTTCATGTGCCCCACCTTCCCACAATGAAAGCATTTAAGCTTGTTCGGGTTCCTCTTCTTCTTGTTCTTGCCCTTGTTTGACGGAACTGAAGAACTCTCCTTCTTAGCTACTTGCTTATTCTTTCCATTCCCTGAAGGGGGTTTGGAAGAAGATGCCTCAGCAAAGTTGGCTTCCACAATAGTTGACCCCTTGATCATCCGCTTGAACTTTTGGAGTTCTTGCATCAACTCTGTCGGGGTTATATTCATCTAGCGCTCAAATTGAAGCGTTGCCCTAAACGGAATATATTCCTTCGACAAAGTCTCAAAGATCATGGTCAATTGAGACAAAGATCGATGTCGCCCCATTGGTGCGAACTTCAGCCAAATAGCCCATCACCTTCAAAGACATATGTTCCTTTATGGAAGACCCAGTATTGTCTGCAGTTAATAAGGTTGCTAAGGGCTTCTCGACGTTTTTCGGTGGCTTGGCCACCAAACATGTCCCAAGATTATCCATAATCGGACGGTGTTATGTAATCTTCATGTTGTGCTTGTAGCACGGTGGACATGCTCGCCATCATATAACAATGAGCCATATCGTCGAGTCCTTCCGGCGTTGATACGCTACGAAAACCTCATTAGGAGCATCAATGTGGTGGCTCCGGAGGACAAGGTGTGTTCAAGTCGAAATTTAGTTTCTCAAAGGTTAGGACGATCTTTAGGTTCCTTTTCCAATCGGTAAAATTCTCGCTTGATTAAGTTGTGTTTATTAAGTATCGATGATAATGCGCTAGAAGACATTTTGATCTACAATAAACATTCATATATCTAGTATAAGCAAACTTGCATAAACATTTAGTAATCAAACATATATACATGTTATAATGCAACAAATATGTTTGTGTGTCAAAACCTTGAAAAAATCACAACCTTACAACGATAATTCCCAACTCAAAATTTTGTAAGTCTCCTAGGGAGAACATGCAAAATTTAATTGGGAACACGGATCCCCTCCGATCAATATATACCATCCGGATCAATCTCATCCAGCATATATTGATAATCGTTTTCTTTGGCCATTAATTTAATTAGCAGAGCTCCTAGGGGAGATTAATAATTAAATTAATCTTGAGTGTATAACCATCGTTTCAACTATTTGATCCATATATTACAATTGCCACCTAGGGGTGTACAACCATAAAAATATGCTCAAATAAATTATCCTCTCGGAGATCCACACCGGTACATAATGAATCCCTTCCTAGGGGTCGGTATCACCATGTGTTACCTGCGGACCAACAATGGAGGCCATGGGTTTTTTCTTCAAAAACCCTCACCCACTCAATCTTTTGGAAAATGAGGTTTTATGTTAAGAAATATGCATGAACAATTTTAATGAGCGGCACTCCTATTCTATATGACATGTTATCACATATATAGCAAATCATATTATATGCAATCATACAAAGCAATTAAGCTAGGCAACAAGCATAATAACAATAATAACCGTAATATTATGGTTCCATCCTAGAGAAAAGAAAGAAATTAAAGATTACAAAGAATAATCGAAACATATATCGATTCTTCATCTTGAATCTTCAGTTGTCCTTGAATTCTTCATCACAATCTAATTCCGGTTATCATAAAATTATTTTCCATGTTTTCTTGAAAAAATCTCAAAAAAACTGCAAAATCGTGATATCTTTGTCCGTTAGGTCCGGTCGATTGGAGACAGAGTAGTTATACTCTACCGTCGACCGCCTTACACTAACAGGTGTCGACGGTGTGGTCGGCCGGTGCCCGTCTTGACAAAGAACCCAGATTTTCAGAAATCAAAGCGATTTTTCAATTTATTCAAAACACAAAACAATTTTATAAACCAAGGAAAAATTAGATACTTCATATCCTTCATCTTGAAAATCCATCTTCAATCTCCTCCAAGAATTTTACATAAAAATTCCTATACCGCTTTTTCGGTTTACAAAATTTCTACTAGAGAAAATAAAATAAACCCTAACGGCGATGATAGGTCGCATATCTAATTACGTTGCAAAGAACAAATTCCTATACAACCATTCTAAACTCTAAGGAACCATAACCGGTAAAAATTAAATAATAAATAATCATTGATAATCTATAAATGACAACCAATAATAATTATTTAATCATTCATTCACCATATATTCATGACAACAACATAATATAGAAACCCTAGAGTGCCATCTCTAAAATATCAATTCAAGCATAAAAGAGATATTTTTAGATCACAAATCTATGTACATAGCATAATCATGAAAAAATAACCTGGTTCTGATACCAATTGTTGGAAAATAATGGCATCGAGTGCGCAGCAGAATTTTAATTAATTTAAATCAACGTCAAAGCCAAACAAGAACATGTTCATGATGCTATATAACATAAATACTAAAGATCTAAATCATACCTTTTGAGATTCCAGAAACCGCGTCGTCCGACGGATCAAAGCGTTTCCAAACAAAGAACCGAAGAGCCTCAACCAACCGGTCTTCTTTGCTATTCTCGTTTTCCACGATCGGTGTCGGGTGGGCACACTTCGTTTAATCTCCTCTTGGTATTCTTGATCTCCTTCCAATCACAAGAGAGCCAAAGAAAAATTGTTCTTGATAATTAAACAATTTTTCCTCTTGGAATCTTTTATCAATAGCCTCCAAAAAGTCTCTCAAGTGATCTAATGAGTAATGTGACTTAATAGGCTATTTATACTGTTTAGGAAGTCATACTTCCATAACAATTAGGTTTCCCAAAGATTTAATCGCACCCAGAGTCGATTTTGCCACATCGCAGACGCGTTATCGTTACAACCGGTCGACCAGGAGACAGAGACGTTATAACTCACCGGTCGACCTGTCCTTCACAAACCGGTCTACCCACCGGTCAACCGGACCGGTCGACCTGTGACCGGTCTACCCGCCAGTCAACCTGTGTGCACTGACGAAAGTTGTTTTCTAGTTTTTCAACTTGGGAAACTTGCATAGAGCCTCAGTTTTGATTCAAGCAACCCAATAGAGAAATTGCCTGATCAAAACAGTCATATAATAGTCTTCCCATATTAAACAACTCTTAAAAACAATAATTCAACCAATTTATCTAGAATTAATTTATCAATTAATTCACCCGATAAATTAATCATGAATTAACTTTGAACCTCTTTTACGGAAATAACACAAGTTACCAATATGTAGGAAATACACCGTATCGTCGTTAGGAAATTATGTGAGCTAGCAAAGGGACCCGATGGACATATATAAATCAAGCTCCTATAATCACAACGCTACTTGTAAACCAACAAGTCCGTCTCATGATTATAAAACTCTAGCGCTATTCCACTAAAAGCCTAGAGCTGCACTCTCGATTTATATAGCGTATTTACAAAGCTCTAATTAGCTCTAGTCCATGACTCAATATATTAGTATATCATCCCCATAGGATATCCATAATCGACTTGAGGTCAAGTTCCGTTTTACCTTCCCGATTACATTTATCTTATGTTCCATTATCAAACCATTGGAAAAATACTATTCATACTATTACAAACAGTAAACCATTAGATAACACAGAGTAGTCTAATAGCCGAGCGCTCATATTTTCCAATCCACTGATAATGCATAAGAGGATATCATTGACTCTTTATAGGAGCTATGGATTCCACTATCTATGAATAACGAATCTACGCATACACGAGTCATACCCCCAATGCACCGGCAAGCGTACCTTTACATAATGTCAGGATGTCTCTACCCATGGAGTCCCACCTCCGACGACCAAGACAAGCCGTCTCCGTTAGGAAGTAGACAACATAACAATCTTAACATGAATAAAGCGCCCAACTTTATTCCCTCGATTGTGGATCACAAGATTTGGGCTATCATATTTAGATTCTTGTCTTCCGCATGTTCTTCACATTACATGCATGATCTAAAGATTTAGAATGACAGTCTCAGACTTTCAGTTTGCTTATCATACATTCAACTATTATGAACATAAAGAGGACAATACATAGATATATAATTAAATCTTTATTAATAGTCAAAATGTCTCGAAGAATATTGTTACATTTATTCCTAAGGGCATAAACGCTAACATTATAGCGTGTAAGAAAAGTTATTTTCATCCTCTTATAGCTCTTTAGCATAGCTACGAAACATATTAAAAAAAATTTCTTGTTATGTTCATACTGTTGTAAGTTTTTAAAATTATTATTGACATCCTTTTGAATTCATTCAAATAAATATTAATTCCGAGATATGTGATATATCTAAATAGGAACATTCAAATTAAAACATAAAAACATTCAACATATCAATTGTTATCAGTATCTACCAAGCTGTCAATAAAATTACGTCAACAACATAATTCATACAGTGTCCAAAACCTTAACATTCAAAACAAGTAAAGAAACCAGAGAAGTCATCTCCAAAACGTCTAAGTGCAATGGTGAAGTAAATCCTTCCATCTTGACATAATACCTCAACAAAAAATCAACTCCATTGTTTAACTGTAAGAAAATGATCCACTATCAAAACAATAATCAAACTCAACTAAAACTTCCACCATTTAACCTATAAATAAAGCAAGGATTTGTGACCGAAAGTCGCAAAATGGAAAAAAAAAAAAAAAAAAACTGGTAAAATGTACATTGTGAGCATACCTTGCCAAACTGCTTCTTGAGCTTCTCTCACCTAGTTTTCTGAAATTGCAAACATGACACCATTGCAATAGGAAGTAAGACAATGATGCACAAAAACTGAAGCAACCATAGAGTTTTAAGAATCTTATAACTTTCAGAAACACAACATACATACAAATAGTACTTGCCAAACATAACTCAAATAGTTCAGACATATGGCCCACAAGATTTATGCTCGACAACATGAGCCACTCTTAGTTGGAACAAAAATGGGAGCTACATAATTGCTAATTTAATCCTTCTTTGTGCCTGATCTCTTTAGGAACATGAGACCAAGTATGATCATCGAAGGTAATGACAATATAACCTTCACAAATATGCATGAGTGCCCACACTGGAATTCATTTAATTGTAGAAATAAAACCGATCTTTTTTGTTTTTGGCCCCGTTTATGTTAAAAATTTGTATTGTTGTTCATTCAATACGCAAGTCATTTTGTGAATGACACAAAACTCGCAATTAATTAGGAAAATTTCAAAACAACCATTTTATAACAATTCCCAATTCTACAGGCAGATTTGGGACAAAGTGGTCTTCTTGCCAAACAATTTTGCCAAAAAATAACATTCATCGTACCACTCCATAAACCACATAAATTGAAAGATTATTAGACAAATTTCACTTTCTTTGGTTTGGAGTATTATAGATACCATTTACATGATTAGTTATTTTCATTTTAAAATTAACAAATAAATAATACAATTAACAAATAAACAATACAATCGGGACATTAAACATTAAGTTAATAATAAAATTAATGTAGTTTTAAATTTCTATATGTATTGTGTAGTATATGATATTTAAAACTATATATTAGCATATTATAGATAATATATCTAATTTAAAAATATGATATAATTAAACGGGACAGATAAACGGGAAATAGGGTTTGGACTTCTAAATCCGTCTTCGCCCGGCAACCGATGGTAGATAGATTTTAACCCGTTTACAATCTGAATCAGTTTATTGCTGAATTTCTCCGCCCCATTTAATACGGATCTCCACGGACAAATAACCTTGATCATAGCTGTCCTTTTAGTGGAATAAATTAACCCAAACAATTTTAATAGAAGGGGTGATATTAAATAAAAGAGACAATCTTGATTTTAAATTGAAATTAAGGTTTAATTCTAAAAGAAAATTTAATTTTCTTTCTTCATTTATTCAATTTAAAAATTAAAAATTTCATATAAAAAATTAAAACTAAAAGAAAATTATTTAAAAAAAAAATAGAAAGAAAAGAAAACTAACTCATAACTAATATTCAAGAAAAATACCTAAAACACCACTCTTTTTTTTTTTCTTCTTTTTTTTTTTTCTCCAAATACTACTTTCCAACATGTTTCCTTTATTTCATCGATGAAGTTGTAGCGCATTCGATATCTAAAGATTTGAAATTAATTCGTGGACAACTCATAATTGAAGGACCAATAGTAGTAATAACCCTCTAAGAATTAAAGACTATGAATTGTATCTTGGAACAATTCTCATAGGAACACAAACTTTCTTTGAGTGTGCTCAAACTCAAGATGACAATGGGTGTTCTTTGGTGAAATAAATAAATAAATAAATAATACAACAATTCAAAACATGAAACATTAAATTAAAAATAAAAGAAATGTACCTTTAAATTTTCATATGTATTATGTAATAGATCATATTTAAAACTATATGTTGGCATAATACACATAGTAAATCTAATTTAAAAATATTATATAATTAAACGGAGTGGGTAAACGGAGAATAGGGTTGGGGACCTCTAAATCTGCCTCTACTCCGCAACCCGTGGCAAATAGATTATAACTCGTTTACAATTTGAATCCGTTTACTGTTGATTTTCTCCGCCCCATTTAATGGGGATCTCCACAAATAAATAGCCTTGATCATAGGTGTCCTTTTATTAAAATAGTTTAACTCAAACAACTTTCATAGAAGGGCGATATTAAACAAAAGGAACAATCTTGATTTCACATTGAATTTTAAGGTTTAATTCTAAAAAAAAAAAAAATTAATTAATTTTCTTTTTTCATTTTTTTCAATTTAAAAATTCAAAGTTTCATATAAAAAATTCAAAAGTTAGTAACTAAAAGAAAATCATTTAACAAAATAGAAGGAAAAGAAAACAAACTCATAACTAATATTGAAGAATAATGCCAAATCACCTCTCTTTTCTCTTTCTTTTTTTTTTTTTTCTTTTGCCCAAATAGTACTTTCAAACCCATTTCCTTCATTTCATCAGTAAGCTGTAGCGCATTCGATATCTCAAGATTCAAAATTAATTTATTGCAAACTCATAATTGAAGGACTAATAGTAGTAATAACCCCTGTAAGAGTTAAAGATGAATTCTATGCTGGAACAATTCTCACAGAAACACAAACTTTATTGAGTGTGCTTAAACTCAAGACAGACAATGGGTTTTGTTGGTATGCGATGGGACAGTATCAATAGGTTATCGAAAAGATCGTCTACAATTGAGGTTATATTAACAAAGCAACATTTGGCTTTCCTCAACCATTAAATCAAAATTCAACTATATGTATTATATCAAAACTAATTTCTTTGTATTTTTTTTTTTTTTTTCCTACATGGTCTTTTTTGTGTATTAAGCTCTATTTCAATATTTTTTTTTTTTTTTGTTCAATAAGGGCGTTGAAGTATTTTCTTGACCTTTTATGCTCTTTTTTTTTTATCAAGTTTGTCTTTGTTCTTTTCAAATGTAATGATTGAGAAAATCTCGGACTTTAAGTAATACAATTTATGTATTTAAGCCAAGGATTTTCCTAGAAAATACTATGTTATATTTTAAATTTGAAAGATTTATGGAATTAACATCTGTATTCCTAAATTCAAAGAGCAGATTTCATGCTAAGTTCATGTTTTATAATCAAGTAAATTCGATTGATAAATTCTTGTCATAGTTTAAGGCTAAAGAATTTTCAAAGTACATATGTAGTTTGAGAATCTTAATTTCAAGAATCTCTAAGCACAGCATGATGTTAGCAGCATATAAAAAAATGCTCTGACATTTTAAAAGAAGATAAAATCCTTAATTTACTGACAGATAGGTTGAAGTCACAAGATAAATACCTATAGTAGAAGGGTACGATGTGAGCTCAGGAGTTGACACCGTCAGAAACAATGTCATTCCCGGGATATAATGCAAAAATTTAAGTTTAGAATTTGTTTAGTCTAGAATAAATTTTAAGACTTGAAATAGTTCAAAATATCACGCGAGTAAGAATTTAACGTGATATCAAAGTAGTCAGGGATTGATATTGAACTGCAAATAAGTAGTAGAAAAGAAACTGTCAAAAAAACTAAAATTTTATGTCCGCTAAGTACTTACTTACAGTCAGCATAATTTTTATCTGATTAGACAAAAGTACCGTGAGTAGGTTAGAGTTTGGTTGGATAAGATGTGATTTGATGGTGGAAGGTGAAGAGAAATTATGGCAATCTTTTTCACTTTTTCCTCTCATCTTGTCTGGCCATGTTAGGAGGTTTTAGCAAAAGTTTTGGTTACTTGTGTTGGTTGCCGAATCGAATTCGGCGGCGGAAACGCAGCGGAATTAATCTCACCAATAAATTATGCACCAATAAATTAATCTCATTAATTTATAAGATTGAAGGATCAACCGAAAAAATACCTTGTAGCCGACTCGGATGATATCTTGATTTTCTTTGACCACGAACAGTCCTAGCTCCAAGCTTTGTGTTTAGAACACCAAAGTCTTCCACGTCAATTCCTTGATTCCACGTAGACGTGTGTGTGGGCACACGTGAGACAAAACGGTTTCTTAAACACTCGAATTTCCACAAACACCAACGCATGCACGATGTGGAATTTTTGGAGAAAAAAATTTTCACTCTCTTTTTTGCTATATGAGAATTCCGGCCACACTAGGAAACTAGGGCTGAAAAGTGTTTCAAAAATTGTCTCACAATTTTTCATTTATCTCATATTTAAAGAGAAGAAGTCAAACTTCAAAATAGGATCAAATCCTTATCTCCAATTTTGAATTTGGAACAAAAAATCCCTTCCCCTTATCTCTTAATGGCCGGCCACCCTAGGGTTTTATCCCTTTGTGTGTGGCACCTAAATAAGATAAGGAAGGAAGATATTTTATCCATTATCCAAGAGTCAATTTTAATTTGATTCAAATTCAATTTAAGTCAAACTTAAATTAATTTGAATTCTAAATTAAACAACTTATCAAATAAGTTTAAATGGATAAATCTAGATATGTTCAAATTCAAATTTAAATAATCTCATTATTTAAATAATAATTAATTCTCAATTAATTATTCTTGAGTATTTAATTTTAGAATTCCGTAATTCTAAAATTCCCATTTTGCCCTTTTGTGTGCGGTAGAATTACAAGGACGACGCGGGGACTAATGGACCTATAATTACGAGCTCCAATAAAATTAATAATTAATTAAACACTTTAATTAATTAATTAATTCTATTAATTCCAATAGTTACTCCACTATAAACTTGGAATTGCACTCTCGGAATTATAGACATTAATTACTTCTAAAGTGTGAAGTGTCCATTTGATATAGTCATTGCATATAGATCGATCCTCCATAAATAATTCATAATTAGAGTCAGGTAGAATCCGTTAACCTCTCTAATTACATCTTTATCCTTGAGTACCATTGATTCTCTAATGGATAGTGATTCATAAAACAAATTCATGAACCAGAGCGCTCTTACTAATCCAAGTACCGAATCAACACTCAAGAGAATTATTTATCTGCTTCTTTCTCAAGAAGGAATGGATTCCATCTCGTATAATAACATTCCCAGCTACCTATTTCATTATGTCTCCAAAATACAAGGAATAGGATTCGGGGTCTCGGGATCCGTGCACCGAGTAAATCAAAAGACATAAATCCATAAATAGGAGTTTGTTAAGAACTCAGGATTAAGATCATTTTATATATGACCATCGGTAGACTCAATTAGAATTTCTATGCTTAACGGAAATTATTAGAAATTCATATTGTGTCAAGCGTCCATGTTCCACATAATCTCATTATGCGAAATACACTCATTCAATATCTCGCCATATTAACAAAGGCGGATAACACGTTCCATTCTAAATGGGAATGACATGTATTAATAATGTTTTAATTAAAGATTCCAAACTTTAATTAAATTCATTATGAACGATTACTTTTGATTATTATCCTTAAACATTATCCTCTTGTATATAACACTTATATACTATGTTTAAGGTTACATAAATAATCAAGGAATTTTATTTGATATTCATAAAATATTCATAAATATATGCACATAAAATGATGAATAAACTATTTTATTATATAAATAATAAATATCCTTTTACATCTCATGCTTTCAGGGACACTATTCCCAACAATCTCCCACTTGTCCTAAAAGGTGTATCATGGCTCTAATCCCAAATCCGGTCTAAGTGCCGATCAAAAACATTCAATGGCAATGTCTTGGTGAGCGGGTCAACAAGGTTGTCCTCGACGCGATCTTGAGAACCGCTACATCGCCTCTATCCACAATGTCTCGATCGGGTGATATTTCCTTTCTATATGTTTCGCACTCTTATGGCTTCGGGTTCTTTTGAATTAGCCACCGCTCCACTTTGTTGTCTGATGAGAGCTTAATTAGCCTATCCATATCGGAACAACTTCCAGATCGATTAAGAACTTTCTCGAGCCATGTAGCTTCTTTTGCGGCTTCAAGTCGCAACATATTAAACTTCCATGGTAGAGTCGACAACACACTTTTGCTTTATACTTCTCCATACCACGGCTCCTCCATTAAGAGTGAACACAGATCCGGATGTCGCACTGTCGACTATCTCTATCTGATTGGAAATCGAGAATCGTGGTATCCGGTGAGAGACAGATCTTCTCCGGAATATACTAACATATAGTTTCTCGTTCTCCTAAGATACTTGAGAATACACTTCACCGCAACCCAATGATCTAATCACGGGTTGGGTGGTATGATCGACTACTCTCACTTTGCACAGCGAATATCCGGTCTTGTACACAACATGGCATACATAAGGCTTCCCACGGCCAAGCGTAGGGATACCTTCTCATATCTTCTTCCCTGCGGGGTCTTAGGACATTGCTCCTTAGAAAGATGAATACCATGCCTAGAAGGCAAATTCCCTTTCTTGGAGTTTTGCATCGAATACCTAGACAACACTTTGTCTATATAAGATGCTTGTGATAACATCAAAAGCTTTTTCTTGTGATCTCGAATAATCTTGATCCCAAGAACATAGCTTGCCTCTCCTAAATCTTTCATTTGGAATTGGCTGGCTAACCACTCCTTTACATCATCATCATTCCCACATCACTCCCAATGAGTAGGATGTCATCGACGTAAAGAATTAAGAAGACCACTTTCTCTTCTTTCTTGTACTTGTAGACATGGTTCATCAATGTTTTGATCAAATCCATAAGACTTTCTGACCTCATCAAACCCGATGTTCCATGATCTAGAAGCTCGCTTGGTCCATAAATGGACCTTTGCGGTTTCTGAGACTTTTGCTGTTGGCCTTCCACTATGTAACCCTCTGGCTGATCCATATAGATGGTTTCATCAAGATAGCCATTCGAGAAAATTTGTCTTGACGTCCATCGCCATATCTCATAGTCAAAATATCTTTTGCTATGGCGGGAGTATCCGGATGGACTTAAGCATGGCTATCTTGGCGAGAAAGTTTCCTCATAGTCAACTCCTCCTTTTGGGTATAACCCTTAGCCACTAGCCTTGCTTTAAAAGTCTCTACTTTTCCATCCGCCCCTCTCTTTCTCTTGAAGATCCACTTGCATCCAATGGGTTTTACCCCTTCGGGTAGATCTACAAGTTGCGGGACCGAGTTAGAGTGCATAGACTCCATCTCGAGTTTCATAGCTTCTTGCCATTCTTCCTTATCAGAATCATCCATCGCATCCTTAAAGGTCGATGGATCCTCCTTACAAATCATCAAGGGACGATTTGGGCTTCGGTATAACGGTCGGGTAACGTGCTTACCCTCCCCACTACGACGAGGTGCCGGCTGGAGTCCGATTAGGAATCGTGGTCTTTTCTCTGAGTGGTCCGACAACTCTTGTCGATTGTGGTCCGATCTCATCGGAAAGTAACTCTTCTAATACTATCTTATACGGGCTTGAAATCTATCATATAGTCATGCTCGAAATGTGGCATTTGTCGATACAAACACCTTTTGATCCGCTTGACTATAAAACAATCCTCCTCTTGTCCCTTGTGGGTATCCCACAAAGATGCATACTTCCGACCTTGGTTCCAACTTCCGGTCTTTTGCCTCAAAGACGTGTCTTTGGACTCCCCATATGCGAATGTGTCTCAAACTAGGTTTTTGACCATTCCACAACTCTAGGGGTGTCTTAGGTATAGATTTAGATGGAACTAGATTCAGAATATACATAGCGGTTTTTTAGGCATAACCCCAAAAAGAAGTAGGCAGGAAGTGAAGAATAACTCAACATTGATCTTATCATGTCGAGCAAAGTCCGATTTCTCCTTTTTCGGCCACACCATTCTCTTTGTGGTGTACCGGTGCGATCAATTGGGATACCACACCTTCTTCAATCAAGAAATCCCGGAACTCTTGGTCCGGTATTCACCCCCTCGATCCGATCAAGTGTCTTGATTGGTTTACCTAATTGTTTTTCAACCGCTCGAATTTCTAAACTTTCCAAAAGTTTGATTTCCGTTGCATCAATAAACATAACCATATCTCGAATAGTCGTCAATAAAGGTGACGTAATATTCGTAACCTCCTCTAGCTTGGACGTTTAACGCTCCACATACATCTAAATGTATCACTGTAGGGGTTCTGTAGCTCTTACTCCTTTTTGTTTGTAAAAGGTCTCTTGGTCATTTTACCTTTCAAACAAGATTCACAGATCGAAGCTCGCCAACTTTTAGCTCACATAAAGGACCATCCTTTACCAGTCTTTCAATCCTATTTAGGTTAATGTGACCAAGTCTAAGGTGCCACAGATATGTGTTATTTTCGTGAGAAATCTTTTGCTTTTTATTCTTAGGTTCGGCAACTCTGAACATTTCAGTGTTAAGCAGTGAATTAGGGATTGGTTTTACACAATATAAACCATCATCCAGACGTCCAGAACAAATATTTAAACCATTTCGAGAAATATGAACAAATTCATTATCAAAATAAACTTTAAATAATTGTTCAAATAATTTGGCCACAGAAATCAAATTTCTGCGAATGTCTGGAATAAAATAAACATTGTTCAAAACTAAAAATTTATTTTCCCTAAAATGAAGTCTAACTTCTCCCACTGCTTTTGCCGAAACACTTGCGCCATTGCCTACTTTCATCGTGTAGTCCCCATCGGCTAACTCAGTATAACAACTAAGACTTTGCAAAGAAAAACAAACATGATTAGTTGCTCCCGAATCAATTATCCAGGCTGAGGTATCACCCTCTACTAAACATGTTTCAAGAACTAGTAAATCTGATTTACCTTGTTCCTTTTTCTCCTTCGCTTTTCCCTGGTTCTGGTTTTTCCTTTTGTTTTTACCAGAACTTCCTGCAACTACAACATTTGCTTCTCCTCCCCTTCTTTTGTTAGTGGATTTGAAGTTTTGCAGGTCATTCATGAGTTCAGTGAGATTGCACTTCCTTTTGTTCATAACAAAGTTGTTCACGAACTCATGAAAGTCAGGGGATAGGCTTTCCAGGATGATGCCAACTTGGGTGGCTTCATCGATTCTGGCACCATTGAGCTCCGTATCGTGGAGGTGATCAATCATGTTCAGAACATGTGCCTTGACTGAAGAACCTTTCTTCATTTTGTCATTCATGAAAGCCCTTACGGCATCCAAACGAGCCTTTTCAGAGGGAGCGCCGAACATGGCTTCTAGAGACTCCATTATCTCATAAAGGTCTCCATCTCCTCATGCTTCTTTGAAGCATTATCGCTCATCTTTGGCCAAAGATAAAGCACTTTTGTTTTATTGTTGGCCTTGATCCAGCGATCAAAAGGCTCCCCTTGCGTTTTGGATGCGATTCTTTGCGGGATCAGGAGGACATTCCTCCGCTAGGACAAACTTATAGTCTTCGCAGACCAATAGTATGTTCATGTTACTTTTCCACTTAGCATAATTATCACCGTCTAATTTTTGGTCGCTAGTAGTGTGATAATGGGATTCGACATATTCTTTGGGAATAAATAGAATATTCATCTAATCAATTTATGAGCATGAATATCAAGGCATGTTAATTTTGGCACAATTAAATATGATGCATGATGCACATGAAAATACATAAATCATGTTTTAATTTTGGGTGCCAACGATAATTCAATTTACCACGAATATAGTGCCGCCGTAGGGTAGGTCAAAATATCGCAAATTGAACCGAGACCTTCTCAATTAATAAATATAATCAAAATATCTCATATTTTCATATTTATCAACTACCGTTAATTTTGGTCAAAAATATAATCAACAATTTGATTATATCTCCATGAGTGTAACCCATCATTTTGATTCTACAGACTTAACTCCGAGTGCCGCCGTAGGGTAGGTCAAACCGAAATACATCCTTGAATCCTATCGCTAGGAAGTCAACCTTGTTATTGATCCGAAAAAGAACACTTTCCGTAGGGAGTGCGGAATCGGTGCCGCCACGAAGCCCCTTTCGAATCTCACGGTGTTGAACTAATGATGGAGACCAATTGGGTCGTATTGTCATACAACCCCTCTCACTCATTATTTTGCAAACATGTATTTTGTTTGAAAAACATCTCATGATTTTCAAATCGAAAAATAAACAATTTATTTTTCGGATATGTGAAATTCAAAAATTTAACTTTTAAATTCAATTTCACATGTAACATTATTTTGCAAATCAATTTTGCAACTTAAATCAATTTAATCATATTAAATCATTTCAACAAGATGGTTCTTATTTTATTTTATTTTTCTAAAACCCTTTTATAATAAATAAAATAAATAATAACAATTGCGCGTGTATGCATGGCATGTTATAAAAAAACATATGAGTAGGCACATTATATCTACATGGCATGTTATATGCATGGACATATATAATATATAATTATCAACATAAAATATAAATATATGCAATCAACTATTGAGATGGATTTGACCGGGTCCCATGGAAAAATAAATTACAACTCAATCGAATCGAATAAATAAATAATTACAATAATTATATTCTTCCGTTACATCAACGGGACTTCGATTCTTGAATTCTTCATTCTTGGCTTCATTCTTTTGTCTCGGGTTGATTTCACCTTCCTTGGGATCCGGAACTTTTCCGGGCCCGTCGGCACGCCTTCACGAGGGTTTCGAAACCGGGCCCGTTCGGGTTCAAATCCCGAACTTGGGCCGCCAGGCGCGCTGGGCCGCGGCCTGGCCACGCGCTGGGCGCGCCTGGCCGCGCGCGGGGGGCGCGCTGGGGCGCGGCCTGGACGCGCCTGGGCCGCGTCCTGGCCGCGCCTGGGCTGCGTCGGGACGCGCCTGGGCCGCGTCCGGGACGCGCCTGGGCCGCGTCCGGGACGCGCCTGGGCCGCGTCCTGGCCGCGCCTGGGCCGCGTCCGGGACGCGCCTGGGCCGCGTCCGGGACGCGCCTGGGCCGCGATTTCCGGAATTTTCCTGGGCAGTTTCTGGGCTTCTTTGAAGGCTTCAAATATGATCTTCATGGCCTCCTTCTTGATTCAAAATCATAAACCCTAATTCTACCCAAATCCTAGAATTACAATAATTCTAATCCCGAATTAAATTAGAAATAATTTATTAATGAATGAATATAACCGATCCATGGAACCATATAATTAACGACCAAATCCATCATCCATACATTCATCATCATGAATAAAAATAAACATCCATAAATGCAAGTGCCTACTCATCACATACATACATATTTAAATATCACATATTTAATTGAAGCATAAATTAATATCGTCTATAGACCGCTCTGATACCAATTGTTGGTTGCCGAATCGAATTCGGCGGCGGAAACGCAGCGGAATAGCGGATCGTGTATAACAAAAATTTTCATAAAACTTTTGAGATACTCTATAGATTATATTAATTTATGCACCAATAAATTAATCTCATTAATTTATAAGATTCAAGGATCAACCGAAAAAATACCTTGTAGCCGACTCGGATGATATCTTGATTTTCTTTGACCACGAACAGTCCTAGCTCCAAGCTTTGTGTTTAGAACACCAAAGTCTTCCACGTCAATTCCTTGATTCCACGTAGACGTGTGTGTGGGCACACGTGAGACAAAACGGTTTCTTAAACACTCGAATTTCCACAAACACCAACGCATGCACGATGTGGAATTTTGGAGAAAAAATTTTCACTCTCTTTTTTTGCTATATGAGAATTCCGGCCACACTAGGAAACTAGGGCTGAAAAGTGTTTCAAAAAATTGTCTCACAATTTTTCATTTATCTCATATTTAAAGAGAAGAAGTCAAACTTCAAAATAGGATCAAATCCTTATCTCCAATTTTGAATTTGGAACAAAAATCCCTTCCCTTATCTCTTAATGGCCGGCCACCCCAGGGTTTTATCCCTTTGTGTGTGGCACCTAAATAAGATAAGGAAGGAAGATATTTTATCCATTATCCAAGAGTCAATTTTAATTGATTCAAATTGAATTTAAGTCAAACTTAAATTAATTTGAATTCTAAATTAAACAACTTATCAAATAAGTTTAAATGGATAAATCTAGATATGTTCAAATTCAAATTTAAATAATCTCATTATTTAAATAATAATTAATTCTCAATTAATTATTCTTGTATTTAATTTTAGAATTCGTAATTCTAAAATTCCCATTTTGCTTTTTGTGTCCGGTAGAATTACAAGGACGACGCGGGGACTAATGGACCTATAATTCTGAGCTCCAATAAAATTAATAATTAATTAAACACTTTAATTAATTAATTAATTCTATTAATTCAATAGTTACTCCACTATAAACTTGGAATTGCACTCTCGGAATTATAGACATTAATTACTTCTAAACCGTGAAGTGTCCATTTGATATAGTCATTGCATATAGATCGATCCTCCATAAATAATTCATAATTAGAGTCGGGGTAGAATCCGTTAACCTCTCTAATTACATCTTTATCCTTGAGTACCATTGATTCTCTAATGGATAGTGATTCATAAAACAAATTTATGAACCGAGCGCTCTTACTAATCCAAGTACCGAATCAACACTCAAGAGAATTATTTATCTGCTTCTTTCTCAAGAAGGAATGGATTCCATCTCGTATAATAACATTCCCAGACTACCTATTTCATTATGTCTCCAAAATACAAGGAATAGGATTCAGGGTCTCGGAATCCGTACCGAGTAAATCAAAAGACATAAATCCATAAATAGGAGTTTGTTAAGAACTCAGGATTAAGATCATTCTATATATGACCATCGGTAGACTCAATTAGAATTTCTATGCTTAACGGAAATTATTAGAAATTCATATTGTGTCTGCGTCCATGTTCCACATAATCTCATTATGCGAAATACACTCATTCAATATCTCGCCATATTAACAGTGCGGATAACACCGTTCCATTCTAAATGGGAATGACATGTATTAATAATGTTTTAATTAAAGATTCCAAACTTTAATTAAATTCATTATGAACAGTTACTTTTGATTATTATCCTTAAACATTATCCTCTTGTATATAACACTTATATACTATGTTTAAGGTTACATAAATAATCAAGGAATTTTATTTGATATTCATAAAATATTCATAAATATATGCACATAAAATGATGAATAAACTATTTTATTATATAAATAATAAATATCCTTTTACATCTCATGCTTTCAGGACACTATTCCCAACAACTTGAGTGTGCTAGAAGATGTCATGATGAGAAGTGATGTGATGGTAGTGGTTGAAGAGAAATCATGGCATACTTACCCTTTCTTTTCTCCCACTTAGACCGGCCATGCTTAAGGGATTTTAACCCAAAAATTTAGTTGATTAATGGAGTTGATTTGGTGTTAAAAATGATTACCAACTTGTCTATAAATAGAGCCATCATAAGCTAGGCCTCACTTTTACTCTATTCTTTTCTTCTCCACACCAAAACCGGAGTCACTACAATTCCAAGCCTCCAAAATTTTCTCCACTCTCCCTCATCAAACCGAACCTTCCTCTAGTCCACATACACTCAAAAGTTTTCATATATCTCACCATAAATCTTTGCTTAAGTTGGAGGAGAAAATGAGGATTTCAAAGGTTTTCGAGAGAGTGCTCTTCAAGGGTAATTTCTTGAACTCTTCTCCATTATTTTTTTCTAGCCAACTTTAAGCTTGAAATTATGGATGTAAATTGTTGTCCTTTGAGGCTATGGTTTTTAATAAGGGTGTGTGAGTTTTAAGTTAGTTTTGTGTGTTTTGAGGTTAGTTAGATTAGTATTATATGGTATGCTTATGTTTGGTTTAAGTTGCTTATTTTGGGTTGGAGAAAAAAAATTTTGGTTACTTTGAACGCGAAAATTACGACCCTAAAACGAGATTTTTCAGTATTTTAAATTGAACTTATGGTTCTTGATGTTTTCAACGTTTTTCTGTGACTGTGAAAAAACTCAATTTTGACTCGAAATGCAAGTTTGAAGCCATTTTTCAAAAACGGTACAAGCTGTCCAAAACAGTTTCAGAAAAAAAAAAAAAACTAGCAGCCACTTTTTCAGCCAAACGAGGCCTCTAGATGTTGAATTTCAGTTTTTTCTAAAAGCAACAATTTTAGATCTCGATGAGAGGAAAATTTGTCATGAATAACAGATTTTCAAAACCCAGCCTTAAGATGTAGTAAAACGCAGATTGAAAACTATGCAGGTTTTAACTAAACAAAACTAACACAATGTTGGTTTTAACAAAAGGTTATCAAAGAATCCGAGATATAATTTCAGTAAAATACTATGGTTTTAGACCTTGTTTGAACGAGGAATAGCCGTGAAGAAAGATTTTGAAAAAAGAGTTTCTACAACATAGTTTCACGGAGGTTTACAAATTAACCGTAAAATGACTTGTGGGATAGTTTCAAAAGTCGGTAGTCGAAAAGAGATTTTATAATGAGATTTTAGTGCTCAGAAACTAAATAAGTGATTAATCAGTTTTATAAAAAAAAATAAAAATCGAATGATATTTTCTTTTAAAAGCTTAATAGTTTTTGAGCAAAACATCCCGATGGGTACTTGCGAGCTAAATATGTTAGGCCCCTAGAATTTTAAAGTTAGATGTGGGTCCGATGCCTGTATTAGTTCAACAACCCCGTTTGAGTTTAAAGGTCAACGGCCTAAGAATTAGAATGTCGTAAATAAGTTTCTAGGCCGAATTAGGCCTTAATATCATAATAAGTCCAATGAGGAAAATTATGGAGAATAAGTTACTAGATTGGGTAAATGATTTTCAATCTATACATAAGTTGTAGGATCTTATTGTGATTTATATATGAAAAATCATTTGAACAACAACAATATTGTAGGCGGAATTTCAAAAATTTTATCATATCCATTTAATTCATAATTAAACGTAAACCACAACGAGAGATTCATGCATGATATATGTTTATGGACAAAGGATTAGAAAAATCTCACATACCTTTGTGACGATTGAATTAATTGACCGCAAGGATCTTGTCTCACTATCTCACGTTCCAAGATGGAGAATTGCCGTGAAACAAGATCGTTGTTTATTGTCACGATCACACCAAGAACCACTTTCGTTGATTCAAGGCTATGTCTCTACAATTTTTAGGATGAGAGAGTGGGCTCTTTTTTCAAAAACCTAAGGAAACTTTTTCCTTCTATTTTGTCTCTACAAAATCCGCCACCCTAAGGAAAGTGTGATCTCTTTTTCTTTTCTCCAAAAGACTCTCTCCCTAGGGTTTTCAATAATATCCTTATATAGGAGAAAATTCAAAAACTCAAACCCTAGATGGGATTTTCGAATTTCTCCTTAACCCTAGGGTTGAAATCAAAAAAACCCTACATGGCTTAGGATTTCCAAATTTCCTTCCCTATTTTGGAGCAAAATTCAAAATCCCCTTAAGGCAAGGGATTTCCGAATTTTCCCAAAATAAAATCTCACTTTTCTCTTTCCTTTAGTTGCCAAATAAAATCATGTTTAAATTTCATTTTGAATTTTAAATTAATCTCCATTAATTTCAAAATTCAAAACTCATTCTTTTTATTTTTCAATTATCAAATAAATGAAAAATAACACAATGAATTTAAACATAATTATCGGTTCTGTTTTTTCCCATTTATTAGAGCTAGCCTTGAGACCGAATGGACCCACATGAACAAAGCTATGGAATTACAATATTCGACTAACTCATCCCTATAAGTTATCGACATATTTAATTCCGACATCGTACAACTCCACTAAAAGTTCGATGCCGAATAATCTCTCGATTCATGTGCGCTAATTTTTCTTTTGGTGTTGATACAATTTATCACACGGTCCACAGTGTAAATGCATTATTATCCTTCGTAAATATCAGTGATCAGAATGGTATATATAATATTACCGTTTTACCATTCTAATCATTATTTCCTCAACTCCTTTATATGACTGTGAATAAGAAAGACAAACGTTCGTAAGATGTCTCGCACATGTTACGATGTCTTAATCAATGAATATCATCATTGAATACCAGGCCTGGTTTATTTATTCACACACCCGTCAATAAAGCATGAGGTGATATTATTTTTACGAATTCCATATCTGTGAATCACATAACTCCAACTTAATATTGTCATGATCCCAATGACCGAGATGTCGTTCAAGAATCGTGAACTAACCTCATTGGCGAATCAAAGATCATGAGATACTAAGTTGAGCTACGCATTCACTTCAGGATTAAGATAATTATACAAATATATTTTAAGTTGTGATGATTAGGTTTAGAGTTGTGTAAACGGGTTTTACTCTAACCTAATCGGTCACATGGTCTATTCAACATGTTGCGAGCATGTCTAGATCAACCCAGAGTCCAACTCCCATGCCCCGAGACCAAAGATCACATGGTTCGATCTAAAGTCATAATCGGATTCGATTGCCCAATCAATCCTAAGGCTGCGAATATCTATTTTAAACTCGTATCCGAAGAGTTTGTCCGGCAGGTTCCCCCGACTCTTCTTTCGTTAGTAACAGTTTATGGACTAAGCAATATCATAAACACTCTTGATTATGTGTCAAAACATAACTTTATCTTATTTTATAAAATCAAGCAAAATAATAATGTCTTACATTTGTCATTTCATAAATAACAAATTACATCCCACTTTATGGACACATTTCCAACAAACTCCCACTTGGACTTAAAGTAGGTGTGTACAATCTCGCATGCCCAAACCTTCCAGATGCGTATCGAAGACTTTACCAGATAAAGCCTTTGTAAACGGATCGGCCAAGTTGTCATGTGTTGATATCTTTGTCACTTCAACATCGCCTCTTTGTACAATCTCACGGATGAGGTGGTATTTCCGCTCTATGTGCTTGGACCTTTTATGGCTTCTAGGCTCCTTAGAGTTTGCTACCCCCCCATTGTTATCTTGTCTGATACCATGGGCCTATCGACTTCGGAACAACTTCCGATTGAAACAAGGAACTTTTAAGCCATCTGACCTCTTTCGCAGACTTCACAAGCTGCCACATATTCGGCCTCCATGGTGGAGTCAGCTATGCAAGTCTGCTTGATGCTCCTCCATACCACCGAACCTCCATTCGGGACAAACACCGATCCACGAAGTGGATTTCTGGAATCCTTATCCGATTGGAAATCGGAATCGGTATATCCCGTCATATTCAGGTCGATACCTGAATATACAAGCATATAGTTCCTCGTTCTCCTAAGATACTTGAGGATATGCTTTACAAGAACCCAAATTGCTCGGGTCCAGGGTTTGACCGAATCTACTCACCACGCCCTCTTGCAGAGCATATATCGTCTGGTGCAAAGCATCGTGATACATGAGGCTTCCCACTACCAAGCGTAAGGAACTCGGCTCATGTCTTCCTCTTCTTGAGGAGTCTTGGGAGACTGCTCCTTAGAGAGGATACTCCATGTCCAAGGGTAGATAACCCTTTTTGGAGTTTTGCATAGCGAATCGGTCCATTACCTTATCGATGTAGGATGCTTGAGGCAGTGCCAATTGTTTGTTCTTCCGATCTCGAAAGATCCGAATTCCCAAAACATAGGCGCTTCTCCTAGATCCTTCATGTCAAACCGCTTGCGAGCCGTAGCTTAACCTCGATTAGTCTTCCTACATCATTCCCAATGAGTAGTATGTCATCTACATATAAGACTAAGAAAACCACTTTGCCTTACGGTATCGACTTATACACACAAGGCTCATCCATTGGTGAACAAAACCATAAGTTTTAACGGTCTCATCGAATCGATATTCCATGATACGGGATGCTTGGTCCATAAATGGACTTACGCATTCGCAAACCTTTTCTTCTAGACCCTTTTCAATGAATCCATCTGGTTGTGCCATGTAAATGCGCTCATCCGATTGCCATTCGAAAAAAGTTTGTCTTTACATCCATCGCCGATTTCATAATCTAAAGCGGCGGCAATGGATAGAAGAATTCGGATGGATTTAAGCATGGCTACCGGAGAGAATGTATCCTCATAGTCGATGCCTTCTTTTCGGGTGTAGCCCTTGGCTACCAAGCCTTGCTTTGAATGTCTCTACATTCCCATCCGGACCCCTCTTCTTCTTGTAGATCCATTTACACCCTCACGGGTTTTACCCTTCGAGGAGGATCTACTAGAGTCCATACGCCATTTTTATACATCGATTGTATTTGGGCGTCCATGGCTTCATGCCATAGGTTTGCTTGAGAACTTTCCATGGCCTGCAAGTAGGAGACAGGTTCGTCGATGTCTAAATCGAGGCGCATATAATGCGTCTCCATAAGACATGTACCTATCGGGTTGTCTCACAACCCTCCCACTACGTCGAGGCTCCACCGGTGTTAGTTCTTGTTGTGGTTCATCTGTTGTCGGTTCAGGAATAGATTGCGGATATGTTGCATGAACATTTTCACCGATCAATTCCTCAAGTACAAGCTTGCTTCTTGGCTTCATATTCTTTATAAAATCCTCTTCCGAAAAACGAGCATTCGTGTTTGGCGAATGTTTTTCGATCGAGAGGACTATAAAAGATATAGCCTTTTGTTCCTTTGGGATATCCTACAAATAGGCACGATTACGAACGACTAGTCAACTTACCGGTCTTCTTTCTAAGCACATGTGCGGACAACCCCATATTCGGTGTGACCAAGAGATGACTTCTTGCCACTCCATCTTTCATATGGAGTTCAGTGTAACGCCTTAGATGGAACTTGGTTCGAGAATGTATCTTCTTTGTTTCCAAGGCATATCCCCAAAAGGAATCTGGAAGAGATGAGTAACTCATCATTGATCTAACCATGTCTAATAGAGTTCGATTCCTTCTCTCGGACACGCCATTCTCACGAGGAGTACTGGCGCGGTCGGTTGAGAAAATATACCTTCTTCCTTAAGAAAGTCTTGAACTCTCCCAGCAAGTATTCACCACCACGATCGGATCGTAGTGTTTTGATCTGTTTATCTAATTGCTTTTCAACCAAGGCCTTGAATTCTTTGAACTTTTCAAAAGTTTCGGACTTTTTGACGATTAGATAAATATGACCAAAACGAGAATAGTCATCGATGAAGGTTATGAAATATTCATATCCTCCTCTTGCTTGGATATTGAATGGCCCACATACATCACTATGTACGAGTTCTAGGCATTCATCGGCTCTATTACCCTTTCTTTGAAAAGGGTCTCTTGGTCATTTTTCCTTCTATGCGGGATTCACATGTAGGTAGTGAGCCTATACTTAAGGTTTGCAAGGGACCGTCTCTTACCAACCTTTTAATCTGTCAAGGCCAATATGTCCAAGACGTAGATGCCATTTGTAGGTTTGATCAATTGAGTCTAACCTCAATCTCTTACTTTCTCTCATTGAATCATCATTCAATTCAAGATCGCAAATCGTTGGAATATTTGGTTTAACGTAGAATGCATTGTTTATCATGACCGAGAAGTAATCATGAAGCCATTCTTTAGAATCAATAACATCATTATTAAAATCCAAAGAATATCCTTGCTCAATCAAACGAGCCACGCGAAATAAGGTTTTTCCCAAAACGGGACATAATAAACATTGTTCAAAACAATAAAACTGTTCTCAAAAATTAATTTAATACTTCCAACGGTGTTGCGATCATCGATGCTCCATTCCCCAGCGGAAGTTGAACTCGTCCTTGCTAAGCCTTTTGTTTTCCCCCGAACCCCGCAGAGAACAACAAACATGATTAGTGGCTCCGAGTCTACAATCCAAGAAAAAGTAGAGTCACCACAAAACAGGGCTTGTAACAAGCAATGTACCTTTAGCTTTGACCTCCTTGAGGTATGTAGGACGATTCGTTTCGGTGGCGGACATTCCGCAATGGTGACATTTGTCAAGACTCTTGTCTACCTTTGCAGCGTTCTTGCCTTTCATGACCCGGCTTCTTCTTGTTCTGCGGGCTTTCTTACATTTCTTGACACCAGAGGTGGAAGGCTTCGCTCAAAGAAGGTTAGCCTCTCCGTTCCTCTTTTGCCTTTAAGCGGAAGAGTTTCCATGATTTGAAGCTCCTTCATGAGTTCCGGGAGTGAATAACTCAACTTATTCATAGAGTAGTTGAGTTTGAAGTTGTCAAACATCTCCGGGAGAGTCTCTAGGATCATATCCACTTGAGTCTCTCCATCTATTTCAGCTCCCATGAGCTCCATCTCATTCAGGTGACTTATGATCAATAGCATATGGTCCCGACAGGAGTGCGGATTTCATCCGGCGGTTCATGAAGTTGCGCGACCGCAGCTTGCTTGGCTTGATTTGCCACGGCTTCCGAACATTTCAAGATGTCAGAGATCATATCTGCGGCCGTCAAGATGTTCCGATGTTCTTTGTTGCAACACATTGCTAATTGATGCTAAAATATAGCACCTAGCAATCTCATCGTAACGCATCCAAGGTGTATGTCGTCTCGCTCTTCTTGAGTCGAATCATCATTCGGCTCAAGAGGAGGGGGTGGTGAGCACATGCTTGTGCTTGTCTACCATCAACACGATATCGAGGTTACGTTTCCAGTCAACGTAATTTTCACCCACTAGTTTGTTTGTACTAAGAATTTGCGCGATCGGGGATAAAGACATAATTCTTTGAAAAAATAAAATAAAGCGGTGTTGGTAATTTGCTTATATTTAAGAGAAGTATGATGCATGAATGCAAATACTTAAACATAAATAAAATCCTTAAAAAATGTTTCATCTATGGTGTTGCGATCATAAACGGCAACACGTCCCACCTAGGGGTGGTGTCCATGAAGCCTCCTATCGCATCGAGACTCCTCTCGTTTGGTCCACTTTACAAGATGTCTCTACATCTAGTGCAACCAATCACCATCTTTTTGGTCACCTTAGATCCATTGCCTAGCTCCTATGGGAGATTACAATGATCTTTAGTCTAAGTGTTTAACCGACTAATCGACTCTAGAGGTTGTTATGAACTAACGATCCATCTAGGGATGGTCTCGCCTCACTACTTCCTTTTCGAGTCTTATCTTCTATAAGCAACTGATGACTCCTTAGCGACATGTTTCATGGGTTTCTCCCATTGAAGTGAGGACCACTAAGGTGGTTCTTAACCTATCCACATGTCACGATCAGGCTAAAGTCGGAGACCTTGGGAACGTTTCAACGCAAAACGACCCTCCCACTTAGCTTTTTGAAAAATGGATTTTGTTTTGAAATTAAGTCCAATTAATAATTCAACAAAATTATAACCCTTATAAATTTGTTGTATTTTATAACTCTTTATAAAATTTACCCATTGCATTTATTATTATAACAATTTATAATATTAAACTACAATGATGCATGAACATGCTTGCATGGCAATTTGATATTGGCATCTCTATATCCTATATGGCATGTTATAATGATGCGAGATTAAACAATAAATCATACATTTACAATTTAACCTCTCTATGGCTCATTTCTAATTACAACCCATAAAAACAAATGAAAATAATTACAATAATTTTCTTCATCTTGTCTTCTTGGCATCTTCTCAATTTTCTCTTCTCTTGATCCTGAAAAGTGAAAAAAAAAAAATATATATTTTTTTTTTTTTGGGCTGGGCCGGGACAATCTGGGCCCACCTTCTCCTCGGTGGGCCAGGCCCGGCGCAAAGATGGGTCGCCAGGGCCAGGCAGGCCTTGCTCCCATTGCTTGGGCCACGGCCCTTGCCGGCAAGGCCGGGTGGCGGGGCCTGTGGCCCTTGCTTGCCGGCAAGGCCGTGGCGGCCTGGGCCCTTGCCAGGCAAGGCACATGTGGCCGTGGCTGGGCGGGGCCTGTGGCCCTTGCACAGGCAAGGCCTGTGGCCGATGCCTGGGCAGGGGCCTGACCGGCCCTTTGGCCGCCGGGGCTGCCTTGCCTCGGGCAGCCATCGGCGGGGCTGGCGGCTCTCCTCGGCAGTGGCTCGCAGCCCGCTAGGGTTTCAGAAACCCTAAGCGCATACTAGGTTCAGAAACCCTGATGCCGCCTGACCCAAAACCCAGGAAGGGTTTGGCGGCCGGGCTTGGGGCGGAGGTCGGGAGTCGCGGCGGCAAAGCGATTTATGGCGGCGGCGTGCACAAAAAAAATATTTTCCGGAAATTTAAATTACAAAATTTCCTATGCCCCTTTAATGGCTTACATTATTTTCTAGAGAAAAAACATAAACCACCAACATGGTGTAATTAAAACCTAGAGCCAATCGATGGGATCCAATCACATATTCAATCAAAACAATTTTGAATTCATCATATATTGATGCAAGATGCCAATATCAACACATATCATACATTCAATCGCATAAACATAAATCATGCATGATCAATAGCCCTAGGCTCGATACCAATTGTAGGATCTTATTGTGATTTATATATGAAAAATCATTTGAACAACAACAATATTGTAGGCGGAATTTCAAAAAATTTTATCATATCCATTTAATTCATAATTAAACGTAAACCACAACGAGAGATTCATGCATGATATATGTTTATGGACAAAGGATTAGAAAAATCTCACATACCTTTGTGACGATTGAATTAATTGACCGCAAGGATCTTGTCTCACTATCTCACGTTCCAAGATGGAGAATTGCCGTGAAACAAGATCGTTGTTTATTGTCACGATCACACCAAGAACCACTCGTTGATTCAAGGCTATGTCTCTACAATTTTTAGGATGAGAGAGTGGGCTCTTTTTCAAAAACCTAAGGAAACTTTTTCCTTCTATTTTGTCTCTACAAAATCCGCCACCCTAAGGAAAGTGTGATCTCTTTTTCTTTTCTCCAAAAGACTCTCTCCCTAGGGTTTTCAATAATATCCTTATATAGGAGAAAATTCAAAAACTCAAACCCTAGATGGGATTTTGAATTTCTCCTTAACCCTAGGGTTGAAATCCGAAAATCCCTACATGGCTTAGGATTTTCGAATTTCCTTCCCTATTTTGGAGCAAAATTCAAAATCCCCTTAAGGCAAGGGATTTCCGAATTTTCCCAAAATAAAATCTCACTTTTCTCTTTCCTTTAGTTGCCAAATAAAATCATGTTTAAATTTCATTTTGAATTTTAAATTAATCTCCATTAATTTCAAAATTCAAAACTCATTTTTTTTTTTTTTCAATTATCAAATAAATGAAAAATAACACAATGAATTTAAACATAATTATCGATTCTGTTTTTTCCCATTTATTAGAGCTAGCCTTGAGACCGAATGGACCCACATGAACAAAGCTATGGAATTACAATATTCGACTAACTCATCCCTATAAGTTATCGACATATTTAATTCCGACATCGCATAACTCCACTAAAAGTTCGATGCCGAATAATCTCTCGATTCATGTGCGCTAATTTTTCTTTTGGTGTTGATACAATTTATCACACGGTCCACAGTGTAAATGCATTATTATCCTTCAGTAAATATCGGTGATCGAATGGTATATATAATATTACCGTTTTACCATTCTAATCATTATTTCCTCAACTCCTTTATATGACCGTGAATAAGAAAGACAAACGTTCGTAAGATGTCTCGCACATGTTACGATGTCTTAATCAATGAATATCATCATTGAATACCAGGGCCTGGTTTATTTATTCACACACCCGTCAATAAAGCATGAGGTGATATTATTTTTACGAATTCCATATCTGTGAATCACATAACTCCAACTTAATATTGTCATGATCCCAATGACCGAGATGTCGTTCAAGAATCGTGAACTAACCTCATTGGCGAATCAAAGATCATGAGATACTAAGTTGAGCTACGCATTCACTTCGTGGATTAAGATAATTATACAAATATACTTAAGTTGTGATGATTAGGTTTAGAGTTGTGTAAACGGTTTTACTCTAACCTAATCGGTCACATGGTCTATTCAACATGTTGCGAGCATGTCTAGATCAACCACGAGTCCAACTCCCATGCCCCGAGACCAAGATCACATGGTTCGATCTAACGGTCATAATCGGATTCGATTGCCCAATCAATCCTAAGACTGCGAATATCTATTTTAAACTGTATCCGAAGAGTTTGTCCGCGAGGTTCCCCGACTCTTCTTTTCGTTGGTAACAGTTTATGGACTAAGCAATATCATAAACACTCTTGAGTATGTGTCAAAACATAACTTTATCTTATTTTATAAAATCAGCAAAATAATAATGTCTTACATTTGTCATTTCATAAATAACAAATTACATCCCACTTTATGGACACATTTCCAACATAAGTATGTTAAGAGCAATTAAGAAAAATGAGATTTTGAGGATTTAATAAATTGATCCTTATAGTAAATTATCCTTCAGTAAAGGAAAGGAATAAATGCCTTAAGTAAAGGGCTAAATTTCCTTCATAAGCTGCTAAAATATAATGGCAAATGACAGATAATCTCACACTTTCAATGGGTGTTCATTTTTAGAAGTAAGCAAGTAAGAGAATAGGTTGTTTGGCGAAAAGTGGATTTCATTTCTGTAAGTAGGAATCTAGCCTACAACATGAATAGATTTTAAAGAAAAAGTTACACATGTTATATATGCATGTTTATGCTTTTAAGTATTGTATGCGATGACATATCATATTGCATACACCTTAATAAGTCAAGAGGAACTTATAAGAATAATCTCAATTGAGTGTCGTACCCGACCTCCCGAGAGGGAGGTGACTCGGGCTCCCAAGGGAGAAGAAAAAAAAAATATAATAATGTCCTCTGAGAGAGAGGCATTCAGTTTAGTTATAATCACGGTGTCATGGGGGACCTTGTAAACTCTCACGTCCCGATGATTGCACACAAGTGGTATGAGCACTCGGGGACATCAGTAAGAAAGATAATAAAGATAAGATAAGATAAGATAATAAGACTATGATAAGACATCATAATTAAGCATAATCAGCTCATGCATATTTATTCATGTGTACTTACAGTTATTTTGCGAGAAATAGTTCCTACTTGGTGAGCAAAAGCTCAATCAGATATGTTCATGCTATAGGTAAGAAACCTGTCAGTAATTCTTGAAGGGCAATAGCGAGCGGCAGATGAATGGTGGAGATGGGAATGGATACCGCTCACCCTTAAATCTTCCAGAGTAAGTTTAAGTAAAATCATGTATATGTATATATGATTCAAAGATTTCAAGCATGTATGTTTGAAAAGTGTATGTACATAAGTATGTTAAGAAAACCGAGGTTGTAGCTAACAATACTAGTCTTGAGTATTTAAGTTTTAGAATGTTGCAATAGTGCATGCAACAAATAAATGAATTTTAAAGATGACGATTTAAATGATTGATTTTAAAAAGACTTATGATGCACTTGAACTTAAGATTTCTCACGAAATCCATTTTAAAGTCAAATTAGATGGTTCGATTCAATTGGCTAGTTTTAGAAAGGCTTTTAAAGAGTATTTGAAATAAGAGTTCAAACGCTGCTAAGTTTGAAGGATCTTTCTAGAAGGTTTTATCTTAGTTGAAATTAAGAAAAGCTTTAAGAAATTTAGTGATTTATTCTTTTGAAATTATTGTTACGAATTATGAAATTATTCTTCCTTGTATTTAAAAAAAAAAATGTTCCATAAAATTTTAAGAAGTTCCAACAAGTACAAGTTAAATACAGCTATAGTGGCGGCCTCCTAGGATGGTCGTCACAACAAGTATCTAAAACGTCCAGATAAATGTAACTATTCAATAACTAGACACGTGAGCACATGCTTTTGAGTTTTTAACAATTTTTTTAGATCAGTGTGCAACTTGTAATGTTTTAAAACGAGAGACAACGGAACGAGGTGCATAGTTAGGGAGTAAATTTAAAATTTTCTTATTTTCTTTCATTTAAGAAGATTTCTTTGATATGGTAGTAAAAGATACCTACAAGTAAGTAACAATTTTTAGCCAAGATTGTACAAAGTTTGGAACCGAAACCAATTAAGCTCCATGGCCCCTAAGATATTGATATCCTCATCCTCCTGAGAATCTCAAATTTGAATCGCGATCTCCCTCTGTCGATTTGCATATCTCCATCTCTCCTACTCGATCTCTCAAGTCGAGACTTAACTCACAAGACTTGTGCGTTGAACGACTGAAATTATTAATTTATTTGGAAGAGTAAGTCTCAAAAGATCAAAGTTGCTGCCATAGTCATGACGATCATATTTGTCTTGGTCACTTTCTTCATCATCCTTTGTTCCTTTTTTTTTTTGTAAGAAAACACGATATTGAGTGAAAACTATGTGATATATTGTAGTTTCATGCCTCAATTCTACTGATATGGTTTTATATTAGTTGACAACCTAGTAGACAATTGATAAAATCATGTTGATAAAACCAAAACTGATTTTTTTTTTTTTTGGAATTCAGATTTATTTGAACTCCATAATGTAACGTTCAAAATATTTTGATACAACCAAGCAGAACAACAAAAAAAAAAATACTAGGTCCACATAGATACAAAAAAGAGACTAAAACAACAAACCGACCACCATGGACCTAAACAATTTAGACAAACAACATTTTCGTCCACATAGATACATTTATCCTTTTTGTCATTTCATACAATAATAAAAACACCTTTAAAAGGAACAGATATACCTCAAAAGATTTGAGCAAGACTGACTAAATTAAGATAGTTGTTTTTAGAACAATCCTGCCACTCATTTAGTTTTTAATTCGTGTCCAATAGGCCCCATTTGATACCATTGTTGCTCTGTGACCATCATCAGAACTAGTCAATCCACTACAAGAAAAAGGGCTTTTCGTAGCGGTTAGTTATAGCGCTTTTCAAAAGACGTTACTACTTTAGTCTATAATAGCGTTTCTAAAGAGTTATAATATATATACATATATATTAAAATTTTTTGACATTTTGACTGATTTGTTTTATATATATTTTAAAATATATAAATGTACAGATTACAATTACATTGGGCGGGCATTGGAAATAAATTTTCCAATTTTCCCGCTCGCTCCCTCCCTCTGTTCTTTTTTTTTTAATGAAATGCGTGCAAGATACGAGAGAACCAAGGAAAGGAAAAAAAAAAAAAAAAAAAAAAACCCCAAATGCCCATACGGATTCATTCTCACTCGAAGAGTCCTTTGGCCGCCAAGAGGGAAACAACCTTATTCTCCCATACGACGGTATTTCCCCAAAATTTCCTAAGTTTCCCTAAGTTTCCTCGGATTTACTCTCCTAGATTCTGAAATTGAAGGCCGGTAGTGTTAGGTTCCCTCAAATTTCCAACATTCCCCAAATGCCCTAATTTTCCGGTCCATCTCATGGGAAGAAATCCTCACGGCCGGGAAGAATCTCACGAGAAGAAATCCTCTTTTTATCATGCATCATTCGATTCCCCAAAGGAGGTTCGAATCTCTCTCTCTCTCTCTCTCTCTCTCTCTCTCTCTCTCGCTGTTCTCTACGTTTACCGGCCAAAGAGAAATCCTCTCTCTCTCTGCATTTTTGGTTTCAACGGTGTAGTATTGCTCTTGAATTTGAAGGATGTTAGTTTTCCTAACTGGCCGGAATGACCTCATTAAAGAGAAACAATTTTTGTGGTTGGAGGAGATTTGGGCTGCCGGTTAGGAAATGTAATGAGAAAAGACTGATTTTTATTGATGAGAAAAGGCAGATTTTTGTTGTGCTTCAAAATTCCTTAGTTGTAGAAGGAAACCCACAATCTGTAGGTCTTAAAAATTTTTGTTTTTGATTTATTTGTAATTGACAACTTTGTTTTTGACAATTTTTTGTTGTTGACGGATTTGGATAGAAGAATACCTACATTCGTGGTGTTCTCAAAGACACGAAGGTATGTTCTTTGTGACACTCTTAATGATTTGGATTATTATGGTCTTTTCTGGTTTAGTCATAGAACATAGAGCCTTTTGAATTTCACAAGTCTTGTTCCATTATTTGTTTACCAATGTTCTATAGAGAAATGAGATATTCTTTGGTATGGTGATGGTGATGAAAAAGATATATGTATTAAGTGTGTTATCTTCTTTTGTTTGCTCTATTATTATAATGATGTTAGACTAAATTTTATTTCTTAGTCTGAAATGTGATAATTTATTTAGCATTTAATTATGAAGTCGATTGATGATAGGATGCTTGATAAAGATTGAGTGCGTGATAACAGGTGAGCAAGATTGGAATTTAGTTTTGTTATTTTTGTTAGTCATTGTAGTCATAGAAATCTTAGTGTTGACCTTTTTATTTATAGACTTACTGCAGAGTATATGCAAAGCGCTCAAAAATTTGTAAAAACAGTTGAAAAGAATTTTGGTTATCCGGAGAAGCTGTTGTGCCCTTGCAAAGAATGTCGAAACTTAAGTCATCAACGTGGTAACATTGTTTATGAACACTTGGTAATCAATGGTATAGATCCAACATACACTACTTAGTTTCATCATGGGGAAGAAGTAAACACAAATGAAGAGTTGGAAAACGTTGACAAGAATGACATATATGAGTTATACAAGGCTGCCTATGGCGATGAAGCTTGCTAGGTTGATAATCTAGTAAGTTAACTTGAGTTTCTGTCTACATTTGAGCTGAAGGAGCATGGAGCTTCCTCAGTGCTGCAAACCTGAGGGGTGATTTTGCTTAGGGGGGAAACTGTGTAAATGTATTCATTTTTCTTTTTGTATCTTCAAAAAAAAAAAACAAAAAAAAATGAAAAAAAATTTGTTAATTTGTTTCTATTAAGTTTTTCGTTTTGGTGCTTGTACATGAGTGGTTATTGTGAGAATAATTCAAGTGTGGGGGTTTTTGAGGTCGGAAAGCTATATGCCTAGGGTTTTTGAGCCGAAAAGTCCATTTCTCAACCACCTTTAGCCCTAGCCGAACATTACAAACTTGCAAAGTCCTTTTGATCTCTAAGACTCGTTTAGCCTACATTAGTGGACAGCAGAACTGAGTTGGGCCTAGGGAATCCTAAGCTGTGAGTTACTTAATCATGTAGTTGAATAAGTGAATCCGGGTTCCGGATGGTTAAGTGTGAGGCGGGAGACTTGAGTGTTTTTGTGTGCATCCAACATGTTGAAATTCTAGAACATCACAAGGGATCGCCTTGCATAAAAACTCGAGATTTTAGGGGATGTTGAGGACCAAAGAATGATCATCAGGATATGTGGAACACTCACTCTTTATTTGTGTTTTGTTTTGTTTGTTTTATTTTGTGTTAGGTTTAGATTTGTTTGCATAGCCTTTTGTGTTTTAGTTATTTTCGATTTAAGTTGCAAAATTGATTTGCAAAATAATGTTACATGTGAAATTGAATTTAAGAGTTAAATTTTTGAATTTAACATATCCGAAAAATAAATTGTTTATTTTTCGATTTGAAAACCATGAGATGTTTTTTCAAACAAAATACATATTTACAAAATAATGAGTGAGAGAGGGTTGTATGACAATACGACCCACTGCTCTCCATTGTTAGTTCAACACCGTGAGATTCGAAAGGGGCTTTCTTGGTGGCACCGATTCCGCACTCCCTACGAGAAAGTGTTCTTTCGGATCAATAACAAGGTTGACTTCCTAGCGATAGGATTCAAGGATGTATTTCGGTTTGATCTATCCTACGACGGCACTCCGGAGTTAAGTCCAGAGAATCTGAAATGATGGGTTACACTCATGAAAATATAATCAAATTATTGATTATATTTTTGACCAAAATAACTTGATAGTTGATAAATATGAAAATATGAGATAGTTTGATTGTATTTATTAATTGAGAAGGTCTCGGTTCAATTTTTTATATTTTGACCTATCCTATGGCAAGACTATATTCGTGGTAAATTGGATTATCGTTGACACCTAAAATTAAAACATGATTTATGTATTTTTCATGTGCATCATGCATCATATTTAATTGTGCCTAAATTCACATGTCCTTGATATTCATGCACATAAATTGATTAGATGAATATTCTATTTTATTTCTAGCAACATGTCAAATCCTATTATCACACTACTTATGATTGAAAAAATTAGACGGTGATAACTATGCTAATTGGAAAATTAACATGAACAAACTGTTGGTCTCATGCGAAGACTACAAATTTGTCCTAGTAGAGGAATGTCCTCCCGAACCCATGACAAATGCATCCAAACCCGTAAGGGAGCCTTATGATCACTGGATCAAGGCCAACAACAAAGCAAAGTGTTTTATCTTTGACCAAGATGAGCAATGCCCGAAGAAGCATGAGGAGATGGAGACCGCTTATGAGATAATGGAGTCTCTAGAAGCCATTCGCGCGCCCTCCCGAGAAGGCCGTTTGGATCTTTGGTAGGGTTTTCATGAATGACAAAATGAAGAAAGATTCTTCATCCAAGGCACATGTTTTGAACATGATTGATCACCTCCATGATGCGGAGCTCAATGGTGCCAGGATCGATGAAGCCACCCAAGTTGGCATCATCTTGGAAAACCTATCCCCTGATTTTCATGAGTTCGTGAACAACTTTGTTATGAACAAGAAAAAGTCCAACCTCACTGAACTCATGAATGACCTGCAAAACTTCGAATCCACCAGCAAAAGAAGGGGAGGACAAGCAAATGTTGTAGTTGCAAGAAGTTCTGGTAAAAGCAAAAGAAAGAACCAGAACCAAGCGAAAGGAAAGAAAGGAAAGAACAAGAGACCTAATAAGGCAAAAGGCCCCATCTAGAAACCCAAAGGAAAGTGTTTCCACTGCAATGGCGAAGGGCACTAGAAGAGAAACTGTCCTATATATATAACACTAGTCTAAGGAAGAGGTAACTGATAAGTACACAAATTTACACTTTTAATGTTCATAATTCTCAAAATTATTTTATCAAATTTGTGATTTTAATTTCAAATATTTCTAAATTTAGAGGATTTAATTTTAATTAGATTTATTTTATTTTTCAGGTTTTGAAAAAAAAATTAGATTTGGGCTAGTTTACCAAGCATGACCCACAAGTTGAACCCAAAACAAGCCCAATTCGCCCAAAGCCCATCGACCTTCCCGAGCCGAGCCGAGCCGCGAGCGAGCCTCACAAGCCGCCACGTGTCGATGTCTGCGCGTCGCGAGAAGAGGGCCCCACTGCCTTTGTTCCCACAGCGCGCATGCGCGCAACGCCTTCCCCGTGTTGTGAGTTCCCCCGGCAGCGCATCAAGATTCCTTTCCGTGCGTTCGGTGTCGGCACTACCCACATCCACGAATCCGGATGCGCCACGTGTCCATGCGGGACCCGGATGTCGGCCACTTTCCTCCTTCTCCGCCTTTCAGCTTGCGCCACATGTCTGCCGCACAAGAACATCTCCTCTCCACAAATCAACGTGTGCCCAGCGTCAAGTCTCCCCCAGCGGAACCCGGTTGTGCAACATTTATTCCTCTCCGCGAATCAACGCGTGACACGTGTCCCACCGTTGGGATTCTTCACCAGCGTTCTGTTTTTGTTCCGTTGGGTTGATTCAAAGCATTCACTTCTAGAATTAAGCCTTATAAATCCAATTCAATGGGATAAAACATTCCTTATGTTTTCTTTACCGAGTATTTTCTTTTGCATGCCTAGAAACTCTATAAATAGAGCCCTCGAGAGAGTGTGTGAGGAGTTAGAATTTTAAATCTAAATTTTGACACATTTTTCTCTAGTTAGTGAGGTTAGAGAGGAACCTATATGTGAAGTGATCTTGAGTGGATTTTGATTCTCCATTTGTTCTCTAAAGTTTATATATTTGAGTGATTAATTTTCTTCTATCTTCTTCTAATTTTTCATATCAACATATTTTATTGTCAACTTTTATATAAATCTAGTCACGCTCTTTTTATGTGATTGTTGCATGATATTATATATTGGTAGGTATTGTTTTATGAGTAGTCTTTTACTGCAGTATTGCCAACGGTATATTGTCGCTCTTAGATTTCTCATAAGATAATTTTTCCTAGTTCTCAACGTAAGAATTTTACTCACTCAAATACATTTTAATTCACATGTTCTTCAAATATTTATTTTCCGATTGTTAGTTTGGGATGTGAAACTTTCAATTGAGTAATCTCAAGGATCAAAATTCATTTGGGTGAACCAAGCATATAGGGGAATCTCGACGTCTTACTACTTTTAATTATATAATTTTCTCATACATTTTTCTTATGCTTAAACTTCTCAACAAAAATTCCATTCTTTTTATTTTGGTTTTGTTATTCATCTCTTAACGCTTTTTATTTGCTAATCTTTTCTTGTTCAATTTGTCTCCTCCTTGTGGATACGACCGCCCTAATTTTCTTGTTCAAATTTTGGCGCCGTTGCCGGGGAGGTGAAATAACAAGGTTGTTCAGTAGATAATTAGCTAAAGAGGTAGGTACTGTTTATCTTTTATTTATTTATTTATTTTTGTTTGGCACGTTTCAAAAAAAATAAAAAATAAATAAAAAAATAAAAAAAAAAACCTTTACTTTGTCATATTAGTTTGTTGTCGGGTCTTTTGTTTCCTGTGTTTGTTAGTTTTCTTTCATTAGTCTGTTAGGTTTTGTTTTGTCTTATTTTGTTTCAAAAAAAAAAAAAAAAAAAAAAAAAAAAAAACTTTCTACAACTGCAGCCTTTACTTTTTACATGGTCGTTTGAATCCTTTTGCCTTCTCCTTTGAGTTAACTCCTCAACCTGCACTAGTTAAGACGTTTCAAAAAAAAAAAAAAAAAAAAAAAAAAAAAAAAAACAAAAACAAAACAAAAACCCTTTTGACATCATTGTTTTATCTGTCTCGTTGTGTCTGTAAGTAAAGCTCTGTCAAATACATTTGTGTCATTAATTTGTATATTCCGTTTTCATTTTCTTCGGTTTCGTCTTTTAGACTTTTACTAGTGATGAACGCGGCGTTTATGCCAAGCATTGCGAAGAGATGATAATTTTGTATGTTAGAAGAAGATAGTAATTTATTTATATATGAATATATACATAAGATATTGTTATATGAAGTTATTTACATATACATATGTATACTATATAAAGTTATTTACAATATATATACAATTCTTTCTTCTTCTTTTTTTGCTGTTGTAGCTCTGCTTTTTTTTTTTCAGCTGCAAAATGTAAATATTAAAAAATGTTAGTATTAGTAGTTGAAAAAATTTAATATAATAAGATTTAGATGTAGTTATATTACCTGGTCCGTGGACGCTTTTTTGGTTGTTCTATTTCTTTGCCTTTGGAGCTGGAATAACACAAAGTCGATAAATTTCAGTAATTTAAAATTATAAGTATTGTTTTTAATTTATAAATAATGTAAATTGTTAAATATGTATTACCTGGTAGTTGATTTTTTTGGGGTCCGTGTATGCGGATCTATTGATGATGTTGTAGTTGAGGGGGCTACGCCTGTGAAATGTTGTTTGAATATGTATTTAAAGTAAGATATATGTTTGTTTTTATATAATTAATAAACATGATTAAATATGTTTTACCTTGTTGATATTGCAGTCTTGATATTTGTGGTGTATTTATTATGAACTCGATTTCGTCAAATATTTTTGAGACAATTGTGGCAATTTGGGGGCCTTTTCTTTGAAAATATATTTGGAAGATCTTTGTTTCACCTCGTAATTGGTTGATGGCTGGTGGGATTGTGAATGGATCTGTAAATCCTTCGTCAATTGTTAGTGTTGAGCAGGATTTTTTTATCAGGGCCTGCGCTGCTCTACCAAATATGATGATATCCATGTTGCCAGTATGGTATTTGTTGGAAATGTGTCCATAAAGTGGGATGTAATTTGTTATTTATGAAATGACAAATGTAAGACATTATTATTTTGCTGATTTTATAAAATAAGATAAAGTTATGTTTTGACACATACTCAAGAGTGTTAGTAATATTGCTTAGTCCATAAACTGTTACCTAACGAAAGAAGAGTCGGAGGAACCCCCGCCGGACAAACTCTTCTCGATCTGAGTTTAAAATAGATATTCGCAGTCTTAGGATTGATTGGGCAATCGAATCCGATTATGATGGTATTAGATCGAACCATGTGATTTGGTCTCGGGGCATGGGAGTTGGACTCGTGGTTGATCTAGACATGCTCGCAACATGTTGAATAGACCATGTGATTGATTAGGTTAGAGTAAAAACCGTTTACACAACTCTAAACCTAATCATCACAACTTAAGTATATTTATATAATTATCTTAATCCTCAAGTGAATGCATAGCTCAACTTGGTATCTCATGATCTTTGATTCGCCAATGAGATTAGTTCACGATTATTGAACGACATCTCGGTCATTGGGATCATGACAATATTAAGTTGGAGTTATGTGATTCACAGATATGGAATTCAGAAGAAATAATATCACCTCATGCTTTATTGACGGGTGTGTGAATAAATAAACCGGGCACCGGTATTCAATGATGATATTCATTGATTAAGACATCGTGACATGTACGAGACATCTTACTAACGTTTGTCTTTCTTATTCACAAATCATATAAAGGAGTTGAGGAAATAATGATTAGAATGGTAAAACGGTAATATTATATACCATTCGATCACCGATATTTCTTAAGGATAATAATGCATTTACACTTTGTGGACCGTGTGATAAATTGTATCAACACCAAAAGAAAATTAGCGCACATGAATCGAGAGATTATTCGACGTCGAACTTTTAGTGGAGTTGTACGATGTCGGAATTAAATATGTCGATAACTTATAGGGATGAGTTAGTCGAATATTGTAATTCCATAGCTTTGTTCATGTGGGTCCATTCGGTCTCAAGGCTAGCTCTAATAAATGGGAAAAACAGAAACTGATAATTGTGTTTAAATTCATTGTGTTATTTGTCATTTATTTGATAATTGAAAAATAAAAGGAATGAGTTTTGAATTTCGAAATTAATGGAGATTAATTTAGAATTCAAAATGAAATTTAAACATGATTTTATTTGGCAACTAAAGGAAAGAGAAAAGTGATATATTATTTAGGGAAAATTCGGAAATCCCTTACCATAAGGGGATTTCGAATTTTGCTCCAAATAAGGGAAGGAAATTCGGAAATCCCTAAGCCATGTAGGGATTTTCGGATTTCAATCCTAGGGTTAAGGAGAAATTCGAAAATCCCATCTAGGGTTTGAGTTTTTGAATTTTCTCCTATATAAGGATATTATTGAAAACCCTAGGAGAGAGTCTTTTGGAGAAAAGAAAAAGAGATCACACTTTTCCTTAGGGTGGCGGATTTTGTAGAGACAAAATAGAAGGAAATTGTTTCCTTAGGTTTTTGAAAAGAGCCCACTCTCTCATCCTAAAAATCGTAGAGTCATAGCCTTGAATCAACGAGTGGTTTTTGGTGTGATCGTGGCAATAAACAACGATCTTGTTTCACGGCAATTCTCCATCTTGGGCGTGAGATAGTGAGACAAGATCCTTGCGGTCATTTAATTCAATCGTCACAAAGGTATGTGAGATATTCTAATACTTTGTCAATAAACATATATCATGCATGTATCTCTCGTTGTGGTTTACGTTTAATTTTGAATTAAATGGATATGATAAAATTTTTTGAAATTCCGCCTACAATATTGTTGTTGTTCAATTGATTTTTCATATATAAATCACAATAAGATCCTACAGTAAATGCAAACATAGAGTTATATGTTCGAATGTTTCTTCGGAAATGTGTACTTATTAATCCTCCATGATAATTAAGAAGTGTATCAAGTGTTCGAGGTGTTTTTTTAATTAAGGGCAAGGTTATTTTTCCATCTTTGCAACAAAGATTGTATTTAGGAATAGTGCTACTGCTAATTTGTTCGTTAAGCCAAAAGAGAGCGCTACAATGTTGACACATATAGGAGCAGTCTCCAAGATCGATGTAGAGATTAGCAATGCCTATAAAAAAAGTTTTAAGAAAAATGACAACAATATGTAAAAAATTAGTATTGTCATCGTATGAATTTTTATTTTTTTTTAGTTTTTAAAAAAGAATAGCTAGAATGGATGAGAGAATTACATTCTCTATCATGGTGTTCAGATGTTGATGGCATCGATGATTCAAAAATCTCATCTTGAGACTGTGTAAGTTGTGTTGTCCGAAGATTGAGGTGAGAAGCTCTTGCCCGCCAAGGTATAGCTATTTCATTTATTTCAATTGAATCACATTCGCTTATGCCGAATAATTTTGATTCATCCGAGAATGATACTGGCTTGACACGCTTGTTTGATTGTGTTGTTTTTTGTTGAGTTTTTCTCTTGTCCATTTGTTTCTACGATAGAAGGTTAATTTGATTAGAAAAGAGAACAAAATATATTTATGTAAATAATTTATATGTAATTAATATTTTTATTATAAGATTACTTATAGGAAATTAAGCAAATAATTTTTTCATAATAGTATTTATCATATTTTGTTATTTTAATTATGATTTATGGGTAGAAAAATGATATAGTAATATCAATAGTATTAAAACAAAGATTATTAACAATTTTAATTTCTGCGACAATAATAATTATGGGCAAAAATGAATTAATAAAATAGAATTTGTAATAATATTTGTGATATTTTATTATTTTAATTATGAATTTATTGGAAGGAAAATAATGTAGTAGTATTAATAATATTAAAATAATAATATTGATAATGCTAACTTTATGATAAGATTAATGCTAATTATAGGCAAAATTAATTGATAAAGTATAAATAATTTATTGATTAAATTGGTAAACAAATGATATATAAGGTAATAAATACATATGTATATTTGTATCCTTTTCAAATAAAATAGGTGATGTAAATATATTTACAAAGATAGAAGATAATAAACTTACAACATTAGGTGTTATTTAGTGGAAAATAAATTTATCAAATTTTTATTCGAATAAAATGGATTTATTAATAAATAGTAAATAAATAAATAAATCTATATGAGTAGTTAATAGTTTTTAATTTCTTAAGTTATAGGTAAAGAAAACAAAAATTATTATCTTTTTAATGTAAATGACAATTTAAATTTATGCACGATTATTTTTATTCTTAAAATATAAACTTTTTATTAATGAAATTCATATAGTGTTACAATGGTTATCTTTTTTTTTTTTTTTTTTTTTTGTTCTTTTGTTTATGGTGAAGATGAAGATTTTTATGTTATTTTCTATGAGTAAAAATTTTGATATTTAGATATAATTTTATTTTATTTAAAGATTGTCTTTGATTTTTATTTATTATTATTGGATAGTAAATTTTAATAAAAAATTATTATCTTTTTAATGTAAATGACAATTTAAATTTATACACAATTATTTCTATTCTTAAAATATAAACTTTTTTATTAACGAAATTCATATAGTGTTACAATAGTTATCTTCTTTTTTTTTTCCTTTTATTTATGGTGAAGATGAAGATTTTTTAAGTTATTTTATCCTTGGCCGATTGCAAAGTACACTATGCCTTTCTTGGCCGATTTTTTTTTTAATACATAAAGATTAATCTTGTTGTTTTATTTTTTTTCTCTCTTTTTTTTTTTTTTTTTTTTGGTTCTGCCGTTTATGGTGAAGATTTTTTAAGTGTTATATGACAATAATTTGGTCATTTTTTTTTAATTTGAAGATGAATCTCTCTCTTTTTTTTTTCTTTTTTTTTCTTCCTAATACATAAATATCAATCTTGTCGTTTCTTTTTTTTTTTTTTTTTGTTTTCCCGTTTATGGTGAGGTTTTTTTAAGTGTTATTGCCTTTGTATTATTGTACTTATTGTTTTATCCTTTTTTTCATTATCTCCTATTTATGGTAAAGGATTTTTAAATTTTTTTTTGCCCCTGTGAATTACTCTAAGTTATGATTATAACATTTATAAATAAATATGATAGTACAAAAATACCTAGAAAGATAGAAAGCAATAAATTTACAACATCGGATATTATTGAGGGGCAAAAAAATTAATTACATATTAACACTAAATAGGCTAAATTTATTAGTAAACACTAAGTAAATAAATGAATCAGTATAAACCATTAGTTTGTCTTCAATGTCTTACACATTGTGTTTTTACATTACAGATGAGGGAAAAAAATTAAGTGTGAATAACGGTCATAAAATTTATCTGAAAAAAAGCGGGTGGGAAAAAAAAAAAAAAAAAATAAAAAAGAAAAATAAAGGAACAATATAATACTCATTATGATAGAAGATGTAGGAAATACCTCAAGTGATGTTATAACTCCCACGTTAAACGGAATGTCAACGAATCAAGGTCGAGCAATAACCAATATAAAGGCAACAGAATAGGACTGTGTGCAATAGCGAGACCTTAGAAAACACAAATAATCAAGTAAACAAATGAATTAAGAAATAGCAGGAGAAATAAATTTAAAAAGTATGAGATATGGACATAACAAAATTATTATCGGCAGAGATTGATCTCGATAGGTGAAGTACTTTCGATTTTGAGTAAACGGGTGTATATGAGCATGAAATATCACCAATAATGTTCAAAGGAAAGAATAACATAATGAATAAAAACGGTGGCTCGGGTAATTAATCTTTTCAAAGAATGTGTGACAAATACATAATGGCTTCCCGCTAAGCAACAAGCATTGCACAAAGGGTAACACATTGTATCCATCACTGATTATAATTTTGATGTAATGGAAGATAGATAACTTGAGTAAGATATGAAATTGTTCAAAGACTACCAGGTGAATTAAATACAAAACCCAAAAGGAGGAGAAAACAATGTAAGAAGGATAGTATAATATAAATTATATGATGAAATAGAATAGGAAGACTAAAGAAAAAAGAGATTGTAAGCAATAGAAAATAGAAAAATAAAAACGTGATCAATAGAATAAGGAGAAGAGAGTGAAATAATAAAGCCTCCATTACGTGTGTTTTGTGGGTTTTTTTTTTTTCCCCGCTCTCACAGGAGATTTTTCTGTGTAAAATAATAGGAATGGAATAAGAAAGTCGAAGGTGAGTAACAGAAAAAGAAAGGTATTACACATAGAAAAATGTCCTGAATCAAACTGCGATAAGAGGGGGGAAAAGAAAAAGAAAGAAAGAAGAGAAGAAGAAGAAAGAACAGTATAAAACTTTTTTTTTCTCCAAATGGTAAGAACAAAATGAAAAAACCAGGGCTCAACAGTGGAAAAACAGAGGCAGCAAATGGATATTCACAGCAATCTTTGAACAAATTACATAGAACTCAATATATAAATATTGATTATACTCATCATCGCCACCAAAAAGAACTTACCAGGAGTAGAATATGTGAGATAAACATGTATATATATATATATATGTATGTATGTATATAAGTCTGCGAGAAACAAATAAAAAAAGGGTAAACATATTAGCATTATAGAGTAAGGAAATACAAAGAGAGGTAAACATAGTTAATAAAATGCAAAGGACAAAAATTAATGCCACCAGAGGGAAACAATATATTTAATATCAGTATGAGAAATTAAAGAGTTACGGATAGGGTTTATAAATAATACCTGGAACAGTCTTGTCTTAATTCTGAGATATCAGCCAAACCACTATAAGCAGAGAGAGTAAAAACGTACAGAGACAAATAAATAGGGCAGTAAATGAGAAAACAACGTAGTAAATGATGGAAAGTGACATAGAGAAGGAAAGACGTGAAATGCAAGGAAGGGGCGAATAGAGGCGTAGATGACAACTCTGGTGTACAGGAAAAGAAGGCAAAGGCATAGGCAATAAATTGAGGTGCAGGAGTATTTATAGATGAAGAATAGAAAGAAGAAATATAAACAGTTGATGCCCATAATAACATTACGTAGAAGTTGTAAGTCGGTGAATAAAAATAATGGGGCAGAAATTTAACAATGAGAGAGAGAGGCAATTTATAATAAGAAAAACAGGAAATAAATATAATATTACAATAATAATGAGACAAAAGAAAGAGAAACGGGAATAAATAAAAAGAAAAAAAGTCATGATTAACTTCAGGGTTTCATTTAATACATCTGCAGCATAATAAATACAACTAAGCAAGGTGGCACGACAAATCACTGCCATCCATAACACGTATCATCAAGTCAGTAAATAGGAGGAAAAAAAAAGAGCAATATAGATATATGTAGAACCATCTGGATACAATTTTTTTTTTTATTCCATAACACGTATCATCAACTCAGTAAATAGGAGGAAAAAGAAAAAAAGAGCAATATAGATATATGTAGAACCATCTGGATATAACTTTTTTTTTATTCCATAACACGTATCATCAAGTCAGTAAATAGGAGGAAAAAGAAAAAAAGAGCAATATAGATATATGTAGAACCATCTGGATACATTTTTTTTATTTTTTTATTTTTTTTTAAGATTCATTCAACACATCCGCACAAAAATGAGTACAATTAAGCAAAATGGCAAGATAAATAACTACCGTCCAAAACACAGATCATGAACATAATAAACAGAGGAAAAAAAAAGAATCAAGATAAATTAAAAAAAAAAAACTCAAAGCGGAAGCTAAAATCAACATTTAAACGAATATAAAGACAAACCAGCAAAATAGAAGAAGCCTGGGCCAAAATGTAGATGAATCGAGAGCCCCGCATCAAAACCAAAACAAATGAGGACAAAGAAGAACCAAAATCAGGGGGGGGGAAAAAAAAAAAAGCCAAGAAGGAAAAAAAAAGAAAAAGAAATCCAAACCCCGGATGAATGAGAGAGGAAAAATCCAAAAAAAAAAAAAACCGCACGGGATCCAAATAAATGAGGACAAAGATCCGCCAAAATCACAGGGAAAAAAAATAAATAAAAACCATCAAAGAAGAAGAAAAGGAAAAAGGGGGAAAAAAAAGGGACAAAAATTGTCCAAAATGGCAAAGAGGAGGCGTCCAAACAAAGAAAAAAAAAATAAAAATAAAATAAAAAAACGCAAATCCATTTACAGAGAAATCACAAGAGGAAGAATAAGAAAACGAAAAAAAAAAAAAAAAAAAAAAAGGACTCCATTTACGGACAAATCACCAAAGAAAAGAGATAAAATCCCTGATTTCCACCCAAATCTCAAAGTGAAAGAGGGCCAAGGAAATAAGAGAATCGAGAGAGAAAAGGAAACTAAAGGCCAAGGAGATGAGAGAATTGAGAGAGGCAGATCTCAGAATGACACGAAGAAGAAGAAAAAGGAAAATAGGGTTTCAGAGAGGAAATGAGAGAATCGAGAGAGAAGAGGAAAGTAGGGCAAAGAAAATGAGAGAATCGAGAAATGAGAGAATCGAGAGAGAAGAGGAAAGGAAAACCTAAGAAGCCGAGAAAAGACCAAAAAGCCCCTGGGCCGGACGAAGAAGTGAGCAGTGAATCAGGGGCAAAAGCGTCATTTCATCAGAAAGAACAAGATGGCGAGTCTGCGTGGAACAAGAACTCCAACTCTCCTTTAGTATATTTATAATGTGTGCGTTTTGTGTTTTAGTGTGTGCGTTTCTTTGGTTTTGTCTTATATATATTATTATTTTTTTTTTTGGATGTTTCGTAAAGTTTCAAGTGTTATTTTATATTCTATATATTAGTAGTATTTGGTTAATTAGTTTTCTTAAGTTTCCGTTTAGCATTTTTTGTCTTTTCTCTTTATTTAAATAAAATAGCATTTTTTTTTTATTTATTTATTTATTTTCTTTAATTAGTTTGCCAGCTTTCATTTTTGTTGTTAATCTTCTTTTAATTTGTATTTATTTTTCCTTTCATAATTAGAATTAATATTTAGGTTGTGACTCTTAGGTGACCAATTTAGACATTAACTAGGACTTTTAATTTCTCATAATTTGTGTAACCTTAGGTTTTAGAATAGTATTAACTTAGGGTACTAATATCTAACATTTAACATTTCATAAAACACGTCATAAAATACGTCATAAAATTTAGTAAATTTTTCAAGCAATTTTGTGGAAACGTTGGAAAGTACAAACTAAGGGAGTTCTGTCTAGGAGACTGGTTCCTGTTAGCGTTCTCACGCCACGGTCTTTCCCGGGAACGTTGTTCTGTCTAGGAGGTTGGTTTTTAACGAGGCCTCGCCCCCACCAATCTTTCCCAGGGAGCACTCTTGGGGTTGCGATTCGCGATTCTACATATTGTTTTCTTCAAAAAAAAAAATTATTAAAAACTTAAAAAAATTAAAAAAAAAGTGAAACGTTGTAAAGTGAATGAATCGTTATATAGACAAGTTAGGGAGATTTGCAAGAAGACTGGAAAACCCTAGTGAAGTTTCTTCCCACACGTCTAGTCCTCCCTCGACCCCAGCCTCACTAGGAGTTGCAAATCCGTTCGCGATGGCTCAAAACGAGGAGGTCCAGCAGAAGACGTTGAACGATTATCTTCACCCTACACGTACGACCACACCATCATGCATAATGTTTCCCCCTAATATGCCGAATTTGGATTTCAAGCCGGGCATGATCCAACTCTTGCTGACCTTTCACAAGTTAGAGAACGAGAATCCATACGTGCATATAAGGGAGTTTGAAGAAGTGGTGGCCACTTTTCACAACCGAGCTGAAGCCGCGAACTCTGTGCGATTGAAATTCTTTCCTTTCTCTTTGAAGGACAAGGCTAAAAGCTGGTTGTATTCTTTGCGACCTAGGTCTATTGGAAGTTGGGAAGAAATGACGACAGTATTTTTCAACAAGTATTTCCCTCACCATAAGACCAATGGTCTAAAGCGACAGATCTCGACCTTTACCAAGAAGGACAATGAAACTCGTATCAAGTTTGGAGCGGTTCAAGGATACGTTAAATCGTTGTCCTCACCATGGTTACGAGAATTGGCGTCTCGTAAGTTATTTCTACGAAGGACTCACGATTCGAGAACGCCAATTAGTGGAGATGATGTGCAATGGTGAGTTTCTCAAAAAGGATCCCAAAGAGGCTTTTGAGTATCTCAATGAGTTAGCTGAAAAAGCCCACACATGGACTGGTCCAAGTGCTACTGACAGCACCAATAGGTCCCGATCGGTTGGAATCTATCAATTAAGGGAGGAGGATAATGTTAGCATTTATGCCCTTAGGAATAAATGTAACAATTTTCTTCGAGACATTTTGACTATTAATAAAGATTTGTTTATTTCATATATCTATGTATTGTCCTCTTTATGTTCATAATAGTTGAATGTATGATAAGCAAATGTAAAAGTCCGAGACTGTCATTCTAAATCTTTAGATCATGCATGTAATGTGAAGAACATGCGGGAAGACAAGAATCTAAAGATGATAGTCTAAATCTTATGATCCACAATCGAGGGAATAAAGTTGGGCGCTTTATTCATGTTAAGATTGTTATGTTGTCTACTTCCTAACGGAGATGGCTTGTCTTGGTCGTCGGAGGTGGGACTCCATGGGTAGAGACATTGATATAGTTTCTAATGGTGAAATCTATATTGGATCGGACCAAAGATGAATTGTTTTAATTAATAATTCTATTTGAATAAAACAATTCACTTTTGATTTAATTATATGTTGTCATCTTAATCCTGAGATGGATGATGAACCCGTATACTTGACTTGTATCCTTTGATGTACTAAAGGGAGACATCCTGACATTATGTAAAGGTACGCTTGCCGGTACATTGGGGGTATGACTCGTGTATGCGTAGATTCGTTATTCATAGATAGTGGAATCCATAGCTCCTATAAAGAGTCAATGATATCCTCTTATGCATTATCAATGGATTGGAAAATACGAGCGCTCGGCTATTAGACTACTCTGTGTTATCTAATGGTTTACTGTTTGTAATAGTATGAATAGTATTTTTCCAATGGTTTGATAATGGAACATAAGATAAATGTAATCGGAAAGGTAAAACAGAACTTGACCTCAAGTCGATTATGGATATCCTATGGGGATGATATACTAATATATTGAGTCATGGACTAGAGCTAATTAGAGCTTTGTAAATACGCTATATAAATTGAGAGTGCAGCTCTAGGCTTTTAGTGGAATAGCGCTAGAGTTTTATAATCATGAGACGGACTTGTTGGTTTACAAGTAGCGTTGTGATTATAGGAGCTTGATTTATATATGTCCATCGGGTCCCTTTGCTAGCTCACATAATTTCCTATAACGATACGGTGTATTTCCTACATATTGGTAACTTGTGTTATTTCCGTAAAAGAGGTTCAAAGTTAATTCATGAGTGATTTATCGGGTGAATTAATTGATAAATTGATTCTAGATAAATTGGTTGAATTATTATTTTAAGAGTTGTTTAATGTGGGAAGACTATTATATGACTGTTTTGATCAGGCAATTTCTCTATTGGGTTGCTTGAATCAAAACTGAGGCTCTATGCAAGTTTCCCATGTTGAAGAACTAGGAAAACAACTTTCGTCGGTCAGCAGAAGTTGACGGTGGGTAGACCCGGTCACAAGTCGACCGTCCGTCGACCGGTCGGTCAACCGTGGGTAGACCGGTTTGTGAAGGACCGGTCGACCGGTGAGTTATAATGTCTCTGTCTCGGTCGGCCGACGGTTGTAACGCCGTAACGCGTCGGTCGATGTGGCAAAATCGACTGAAAAGCGATTAAATCTTTGGGAAACCTAATTGTTACGGAAGTATGACTTCCTAAATAGTATAAATAGCCCATTAAGTAACATTACTCATTAGATCACTTGAGAGACTTTTTGGAGGCTATTGATAAGAGATTCCAAGAGGAAAAATTGTTTAATTATCAAGAACAAGTTTTCTTTGGCTCTCTTGTGATTGGAAGGAGATTAAGAATACCAAGAGGAGATTAAACGAAGTGTGCCCACCCGCACACCGATCGTGGAAACGAGAATAGCAAAGAAGACCAGTTGGTTGAGGCTCTTCCGGTTGCTGTTTGGAACGCTTTGATCTGTCAGACGTGCTGTTTCCTGAAATCTCAAAAGGTATGATTTAGATCTTTAGTATTTATGTTATATAGCATCATGAACATGTTCTTGTTTGGCTTTGACGTTGATTAAAATTTTTAAATTCCGCTGCGCACTCGATGCCATTATTTTCCAACAATTGGTATCAGAGCTCCTAGGGTTATTTGTTCATGATTATGCTATGTACATAGATTTGTGATCTAAAAATATCTCTTTTATGCTTGAATTGATATTTTAGAGAGATGGCACTCTAGGGTTTCTATATTATGTTGTTGTCATGAATATATGGTGAATGAATGATTAAATAATTATTATTGGTTGTCATTTATGAATTATCAATGATTATTTATTATTTAATTTTTACCGGTTATGGTTCCTTAGAGTTTAGAATGGTTGTATAGGAATTTGTTCTTTGCAATGTAATTAGATATGCGGCCTATCATCGCCGTTAGGGTTTATTTTATTTTCTTTAGTAGAAATTTTGTAAACCAGAAAACGGTATAGGAATTTTTTTTTTTATGTAAAATTCTTGGAGGAGATTGAAGATGGATTTTCAAGATGAAGGTATCTAATTTTTCCTTGGTTTATAAAATTGTTTTGTGTTTTTTTGAATAAATTGAAAAACCGCTTTGATTTACGAAAATATGGGTTCTTCGTCAAGATGGGGCGCGGCCGACCTCACCCGGTCGACCGGTTAGTGTAAGGCGGTCGACCGCAGAGTATAACTACTACTCTCGGGTCAACCGGACCTAACGGGACAGTATACGATTTTGCAGTTTTTTGAGATTTTTTCAAGAAAACATGAAAAATAATTTTATGATAACCGCAATTAGATTGTGATGAAGAATTCAAGGACAACCGGGAAGATTCAAGATGAAGAATCGATATATGTTTCGATTATTCTTTGTAATCTTTAATTTCTTTCTTTTCTCTAGGATGGAACCATAATATTACGGTTATTATTATTATTATGCTTGTTGCCTAGCTTAATTGCTTTGTATGATTGCATATAATATGATTTGCTATATATGTGATAACATGTCATATAGAATAGAGAGTGCCGCTCATTAAAATTGTTCATGCATATTTCTTAACATAAAACCTTGTTTTCCAAAAGATTGAGTGGGTGAGGGTTTTTGAAGAAAAGACCCATGGCCTCCATCGTTGGTCCGCAGGTAACACATGGTGATACCGACCCCTAGGAAGGGATTCATTATGTACCGGTGTGGATCTCCGACAGGATAATTTATTTGAGCATATTTTTTATGGTTGTACACCCCTAGGTGACAATTGTAATATATGGATCAAATAGTTGAAACGATGGTTATACACTCAAGATTAATTTAATTATTAATCTCCCTTAGGAGCTATGAAAATTAAATTAATGGCCAAAGAAAATGATTATCAATATATGCTGGATAGAGATTGATCCGGATGGTATATATTGATCGGAGGGGATCCGTGTTCCCAATTAAATTTTGCATGATCTCCCCTAGGAGACTTACAAAATTTTGAGTTGGGAATTATCGTTGTAAGGTTGTGATTTTTTCAAGGTTTTGACACACAAACATATTTGTTGCATTATAACATGTATATATGTTTGATTACTAAATGTTTATGCAAGTTTGCTTATACTAGATATATGAATGTTTATTGTAGATCAAAATGTCTTCTAGCGCATTATCATCGATACTTAATAAACACAACTTAATGGCGTAGAATTTTACCGATTGGAAAAGGAACCTAAAGATCGCCCTAACCTTTGAGAAACCGAATTTCGTATTGAACACACCTTGTCCTCCGGAGCCACCGTTGATGCTCCTAATGAGGTTTTCATAGCGTATCAATTTTGGAAGGACTCGACGATATGGCTCATTGTTATATGATGGCGAGCATGTCCACCGTCTTCGCAAGCACAACATGAAGATTACATAATCGCTTTCGCCGATTATGGATAATCTTGAGGACATGTTCGGCCAAGCTGTTGAAAAACGCCGGGAAGCCCTTAGTAACCTCATTAACCGCAGATGTATTTTGGGTCTTCCATAAAGGAACATATCTTTGAAGGTGATGGGCTATTTGGTGAAGTTCAGACCAATGGGGCCGACATCGATGTCGAGTCTCAACCGACCATGATCTTTGAGACTTTGTCGAAGGAATATATTCCGTTTAGGGCAACGTTCAATTTGAGCGCTAGATGTAATATAACCTCGACAGAGTTGATGCAAGAACTCCAAAAGTTCGAGCGGATGATCAAGGGGTCAACTATTGTGGAAGCCAACATTGCCGAGGCATCTTCTTCCAAACCCCTTCAGGGAATGGAAAGAAGAAGCAAGTAGCTAAGAAGGAGAGTTCTTGATTCCGCCAAACAAGGGCAAGAACAAGAAGAAGAGGAACCCGAACAAGCTTAAATGCTTTCATTGCGGGAAGGTGGGGCACATGAAGAAGAATTGCAAAGACTACCTAGCCGTTAAAGGCAAAGGAGGTGAGTGTGATCTTTTGATTGTGGAAGCATGTCTAGTTGAGGAATCCGGTGACAACGGGTCATAGATTCTGGAGCAACTAATCATGTATGTGTTTTTTCTGCGGGGGTTCAAGCAAACGAGAAGTCTTCTAAATGAAAGCTTCACGTTAAGGATGGGCGATGGAACATTGGTGTTGGCTGAAGGAGTGGGAGACGTCCATCTTTATTTTGATAGTTATAGGAGTTTATTTTTGCGAGACTGTTTTTATGTTCCTCAATTTAAGAGGAATCTTATTTATGTTGCTTGTTTATTTAAGGATTCTTATTCAGTTTCTTTTAATAATAAAGTTGTGATTCGTAAAAACAAGTCTTTTATCTGTGATGGATGGATGCAAAATAATCTATATTTTATCAAACCAAAGATGGACTCACTGCTAAACACCCAAGTCAAGTTAATAACTCTAGAAGGCTTAAAACTTCTCACTCTAATGAGACATATCTTTGGCATTTGCGACTTGGTCACATTAGCCTTAACAGGATACAGAGGTTGGTAAAGGATGGACCTTTAAGTTCTTTAAAGGTTGAGTCCTTACCCCAATGTGAATCTTGTTTGGAGGGCAAAATGACCAAAAGACCATTTGGGTCTAAAGGCAATAGGGGTCAAGGTGTTCTTGAACTTGTGCATAGTGATGTTTGTGGTCCCATGAACATCAAGGCAAGAGGAGGGTATAAGTATTACGTCACTTTTATTGACGATTACTCAAGATATGGTTATGTGTACCTATTGCATCACAAAAGCGAAACTTTTGATAAATTCGGGGAGTTTCGGGTCAAGTGGAAAAGCAACTGGGTAAACCCATAAAGGCACTTCGATCCGATCGAGGTGGAGAATACCTCCGATGAGTTCACCGGATACTTATTAGAGAATGGGATTCTATCCCATTTAATCGCACACTGCACTCCACAAAGCAAAATGGTGTAGCTGAGAGAAGAAATAGAACCTTGTTGGACATGGTACGGTCCATGATGAGTTATTCGACATTGCCTATATCTTTTTGGGGATATGCTTTACAAACTGCATGTTATCTTCTGAACAACGTGTCAACAAAGTCGGTTCCTAAAACTCCTCACGAGTTGTGGACGGGCAGGAAGACATCCTTGAACCATATTCGCATATGGGGATGTCCTGCACATGTCCTGGATAAGGAAGCGAACAAGTTGGAAGCACGTTCAGAAGTATGCATTTTTGTAGGTTATCCGAGAGGGACGAAAGGGGGTTATTTCTGTTGGGAATAGTGTCCTGAAAGCATGAGATGTAAAAGGATATTTATTATTTATTTAATAAAATAGTTTATTCATCATTTTATGTGCATATATTTATGAATATTTTATGAATATCAAATAAAATTCCTTGATTATTTATGTAACCTTAAACATGGTATATAAGTGTTATATACAAGAGGATAATGTTTAAGGATAATAATCAAAAGTAATCGTTTCATAATGAATTTAATTAAAGTTCGGAATCTTTAATTAAAACATTATTAATACATGTCATTCCCATTTAGAATGGAACGGTGTTATCCGTGACCGTTAATATGGCGAGATATTGAATGAGTGTATTTCGTGATAATGAGATTATGTGGAACATGGACCAGACACAATATGAATTTCTAATAATTTCCGTTAACATAGAAATTCTAATTGAGTCTACCGATGGTCATATATAGAATGATCTTAATCCCGAGTTCTTAACAAACTCCTATTTATGGATTTATGTCTTTTGATTTACTCGGCACGGATTAAAACCCTGAATCCTATTCCTTGTATTTTGGAGACATAATGAAATAGGTAACTGGGAATGTTATTATACGAGATGGAATCCATTCCTTCTTGAGAGAGAAGCGAGATAAATAATTCTCTTGAGTGTTGATTCGGTACTTGGATTAGTAAGAGCGCCTCGGTTCATGAATTTGTTTTATGAATCACTATCCATTAGAGAATCAATGGTACTCAAGGATAAAGATGTAATTAGAGAGGTTAACGGATTCTACCCGACTCTAATTATGAATTATTTATGGAGGATCGATCTATATGCAATGACTATATCAAATGGACACTTCACGGTTTAGAAGTAATTAATGTCTATAATTCCGAGAGTGCAATTCCAAGTTTATAGTGGAGTAACTATTGAATTAATAGAATTAATTAATTAATTAAAGTGTTTAATTAATTATTAATTTTATTGGAGCTCGTAATTATAGGTCCATTAGTCCCCGCGTCGTCCTTGTAATTCTACCGCAGACACAAAGGGCAAAATGGGAATTTTAGAATTACGGAATTCTAAAATTAAATATCAAGAATAATTAATTGAGAATTAATTATTATTTAAATAATGAGATTATTTAAATTTGAATTTGAACATATCTAGATTTATCCATTTAAACTTATTTGATAAGTTGTTTAATTTAGAATTCAAATTAATTTAAGTTTGACTTAAATTCAATTTGAATCAATTAAAATTGAACCATTGGATAATGGATAAAATATCTTCCTTCCTTATCTTATTTAGGTGCCACACACAAAGGGATAAAACCCTAGGGTGGCCGCCAACTAAGGGATAAGGGAAGGGATTTTTGTTCCAAATTCAAAATTGGAGATAAGGATTTGATCCTATTTTGAAGATTGACTTCTTCTCTTTAAATATGAGATAAATGAAAGATTGTGTGACAATCTTAAAAACACTTTTCAGCCCTAGTTTCCTAGTGTGGCCGAAATTTCTCATAGCTAAGAGAGAGAAAATATTTTTCTCCAAAAATTCACATCGTGCATGCGTTGGTGTTTGTGGAAATTCGAGTGTTTTAGAAACCGTTTTGTCTCACGTGTGCCCACACACACGCCTCACGTGGAATCAAGGAATTGATGTGGAAGACTTTGGTGTTCTAAACAAAAGAGCTTGGATCTAGGACAGTTCGTGGTCAAAGAAAATCAAGATATCATCCGAGTCGGCTACAAGGTATTTTTTCGGTTGATCCTTGAATCTTATAAATTAATGAGATTAATTTATTGGTGCATAAATTAATATAATCTATAGAGTATCTCAAAAGTTTTATGAAATTTTGTGATACACGATCCGCCTTTCCTATTTTTAGCTACCGAATTCGATTCGCAACCAACAATTTCTATAATCCAAAGGAAAATAAAGTCGTGAGTTTCAACGAATGCAACATTCCTTGAGGAAAGTTACATGAACGACTTTTAAACCTCGTGAGCAAAATAGTGCTTGAGGAAATGTCGAGTGACTTAGTCATACCAACTGTTCCTTTGGAAACCGATCCAATCAGAGTAGAAGAGGAAACCCAACAACAATCTAAGGGGCTTCGGGTAGTGGGAGGATCGAGACATGAACCCGAGAGATTCATGGCTAATGGGGAAACTTTTTCGCAGTAATCTCGGAACATGACAGAGATCCTTATACTTACAAAGAAGCTATGGAGGATGTTGATGCAAACCTCCGGATGGAAGCAATGAAAGCCGAGATGAAATCTATGGATTTTAATCTAGTCTGGGAACTTGTAGATCTTCCCGATGGGATTAAGCCCATTGGGTGTAAATGGGTCTACAAGAGAAAGAGAAATGCATAAGGAAAGGTCGAAACCTATAAGGCTAGACTGGTAGCTAAGGGATACACGCAAAAGGAAGGAATCGACTACGAGGAAACCTTTTCGCCTGTAGCCATGCTTAAGTCCATCCGCATTCTCTTATCCATTGCGGCTGCTCTCAACCACGAGATCCGGCAAATGGATGTCAAGACGGCGTTCTTGAACGGCCATCTTGAGGAGAGTATCTACATGGTACAACCAGAAGGCTTTGGGGCTAAGGGTCAAGAGGGAAAAGTTTGCAAGTTGTTGAAATCCATTTATGGATTAAAACAAGCTTCCGTTCTTTGAACAAAAGATTTGACCAAGTGGTCAAGACTTTTGGATTCCAACAGAATATGGATGAACCTTGTGTTTATAAACATATTCAAGATGGGAAAGTGGTTTTCTCTTTGTTATATGTTGATGATATTCTACTTATTGGCAATGATGTAGGGGCTTTATCATCGGTCAAAGTTTGGCTTACCAAATAGTTTGACATGAAGGACTTAGGAGAAGCTAATTATGTTCTAGGCATTCGAATCTTAAGAGATCGAAAGAACAAAATGATAGCTCTCTCTCGGGCTTCATACATAGATAAAATTCTCGAGAAGTATGCAATGCGAATTCCAAGAAAGGTGGGCAACCATCTAGGTCTGAAATTACTCTTTTCGAATGTTGATTGTCCCAAGACATCTCAAGAAAGAGAATACATGGCGAAGGTGCCTTATGCTTCTTGCGGTCGGGAGCCTCATGTATGCAATGCTTTGTACTCGACCGGACATTTGCCATGCGGTCGGGATTGTAAGTCGATTTCGGTCGAATCCAGGACCTAACCATTTGGGTTGCGGTCAAGCATATATTCAAGTATCTTAGGAGAACTAGAAATTATATCTTTGGTATATTTCGGGAGGATTTGACACCTCTCGGATATCTGATTCAGATTTTCAATCTTGTTTGGATTCTAGGAGATCGACTTCGGTTCTGGTCTTTACTCCGGGAGGCGGTTACATCGTTTGGAGGAGTGTCAAGCAAACTTGCACCGACTCAACGATGGAAGCCGAGTATGTGGCAGCTAGTGATGCTTCAAAAGAAGAAGTGTGGCTCTGCACATTTTGATGGATCTTGAAGTTGTTCTGGTGTGGATAAGCCATTGAGACTATCTTTGTGATAACGATTGTGGCAATAGCTAACACCAAAGAACCAAGATATCGAGAAAATGAGTAAGCACATAGACAGGAAGTATCATGTGATAAGAAGCTTTATTGAAGAAGGGCATGTGGAAATATGCAAGATTGCGTCGAGAGGACAATATGGCTGACCCATTCACGAAGGCCCCCGCCGGCTAAGGTCTTCGAGAAGCATGTCGAGGCTATGGGGATGCGAGCATGTCACATTTACTCACTTAAGTGCAAGTGGGAGATTGTTAGCGTTTATGCCCTTAGGAATAAATGTAACAATTTTCTTCGAGACATTTTGACTATTAATAAAGATTTGTTTATTTCATATATCTATGTATTGTCCTCTTTATGTTCATAATAGTTGAATGTATGATAAGCAACAGAAAGTCTAAGATCTGTCATTCTAAATCTTTAGATCATGCATGTAATGTGAAGAACATGCGGAAGACAAGAACCTAAAGATGATAGTCTAAATCTTATGATCCACAATCGAGGGAATAAAGTTGGGCGCTTTATTCATGTTAAGATTGTTATGTTGTCTACTTCCTAACCGAGAGAAATTTTGTCTTGGTCGTCGGAGGTGGGACTCCATGGGTAGAGACATTGATATAGTTTCTAATGGTGAAATCTATATTGGATCGGACCAAAGATGAATTGTTTTAATTAATAATTCTGTTTGAATAAAACAATTCACTTTTGATTTAATTATATGTTGTCATCTTAATCCCGAGATGGATGATGAACCTTGTATACTTGACTTGTATCCTTTGATGTACTAAAGGGAGACATCCCGACATTATGTAAAGGTACGCTTGCCTGTACATTGGGGTATGACTCGTGTATCGAGATTCGTTATTCATAGATAGTGGAATCCATAGTGTAATGACCGGGAAAATATTAAGTCAAAATCGGACAATCCGGTATTTGACCGTAATTATTTCCTAATGTAAAGTAGTAGAAATATTGATGTAATCAGGAAAGTGTTATGTAGAAACTTTATATACGGGTAAAATCACCCGAAAAGTGTAAAGTTATAATACTAATATTGTTACAGAGAAAATTCAGAATATCGGGCCAGAACAAGAAAAATATCGGTTAAAAGTTAGAAATTTTAATGGGTATATTTTAGTTATGAAAATCGATATATTTGGTAAAATGACCAAATGACCAGTTAGAAAAAGAGTAGAAATATTAGAAGTAAGGAAAATGACAAAAGTTCCTGAAACAGAATTTTCCCGAGTCGATTAAAGCGGAAATCGCGAAAAAAAAAAACCGCGAGGGTACGCGTTTTGGGCAACTCAATTGTTTAAAATGAAAATTTCAGAAAAAGAAATTGACTATTGAGATACCCAAGAGAAGTGGGTTGAATATGAGAAATTTGACCCAGGTTGCTCGGTCAAAAAAAAATAGAGATAGAACCCCGCATCGGTGTGAAATTATCATGAGGAAAGAGACTCGCTTTTGAAAACGGAAAGTTTGGTCTTGATAAGAAAAATGTGGGGAACAGGGAACCACTTAATTTAAGTGTGAAACTTAATTAGAATTAGTAAAATTTAATTATGGAAATTAAAGTAATTATTTTTTTATTAGAAAGTAAAAAGGAGATATTTTTGGAAATATTAATATAATATTCCAATTGTATTAAAAAGGGCCTACGGATTACATTAGAAGCTATATTTGCTTCTTCTTCAAATTGTGGCCGAGAGACTAGAGAAAAGAGAGAAAAAGAGAGAAAATCAAGGGAAAATCAAGGAATCACCCGTTTTACCGAAATTTCTTCCGCTCATCCCAGAGAAACATAACCGAGAGACGTTCTAGCGGAGAATCTCAACTTTTCAAGGTAAGATTTCGGATTTTTCATGAGAAACTGCATGCTTTTTTCGTGTGGATGAATAGTAACTCATCTCGGGAAAAATCCAGAAATCGAAAAAAACGAAAACCGAGGTTTTGTCGGGGACTACGATAGGAGTTTAATGTGCAAGTATTGAAAGGATTGAACAATTTTTTTTGGATTAACACTAAAAATCCGAAAATACACTAGAAATGGAGAAAATGTGTTGTTGTTCAATTTATGTAGCAATTTGTGTTCAGGAATGTGAATCGGACTACAGTGTAATTTAAATTAGAAGTAAAACGAGTTATTGAAAACTCGGGAAACGAGGAAAATTAAGGCGAAACTCACGAAATTTCCTAAAATCTAGTTAGCAAGCAATGAGTTAGGCATCCGATTCTAGTGAATGGATAACGCTTTTAAACCTCGGAAACGAATAGATTAAGATTCGTAAACCGAGATACACAAATATGTGTGAATTGCCTCTTGAGCTAGAATTTGGCCTTAAGGGGAAAAAGTCCATAAATGAGTTTGAAATTAGATTTAAGAATCTAAGTATGAGGAATTGTGATTGAATAGGGAATTGATACCTATTTCCATGAAACAGTGTTTTGGCACGAGAGCCAAGCAACAAGAAAGAACTTCAAACAAGCGGGTATCCTAGCGGATTACCGGTAAGTATAGACATATATGTTTGTCCGGACTCGAGTAAGTGTAGTTAGACTTAGAACTATGAATTTACTTATGTTCTTAAGTCTATGTGATTACATGTGATTATACATGTTTGGAGGGCTTAATGCTCTAGATTTCGGAAAGGGCAACATATGGTTACCCTTATGCATAGTTAAAGATCGACGGGTCGCCGGCCTCCCGCAAGGGAGGAAAATCTCAAAGAGTAGAGATTCCGACTTGACCGACAAAGAAGTAATGAGCCAAGAAAGTAAAAGACCTGGACGGGTCATCGGCCTTCAGTAAGGGAGGGAAATCTCACAGAGTAGAGATTCCGACTAGACCGACCAATAAACTAAGAATGAAAGATAGAAAGTAGTTTAAAGCATGTTTCACACGAGCATATTTGCATCATAACTCTTAATGTAATTTCTATTAGTTTATGATGTATGCATGTTTATACTTGTCGAGCGTTAGCTCATCGGTTTACTCGTGTGGTGTAACAAAGGTAAGCACCGGTCATATAGTGGTTTGCTTGATGGACATCGCGGAGGCAAGGGTGGCGGAAATGTCATGGGTGCACGGGAGTGGTCTTTACTACGCCTCGCTTAGAAATTAAATTCGCTGCAAAGTAATGTAATATAGAATACTAGTATGTATGTTCAGTTCTAAGAAGAAGATATTACAACCATTGTCTTAGTAAAGAACAACGGATCGTAATAAGTTAAGACAAGTTTTCGGGCACTAGTTTGATATCCGAATCCTTAAAGTAATAGCAAGATGTGTTATTAGTGTAACAACATAACATGTTAAGAACCCGAGGGTTAAAGTAAAGAAAAAAAAAATTTACCCGCATATAAACGTAAATTAAAGAGACAATAGTCTAACAATGAATAATGAATTAGACTAAAATTTAGCCCATTAGAAGTAGTATAAGGAACGGCGACCGCGCCGCGAGGGCGCGGGTCGCCACACATAGCTCCTATAAAGAGTCAATGATATCCTCTTATGCATTATCAGTGGATTGGAAAATACGAGCGCTCGGCTATTAGACTACTCTGTGTTATCTAATGGTTTACTGTTTGTAATAGCATGAATAGTATTTTTCCAATGGTTTGATAATGGAACATAAGATAAATGTTATCGGGAAGGTAAAACAGAACTTGACCTCAAGTCGATTATGGATATCCTATGGGGATGATATACTAATATATTGAGTCATGGACTAGAGCTAATTAGAGCTTTGTAAATACGCTTATATAAATCGAGAGTGCGACTCTAGGCTTTTAGTGGAATAGCGCTAGAGTTTTATAATCATGAGACGGACTTGTTGGTTTACAAGTAGCGTTGTGATTATAGGAGCTTGATTTATATATGTCCATCGGGTCCCTTTGCTAGCTCACATAATTTCTTGTAACGATACGGTGTATTTCCTACATATTGGTAACTTGTGTCATTTCCGTAAAAGAGGTTCAAAGTTAATTCATGAGTGATTTATCAGGTGAATTAATTGATAAATTGATTCTAGATAAATTGGTTGAATTATTGTTTTAAGAGTTGTTTAATGTGGGAAGACTATTATATGATTTGTTTTGATCGGGGCAATTTCTCTATTGGGTTGCTTGAATCAAAACCGAGGCTTTATGCAAGTTTCCCATGTTGAAGAACTAGGAAAACAACTTTCGTCGATCATAAAGTTGATTGGTGGGTAGACCGGTCACAGGTCGACCGGTCCGGTCGACCGTCAGTCGTCGACCGTGGGTAGACCGGTTTGTGATGGACCGTCGACCGCGCGTTATAACGTCTCTGTCTCCGGCCGACCGGTTGTAACGCTGTAACGCGCGGCCGATGTGGCAAAATCGACTCGAGTGTGATTAAATCTTTGGGAAACCTAATTGTTACGGAAGTATGACTTCCTAAAAAAGATAAATAGCCCATTAAGTCACGTTACTCATTAGATCACTTGAGAGACTTTTGAGGCTATTGATAAGAGATTCCAAGAGGAAAAATTGTTTAATTATCAAGAACAATTTTTCTTTGGCTCTCTTGTGATTGGAAGGAGATTAAGAATACCAAGAGGAGATTAAACGAAGTGTGCCCACCCGCACACCGATCGTGGAAACGAGAATAGCAAAGAAGACCCGGTTGGTTGAGGCTCTTCCCGTTGTCGTTTGGGAACGCTTTGATCCATCGACGGTCTTTTTCATTTCGAAATCTCAAAAGGTATGATTTAGATCTTTAGTATTTATGTTATATAGCATCATGAACATGTTCTTGTTTGGCTTTGACGTTGATTAAAATTTTTAAATTCCGCTGTGCACTCGATGCCATTATTTTCCAACAGATAATCTCAAAGCCCAAGTTGAATATTTGACAAGGCAAATTGAGGCCCTCAAAGGCAAAGAAGGTAGAGGAATCCACACGGTCGCAAGGGCAGAGACACATGAGTCATGCTTTGTCTGTGGTAGGGTGGAACATTTAGCTAAGGATTGTCTTGCTTATGGTGAAATGAGAGGGGTTTATGAGGAGCAATGCAATGCCTTAGGGGCATACAACAAACCCTTCTCTAACACATACAATCCTGGCTGGAGGAACCATCCAAACTTGGTTGGAGAGATTCCACCCAAGCACAACTATCGGAAGGACAATGGAGGCGAGCAATGTACCGCAACCACCAAAAAGGCGATTCTGCACCTCAATACAATTCGCAACAGCCAATGAGTTCTCTTGAGAACACCTTACAATCTTTCATGGAGGTGCATAGTAAGATGAATCAGAAGTTTGAGTCACTATTCACGCAAATGGTGGAAGAAAGTAAAGAAATGAAGAGTCAAATTACGAAGCTGACTGGAGCTTTGGCTGTTCAAGAACGTGGCAAGTTCCCTTCACAAGCTCAGTCAAACCAAAAAGGCCAACATATGGAGCAAACCTCTTGAGGAGTTTGCTTCCAACACTTTTGTATCATATTTTTGTTTCTTTATTTCGTTTGGTGTGTTTTGTGTGATTTGTGTGCTTTTATTTTTAGTTTGTTTTTGTGTGATTTTATATTTGTTTGTGTTTTGGAGAATCGATTCGGGAGGCTCGGCTTAGTTCCAATGTTCATCATCCGTGTGTTCTTTCTTTCCTGTCTACTTCATATTGCATATATTTTTAGACATTGAGGACACTGTCCGATTTTGGGTTGGGGGTGGTGAGCATATTCACGCGTGAGATCAATTTTTGTCTTGTTGTTATTTTTCGGTCAAAATTTTTGCGAGATTATCTAGGTATGATTTCAAAATGTTCAGTTTGAGTCAGTTTTTGCTATCTTAATTACCAAGAAATGATTTCCAGAGTTATTTTTGAGCACATGCCAAACCTTGTGGTAAGATGGTTGTTAACACATTTAGTTGAGAAAAACTCCCGAGATTTAGTTTTCATTTTTGGTGAGTTGTGAGAGTTGAGAAAACAGCTTTTTGAACTTTCATTGATCTTTTGAGTTGGTTGAGTCATTAACGGAGCACCATTGCTTGACTTGTGACATTTGCTTAAGGGATGATTTCTAGTTAGGAATAAATTTTAGAATTGAGCCATGTGTTGTAAATATTTATCATTTTTCTTTTGTCTTTTATCATAAAAAAAAAGAAAAAGAAAAGAAAAAAAAAAAAAGAGAGCAAGAGCATCATTTTATCATCAATGTTTATGTAGTTTGGTTGTACTCACATCTTTCGCTGCATAGCAGCCAGTCAAAAGAATGCCTACTACATCAGTTTCATCAAATGTATGTTGTCTCTTGCCTAAAAAAAAAAAACAAAAAAAGAGTGTGTTTATTTGTTTGTATTTTTCGGCTCTTTGTGTGTTTATGAGATCTTCCTTTTGACCAGAATGAAGTCCCAAAAGCTTGTTTATGGTTTGAGTGATGGATTGTTCCAAACATGTGATTTGCCTATCATTTGATCAATGTTTGTTTATTAGCATGTCCTTGAATTGCCTTCTCTCACTTGAGCGTTGACTGATTAAATTCCAACTCCATGTGTGAAAACCCTTTGCATTAAAATATTTTCGACACCCGTGAGGTAAATGGAGTTGAGACTTTTTCTTGGTGAATATTTCGATGCTATTTGTGTTATGGACTGTGGTAAGAGGGATACGGTTTGGTGCACACACACACACGACTGGAGTTATGACCAAGTAGTTTTGATAGCATTTTCTGATCACTTATTAATGTTTTGTTTGATTGCTCAGGTGATTTTGCTAGTTTTGATTTGAATTTTCAGCTTGACATGATTTTTCTTTCGCTTGATTTGCTAGAGACTAGCAATAAGCTGGTTGAGGGTTGTGATAAGTACACAAATTTGCACTTTTAATGTTCATAATTGTCAAAATTATTTGATCAAATTTGTGATTTTAATTTCAAATATTTCTAAATTTAGAGGATTTAATTTTAATTAGATTTATTTTATTTTTCAGGTTTTTGAAGAAAACAATTAGATTTGGGGCTAGTTTACCAAGCATGACCCATAAGTTGAACCCAAAACAAGCCCAATTCCGCCTAAAGCCCATCGCCTTCCGCCGAGCCGAAGTGAGCCGCCTTGAGCCTCACAAGCCGCCACGTGTCGACATCGCCGTCGCAGAGAAGAGGGCCCCAGTGCATTGTTCCCATGCGCTTGGCATGGCGCAACGCCTTCCCCGTGCACGAAGTTCCCCCCACGCACGCGTCAAGATTCCTTTCCGTGCGTTCCAAATTGTCCAAAGACTACCCCATCCCACGAATCCGGATGCGCCACGCGTGTCCATGCGGGACCCGGATGTCGGCCACTTTCCTCCTTCTCCGCCTCTCACTTGCGCCACATGTCCCTCGCCGACAAGAACATCTCCTCTCCGCAAATCAACGCGGCGCCACGCGTCAAGTCTCCCCCGGCGGAACCAACAGGCAACATTTATTCCTCTCCCATGAATCAACGCGTGACACGTGTCCCACCCGTTGGGATTCTTTAGCCAGCGTTCCGTTTTGTTCCGTTGGGTTGATTTCAGCATTCACTTCTAGAATTAAGCCTTATAAATCCAATTCAATGGGATAAAACGTTCCTTATGTTTTCTTTACCGAGTATTTTCTTTTACATGCCTAGAAACTCTATTTTGACACATTTTTCTCTAGTTAGTGAGGTTAGAGAGGAACCTATATGTGAAGTGATCTTGAGTGGATTTTGATTCTCCATTTGTTCTCTAAAGTTTATATATTTGAGTGATTAATTTTCTTCTATCTTCTTCTAATTTTTCATATCAACATATTTTATTGTCAACTTTTATATAAATCTAGTCACGCTCTTTTTATGTGATTGTTGCATGATATTATATATTGGTAGGTATTGTTTTATGAATAGTCTTTTTTACCGAAAGATTGCCAACGGTATATTGTCGCTCTTAGATTTCTCATAAGATAATTTTTCCTAGTTCTCAACGTAAGAATTTTACTCACTCAAATACATTTTAATTCACATGTTCTTCAAATATTTATTTTCCGATTGTTAGTTTAGGATGTGAAACTTTCAATTGAGTAATCTCAAGGATCAAAATTCATTTGGGTGAACCAAGCATATAGGGGAATCTCGACGCCTTACTACTTTTAATTATATAATTTTCTCATACATTTTTCTTATGCTTAAACTTCTCAACAAAAATTCCATTCTTTTTATTTTGGTCTTGTTATTCATCTCTTAACGCTTTTTTATTTACTAATCTTTTCTTGTTCAATTTGTCTCATCCTTGTGGATACGACCGCCCTAACTGTGGTACCGCGACCGCTTTATTTTCAACACGTTTGGGTGTAATCAGTAACCTGAGAGGTGGAAAATTTGCGCAAATGGTCCAAGGAAAAATAATTGGAGCTGCAGTAGAAACTGGGAACACCGATAGCATCAATGTAATCAGCATAGAGAGATGCCAAGAAAGCAGCGTTAGCTGCACATTGAAGAGGCTGCGGGCCTCCTTGGTTGAGCATGATGAGTCCACATTTAGTAAAATTGAAGACGTTGAAGGATTGAAAATATGAGTACATTGTAAGACTTGTGGTATTATGGTACATCTGCAACATGTCCTCGTATGGGTAGCCTAGACTCAAGAACATCCTAAACTTGATCAAGGACGAAAATATTGTCGAAACATTTTAGAAAAAATCGAATCTTTATATGTTCCTCCAGGGAAAAATAAAATAAATAAAAACAACCTGGTCAACAAAAACATGGCGGCCTTGGAGTCAACTAGGCACTCTTAATTTGGGGATCCTAAAAAGGCCTTGGAGTGTCGGGAAAAGCTTGGCTTGGTTGCAAGAGAAATGTAGGTAGAGTTTCTGTGGTACAGAAAGCCATGTAGCACCCCAAATGTACTCCTCATAATAACCGTGGAGTTGTAGTAGGGTGAAATGTAGGGGTTGTCTCGGCTATAGGATCTTCGTTTACTTTTTTGTCTCTGGCAAAGGCGAACACGGTTTTCGCTCCTCTAATGAGTTTTCAAGAATAGGCACCGCTGCCTTGGAGAACTATGGAGGTCGCAGTCAAGGCGGCCGCTATTTTCGATCGCAGGTCCGCCCTTGGTAGCAAGTTTGGGTGGGTCGCGGATAGTCCAAGTTTTCGAGTTTTTGCCAAGAAGATTCATCATTCAGAGTTGTGGAGCCATTTTGTGCCCCGCCAACCTGGAAAAGTAGTTTTAGATCAATGTAATTAGCTAGAGCCATATTTGAGGCAGGGAAACTAACTAGTGTCTTTAAGATTGTACAATATACGTACACGTAGTAATATAATGATCATATCATATGATCATAATATAATACCTGACAATAAATCTTATGATCAATTTTGGTTGCATTAGAATTGAAGGTTAAGAGCAAGTAGCCTCCCATCAATTTTGGTCTCTTATATGAGTGTGTTCTCCAATATTCACATTGTCTCCTGCATCATAGTAGCCTCCCATCACTTAGCCCTGAAAGTCTTTTCCATCACTTAGCCCTGACTTCCCTCTCCATGAAAAGCCATTGCTTTTCGGAAGTCTCCCACCTGCATATGTATACACACACATATATATATATATATATATATATATATATATATATATATTACTAATTGGAAAGCTTGAAACAGATCCATGGCTAGCTAATTAGGGGAACCAAAATATTGAGAGGAAGAACTTTGATTTCAACAAGCTCATCAATATATAATTCAAGTCTATCTATATCAACAGCTAATAAAGATATATTTATAATCCTCTTAAAAAATATTACAAAAATAACCCCTAAATTAAGAACGTATAACATACGAAACAAATAACGAAAACGAGTAATAAAAATAAAGCCAACTTATTATAGCTAATCTCACAATAACCCCTACAATAAAGCCAACTTAGTAATAAAAATAACCCCTACATCTCACGTAAACTCTCTTGTGCTATGACTTATGTGTATAACAAAACATATAGTAGATAACAATAATGATTTCGTTCATTAATAAAAGCGATACCAATAGTTTATGATTTCAATCTGTTAACAAAAGAGTGATGAATTTTTTTTTCCAAAATATATTATTAAAGTGATTTTTTTTTTTTTTTTTTTTTTTTTTTTTTTTTTTTTTTTTACTTAAAATGATTTTTTTGTTGATCGCTTAAAGTGATTAATTGTTAACCACACACAATATCTTCAAAAGTTCTACTACTACTGTTACAAATAAAAATAAGAAAACCAAAAAGAATGAATTAATTGACACCAGATTATATTTGAGGACAAAAAAAAAGATATGAATAAGATAAAGAATAGATTTATTGTAAGGGAAAAAAAATGGCAAAAATTTAATCGATAATTGAAGGGGCTGTTCGGCGGTCAAAGTGAAAAACTAAAAAAATAACTCGAGTTACAACTTTATTCGAGTTCATGTTCTTTTAAATTTAAACTTGAGTTTGGGACTAAAACTCAAGTTCAAGTTTTTTCAACTCGAGTTCGTAAACTCGAACTCAAATTAATGAATAGTATTTTTCTATTCTTAAAAATGCTATAACTTTTTTGTTTTAATTATGATTGAGATAATTTTTTTCTATGCATTGACATCGAAAAGACGAATAAAACCCCACCCATATACCCTATTGAAATTTTCCATCAGCATTAAATTTTTATTAAAATACTATTTAAATATAAATTCAAGTTTTGACTTACTCAAACACAAACTCAAAAAGATTTTTATCTCAAACTATAACTCAAATGTACACAACTAAACACAAACTCAAATTACAACTTCAACTCAAGTTATAACTCAAACTCAACTTAAAATCTACACTCAAGTTACCTAACTCAAAAACGTCAAAATAACAGGCCCGAAATGTGCATCAATCCACAGTGATATACAATTTTGGATTTCTCCTGCAATTTGAGAGGTTCTACTTGGTGTGCTGATTTGCTGTTTAGTCTAAGACCCAGAACCTTTAGAACCACCAGACAAGACCATTTGTCCATGCCATTTACAACTTCAATATTAACCATTATATTCACTGCAACTTCTATGCCATTTACAGGTTCACATACGTACCATGCAAAAAAATCCATAACTACGAATTTCGCAAGTCGATCAATCAGCACCATGCAGCCAACACTCCTAACTTCAGGGTCCAGCAGTTGAGTGTAAAACACTTTTTCAAAACCATGAACAATGGGAAAAGTACAGGGCTAAGATATCTTCATTGCCGCAAGAATCAAACCACAAAACAAAGCCAGTAGAAAACAACAAAAAGATCAAACTTTCCGTAAAAGAAAACGAAAACTGAGCATACTTGAGCCTAAAATGCTCCAATGGTTTATCATTTGAAACAGTGGATAGAATGAGAGATCGCCCACTCAAAACAAGTCTTTAATAACAAAGTTGAATAACAAGTAGAATGCTACAAGATTACTTTCTAAGGAAACATAATGAGAAGTCGCCACAAGTAGAATGCATTACTTTACAACATCTGCTGAGGTCATTCAATTTAATTTGAAGAATAAGAATTAATGATGGTATAGCAAAGGAGAAAAACCTGATGTAAAACTTAAAAAAAAAAAAAAAAAAAAAAAAAAAAAAAAAAAAAAAAAACCTTTGAGCAGATCCTTGCAATTTGACAAGCTAATCAACGCAACATGCTGCTTTTACCACACTTCAGCCAGGAATAACTCCAATGTTTAAGTTTTTGAGCACAAGACAAGAAGAACATCTTAATGCAAATCATGTAAATAAAAATTAACTGAAAAAAGGAGTTCAATATATTGATCTTCCCATAGTAAAATAACATAACTTATACACTCCCTTAGCAACCAAATCGACAAACAACTCATAAGTTGAATTGTCTCCAGAGAAACCATTTGCCACCATTTCATCCTTAAACTGCAAAGCTCTTGATATCTCATCATTGCGAACAAGGCCCCGGATCATTAAATTGTAAGTGCATTCGTTAGGAGGGCATCCTTTCTCTTCCATTTCCTTGTGCAAATTAAGAGCTTCAGCTACGAGACCTCCTCTAAGAAGTCCATCGATCATTATGGTGTAAGTTCTCACATTATATTGTAAGCCTTTAGATGGTAATTTGAAAAAGATATCCTTTGCAGATGCAAGATTTCCAGCTTTGAGCATGCCTCCAACAAGAGTAGTGTAGATCACGATATTGAGAGGTAACTCCTTCTCTTCCATATCTTGAACCAAAATTGTTGCTTCTTCAAGCTCTCCGTTTTTACACAAGCCATTGAGTAAAATAGCATATGTTTGGATATTTGGTGGCTGCCCAATAGCTTGCATCTCATGAAGCAGATTGCGAGCAGGCTGAGTTCTCCCTAATTTACACAGACCATCAATAAGAGAGCTGTAAGTAACTACATCTGCAACTAATCCCTTAGATGTCATTTCTTCAAACAACCTAAGAGCCTCATCTATCATCCTCTTCTTACAATATCCGCTTATCAAAATGCTATAACTATATACATTACTTTCACAACCATTTTCAATCATCGCATCAAGCACTTTTCTTGCGTCATCAATTTCACCTCGCAAACAATAGCCGTCCATGAGTGAATTATACGTCACAACATTTGGCTTGATGCCTCTTTCAATCATGCTTTCTATCACACCTTGCGCCTCCGCGACCCTCCCTTCTTTGCAAAAAGCATCGACCAAGATGCTATAAGTTCGTAGGTTAGGAGAAATATTACGGTCGACCATTCCATTAAATAACGTCATAGCTGCTTTCAATTTCCCTATTATGCACACCCCATGAATCAAGGTGCTGTACGTAACAACGTTTGGAACAACGCCTTTTTTAATCATTATAGAAAAGAGGTCCAAAGCACGAGCAAGTAGCCTTTCCTTGCAAAGGCTGTCAATTACAGTGTTGTAAGAAACAACGTTAGGCTTACAGTTCTCTTCTCTTTCCATCTTTTTAAGCAAGAGAATAGCAGCAACACTGTTTCTCATCTTACAATTCCCATCGAGCAATATGGAATAAGTAATCACATTAGGTTTACAACCTTCCTTCTTCAGTTTGTTAAAGCACTCTTCTGCTTCAGCAACCTTACCCTCGAGAAAAAACCCCTTGATCAGAGTACTCATGGTTACCGTGTTTGGTTTATAGCCGGATTTAATTAAAATTCCAAAACCACACAAACTGGAGGGCATTTGGTTCAAATGACAGAAGCAATTCATCACAATATTCAAAGCGTAATCATTACGCTTGATTCCTCGCATAACCATTTGCTTAAACATAGAAATAACAAGAGAATAATGTTTGGTTCTGACGAGTTTACCCAACAATTGAGTGAAGGCCACAATAGAAGGAAGAGGACGTGTTCGGAGCATCCTCTGAAAGGAATCCAAAGCAGCTTCAACGTTAAGATCCTCGAAGTGTGTATTGTTTGTTTTGGTTGTATGGCCGTCTTTTTGGAGAGGATTTGGAATGAACGTGAGCTACAAAATTATTCTTAAACAGAGCAAAAGAAGAAGTAAAAGACGTACGTTCAAATCCAAGGCCATTCAAAAAAGCAAAGAAGTTGGGTTTAGATCGACTTGCCTGAATCTTCAACATCCTTTCGAAAAATTTCAGAGACGAATCGTAAATGGTTCCGAAGATAGATTTTGATATTCTCAGATCTGGGGGCAAGGAAGAAGCAAATAAGGTTAAGATCTGAGAAAAGAGGGTTTAGAAACGGCAAAGTTCATGGTATAAACGACAACACCTTTTTTTCTTTTTAAAATTGATTTTTGATGTAAGATCACGGATTCATATATGTTTTTTTTTTTTTTTTTTTTTTTTTTTTTTAAGGGTGCTCTTTGAGTTTTATAGCAGAATTTGAATAGAGCTAAACTTGTAAATATTATGAGAGTAGTAGAATTTTGATATTAATAAAATTGTGATTATATTAATTAGTATATAACATAAATCAAAATTTAAGTTTTTTTTGTTATAGTTATTTGTCTCATAAAAATTTAAATTTAACATTTTTATTACAGTATTTTCTCTTATATAAAAAAAATTTGATTTGAGATTTGAATTGTGAAAAGAACACGTCCGAAATAAAAAAAAAAATTTCCAGGTTGTCCTGACCTCTCCTTCATACATGCCCCATAAATTTTAAAAAGGTTTCGTTTCACTCTCTAAAGTACGTACCTTAGTTTAAAATAGCTCTACAATTATAAAGTTAATAAATTGATGACATGACACTTTATATTTTCATAAGTGTTTCTCAAACTATTGATTTTAAGTCAACGTGCCCCCTGAGTTATTACTTGTGTGTCAACTTGCCCCTTAATTTTTTAAATAATCGGGGGCAAGTTGACAAAAAATTAATATATTTAACTAAGAAAGAGAGAGACAGATTTTTTCTTTTAAATTGATTTTTGATGTAAGATCACTTGATTCATATAGCAGAGTTTGAATACAACTAAATTTGTAAATATTACGAGAGTAGTAGAATTTTGATATTAATAAAATCGTGATTATATTAATTAGTATATAACATAAATCAAAATTTAAGTTTTTTGTTATAGTTATTTGTCTCATAAAAATTTAAATTTAACTTTTTTATTACATTATTTTCTCTCATATAAAAAAATTTAATTTGATATTTAAATTGTGAAAAAAACAAATTCGAAATAAGAAAAGTTTTTCAGGTTGTCAAGATCTCTCATCCATACATGCCCCATAAATTTTAAAAAGATTTCATTTCACTCTCTAAAGTATATACCTCAATTTAAAATATCTCTATAATTATAAAATTAATAAATTGATGACATAATTATAAAATATCTCTAAAGTATATTCATGTTGAGAGTTTTTTTTTTCGGGTTGTGGGTTTTTTCTTTTATTCTTTGATGTTGATTTTGCGCTACTTTGATTTAGGGTTTTTAGTATTTTTTTTTTCTCTATTGTATTCTTTGCGAAGATGATGTTTTGGATTTCGTATATTTTGTTTCCTATATTTGTTTGAGGGTTTCACAAAACAATAATTTTTGCTGTATTGGTTAATCTGTTGAGTTTTTTTTTTTTTTTTTTTTTTTTTTTTTTTTATAAAAGCAATTGTTGATAAATGCTAAATTTTTTATGTGGGCTTAATTTTTTTCATGAGTTTTTTTGTTTTTGTGCGAATGAATCTATATGTGTGTCTTATTATCTTTCTGGTGGCTGATTTCTGTAGGTTAATGCCGGATTTTTCTGGGTATTAATAATCTTTGCTATGTTCGTTAATCTGTTGGGTTTCTTTTTCCTCAGTGAAAGTAATTGTTGATAAATGTTAAATTTTCTTTGTGGGCTTAATCTTTTTCATAGCCTTATTTGCTTTTGCACGGATGAATCTATATGTATATATTTTCTGGATTTTTTTGGATGTTTCTCCTATCTGATTCACAGAGGTAATCTTTCGATCCTTTCCCTCTGTTGTCTAAGTTTTGTCCAAATAAGTTTCTGTTGCACTTATTGATATGATGATGTGCAATGGTGATCTGTAATCTGCAATTACTTTGTTCGTGTTATTCCTTTAATGGTTTGTATCATCTTTCTTCTAGAACATTGAATGCAATTGTAATATATTTGTTCTTTTGTTGTATAAAAAATGCGCAGAAAATTAGGAAAGAAAAGAAAAAAGCCCTCTGATTTTTGTTGCTCTCCTTTTCTATAATTTCTTAGTTTATTTCTTTACTGATTATTTTTCAGATTTTTCTTTTTTTTTTTTTTTTTTTTTTTTTTTTGCTTTTTCTTCAAATGTCTATTTCTATATTGCTTTTATTCTTTCATTTAAAAAGAAAAAGCTCCTCCAATTTCTTGCTGACTATGAAGTAGTAGCTGTTATTTTGTTATTGGTTGCTTATTGTTTAAGTTTGACTCCTTCATCTTCATATATATATATATATATATATATATATATATATATCTAATACTGTATTATTTTTGGCTCATTACTGCATATCAGGCGTTTCCTTTTCTACTCCATCGTTAATCAATTAATGCTTCATATTATCTTGGTCTACTTATTGCTCTATTGCTTTCGAGCTATCCCTTTTGCTTCTGTGTTGTTGGTTGATATTGCTTACGTTAGATAATAGTGACGATATTCCACATATGATTAATATTCTTTGTCCATATGTTTTTAATATGTATTTATGATCCTCAATATTTGGATATTAGTTATTTTTCTTACTTCTAATGGTATTTGAAACTTTCCATTGTCATTGTAAATAAATGTTAAAAATTTATGTTGTTTTCTTCTGAGTTTATTACTGATATACATATATAGACATAACTATTACTTCTTGAGTTCTAATAGAATATAGTATTGATATATTTATATATATTTATTGCTTATCTATTTTATTGTTTGTGTATATATATATATATATATATATATATATATATATATATATATATTAGTATTTTTATTTAACATATGTTGTTTGCCTTTGATTTTCATAAGAGGCAATAATGATTATAATAGGTTTTCATGTGTTTGAATTTATGTCATCTTTTCAGAAACTTGCTTTGAATATGTTTTGCTGATTTAAATTCTCATCTTCTTTATAGTTTTTGATTAATATAATATGAATATGTTCTGTTTTTTCCTTTTTGTTTTTTTAAAAAGGGGGTTGACTTACCTAAATAATTTTCCTTTTCTAGCTGCTGTGGTTCAGCTTAGTTCATTTGCTGGTCAACTTTCTAAGCTCCCTGTCTTTCAACTTTGTTTGCTTGGCTGGTATTTTGTCCTTAAAGCATAATCTATAGCATTGTAGGTATTATCCGTAACTCTTATCATAATCTTTTAAATTTTTTTGTTTGTAATAGATGTATTAGTTTGTTATGGTGCTATTGCTTTACTTTATCTGTTATATTGTTCTTGAGGATCTAGCCTTATTGTTATGACTGTTTTTGCGTATGTTTCATCACTATTTACTACTGGTTTTAATCGTTCCATAGTAGCATTTATTTATATTTGTGTCTTTATTTAAGATATTTCATCTTTTATCTTATTTTGATATGATATCATGATGAATAACATTGTTTTGTTGCTGTGGAGTGTTATAAAATCCGTTTAAAATTGTTGTCGACAACTTTTTATCATTTGGATTGAGGCATTGTCCATTTGTTCTCACTAAAACTATTTAAATGATGGGGTTTTGTCCCTTTTTTTTGGTCTGTCTTAATTTAAAGGAAACAAATATTCCATTTTCTATGTCTGTCTTAATTTAAAGGAAACATATATCTTTGTTTATTTAGTTGTTTGGCAACATTTTCCTAACACTTGTTTGAACTTTATCTTGATTTGTATTTACTATGCCTTATGGTTAGTTGATTCTGTCGCATGCCAATGATGGTTATAACTGATTTTCATCTGTTTGATGATGCATAATTATTTTGAAAATTATTCTGCCTCTATTTTGTTTACTTGAATTCTGATATTGTCTATAGTTCTTGATTAGGATAATTTAGATATCTTATTTTACTCCCTTTCATCTTATTCTAATGCTATTATTATTTTCATTGGCTTATTTCATATTGGTTTTGATATGGCGCTATTATATTGGTTTCTAGCTACGTAATTCCTTTTGAAATTGATCTGGATATTGTTTGTACCTCTCAATTCCAGTATTATATATAGTTTTTGACTGAAACTATATCTATTCCTTTGCTTTTTTCCGCTTTTAATTTTGTACTGATTTCTCTAATTTTTTGCTTGCCTTATTTCATGCCAATCTATTGACTACCCACCTCTTAAGATCTGTTTCTTTGACCTTCTTTTGGTCAGTTGATATCACGGATTTAAGGAAACATTCATAACGTCGCAGGTACTGTTACTAATTTATTCCTGTGATTTTATAATGTTTATCATTGATAATGACTGTATTAATCTATTATAGTGCTATTATTTTGTGCTATATGTTAAAGCAGTCTATTTTTTCTTATCTCTATCAATGCCTTCTCCCAAATTTTGTTCAGACATACTAATTCTGTTTATTTCATTCATAATCACATTTATATCTATATATTTTTATTTTACATATCCTATTTTTCATTTCGTTTAGGTATGTGGCAATGAAGATTACATTTAATTTTGACCTGTTGAGTGATATAACATGTCCATAAATTATTGCGAATAATTCTTTTTGATTTGCACCCTGATTCTATCTATCACTGTTTACTAAAACAATCTTGGTATCACTTTTGTTTTTTCCTAATCTTTTGAAACTGAAACTAACAAGATTTTGAATACTTACTTAATTTAAACTCAAGCTTCATTTTACTGCTTTCAACATCTATCTCTATTTCATTCATCTCATCAACTTTAGCATTTCATAGTCAATATAGGAATAACCTCATTGCTATCACATGTCTTTAGTTTCGCTACCTCTTTAAGTTTAATCTTCATAAGAACTTTCGTTCCTATCTTTCTTCCATTATTTCAAATCTTAGAATTTGTCTAAGCTTATTCCACCACCTTCTTCTACACTTTGGCTACATTTTCTTTTGCTCAATTTAAAAGTTATATCCTTATTCAATATCTCCTATCTATTTGTCCATTTAAAGTTTTTTTCCCAAGTCTTCTTCTTCTTTATTTCGAATTCTGGTACTTCTGTTCAAACTCTTTGATCCAAATTTATTCATTTATATAATGTCCTTTACTTATTTCCTTATTTAGATTTTCCCAGTCATTTACTCAAGAATTCAGTTTATAGAAAAGTTTAAGCCTTTCACATGCTTTATAACTTCATTGTTTACCACCTTCATTTTATTTCTCCCTTTATTATACGTACCTATAGGAGGGTGGTTTTGGCACTATTTGTTAAGATACAAAGATTTATATCTCATTACTCACTAAGGCACGGATCACTGTTCTTTGTATAATAATTTTTTTATTCCTTTTTTTATCTCTCTCCTTCGTCTGGTGTAGGGACATTTTGGTCTTTTGTATGTCGTCGGTTTTTTTTTTTTTTCTTTTTGACTCCTTTGTAGAAGTTTCTGGCTTTTTTCTAGCTTAAAGAAATCGAAGGTTCATTGAAGCTCTGGCTTTTTCTCTCTTTCTGGCTCTCGAGTGATTTTCTCTCCTCCATCGTCCCCGATCCTTACCTCTACACCACCACTACCGTTGTCGTCAGCCTTCTTTGATCACGATCGGATGTGCCTCAATGACAAGGTTTTAATTTTCTTTCCTTTTGTCCATTTCATTTCTATGATTTCGTTCTTCATGTTTTTGCTTTCCTTGGAAAAACATTTTTTTTCTTCTCTTCCTCTTATCTGAATTTTTTGTTTGGCAAACCGTAGAAATTTTTCACTTTAGTACTCTTTCTCTCCACTTAGCAAAATAAGTACATAACTTTAAAAAAAAAAAAATTGTGTTTTTCTCTATGTTTGTGCTTTTGGTACAGTGTGATTCATGATTTTTTGAGCTTCATTTAGCTCGAGCTCTGAAGTACACGTGAAGATCTGGGTTGTCTTCTTCGCCTCCACTTTTTCTGCTCAACTTGCAGTAAGTTTTTTTTATTTTTTTTTTAATAAAACTGTTAGTGGTGTGCTTTAATTTTTTTTTTTAATTTTCTGCATTTCAGGAATAGAATATGAGCTTTGAGATGTGTAATTTTGTAGTTCTTATGGGTTTGGGATTTTGATCTCTGCACATTGTGTCTTCGGCTTTGAGATTTTATGAACTTTGGATCTTGATCGGGATATTCAACTGATTCTTTTACTGTTTTGTGGTTTAGAAAAAATGAGCTTGATTTGGATTTTAAAAAAACCGAGGAAACTGAAGGAAAATGATATTTGTATTTATTTATTTATTTTCCTGTCATTTACATTTATATCGTTATAATCGAAAGAAAATTTGAAGTCCAAATGTCTTTTGTGATTGTAAAGTTTTTAATTTCTTTGGTTAATTTCTGCTTAATTAAGCTGAAATCATGTTCAAGCCAAGAAAAGAAAGCTGTAATCTTGGGTTGAGATTTGGACTTTTTTGTTCAGTTCTTTAAATTTCTATGATCTTGAAATTTTTTTGTTTTCTCAGTTCTTTAGCTTCTGTTTCTTTGTTTTTCGTTCTCTGATTTTATTTTATTTTATTTTATTGTGGTTTGCTTTGATTTTTTTGTGGTTTTATTTTCAAATTTATGGTTTCATTCTCAATTTTTTTTTTCGTTTTGCTTTTTTTTTTTTTTTTTTTTTTTTTGCTTAGTTTTTTTTTTTTTTTTTTTTTTTTTTTTTTTTTTTTTTAGCTTTTGTGTATTATTGTTCTCTTATTTTCTGGATGGTTTATTCTTCATATGGTTATTTCTTTATGGTTTTGGAGAGTTACTACTATGTTGTCCTTCTCTCCCTATTATAATATATCTTCCTCTATCTTTTCTGTTTTCTTCCTCTCTACCAATATTTGAAGTGCTCTATCCATTGTTCTCCTTCGATTGAGGCATGTATTTTTTTATTCTTAGATGTGTTTCTTATCCATTGTTTTCCAGATTTTTTCCTTGCATTTAATGAGTTGATGATATGTGATATATAGACCAGTGATTTGTCTTCCTAGCCTAATCATCTGTACTGTGTTTGCTTTAGACATGTTAATTTAATTGGAGATTTTTTTAAAAAATTATATGAAATATGGAAAATAATTAGGAAAAAAATATTGTTTGGTTTCTTTCTCTCTTTTTTTTTTTCCTGGCCTTTTTTTTTTTTTTTTTAATTTCCTCTCTTCTCTTAAATGGTTATTATCTAACTTTTTTTAATTTTTTTCCCTTTCTCACTTTCAGACTGTAATAATATATTAGTCTTATTACCTAATTAGATTTTTTATTCTTGAAATTTCTTAGACTCATTCTCTGAAATGATGTTTATTGCTATAGGCTATCAAGTGTTTTAAGTAGGTTCTTTTGTTCTCTATTAATATGCACTGCTGCTGGATATGGATTTATTTGTATCTTGCTGGTATTTCTTCCAGCACTTGACCCTTTTTTTTCTATTGCATTCCCCTTTCGATCATTTACTGCCATACTTCACTTCTAAACATTTATTGCTCTTCCATCATTTACTCCTCTACCTCTATATCCTTATGTTTTTCTACTGACTTAGTTAAAGTTTGGTTGGTCCACATTTTGTATTCAAGGCAGCATTTACAAGGTTTCAGGAACCATCAATATCTTCTATCTGTAGTTTTTTAATATACACTGTTGATATTGAATGTATTAGTCTGTTGTAATATTGTTAACATGTGTTGTTTGTTTTTTATGATTTCTGTTCATATAAATTTTTATTATGTTGTTAATAAATATTAGTAATTTATAGTCCTTAAGAAGGATCCTACATCATTATTAATCAATATTGCTAAGATATTGACTTCTTATTTATTGGTTTCTCATATATGTATGTATTTTATGTATTTTATTGTTGTCAATGTATCGGTTCTATTTGGATTTTGATTTCCTATATTCTTTTTACCTAAAATTTCTTGATTATTATCTTCATTTTTTGCTGCTTCTTTTCATGATATTGATTTTTTAGTTATTTACTCTTCGGTACTATATATATATATATATATATATATATATATGTCTTTATATAACATATTTTTGTTTTAACTGATTTTTTAATGTCATGATGACAGTTATTATTAAATTTCACGTGTTGAGTTTTATGTAAATTGTCCAAAAATTGCCATGATTATGCTTTCCTCACTTTGATCGTGATTTTGTTTATTTCTTTTTTTTATTTATCTTATGTTTTTGTTCTTTATTCTGGTATTATTCAGTTTTTACTATTACTATTTCATGGAAAACTTATTCACTCATAAATCTTTCTTGGATTCTAATTGACCAATTGTTTAACTAAAAGTTTTTGCAAAAAGATAGTTCTTTTCGGCTAAACAAAAGAAAAAGAAAAAAATCCCTATCTTATTTTAGTTTATTTACAGTTTTAAGTTATATTCTATTTTTTCTCTTAGTTTTCATTCCGTTTGATTATGAGTTGTCACCTTTGTCCCTTTTCCTTTCTAAATTGAATGTTTTTTGTTTTCTTATATCTTCCCAATTCAAAACTCTTCAGATTCTCTCTCTAAACAGTGATTTGCACTTCTCAAACTGCGATTTTTGCTGTTTTAGATCTTCATTTTGGTTTTTGTTTTTGGTATTTTCATGGCTTTGTGCTTTTGTAGATTGAGTTTGGTTAGTTTATGTTCGAATTTTTTCACAAAATAAGATTGCTTTGACTGGTTTGGTATGGATTTGAAACGAAATTTTCTGGTTTGGTGAAAAAATTTCAGGTAGTGAAATGGCACGCAAGAAGATCAGAGAGTATGATTCAAAGAGATTGTTGAATGAGCATTTCAAGAGGCTTTCTGGCCGTGAATTGCCAATCAAATCCGCTTAGGTTAGTATTCAATTTTTTTATCTCTTTTTTTTGAGATTTTGTTCCTGTTTAGCTTATAGATCTCGAATGTTAAGCCTCTTTTAGCTTTTTGGCTTTTAATATTTCTGTTTTAAGTATTTGAGTCAAAATCTATTCCTCCATATAATATCTCTTCTTATCCCATCTCTTTTTGCTCTTTTAAGTCCTCTATTTGGAGCACATCATTTTCTTTTTTCTCTCCCCTTTACTTGTCCCATTTATTTCCCTATTTCTTTTTGCTTTGCTTTACAAAGACTTTTGGGTTTTCCCCTTGGCCTACGATTTCCCTATATGCTTTTGTTCCATATGCTTTCGTTTTTTCAATTGTTTTTAGCCTCAGTCTTCCAAATGTCCTTGACCCAAATGGAATCAGAGTATTAATTGGCTATGTGATGCTTTGACTGTACTTGCTTCTTCTATTTTACTTGGACAAAAGGCAGACCTATTATGCACTATTGACACAAGTGCCATCTACTATTCATTGTGTGGTCAGTTTCTGCTAGCCTCATTGTCATTTTAATCTTGTTGCTTTTCTCCTCTCTTTTAATTCACCAGGTAGTTTTTAGACATTTATATACTTTACTTTGACCCTTTATTTTGTGTTACACGTCATAGTCTGCATGGCGAATATAATATCTGACTAATTTTTGTGCCTTTATGCAGTTGCAGCTGATAGGTAGCCATAAATGGCCATAAAAGTACAAGTCAGTTGATTTACCATGCATTTACTGACAACAGTTGATATCTGAGCCACAATTAGTATGTAAAAGCATTATTAGATTCATAATTTATCAACCTCCTCCCATTGAATCTTTCTTATTACTTATTTGTTCACTTATATCTCACCATTAGTTTGTGTTTGAGCTTTCCTCTTTATGAAATTGACATAATCAACTTTTATTATGAGAAATTTTCTATCTACCTATTTATAAATAGATCAGATAGTTAAAGACGTGCGAATACAAACATAAATTGGTTGCTTTATCTATTATTTATTTATAGGTTTATTTCATGTACTACTTCTACCTTATTGATTTGCTCTGTACATAATGATATTTAATATTGTAAATTATGAATTTCTCATATGGTAAATATGTAGTTATTGTAAATATTTTTATATTACTTACAATAAATTATAGACACAAATATCGAATTTTGTACATCTCTTGTCATAAAATTATTGATGTAATTATTTATTGTTCGTTTTAATATGTTCTAAATATATGTTTCAATTATGACAAAATGTCATTTAAGTGCAGTTAATTTAAGTTGTTGCTTTATTTATGACAAAAATTATCAACTTTTACTACAACACAAAATTATCTTTCACTACAGTGCGCGCAAATGCGCGCGTAAGCTGCTAGTATTTAACTAAGAAAGAGAGAGACATTTTTTTATTATTTTATTTTGTTTCTTGCCGAACATTATTCTAAATTGACCTGGAATAAAATTGAAGACAAATGTTGATAAAAGCAAAATCATGAAACATTTTAAAAAGGATTTTGTACAAAATATATATAAATAAATCATATAATGTAGAAATAGATTTCACATCCTAAGTCACCATTGCAATGAATTTCCTATTATCTATTGTCTCTTTGATTCAAAACTTGAAAGTTGAAATTGAAACTAACCCTAAACTTCCATTTTCATAATGTTCGCACATTCGATTTTAATTCAAGTTAAGATGTGATTTTATTTGAGAGCATTTTATCATGACAGAAAAAGTTAAATGTGAATTTTTATGAGTTGTAGCAAAACTGAAATTAAAAACTCGAATTGGTGATATAAACGAGGCCATAGAAACTTTAATAATTGAAACTTTTCATTCTCTAGAAATCTAAAATGTTCTCCACTAAATTTATTCTCATTATGAGAAACTGATAGTCTAAAGTCTAAATATTATGGTAGAAAAAACAAACAAAAAAAAAAAAGAATACAAAAGGTGTCTGTAGAAGCTCACCTTGAACCACAAAAAAAGTAGAGTAAGGAACTTCAAGACACATCAAGTTGTAGTGAATCAAGATCTTATTTTTCAGGCATTTCATATAATTTCTTTGCCTACGGTATATCATTGCAACTTTTGTGCCTTTATTTCTCAATTAGATCAAATTGCCACAATGCATCCAACACTCACCAAACTTTGGGGACCACCAGTTAACAAAACTCGTAATGTGTATTAGATAAAGAAAATGAAACCTAAGGGTTAAGCCTAAAATGCTCCATTGGTCGGTAATTCATCTTAAGTGGATAGAATGAGAGATCACCAACTGAAACTAAGTCTTTAATAACAAAGTTGACCATGAAAACCTTGCAAATCAACAATGAACTAAAAACAAAGGATTCACAATTTCATTATCAGCTCCATCACAAGTATTAATCCTCACATGAGTCATTAACTACACAAACACTTGAAAAACCTGCCCATAACATGAATTTCTTAAGGAAAAAAAACAAGGTAGATCAATAACAAAATTCAGAGTTTAAACACAGAAACTGTTGGAAAATACGGCATCGAGTGTGCAGCAAAATTTTAAAAATTTAATCAATGTCAAAGCCAACCAAGAACATGCTCATGATGCTATATAACATAAATACTAAAGATCCAAAACATACCTTTTTGAGATTTAGAAAACTGCACGTCTGACTGATCAATGCGTTCCAAACAGCGACCGGAACAGTCTCAACCATTTGGTCTTCTTTGCTATTCTAGTTTCCACGATCGGAGTGCAGGTAGGCACACGTCGTTCAATCTCCCTTTGGTATTCTTGAACTCCTTCCAACCATAAGAGAGCCAAAGGAAAAATCGTTCTTAAGAATTAAACAAATTTTCCTCTTAAGAATCTTTTTCTAATAGTCCCCAAAAAGTCTCTCAAGTGATCTTTCTAATAACGTGACTTACTGGGCTATTTATAGTCTTTAGGAAGTCATACTTTCATAATAATTAGGTTTCGGAAGTTTTTATCACATCCTGAGTCGGTTTCACCACGTCAGCACGCGCTATGCGTTACAATCGGTCGACCGGTGACAGAGACGTTATAACTCACTAGTCGACCTGTTCTTCACGAACCGGTCGACCAGATCGGTTGACCTGTCTGCACTAGCAAAAGTTGTTTTCCTAGTTCTTCAACACGGAAAACTTGCATAGAGCATTAGTTTTGATTCAAGCAAGTCAATAGAGAAATTACCTGATCAAAACAGTCATATAATAGTCTTCCCATATTAAACAACTCTTAAAACAATAATTCAACCAATTTATCTAGAATTAATTTTAACAATTAATTCACCCAATAAATCACTCATGAATTAACCAATCTCATTTTAACTTTGAACCTTTTTTACGAAAATAACACAAGTTACCAATATGTAGGAAATACACCGCATCGTTACAAGAAATTATGTGAGCTAGCAAAGGGATCCGATGGACATATATAAATCAAGCTCCTATAATCACAACACTACTTGTAAACTAACAAGTCCGTCTCATGATTATAAAACTCCAGCGCTATGATAACTCCATGAAATGGAGTTATTTAGCCTCTTTTGTGAATTAAAAAGTATGCTTGTTCTTGAGAATTTATTTAGTTTTTAATACTTTTACCTTATTTTTATTTCATTTTATTTTATTTGGAATTAATTATATTTTTAGTTTGTTTTAGGTATTTTTATTTTATTTTATTTTATTTTTATTTAGTTTCCTTTCAAAATAATTATTTTCCTCATTATGTAATTTAATTTTGGTGATAGATGGGCTTAAGTGCAAATTGAAATCCAAATTGGGAGAGAAATGCAAGAGAAAATAAGTAAAATTCAAATTTGAATTAGCCTCAAAATGGAATTCTTGCGCTCGAGTGAAACCAGCACAAAACATGCCACTCCACCGTTGGATCGCAGCGTCAACGATCCGGATCAAAGCGCGTGGAATCACACCGCACGAGGAGCGGCGTCTCAGAGGTCGCGTCCATCGCCAATCCTGGCAAGCCGTGTGTCCAGCTTGTCCCCCACTCAAGAGCTCGCGTGATCCAAAGGCGGTGATTCCATCCAAAGCCGCGTGAAACTCCTTCTCTCGGGAACGTAGCGCGCCGTGTGTCCATTCTATCCGACCCTCCATTAATGCGCGCCACGTGTCCGAATGCAGGCCTCCGGTGAGCTTAGTTAGCAGACTCTCCTTTGCACACGAAAATGAAGGGTTTTGAACCCATATAATGCGAGCCGCCAGAGGAATCAGAGAGGATTGTTGAGGTTTTGGTGATACAACGAAAAAACCAAGAGAAACCCCAGAGAAATAGCCAAGCATTTTACAAGGCTTCTCAACCAATTTTCCAAGAGAGAAAAAATCCCAAAATAAATTTTTTTTATTTTATTAGATTTAGGTTTTATTCTCAATAAATTATTGAGGGAGAATTCATTTTGTGAAGAGCAAGAAGATGGAGGATCTAGGAGCTTGTGACAACTCCTAAAATGGATTTTTCATTCCTTTTCTTATCTCTTATTTTTGTAATTTATGAATGATGAAACTCTTGATGTTATTTAGTTAATTTTGTGAGCTAGGCTCCTAGTGGAGAACTAAGATTGTGATGTTTTAGTTTTTACTTTTAAATTGTTTATGGTATTTTTGCGCTTGTTATTTCATGTGTATTTTCTTGCTTAATTTCTATTTTTGATGGAAATCAAATGTAGAACTAGACTTAGATTGATTTGGAAAAATTAATTTTGGTTGGACTTTACATGGATGATGCATGTTCAATATAGGAATATATTGATTTGTAGAAGGTATAGGAATATATCGTTTACCTTGTATAACCTAGTAAACCCGAACTTGAAATTAGAATTTCATGAACTAGATTCACATAGGAATATGATGAAATTGGTTTGAGGAATTATAGTCATAATTAATTCGGAAGAACTTTATGCACAAATTTGAGTTTGGTTAACTAGTACAGAATGTTGTAGCATTTCTTTAGCACACCTTTAGCATTTTGCAATCAAGGGAAAATTAGGAGGTCCTAGCTCGATTATTTGTAATTGCTTGCATTTTTATTTTCTTTTAATTATAAAAATATATAAAAAATAATCCTAGAAGCTAATCAATATTGGTATTTAATGAAAGCTAAACACAATCCTCGTGGGATCGATATCCGTATTCTTGTACACTTTATTACTTGTGCGATTCGTATACTTGCTAGTTTTCACGCAACAAGTTTTTGGCGTTGTTGCCGGGGATTGGCATTTAGTTTTAGCTGATATTGATATCATTTAGCTCGAGGAATTATTTGGTTACTTTCTTACTCTTTTTTGCTTTTAGTTTCTTTTATTCTTACTTTTGTTTTTGAGCTTTGTTTTTCTTGCGAGGTACTTGAGATGTCACATCGGCAAGTCCTCTTAAATTTCGTTCAACATGACTTGGAACCTTTACATAGTGCATGGTGAAGATACAAGGCTTTGTTAACGAGGTTCTCATCTCATGGTTTCTCCAAAGAGTGCCAACTTGAAGTCTTTCTCAATGGGTTATGTGCCACGACAAGAAATTGGGTCGAAAGGGGAGATGGTACCACCACTTTCTAAAAAATATCTGTGGATGAGTGATTACGCCCAAATGTGTACAAAAACAAGCGGTCAATTGTAGTACAATTTGAACGGTCGATCCCACGAGAAGGTGTTAAATTGAACAAGAAATGACTAGCAAATAAAAAGCGTTAGGAAAGTAAGCAATCAAACAAAGAAAAAGAATGAGTGTTTTTGATGATTTTTTTTTTGAACAATTTAAAATGGAGAAAATTCAATAATAAAAAGTGGTAAGGCTTTGAGAATCCTCCATATGCTTTGTTCACCTATTTGGATTTTGATTCATAAATTGACTCAATTGAAAGTTTCACATCCCAAACAATCAATCGGAAAATAAATACTTGAAGAACATATGAATTAAAAATGTATTCGAGTAAATAAAATTCTAATGTTTAGAATTAGGAAAAATTATCTTATGAGAAATCTAAGAGCAACAATATACCGTTGGCAATACTGCAGTAAAAGACTACTCATAAAATAATACCCATCAATATATAATATAATGCAATAATCACATAAAAAGAGCTTGACTAGATTTATATGAAAGTTGACAATAAAATATATTGATAAGAAGAAGAAATATGATAAAAGAAAATTATTTACTCAAATGTATAAAACTTACAAATCATTGGAGAATCAAAAATCCAAATAAGTTCACTACACATATAGGATCATCTCTAGCCTCACCTAAATACTCTAGCCTAGCTTGCACATAATTCCCATAAAATTCTAAAAAGAAAGTATGAGAATAAGAACAAGAAAATAAGAGAAAATGTGTGAGAATTTAGGCTCTAAAAAAATCAACCCTAATCACCTTGACAATGGTTCTATTTATAGAGTTTTGAGAATGCTAAAAGCTAAAACCGGATCCTAATTAAGAAGTTACAAGGCTTAATCAAAGCGAGAAAAACCATCACATTTCAAGAGGGGGACACGTATCGCAAGTTGATTCATGCGCGGGAGAGACGTGGTGCACAACTGGACCACGCAGAGGGAGACTGGACGCGCGCGGGAGAAGAACTCGAGCGGGGAGGGAACGTGTGCGCAAAGCGCACGTACGCGAGGGAGAGCTGGACCTCACTGGGATGCATGGCGAGACGTGGCTGGAGGGATGCTGGAACGTGGGACCCACGCAGAGAGGAAAGGAGATCCGGGTGACGTGCACGTGGAGGAGACTCGCCCGGGGAGAGGATCCGTGCGTGCCAGGCACGCGTTTGCTTGGGGACAGCTGGGTCCCACGGATCTGTGGTGCGACAGTGGTCGACACGTGGCGGCTGGGATGGCTCGCAGCTTCTTGGTTCGGCTCGTGGCTTCTCGGCTAGGCTAGGCTGGATGATGGGCTAATGGGCTTTGGGCCGAATTGGGCTTTTCTTGGGCTCAGCTTTTGGGTTTTGCTTGGTAAACTAGCCCAAATCCAATTGTTTTCTTCAAAAACCTGAAAAATAAAATAAATCCAATTAAAATTAAATCCTCTAAATTTAGGAATATTTGAAATTAAAATCACAAATTTGATAAAATAATTTGACAATTATGAACATTAAAAGTACAAATTTGTGCACTTATCACAACCCCAACCAGCTTATTGCTAGTCTCTAGCAATTCAAGCGAAAGAAAAATCATGTCAAGCTAAAAATTCAAATCAAAACCTGCAAAATCACCTAAGCAATCAAACAAAACATTAGTAAGTCATCAGAAAATGCTATCAAAACTACTTCAGTCATAACTCCAGAGTCATGTGTGTGTGCACCAAACCGTATCCTTCTTACCACATTCCATAACACAAATAGCATCAAAAAACACACCATGGTAAAGTCTTAACTCCATTTACCTCACGGGGGTCAGAAATATTTTAATGCAAAGGGATTACGCTCATGGAGTTGGAAATGACACAATGAACGCTCAAGTGAGAGAAGGCAATTTAAGGACAAGCTAATAAACAAACATTGATCAAATGATAGGCAAATCAAATATATGGAACAATTCATCACTTAAACCGTAAACAAACTTTCGGGATTTCATTTTGGTCAAGAGGAAGATCTCATAAACAAACAAAGAGCCGAAAAATACAAACAAATATACTCAAACTATTGGGAATGGTGTCCTAGAAGCATGAGATGTAATAGGACATTTATTATTTATTTAATAAAAGAGTTTATTCATTATTTTATGTGCATATATTTATGAATATTTTATGAATATCAATGAAAATTCAATGATTATTTATGTAACCTTAAACATTGTATATAAGTGTTATATACGAGAGGATAATGTTTAAGGATAATAATCAAAAAGCAATGTTCATAATGAATTTAATTAAAGTTTGGAATCTTTAATTAAAACATTATTAATACATGTCATTCCATTTAGAATGGAAAAGTGTTATCCGTGACCGTTAATATGGTGAGATATTGAATGAGTGTATTTCGCATAATGAGATTATGTGGAACAAGGACACAGACACAATATGAATTTCTAATAATTTCCGTTAAGTATAGAAATTCTAATTGAGTCTATCGATGGTCATATATAGAATGATCTTAATCCCGAGTTCTTAATGAGACTCCTATTTATGGATTTGTGTCTTTTGATTTACTCGGCACGGATTCCGAGACCCTGAATCCTATTCCTTGTATTTTGGAGACATGATGAAGTAGGTAGTGGGAATGTTATTATACGAGATGGAATCCATTCCTTCTTGAGAAAGAAGTAGATAAATAATTCTCTTGAGGGTTGATTCGGTACTTGGACCAAGAGGGAGCTCCGATTCATGAATGTGTTTTTTGAATCTTTGTCCATTAGAGAATCAATGGTACTCAAGGATAAAGATATAATTAGAGAGGTTAACGGATTCTACCCGGCTCTAATTATGAATTATTTATGGAGGATTGATCTATATGCAATGACTATATCAAATGGACACTTCACAGTTTAGAAGTAATTTATATCTATAATTTCGAGAGTGCAATTCCAAGTTTATAGTGGAGTAACTATTGGAATTAATAGAATTAATTTATTAATTAAAGTGTTTAATTGATTATTAATTCTATTGGAGCTCGGGATTATAGGTCCATTAGTCTCCGCGTCGTCCTAGTAATTCTACTAGACACAGAGGACAAAATGGGAATTTTAGAATTATGGAATTCTAAAATTAAACACTTGGAAATAATTAATTGAGAATTAATTATTATTTAAATACTGTGATTATTTAAATTTGAATTTGAACACATCTAGATTTATCCATTTAAACTTATTTGATAAGTTGTTCAATTTAGAATTCAAATTAATTTAAGTTTGACTTAAATTCGAATTTGAATTTGAAATAAAATTGGACTAAAGGATAAAGGATGATTTTCTCTTCCTTCCCTATCCAGTATTGGCGCCACACAGGGATGAGAGTCCCCATCTTGGCCGGCCACCTTAAGGATAAGGGGAAGGGATTTTTTGTTCCAAATTCAAATAGGAGATAATTAACAAGCTTTATCTTAGAGATAGAGATTGGATTCCTTTTAGAAGTTTGACTTCTACTCTCTAAATAAGATTTTAGAGACAATTTTCGGAATGCTTTTTTGCCCTAATTTTAGAGGTGGCCGAAATTTCTCTAGAGTAATTTTTGAAGTAATTTTTCAGCCCTAATGGGATTAGTGGCCGAAATTCTCAAGTAGAGAGGAAGGAAAAATGTTTTTCTCCAAAAATTCCACATCGTGCATGCGTTGGTGTTTGTGGAAATTCGAGTGTTTATTGTAACCCGTTTTGTCTCATGTGTGCCCACACACACGTCTTCGTGGATTCTAGGAATTGACGTGGAAGACATTGGTTTTCTAAACACAAAGTTTTGGAGCAAGGATTGTTCGAGGTCAAAGAACTCAAGTTATCAACTGAGACGGCCTCCAGGTATTTTTCCGAATTGAGTTCTTAATAAATGAATTAATGAGATTAATTTATTCGTGCATAAATTAATATAATCTATAGAGTATCTCAAAGGTTTTATGAAAATTTTTGTGCTACACGATCCGCCTTTCCGCTGCGCTTCCGCATCCAAATTCGATTCGGAAACCAACACAAACTTCTTCTTTTTTTTTGAGGCAAGTGATGAGGGGTATTTCTACCAACAAATCAAGTACTTTTAAGCTTGAATATTTGTAAGTTTTCAAGCATTTTTGTTAGTTTAATGTCTTTTGTGTGTTATTTATAGGAGTTATAAATATATGCGAACTTGGATGATTTTGCATGAAGCAAAGAAGAATATTTGCCCAACTTGTGAATCAATGGCAAGAGGAGGCAAAAGAGGATTTTAAGGCACAAAATAGGAGGCTTGGAATGCAAAAAAGCGGGCTGCAACGCACCATTTTGGGCTACAGCGCGCAAAGGAATACAAAGAAGTCCAGAGAGCAAGGGAGGCGCAGGCTGTAGCGCACTAAAGTGGGCTGCAGCGCACCAAAACCTGCCCAGCTCCAAAAATGCGCGCTGCAGCGCACCAGAGAGGCTGCAGCGTGCCCAAAATGTGTCCAGAGGTTGGACACGCGCTGCAGCGTGCCCAAAGGTGCTGCAGCGCGCCCAAAGGTGCTGCAGCACGTCTCAGCCCTCTGTGATCAAAATCCCTCTTCCAAAAATGCGCGCCACAGCACGTTTTCATGTGGGGTGCAGCGCACGACTAAATCCCTAGCTCCGAAATGTTGTAGTATAAAAGGAAAGAGATGCCATTTGGAAGGGGAGCCCGGAAAAGTGTAGAAAACATCAAAAGGAGGCCGAAATCCTTCATCTTGGAGGTCCTTGGAAGCTCTTCAATGGATATTGGGTTTTATTTTCTTTCATCTATTTTTCCATGTTGAGCTAGACATAAAATCTAGGACTTGATGTAGTTTTATTTGAACTATGTTTTGAATATTCGGTTGATTGTTAATTTAATTTCATTTTCAATTCATTTATGTTTCTCTATGCTTAATGCTTTTAATTTATTTGGCCAATGAGTTAGATGATTTTGAGATTGCGAATTTGATGCTCGGGAGAGATTGAGTTCTTTATCTAGATTTGAGAAGCATAGTCTAGGTTGTTGTGAGACCGGGAGGAGATCAACGCTTAGATAATCAAATTAGGATTTAGGTCATTGTGAGGTGTAGGATCTTATTGTGATTTATATATGAAAAATCATTTGAACAACAACAATATTGTAGGCGGAATTTCAAAAAATTTTATCATATCCATTTAATTCAAAATTAAACGTAAACCACAACGAGAGATGTATGCATGATATATGTTTATAGACAAAGGAATAGAATATCACACATACCTTTGTGACGATTGAATTAAATGACCGCAAGGATCTTGTCTCACTATCTCACGTTCCAAGATGGAGAATTGCCGTGAAACAAGATCGTTGTTTATTGCCACGATCACACCAAAAACCACTCGTTGATTCAAAGCTATGACTCTACGGTATTTGGGCTGAGAGAGTGGGCTGTTTTTAAAAACTAAGGAAACTATTTCCTTCTATTTTGTCTCTACAAAATCCGGCCACCCTAAGGAAAAGTGTGATCTCTTTTCTTTTCTCAAAAGAACTCTCTTATATAGGAGGAAATTCAAAAACTCAAACCCTAGATGGGATTTTCGAATTTCTCCTTAACCCTTGGATTGAAATCCGAAAATCCCTACAAGGCTAGGGATTTACGAATTTTCTTTCCCCTTTTGGAGCAAAATTCGAAATCCCCTTATGGCAAGGGATTTTCGAATTTTCCCAAAACAATATATCACTTTTCACTTTCCTTTAGTTGCCAAATAAAATCATGTTTAAATTTCATTTTGAATTTTAAATTAATCTCTATTAATTTCGAAATTCAAAACTCATTCCTTTTATTTTTCAATTATCGAATAAATGAAAAATAACACAATGAATTTAAACATAATTATCAGTTTCTGTTTTTCCCATTTATTAGAGCTAGCCTTGAGACCGAATGGACCCACATGAACAAAGCTATGGAATTACAATATTCGACTAACTCATCTCTATAAGTTATCGACATATTTAATTCCGACATCGTACAACTCCACTAAAAGTTCGATGCCGAATAATCTCTCGATTCATGTGCGCTAATTTTTCTTTTGGTGTTGATACAATTTATCACACGGTCCCACAGTGTAAATGCATTATTATCCTTCAGTAAATATCGGTGATCGAATGGTATATAATATTACCGTTTTACCATTCCAACCATTATTTCCTCAACTCCTTTATATGACTGTGAACAAGAAAGACAAACGTTCGTAAGATGTCTCGCACATGTCACGATGTCTTAATCAATGAGTATCATCATTGAATACCAGGCCTGGTTTATTTATTCACACACCCGTCAATAAAGCATGAGGTGATATTATTTCTTACGAATTCCATATCTGTGAATCACATAACTCCAACTTAATATTGTCATGATCCCAATGACCGAGATGTCGTTCAATAACTGTGAACTAATCTCATTGGCGAATCAAAGATCATGAGATACTAAGTTGAGCTATGCATTCACTTCAGGATTAAGATAATTATACAAATATACTTAAGTTGTGATGATTAGGTTTAGAGTTGTGTAAACGGTTTTTACTCTAACGGTCAACCTGTCTGCACTGACGAAGGTTGTTTTCCTAGTTCTTCAACATGGGAAACTTGCATAGAGCCTCAGTTTTGATTCAAGCAACCCAATAGAGAAATTGCCTGATCAAAACAGTCATATAATAGTCTTCCCACATTAAACAACTCTTAAAACAATAATTCAACCAATTTATCTAGAATCAATTTATCAATTAATTCACCCGATAAATCACTCATGAATTAACTTTGAACCTCTTTTACGGAAATAACACAAGTTACCAATATGTAGGAAATACACCGTATCGTTATGGGTGAAATTATGTGAGCTAGCCAAACGGACCCGATGGACATATATAAATCAAGCTCCTATAATCACAACGCTACTTGTAAATCAACAAGTCCGTCTCATGATTATAAAACTCTAGCGCTATTCCACTAAAAGCCTAGAGCTGCACTCTCGATTTATATAGCGTATTTACAAAGCTCTAATTAGCTCAAGTCCATGACTCAATATATTAGTATATCATCCCCATAGGATATCCATAATCGACTTGAGGTCAAGTTCTGTTTTACCTTCCCGATTACATTTATCTTATGTTCCATTATCAAACCATTGGAAAAACACTATTCATACTATTACAAACCGTAAACCATTAGATAACACAGAGTAGTCTAATAGCCGAGCGCTCATATTTTCCAATCCACTGATAATGCATAAGAGGATATCATTGACTCTTTATAGGAGCTATGGATTCCACTATCTATGAATCACGAATCTACGCATCCACGAGTCATACCCCCAATGTACCGGCAAGCGTACCTTTACATAATGTCAGGATGTCTCCCTTTAGTACATCAAAGGATACAAGTCAAGTATACGGGTTCATCATCCATCCCAGGATTAAGATAACAACATATAATTCGTCAAAAGTGAATTGTTTTATTCAAACAGAATTATTAATTAAAACAATTCATCTTTGGTCCGATCCGATATAGATTTCACCATTAGAAACTATATCAATGTCTCTACCCATGGAGTCCCACCTCCGACGACCAAGACAAGCCGTCTCCGTTAGGAAGTAGACAACATAACAATCTTAACATGAATAAAGCACCCAACTTTATTCCCTCTATTGTGGATCATAAGATTTAGACTATCATCTTTAGATTCTTGTCTTCCGCATGTTCTTCACATTACATGCATGATCTAAAGATTTAGAATGATAGTCTCAGACTTTCTGTTTGCTTATCATACATTCAAATATTATGAACATAAAGAGGACAATACATAGATATATGAAACAAACAAATCTTTATTAATAGTCAAAATGTCTCGAAGAAAATTGTTACATTTATTCCTAAGGGCATAAACGCTAACAAAGACACCCCTAGAGTTGTGGAATGGTCAAAAACCTAGTTTGAGACACATTCGCATATGGGGGAGTCCAACACACGTGCTGAGGCAAAAGACCGGGAAGTTGGAACCAAGGTCAGAAGTATGCATCTTTGTGGGATACCCACAAGGGACAAGAGGAGGACTGTTTTATAGTCAAGCAGATCAAAAGGTGTTTGTATCGACAAATGCCACATTCTGGAGCATGACTATATGATAGTTTCAAGCCCAGAAGTAGGATAGTATTAGAAGAGTTACTTTCCGATGAGATCGGACCACATTCGACAAGAGTTGTCGGACCACTCGCAGAAAAGACCACAGTTCCCGATCGACTCCTATGGCACCTCGTCGTAGTGGGAGGGTAAGGTGTTACCCGACCGTTATACCGGGGAAGCCCAAATCGTCACTGTTGATGATGGTAAGGAGGATCCATCGACCTTTAGGGATGCGATGGATGATTCTGATAAGGAAGAATGGCAAGCAGCTATGAAACTCGAGATGGAGTCTATGTACTCTAACTCAGTCTGGCAACTTGTAGATCTACCCGAAGGGGTAAAACCCATTGGATGCAAGTGGATCTTCAAGAGAAAGAGAGGAGCGGATGGAAAAGTAGAGACTTTTAAAGCAAGGCTAGTGGCTAAGGGTTATACCCAAAAGGAGGGAGTTGACTATGAGGAAACTTTTCGCCAAGAGCCATGCTTAAGTCCACCCGGATACTCCTGGCCATTGCAAAGATATTTTGACTATGAGATATGGCAGATGGACGCCAAGACACTTTTCTCGAATGGCTATCTTGATGAAACCATCTATATGGATCAGCCAGAGGGTTACATAGTGGAAGGCCAACAGCAAAGTCTCAGAACCGCAAAGGTCCATTTATGGACCAAGCAACTTCTAGATCATGGAACATCGGTTTGATGAGGTGTAAAGTCTTATGGATTTGATCAAAACATTGATGAACCATGCGTCTACAAGTATAAGAAAGAACAGAAAGTGGTCTTCTTAATTCTTTACGTCGATGACATCCTACTCATAGGGAGTGATGTGGGAATGATGACAGATGTAAAGGAGTGGTTAGCCAGCCAATTCCAAATGAAAGATTTAGGAGAGGCAAGCTATGTTCTTGGGATCAAGATTATTCGAGATCGCAAGAAAAAGCTTTTGGCGTTATCATAAGCATCTTATATAGACAAAGTGTTGTCTAGGTATTCGATGCAAAACTCCAAGAAAGGGAATTTGCCTTCTAGGCATGGTATTCATCTTACTAAGGAGCAATGTCCAAAGACCCCACAGCAGGAAGAAGATATGAGAAGGTATCCTCACGCCTTCCTACTGTGGGAAGCCTTATGTATGCCATGTTGTGTACAAGACCGGATATCCGCTATGCAAAGGGGAGTAGTCGGGTCGCTACCGGTCCAACCCAGGATTAGATCATTGGGTTGCAAAGTGAAGTTTATTCTTAAGTATCTTAGGAGAACGAGAAACTATATGTTAGTATATTCGGAGAAGATCTGTCTCTCACCGGATACAGATTCGATTTCCAATCGATAGAGATAGTCGACACGACATATCGGATCTGTGTTCACTCTTAATGGAGGAGCCGTGGTATGGAGAAGTATAAAGCAAAAGTGTGTTGCTGACTCTACCATGGAAGCTGAATATGTTGTAGCTTGTGAAGCCACAAAATAAGCTACATGGCTCAGGAAGTTCTTAACTGATCTGGAAGTTGTTCCAGATATAGATAAGCCAATTAAGCTCTACTATGACAACAGTGGAGCGGTGGCTAATTCAAAAGAACCTAGAAGCCATAAGAGTGCGAAACATATAGAGAGGAAATATCACCTGATCAGAGACATTGTGGATAGAGGCGATGTAGCGGTTCTGAAGATCGCGTCAAAGGACAACCATGCTGACCCGTTCACCAAGACATTGCCATTGAATGTATTTGATCGGCACTTAAATGGATTTGGGATTAGAGACATGACACACCTGCTTTAGGACAAGTGGGAGATTGTTGGGAATAGTGTCCTGAAAGCATGAGATGTAAAAGGATATTTATTATTTATTTAATAAAATAGTTTATTCATCATTTTATGTGCATATATTTATGAATATTTCATGAATATCAAATAAAATTCCTTGATTATTTATGTAACCTTAAACATGGTATATAAGTGTTATATACAAGAGGATAATGTTTAAGGATAATAATCAAAAGTAATCGTTCATAATGAATTTAATTAAAGTTCGGAATCTTTAATTAAAACATTATTAATACATGTCATTCCCATTTAGAATGGAACGGTGTTATCTGTGACCGTTAATATGGCGAGATATTGAATGAGTGTATTTTGATAATGAGATTATGTGGAACATGGACCTTGAACACAATATGAATTTCTAATAATTTTCGTTAAGCATAGAAATTCTAATTGAGTCTTGATGGTCATATATAGAATGATGTTAATCCCGAGTTCTTAACAAACTCCTATTTATGGATTTATGTCTTTTGATTTACCTGCACGGATTCGAAACCCTGAATCCTATTCCTTGTGTTTTGGAGACATAATGAAATAGGTAGTGGGAATGTTATTATACGAGATGGAATCCATTCCTTCTTTGAGAAAGAAGCAGATAAATAATTCTCTTGAGTGTTGATTCGGTACTTGGATTAGTAAGAGCGCCTGGTTCATGAATGTGTTTTATGAATCACTATCCATTAGAGAATCAATGGTACTCAAGGATAAAGATGTAATTAGAGAGGTTAACGGATTCTACCTGACTCTAATTATGAATTATTTATGGAGGATCGATCTATATGCAATGACTATATCAAATGGACACTTCACAGTTTAGAAGTAATTAATGTCTATAATTCCGAGAGTGCAATTCCAAGTTTATAGTGGAGTAACTATTGGAATTAATAGAATTAATTAATGAATTAAAGTGGTTAATTAATTATTAATTTTATTGGAGCTCAGAATTATAGGTCCATTAGTCACCGCGTCGTCCTTGTAATTCTACCAGACACAAAGGGCAAAATGGGAATTTTAGAATTACAGAATTCCAAAATTAAATACTCAAAGAATAATTAATTGAGAATTAATTATTATTTAAATAATGAGATTATTTAAATTTGAATTTGAACATATCTAGATTTATCCATTTAAACTTATTTGATAAGTTGTTCAATTTAGAATTCAAATTAATTTAAGTTTGACTTAAATTCGAATTTGAATCTGAACTAAAATTGGACTACTGGATAATGGATGAAATATCTTCCTTCCTTATCTTATTTAGGTGCCACACACAAAGGGATAAAACCCTAGGGTGGCCGGCCACCTAAGAGATAAGGGGAAGGGATTTTTTGTTCCAAATTCAAAATTGGAGATAAGGATTTGATCCTATTTTGAAGTTTGACTTCTTCTCTTTAAATATGAGATAAATGGAAAATTGTGACACAATTTTTTAAAACAACTTTCAGCCCTAATTCCATAGTGGTGGCGAAAATTCTCATATAAAAAAAGAGAGTGAAATATTTTTCTCCAAAATTCCACATCGTGCATGCGTTGGTGTTTGTGGAAATTGAAAGTGTTTTAGAAACCATTTTGTCTCACGTGTGCCCACACACACGTCTCACGTGGAATCAAGGAATTGACGTGGAAGACTATGGTGTTCTAAACACAAAGCTTGAAGCTAGGACTGTTCATGGTCAAAGAAATTCAAGATATCATCCGAGTCGGCTACAAGGTATTTTTTCCGTTGATCCTTGAATCTTATAAATTAATGAGATTAATTTATTGGTGCATAAATTAATATAATCTATAGAGTATCTCAAAAGTTTTATGAAAATTTTTGTGATACATGATCCGCTATTCCGCTGCGCTTCCGCCGCCGAATTCGATTCGGCAACCAACAATGACTTGTCTCCATTGAGTTGTGTTCTTTTGGCCATGTTTTTACTTGTTTTTCTTTTTCAGTTGTTTGAATAAATTGTGAGTTTTGTTGAGATGAAATGACTAGATAATAATGATGAGTATAGTCACTTGATGCTTTCTTAGGTCTTTGGAAATGTATCTCATTGAGATTTCTGTGTGCTTGACTCGATTGATTGAAATTCACTCTTGATTCACTACTTTTGAGCACCATGAATCATGATCATTTGATCTTTTGAGCATTTGGAGAACATTTATGTGCATTAGGTAGACTTTGATATCTCATGAACACTAGAACCCATTTGAGTGAAACTTGAGGCGAAATTGTTGGTTTAGTATCATTGGAGAGAAGATTAAGGCATTTTATTCGGATCGGTTGGGACTTTGAAGCTAACCCTTGAAAAGAAAATTCATCATTTGTTTACCCCCCTTTGAGCCATATTGCTTATTTCGTTCATCACCCATGTTTGTACATCCAAACCACCAAATACGTTTTCACTTCCTAAACCCATCACTACTAGGCATAATTGCATTAAATGATAAGATTGAGAGCAAGTGTGGGTTATGTTTGGGAAATCATTAGTGGATTGGCTTGTGATGTTTTTCATTCTCAATTAAAAAAAAACAAAAAAAAGAAAAAAAAGAAAAAAAATAATTATAAGAGTTAATCAGATGAGGAATTGAGTTACCATTCCATTTCTTTACAACATTGGGGACAATGTTGAGTTTGAGTTTGGGGGTGTGGTCTTTATTTCTCAAAATTTTGTTTTTATTTCTTTTTGGGTTCAATTGAAGGTGAATGTATGTTGAAAAGAGGAGTTGGTGAAATTTTTTCTTTTCTTTTCTTGGAAATCATGAGAGATACATGAGTTGTGATACATGCCTAGGGTGATTTGAGCCTAAAAATTCTAATCTCATCCACCTTTTACCCTAGCCATACATTACAACCCTCAAAAGTCCTTTTGATCTTCAATGACAAGTTAACCTTTATTAGTGGAGAGTGACACGAAAAATGGGCCTATGGTAGTTCTTATTAAGATATCACTCATAGTCTCCTTGGCTCATAGGTCTATCCAGATTTTATTTGGTTGATTGAGATTGATTGTGCACACACTTACACTTTGAGAGTCTTGAGTGGAGTGAAATTGATGCTTGATGTTGAAATTCTAGATAATCTCAGTGTTTGCATTTCCTTTGAGCTTAGAGCATTATGTGACTTTGGAGATACATGCACAGTTGTTTACTCGATACAAAACTCATACTTTTTCGTTTGTGTCTTAGTACTTGATTTGTGTTTTCTTTTTCTTTCTTTTTTTTTGCTTGAGGACAAGCAAATGTTTGAGTTTGAGGGTATTTGATGACGGGTATTTCTACCAACAAATCAAGTACTTTTAAGCTTGAATATTTGTAAGTTTTCAAGCATTTTTGTTAGTTTAATGTCTTTTGTGTGTTTTTATAGGAGTTATAAATATATGCGAACTTGGATGATTTTGCATGAAGCAAAGAAGAATATTTGCCCAACTTGTGAATCAATGGCAAGAGGAGGCAAAAGAGGATTTTAAGGCACAAAAGAGGAGGCTTGGAATGCAAAAAAGCGGGCTGCAACGCACCATTTTGGGCTACAGCGTGCAAAGGAATACAAAGAAGTCCAGAGAGCAAGGGAGGCGCAGGCTGCAGCGCACTAAAGTGGGCTGCAGCGAACTAAAGTGGGCTGCAACGCACCAAAACCTGCCTAGCTCCAAAAATGCGCGCAGCAGCGCACCAGAGGGGCTGCAGCGCGCCCAAAATGTGCCCAGAGGTTGGACACGTGCTGCAGCGTGCCCAAGGGGCGCTGCAGCGCGCCAAAAGGGCCTAGGAATGTGTCCTACGCGCTGCTGCGCGCCCAAAGGCGCTGCAGTGCGTCTCAGCCCTCTTCGACCAAAATCCCTCTTCCAAAAATGCGCGCCACAGCGCGTTTTCACGTGGACTGCAGCGCGCGACTAAATCCCTAGCTCTGAAATGTTGTAGTATAAAAGGAAAGAGATGCCATTTGGAAGGGGAGCCTGGAAAAGTGAAGAAAACATCAAAAGCAGGCCGAAATCCTTCATCTTAGAGGTCCTTGGAAGCTCTTCAATGGATATTAGGTTTTATATTCTTTCATCTATTTTTTGCATGTTGAGCTAGACATTAAATCTAGGACTTGATGTAGTTTTATTTGAACTATGTTTTGAATATTCTATTGATTGTTAATTTAATTTCATTTTCAATTCATTTATGTTTCTCTATGCTTAATGCTTTTAATTTATTTGGCCAATGAGTTAGATGATTTTTAGATTGCGAATTTGATGCTCGGGAGAGATTGAGTTCTTTATCTAGATTTGAGAAGCATAGTCTAGGTTGTTGTGAGACCGGGAGGAGATCGACGCTTAGATAATCAAATTAGGATTTAGGTCATTGTGAGGCCGGGAGGCGATCAATATTCCTATTTTCTAATTCTAAAGGTGAAGCTTAATTTGTGTTTAAATGTTCATTTCGAATAGGGATATTGTTTTGGGTATTTAAATACAATTTCTTGTGAGGCACTCGGGAGAGGTTGCGAGATGATATTAGACACTTGATTAATGAATTGAATGAAATTGATTAGCAATTACATAATAGGATGAACATAGGAATAATAAAGCGAAATCAAGTCCCTAGACCATTTGTGTATAGATACTTTATTTTCTTATTATCATATTTATTTTGTTTTATTTTCTTAATTGTCATTTTATTAGGTTGCCTAGATAAAGTTAAGTTACAATAATTGTGGTACTTAATGGCAATTCTAAACCCAATCCCTGTGGAGACGATACTCACTCACCTTATACTCAAAACTTGACACCGTACGCTTGCGGAAATTTATTATACAAAATTAATTCGCATCAAGTTTTTGGCGCCGTTGCCGGGGAATGGAATTTGAAAGTGTTGTTAATATTGTGAGTACATAACTTGATTTTAATTTAGGCTTTTATTTTTCATTTTTAATCTTTTGTTTTATTTTTATTTTCTCTTGTTTTACGAGGTACTTGGAGATGGTTGATCGACAAGTCCTCTCAAGATTTTCTCAATGAGATTCTGAGCCATTTGTTAGCGCTTGGGAGAGATACAAGGAGCTGCTCATTCAGTTTCCCCACCATGGTTTCCTGAGGGAGGTGCAACTACGACTCTTCCTCGACGGGTTAGATGCCGCAACAAGAACGTGGGTGGAAAGAGGAAATGGTACCACCTCTTTTCACCAACTATCCGCGGATGAATCTTATTGGTTGTTGGAAGACATGGCCACTATTCACTATTGGTATTGAAGGTATTCAACAAACCACCATGGTTTTGTGGATAGCTCCAACATTTTGGAGCCATGGCTTGACACTCCCCATCACCAAGCAGAGTCTTCTACCTCACTTGAAGACCTTGTCGCCCAATTTTTGGAGGAGACAAGACTCCGCATAGAGAAGTTAGAGAGGATGGAGGCGCTCGACCAACTTCACGAGGAAATGGAGACAACTCTAGCGGAGTTGTTTAGGTTGAAGCTACTTCCAGATGAATCTACTAACGCCATGAATAGGGAACCACAAGAGGAGGAATGGGAGTTCTTTGAAGGTGACTCTTTGAGAGAGGAGACTCAACAATTGGTTAGTGAAGAATCTCAAGAAGATGTCAATGAGTCTCAATCCCTCGAGACCCCCATTGTCGTGCCACCCCCAGTTGAGAAAGATCACATCTATGAAGACCCAATGTGGCCGGCAACTCCTCCACCATCTCGAGCGCCGTTCTTCCATGCCAACCAAGCGCATATGCCAGCTCCGAGTCAAGTTGAGCAAATGGTCTGAAAACTGTCAAATCTCGCCAAGCTTGAGGGTGTAAAGAATTAAGACCCATATGTTGTGTTGTATGACACGTACTATGGGCGAAAGCCACTCTTTGACGACTTGGCTCGGCATAGGAATAAGTGATCCTAAAGACGCAATTTATTGAGGAGAGCTCCGCCCTAACCCAAGTTTATGCCATCATGCCCAGTGTATCATTGCCAACCATACTAAGAGGCGAGATTGTCTCGCCTCCCCGGTACGTGTTCTTATTCCCTTGTTATTGATTTTGACGATTGTTTGATCCTGAGTTTGGGGGTGAGACACTTTGTGGTTGATTTTAGTGGATTTTGAGCATTACTTGTGAGTTGGTTGTTATGACTGTTGGGAATAGTGTCCTGAAAGCATGAGATGTAAAAGGATATTTATTATTTATTTAATAAAATAGTTTATTCATCATTTTATGTGCATATATTTATGAATATTTTATGAATATCAAATAAAATTCCTTGATTATTTATGTAACCTTAAACATGGTATATAAGTGTTATATACAAGAGGATAATGTTTAAGGATAATAATCAAAAGTAATCTGTTTCATAATGAATTTAATTAAAGTTCAGAATCTTTAATTAAAACATTATTAATACATGTCATTCCCATTTAGAATGGAACGGTGTTATCCGCACTGTTAATATGGCAAGATATTGAATGAGTGTATTTTGCATAATGAGATTATGTGGAACATGGACGCAGACACAATATGAATTTCTAATAATTTTCGTTAAGCATAGAAATTCTAATTGAGTCTACTGATGGTCATATATAGAATGATCTTAATCCTGAGTTCTTAACAAACTCCTATTTATGGATTTATGTCTTTTGATTTACTCGGTACGGATTCCGAAACCCTGAATCCTATTCCTTGTATTTTGGAGACATAATGAAATACGTAGCTGGGAATGTTATTATACGAGATGGAATCCATTCCTTCTAGAGAAAGAAGCAGATAAATAATTCTCTTGAGTGTTGATTCGGTACATGGATTAGTAAGAGCGCTCTGGTTCATGAATGTGTTTTATGAATCACTATCCATTAGAGAATCAATGGTACTAAGGATAAAGATGTAATTAGAGGAGGTTAACGGATTCTACCCGACTCTAATTATGAATTATTTATGGAGGATTGATCTATATGCAATGACTATATCAAATGGACACTTCACAGTTTAGAAGTAATTAATGTCTACAATTCCGAGAGTGCAATTCCAAGTTTATAGTGGAGTAACTATTGGAATTAATAGAATTAATTAATTAATTAAAGTGTTTAATTAATTATTAATTTTATTGGAGCTCAGAATTATAGGTCCATTAGTCCCCGCGTCGTCCTTGTAATTCTACCAGACACAAAGCGCAAAATGGGATTTTTAGAATTACGGAATTCCAAAATTAAATACTCGAAGAATAATTAATTGAGAATTAATTATTATTTAAATAATGAGATTATTTAAATTTGAATTTGAACATATCTAGATTTATCCATTTAAACTTATTTGATAAGTTGTTCAATTTAGAATTCAAATTAATTTAAGTTTGACTTAAATTGAATTTGAATCTGAATTAAAATTGACCTTGGATAATGGATAAAATATCTTCCTTCCTTATCTTATTTAGGTGCCACACACAAGGGATAAAACCCTAGGGTGGCCGGCCACCCAAGAGATAAGGGGAAGGATTTTTGTTCCAAATTCAAAATTGGAGATAAGGATTTGATCCTATTTTGAAGTTTGACTTCTTCTCTTTAAATATGAGATAAATGGAAAATTGTGAGACAATTTTTTAAAACAACTTTCAGCCCTAATTCCATAGTGGTGGCCGAAAATTCTCATAGCAAAAAAAGTGAGTGAAATATTTTTCTCCAAAAATTCCACATCGTGCATGCGTTGGTGTTTGTGAAAATTCGAGTGTTTTAGAAACCGTTTTGTCTTACGTGTGCCCACACACACGTCTACGTGGAATCAAGGAATTGACGTGGAAGACTTTGGTGTTCTAAACACGAAGCTTGAAGCTAGGACTGTTCGTGGTCAAAGAAATTCAAGATATCATCCGAGTCGGCTACAAGGTATTTTTTCCGTTGATCCTTGAATCTTATAAATTAATGAGATTAATTTATTGGTGCATAAATTAATATAATCTATAGTGTATCTCAAAAGTTTTATGAAAATTTTTGTGATACACGATCCGCTATTCCATTGCTTCCGCTGCGAATTCGATTCGGCAACCAACAATTGGTATCGTGAGCGGTCTATAGACGATATTAATTTGTGCTTCGATTATTTGATAATCATAATTGATATTAAATATGTGATATTTAATTATGTATGTATGTGATGAGTAGGCACTTGCATTTATGGATGTTTATTTTTATTCATGATGATGAATGTATGGATGATGGATTAATTATATGGTTCCATGGATCGGTTATATTCATTCGTTAATAAATTATTTGTAATTTAATTCAGGATTAGAATTATTGTAATTCTAGGATTTGGGTAGAATGAGGGTTTTTGATTTTGAATCAAGACGGAGGCCTTGAAGATCGTGTTTGAAGCCTTCAAAGAAGCCCAGAAAAAGTGCCCGGAAATTTCCAGAATCGCGGCCCAGGCGCGTCCAGGCTGCGGCCCAGGTGCGTCGGACCCGCGCCCAGCGCGCCCTGGGGCAGGCCAGGGCCTCAACACAGGCTGGCCGCAGCCCAGCCAGTGCTGCGGCTGTCGCCTGGCGGCCCAAGTTCGGGATTTGATCCCGAACGGGCCTGAAGGTTTCCAAAACCCTCAAAAAGCGTGCCAAAGAGCCCGGAAAAGTTTCGGATCCCATGGAAGGTGAAATCCAACCCGGAGACAAAGAATGAAGCCGAAGAATAAAGAATTCAAGAATCGAAGACCCGTTGATGTAACGGAAGAATATAATTATTGTAATTATTTATTTATTCGATTCGATTGAGTTGTAATTTATTTTTCCATGGGACCCGGTCAAATCCATCTCAATAGTTGATTGCATATATTTATATTTTATGTTGGTAATTATATATTATATATGTCCATGCATATAACATCCCATGTAGATATAATGTGCCTACTCATATGTTTTTATAACATGCCATGCATACACGCGCAATTCTTATTGTTTATTTTATTTATTATAAAAGTGTTTTAGAAAAATAAAATAAAAATAAGAACATCTTGTTGAAAATCGATTTAATATGATTAAATTGATTTAAGTTGCAAAATTGATTTGCAAAATAATGTTACATGTGAAATTGAATTTAAAAGTTAAATTTTTGAATTTCACATATCCGAAAAAAATAAATTGTTTATTTTTCGATTTGAAAATCATGAGATGCTTTTCAAACAAAATACATGTTTGCAAAATAATGAGTGGGAGAGGGTTGTATGACAATACGACCCACTAGTCTCCGCCGTTAACGCAACACCGTGAGATCCGGAAAGGGGCTTTGCGGCGACATTGAATCGCCCTCCTAAAGGAGAGTGTCCTTGCCGGATCAATAACAAGGTTGGCTTCCTAGAGATAAGATTTCAGGATGTATTTCTGAATTGACTACCCAAAGGTAGCAATCCGGAGTTAAGTCTATGGGATCTGAAACGGTGGGTTACACTCATAAAATATAATCAAATTTGTTGGTTATATTTTGACTGAAAATAACGGTAGTTAATAAATATGAAAATATGAGATATTTTGACTATATTTATTAACTGAGAAGAGTCTCGGTCTAATTGGCATATAACTTGACTACCCAAAGGTACACTTTATATGTGGAAAATTGGATTATCGTTGGCACCTAAAATTAAAACATGATTTATGTATTTTTCATGTACATCATGCATCATATTTAATTGTGCCAAAATTTACATGCCTTGATATTCATGCACATAAATTGATTAGATGAATATTCTATTTATTCCCAGCAATATGTCGAATCCCATAATCACACTACTAGCGACTGAAAAATTAGACGGTGATAATTACGCTAAGTGGAAAAGTAACATGAACATACTATTGGTCTGCGAAGACTATAAGTTTGTCCTAGCAGAGGAATGTCCTCCTGAACCCGCGGCTAATGCATCCAAAACCGCAAGGGAGCCTTTTGATCGCTGGATCAAGGCCAACAATAAAGCAAAGTGCTTTATCTTTGGCCAACATGAGCGATAAGCCATGAAGAAGCATGAGGAGATGGAGACCGCTTATGAGATAATGGAGTCTCTAGAAGCCATGTTGGCGCTCCTTCCGAAAAAGGCTCGTTTGGATGCCATAAGGGCTTTCATGAACGATAAGATGAAGAAAGGTTCTTGGTCAAGACACATGTTTTGAACATGATTGATCACCTCCACGATGCGGAGCTCAATGGTGCGAGAATCGATGAAGCCACCCAAGTTGGCATCATCCCGGAAAGCCTATCCTCGACTTTCATGAGTTCGTGAACAACTTTGTTATGAACAAAAAGAAGTGCAATCTCACTGAACTCATGAATGACCTGCAAAACTTTGAATCCACCAACAAAAGAAGGGGAGGAGAAGCAAATGTTGTAGTTGCAGGAAGTTCTGGTAAAAACAAAAGGAAAAACCAGAACCAGGGAAAAGCGAATGAGAAAAAAGAACAAGGTAAATCAGATTTACTAGTTCTTGAAACAAGTTTAGTAGATGGTGATACCTCAGCCTGGATAATTGATTCGGGTGCAACTAATCATGTTTGTTTTGTTGGGAATAGTGTCCTGAAAGCATGAGATGTAAAAGGATATTTATTATTTATTTAATAAAATAGTTTATTCATCATTTTATGTGCATATATTTATGAATATTTTATGAATATCAAATAAAATTCCTTGATTATTTATGTAACCTTAAACATAGTATATAAGTGTTATATACAAGAGGATAATGTTTAAGGATAATAATCAAAAGTAACTATTCATAATGAATTTAATTAAAGTTTGGAATCTTTAATTAAAACATTATTAATACATGTCATTCCATTTAGAATGGAACGGTGTTATCCGTGACTTTGTTAATATGGTGAGATATTGAATGAGTGTATTTAGCATAATGAGATTATGTGGAACATGGGCCTTGAGACACAATATGAATTTCTAATAATTTCCGTTAAGCATAGAAATTCTAATTGAGTCTACCGATGGTCATATATAGAATGATCTTAATCCTAAGTTCTTAACAAACTCCTATTTATGGATTTATGTCTTTTGATTTACTCGCACGGATTCGAAACCCCTGAATCCTATTCCATGTATTTTGGAGGCATAATGAAATAGGTAGCTGGGAATGTTATTATACGAGATGGAATCCATTCCTTCTTGAGAGAGAAGCAGATAAATAATTCTCTTGAGTGTTGATTCGGTACTTGGATTAGTAAGAGCGCTACGGTTCATGAATGTTTTATGAATCACTATCCATTAGAGAATCAATGGTACTCAAGGATAAAGATGTAATTAGAGAGGTTAACGGATTCTACCGACTCTAATTATGAATTATTTATGGAGGATCGATCTATATGCAATGACTATATCAAATGGACACTTCACGGTTTAGAAGTAATTAATGTCTATAATTCCGAGAGTGCAATTCCAAGTTTATAGTGGAGTAACTATTGGAATTAATAGAATTAATTAATTAATTAAAGTGTTTAATTAATTATTAATTTTATTGGAGCTCGTAATTATAGGTCCATTAGTCCCCGCGTCGTCCTTGTAATTCTACCAGACACAAAGGGCAAAATGGGAATTTTAGAATTATGGAATTCTAAAAAATTAAATACTCGAAGAATAATTAATTGTGAATTAATTATTATTTAAATAATGAGATTATTTAAATTTGAATTTGAACATATCTAGATTTATCCATTTAAACTTATTTGATAAGTTGTTCAATTTAGAATTCAAATTAATTTAAGTTTGACTTAAATTCGAATTTGAATTTGAATTAAAATTGGACTACTGGATAATGGATAAAATATCTTCCTTCCTTATCTTATTTAGGTGCCACACACCTAAGGGATAAGGGGAAGGGATTTTTTTGTTCCAAATTCAAAATTGGAGATAAGGATTTGATCCTATTTTGAAGATTGACTTCTTCTCTTTAAATATGAGATAAATGAAAAATTGTGAGACAATCTTAAAACACTTTTCAGCCCTAGTTTCCTAGTGTGGCCGAAATTTCTCATAGCTAAGAGAGAAAAAATATTTTTCTCCAAAAATTCCACATCGTGCATGCGTTGGTGTTTGTGGAAATTCGAGTGTTTCAGAAACCTATTTTGTCTCACGTGTGCCCACACACACGTCAACGTGGAATCAAGGAATTGACGTGGAAGACTTTGGTGTTCTAAACAAAAGAGCTTGGATCTAGGACTGTTCGTGGTCAAAGAAAATCAAGATATCATCCGAGTCGGCTACAAGGTATTTTTTCGGTTGATCCTTGAATCTTATAAATTAATGAGATTAATTTATTGGTGCATAAATTAATATAATCTATAGAGTATCTCAAAAGTTTTATGAAATTTTTGTGATACACGATCCGCTATTCCGCTGCGTTTTTACCGAATTCGATTCGCAACCAACAACTGGTATCGTCAGCGGTCTATAGACTATATTAATTTATGCTTCGATTATTTGATAATTGAATATGTATGTATGTGATGAGTAGGCACTTGCATTTATGGATGTTTATTTTTATTCATGATGATGAATGTATGGATGATGGATTTGGTCGTTAATTATATGGTTCCATGGATCGGTTATATTCATTCGTTAATAAAATTATTTGTAATTTAATTCGGGATTAGAATTATTGTAATTCTAGGATTTGGGTAGAATTAGGGTTTAAGATTTTGAATCAAGAAGGAGGCCTTGAAGATCATATTTGAAGCCTTCAAAGAAGCCCAGAAACTGCCCAGAAAAATTCTGGAAATCGCGGCCCAGACGCGTCTCGGACGCGGCCCAGGCGCGTCCCAGGACGCGGCCCAGGCGCGGCCAAGACGCGGCCCAGGTGCGTCCCGGACGCGGCCCAGGCGCGGCCAGGACGCGGCCCAGGCGCGTCCCAGGACGCGGCCCAGGCGCGGCCAGGACGCGGCCCAGGCGCGTCCCGGACGCGGCCCAGGCGCGGCCAGGACGCGGCCCAGGCGCGTCCAGGCCGCGCCCCAGGCGTGTCCAGGCCGCGCCCCAGCGCGTGGCCAGGCCGCGGCCCAGGCCGCGGCCCAGGCTGCGGCCCAGCGCGCCTGGCGGCCCAAGTTCGGGATTTGATCCCGAACGGGCCCGAAAGGTTTCGAAACCCTCGTGAAGCGTGTGCCGACGGGCCCAGAAAAGTTCGGATCCCAAGGAAGGTGAAATCCAACCGGAGACAAAGAATGAAGCCGAAGAATGAAGAATTCAAGAATCAAGTCCCGTTGATGTAACGGAAGAATATAATTATTGTAATTATTTATTTATTCGATTCGATTGAGTTGTAATTTATTTTTCCATGGGACCCGGTCAAATCCATCTCAATAGTTGATTGCATATATTTATATTTTATGTTGATAATTATATAATATATATGTCCATGCATATAACATGCCATGTGCCTACTCATATGTTTTTTATAACATGCCATGCATACACGCGCAATTGTTATTATTTATTTTATTTATTATAAAAGGGTTTTAGAAAAATAAAATAAAATAAGAACCATGCGCTGAAAATCGATTTAATATGATTAAATTGATTTAAGTTGCAAAATTGATTTGCAAAATAATGTTACATGTGAAATTGAATTTAAAAGTTAAATTTTTGAATTTCACATATCCGAAAAATAAATTGTTTATTTTTCGATTTGAAAATCATGAGATGTTTTTCAAACAAAATACATATTTGCAAAATAATGAGTGGGAGAGGGTTGTATGACAACACGACCCCTTTGGTCTCCATCATTAGTTCAACACCGTGAGATTCGAAAGGGGCTTGGCGGCGGCACCGATTCCGCACTCCCTACGGAAAGTGTTCTTTCGGATCAATAACAAGGTTGACTTCCTAGCGATAGGATTCAAGGATGTATTTGCGGTTTGACCTACCCTACGGCGGCACTCCGGAGTTAAGTCTGTAGAATCTGAAATGATGGGTTACACTCATGGAGATATAATCAAATTGTTGATTATATTTTTGACCAAAATTAGCGGTAGTTAGTAAATATGAAAATATGAGATATTTTGATTATATTTATTAATTGAGAAGGTCTCGGTTCAATTTGCGATATTTTGACCTACCCTACGGCGGCACTATATTAGTGGTAAATTGAATTATCGTTGGCACCCAAAATTAAAACATGATTTATGTATTTTCATGTGCATCATGCATCATATTTAAATGTGCCAAAATTAACATGCCTTGATATTCATGCACATAAATTGATTAGATGAATATTCTATTTGTTTTCAGCAATATGTCGAATCCCATTATCACACTACTAGCGGTAAAAAAAAATTAGACCGTGATAATTATGCTAAGTGGAAAAGTAACATGAACATACTATTGGTTTGCGAAGACTATAAGTTTGTCCTAGCGGAGGAATGTCCTCCTGAACCCGCTGGCTAATGCATCCAAAACCGCAGGGAGCCTTTTGATTTGGATCAAGGCCAACAATAAAGCAAAGTGCTTTATGCTGGCCAGCATGAGCGATAAGCCGCAAGAAGCATGAGGAGATGGAGACCGCTTATGAGATAATGGAGTCTCTAGAAGCCATGTTCGGCGCCCCACCGAAAAAAAGGCTCGTTTGGATGCCGTAAGGGCTTTCATGAATGACAAAATGAAGAAAGGTTCTCAGTCAAGGCACATGTTACGAACATGATTGATCACCTCCACGATGCGGAGCTCAATGGTGCGTAATCGATGAAGCCACCCAAGTTGGCATCATCCCGGAAAGCCTATCCCCGACTTTCATGAGTTCGTGAACAACTTTGTTATGAACAAAAGGAAGTGCAATCTCACCGAACTCATGAATGACCTGTAAAACTTCGAATCCACTAACAAAAGAAGGGGAGGAGAAGCAAATGTTGTAGTTGCAGGAAGTTCTGATAAAAACAAAAGGAAAAACCAGAACCAGGGAAAAGCGAAGGAGAAAAAGGAACAAGGTAAATCAGTTTACTAGTTCTTGAAACATGTTTAGTAGAGGGTGATACCTCAGCCTGGATAATTGATTCGGGAGCAACTAATCATGTTTGTTTTTCTTTGCAAAGTCTTAGTTGTTATCTTGAGTTAGCCGATGGGGACTACACGATGAAAGTAGGCAATGGCGCAAGTGTTTCGGCAAAAAGCGTTGGGAGAAGTTAGACTTCGTTTTAGGGAAAATAAATTTTTAGTTTTGAACAATGTTTATTTTATTCCGGACATTCGCGGAAATTTGATTTTGTGGCCAAATTATTTGAACAATTATTTAAAGTTTATTTTGATAATGAATTTGTTCATATTTCTCGAAATGGTTTAAATATTTGTTCTGGACGTCTGGATGATGGTTTATATTGTATAAAACCAATCCCTAATTCACTGCTTAACACTGAAATGTTCAGAGTTGCCGAACCTAAGAATAAAAAGCAAAAGATTTCTCACGAAAATAACACATATCTGTGGCACCTTAGACTTGGTCACATTAACCTAAATAGGATTGAAAGACGGTAAAGGATGGTCCTTTGCGTGAGCTAAAAGTTGGCGAGCTTCAGTCTGTGAATCTTGTTTGGAAGGTAAAATGACCAAGAGACCTTTACTGTTAAAAAAAAGGAGTAAGAGCTACAGAACCCTACAAATTGATACATTCAGATGTATGTGGACCGTTAAACGTCCAAGCTAGAGGAGGTTACGAATATTACGTCACCTTCATTGACGACTATTCGAGATATGGTTATGTTTATTCGATGCAACGGAAATCAAACTTTTGGAAAGTTTAGAGAATTCGAGCAGAAGTTGAAAACAATTAGGTAAACCAATCAAGAAACTTCGATCGATCGGGGGTGAATACGGACCAAGAGTTCGGGATTTCTTGATTGAAGAAGGTGTGGTATCCCAATTTGATCGCACCCGTACACCATGCAGTAATGGTGTGGCCGAAAGGAGAAATCGGACTTTGCTCGACATGATAAGATCAATGTTGAGTTATTCTTCACCGCCTACTTCTTTTTGGGGTTATGCCCTAAAAACCGCTATGTATATTCTCGAATCTAGTTCCATCTAAATCTATACCTAAGACACCCCTAGAGTTGTGGAATGGTCAAAAACCTAGTTTGAGACACATTCAAGATATGGGGGAGTCCAAAGACACGTCTTTGAGGCAAAAGACCGGGAAGTTGGAACCAAGGTCGAAGTATGCATCTTTGTGGGATACCCACAAGGGACAAGAGGAGGACATTTTATAGTCAAGCGGATCAAAAGGTGTTTGTATCGACAAATGCCACATTTCGGAGCATGACTATATGATAGATTTCAAGCCCGTAAGTAAGATAGTATTAGAAGAATTACTTTCCGATGAGATCGGACCACAATCGACAAGAGTTGTCGGACCACTTTCGGAGAAAAGACCACAGTTCCTAATCGGACTCCGGCCAAGCACTCGTCGTAGTGGGAGGGTAAGCACGTTACCCGACCGTTATACCGGGAAGCCCAAATCGTCACCGCCGATGACGGGAAGGAGGATCCATCGACCTTTAAGGATGCGATGGATGATTCTCGATAAGGAAGAATGGCAAGAAGCTATGAAACTCGAGATGGAGTCTATGCACTCTAACTTAGTCCGGCAACTTGTAGATCTACCCAAGGGGTAAAACCCATTGGATGCAAGTGGATCTTCAAGAGAAAGAGAGGAGCGGATGGAAAAGTAGAGACTTTTGAAGCAAGGCTAGAGGCTAAGGGTTATACCCAAAAAGGGGAGTTGACTATGAGGAAACTTTCTCGCCAAGAGCCATGCTTAAGTCCATCCGGATACTCCCCGGCCATAGCAAAGATATTTTGACTATGAGATATGGCAGATGGACGTCAAGACGACTTTTCTGAATGGCTATCTTGATGAAACCATCTATATGGATCAGCCAGAGGGTTACATAGTGGAAGGCCAACAGCAGAAAAGTCCGCAAACCGCAAAGGTCCATTTATGGATCAAGCGAGCTTCTAGATCATGGAACATCGGGTTTGATGAGGTGTAAAGTCTTATGGATTTGATCAAAACATTGATGAACCATGCGTCTACAAGTACAAGAAAGAAGAGAAAGTGGTCTTCTTAATTCTTTACGTCGATGACATCCTACTCATTGGGAGTGATGTGGGAATGATGATGATGTAAAGGAGTGGTTAGTGACCAATTCCAAATGAAAGATTTAGGAGAGGCAAGCTATGTTCTTGGGATCAAGATTATTCGAGATCGCAAGAAAAAGCTTTTAGCGTTATCACAAGCATCTTATATAGACAAAGTGTTGTCTAGGTATTCGATGCAAAACTCCAAGAAAGGGAATTTGCCTTCTAGGCATGGTATTCATCTTTCTAAGGAGCAATGTCCTAAGACCCCGCAGCAGAAGAAGATATGAGAAGGTATCCTCACGCTTACTGTGGGAAGCCTTATGTATGCCATGTTGTGTACAAGACCAGATATACGCTATGCAAAGTGGGAGTAGTCGATCGCTACCGGTCCAACCTAGGATTAGATCATTGGGTTGCGGTGAAGTGTATTCTCAAGTATCTTAGGAGAACGAGAAACTATATGTTAATATATTCGGAGAAGATCTGTCTCTCACCGGATACATGATTCTCGATTTCAATCGAGATAGAGATAGTCGACGGTCGACATCCTGGATCTGTGTTCACTCTTAATGGAGGAGCCGTGGTATGGAGAAGTATAAAGCAAAAGTGTGTGTTGTCGACTCTACCATGGAAGTTGAATATGTTGCGACTTGAAGCGCAAAAGAAGCTACATGGCTCGGGAAGTTCTTAACTGATCTGGAAGTTGTTCTAGATATGGATAAGCCAATTAAGCTCTACTGTGACAACAGTGGAGCGGTGGCTAATTCAAAAGAACCTAGAAGCCATAAGAGTGCGAAACAAATAGAAAGGAAATATCACCTGATCAGAGACATTGTGGATAGAGGCGATGTAGCGGTTCTGAAGATCGCGTCAGAGGACAACCTTGCTAACCCGTTCACCAAGACATTGCCATTGAACGTTTTTGATCGGCACTTAGATGGATTTGGGATTAGAGACATGACACACCTGCTTTAGGATAAGTGGGAGATTGTTGGGAATAGTGTCCTGAAAGCATGAGATGTAAAAGGATATTTATTATTTATTTAATAAAATAGTTTATTCATCATTTTATGTGCATATATTTATGAATATTTTATGAATATCAAATAAAATTCCTTGATTATTTATGTAACCTTAAACATAGTATATAAGTGTTATATACAAGAGGATAATGTTTAAGGATAATAATCAAAAGTAATCGTTTCATAATGAATTTAATTAAAGTTTGGAATCTTTAATTAAAACATTATTAATACATGTCATTCCCATTTAGAATGGAACGGTGTTATCCGACTTTGTTAATATGGTGAGATATTGAATGAGTGTATTTTCAGCATAATGAGATTATGTGGAACATGGACGCAGACACAATATGAATTTCTAATAATTTCCGTTAAGCATAGAAATTCTAATTGAGTCTACCGATGGTCATATATAGAATGATCTTAATCCTAAGTTCTTAACAAACTCCTATTTATGGATTTATGTCTTTTGATTTACTCGGCACGGATTTCGAAACCCTGAATCCTATTCCATGTATTTTGGAGGCATAATGAAATAGGTAGTGGGAATGTTATTATACGAGATGGAATCCATTCCTTCTTGAGAGAGAAGCGAGATAAATAATTCTCTTGAGTGTTGATTCGGTACTTGGATTAGTAAGAGAGCTACGGTTCATGAATGTGTTTTATGAATCACTATCCATTAGAGAATCAATGGTACTCAAGGATAAAGATGTAATTAGAGAGGTTAACGGATTCTACCTGACTCTAATTATGAATTATTTATGGAGGATCGATCTATATGCAATGACTATATCAAATGGACACTTCACAGTTTAGAAGTAATTAATGTCTATAATTCCGAGAGTGCAATTCCAAGTTTATAGTGGAGTAACTATTGGAATTAATAGAATTAATTAATTAATTAAAGTGTTTAATTAATTATTAATTTTATTGGAGCTCAGAATTATAGGTCCATTAGTCCCCGCGTCGTCCTTGTAATTCTACCAGACACAAAGGGCAAAATGGGAATTTTAGAATTATGGAATTCTAAAAATTAAATACTCGAAGAATAATTAATTGTGAATTAATTATTATTTAAATAAGGAGATTATTTAAATTTGAATTTGAACATATCTAGATTTATCCATTTAAACTTATTTGATAAGTTGTTCAATTTAGAATTCAAATTAATTTAAGTTTGACTTAAATTGAATTTGAATTTGAATTAAAATTGGACCTTTGGATAATGGATAAAATATCTTCCTTCCTTATCTTATTTAGGTGCCACACACCTAAGGGATAAGGGAAGGGATTTTTGTTCCAAATTCAAAATTGGAGATAAGGATTTGATCCTATTTTGAAGATTGACTTCTTCTCTTTAAATATGAGATAAATGAAAATTGTGAGACAATCTTAAAACACTTTTCAGCCCTAGTTTCCTAGTGTGGCGAAATTTCTCATAGCTAAGAGAGAAAAATATTTTTCTCCAAAAATTCCACATCGTGCATGCGTTGGTGTTTGTGGAAATTCGAGTGTTTTAGAAACCGTTTTGTCTCACGTGTGCCCACACACACGCGTCTCACGTGGAATCAAGGAATTGACGTGGAAGACTTTGGTGTTCTAAACAAAAGAGCTTGGATCTAGGACTGTTCGTGGTCAAAGAAAATCAAGATATCATCCGAGTCGGCTACAAGGTATTTTTTCGGTTGATCCTTGAATCTTATAAATTAATGAGATTAATTTATTGGTGCATAAATTAATATAATCTATAGAGTATCTCAAAAGTTTTATGAAATTTTTGTGATACACGATCCGCTATTCCGCTGCGTTTTCGCCGCCGAATTCGATTCGGCAACCAACATGTTTTTCTTTGCAAAGTCTTAGTTCTTACACTGAGTTAGCCGATGGGGACTACACGATGAAAGTATGCAATGGCGCAAGAGTTTCGGCAAAAGCAGTGGGAGAAGTTAGACTTCGTTTTAGGGAAAATAAATTTTTAGTTTTGAACAATATTTATTTTATTCCAGACATTCGCAGAAATTTGATTTTGTGGCCAAATTATTTGAACAATTATTTAAAGTTTATTTTGACAATGAATTTGTTCATATTTCTCGAAATGGTTTAAATATTTGTTCGAACGTCGGATGATGGTTTATATTGTATAAAACCAATACCGACTCACTACTTAACCTTTGAAATGTTCGGAGTTTTTGAACCTAAGAATAAAAAGCAAAAGATTTCTCACGAAAATAACACATATTTGTGGCACCTTAGACTTGGTCACATTAACCTAAATAGGATTGAAAGACTGGTAAAGGATGGTCCTTTGTGCGAGCTAAAAGTTGGCGAGCTTCCAGTCTGTGAATCTTATTTGGAAGGTAAAATGACCAAGAGACCTTTTACAGCAAAAGGAGTAAGAGCTACAGAACCCCTACAGCTGATACATTCAGATGTATGTGGACCGTTAAACGTCCAAGCTAGAGGAGGTTACAAATATTACGTCACTTTTATTGACGTCTATTCAAGATATGGTTATGTTTACCTGATGCAACGGAAATCTGAAACTTTTGGAAAGTTTAGAGAATTCCGAGCAGAAGTTGAAAAACAATTAGGTAAACCAATCAAGACACTTCGATCAGATCGAGGGGGTGAATACCTGGACCAAGAGTTCCGGGATTTCTTGATTGAAGAAGGTGTGGTATCCCAATTGACTGCACCCGGTACACCACAGTAGAATGGTGTGGCCGAAAGGAGAAATCGGTCTTTGCTCGACATGATAAGATCAATGTTGAGTTATTCTTCACTGCCTACTTCTTTTTGGGGTTATGCCCTAAAAACCGCTATGTATATTCTGAATCTAGTTCCATCTAAATCTATACCTAAGACTGTTGGAAAAATAATGGCATCGAGTGCGCAGCGGAATTTAAAAAATTTAATCAACGTCAAAGCCAAACAAGAACATGTTCATGATGCTATATAACATAAATACTAACGATCTAAATCATACCTTTTGAGATTTCAGGAAACAGCACATCTGACAGATCAAAGCGTTCCAAACAGCAACCGGAAGAGCCTCAACCAAATGGTCTTCTTTGCTATTCTCGTTTCCATGATCGGTGTGCGGGTGGGCACACTTCGTTTAATCTCCTCTTGGTATTCTCAATCTCCTTCCAATCACAAGAGAGCCAAAGAAAAATTGTTCTTGATAATTAAACAATTTTTCCTCTTGGAATCTCTTATCAATAGCCTCCAAAAAGTCTCTCAAGTGATCTATTGAGTAATGTGACTTAATAGGCTATTTATACTGTTTAGGAAGTCATACTTCCGTAACAATTAGGTTTCCCAAAGATTTAATCGCACTCAGAGTCGATTTTGCCACATCAGCACGCGTTACGCGTTACAACCGGTCGACCGGAGACAGAGACGTTATAACTCACCGGTCGACCGGTCCTTCACAAACCGGTCTACCCACCGGTTGACCTGACCGGTCGACCTGTGACCGGTCTACCCACCGGTCAACCTGTCTGCACTGACGAAGGTTGTTTTCCTAGTTCTTCAACATGGGAAACTTGCATAGAGCCTCAGTTTTGATTCAAGCAACCCAATAGAGAAATTGCCTGATCAAAACAGTCATATAATAGTCTTCCCACATTAAACAACTCTTAAAAGAATAATTCAACCAATTTATCTAGAATCAATTTATCAATTAATTCACCCGATAAATCACTAATGAATTAACTTTGAACCTCTTTTACGGAAATAACACAAGTTACCAATATGTAGGAAATACACCGTATCGTTACAGGAAATTATGTGAGCTAGCCAAAGGGACCCGATGGACATATATAAATCAAGCTCCTATAATCACAACGCTACTTGTAAATCAACAAGTCCGTCTCATGATTATAAAACTCTAGCGCTATTCCACTAAAAGCCTAGAGCTGCACTCTCGATTTATATAGCGTATTTACAAAGCTCTAATTAGCTCTAGTCCATGACTCAATATATTAGTATATCATCCCCATAGGATATCCATAATCGACTTGAGGTCAAGTTCTTTTACCTTCCCGATTACATTTATCTTATGTTCCATTATCAAACCATTGGAAAAACACTATTCATACTATTACAAACAAGAAACCATTAGATAACACAGAGTAGTCTAATAGCCGAGCGCTCGTATTTTCCAATCCACTGATAATGCATAAGAGGATATCATTGACTCTTTATAGGAGCTATGGATTCCACTATCTATGAATAACGAATCTACGCATACACGAGTCATACCCCCAATGTGCCGGTAAGCGTACCTTTACATAATGTCAGGATGTCTCCCTTTAGTACATCAAAGGATACAAGTCAAGTATACGGGTTCATCATCCATCCCAGGATTAAGATGACAACATATAATTCGTCAAAGGTGAATTGTTTTATTCAAACAGAATTATTAATTAAAACAATTCATCTTTAGTCCGATCCAATATAGATTTCACCATTAGAAATTATATCAATGTCTCTACCCATGGAGTCCCACCTCCGACGACCAAGACAAGCCGTCTCCATTAGGAAGTAGACAACATAACAATCTTAACATGAATAAAGCGCCCAACTTTATTCCCTCGATTGTGGATCATAAGATTTAGACTATCATCTTTAGATTCTTGTCTTCCGCATGTTCTTCACATTACATGCATGATCTAAAGATTTAGAATAGCGATCTCGAGACTTTTCTGTTTGCTTATCATACATTCAACTATTATGAACATAAAGAGGACAATACATAGATATATGAAACAAACAAATCTTTATTAATAGTCAAAATGTCTCGAAGAAAATTGTTACATTTATTCCTAAGGGCATAAACGCTAACAATCTCCCACTTGCACTTAAGTGAGTAAATGTGACATGCCACGCATCCCCATAGCCTCGACATGCTTCTCAAGACCTTAGCCGCCAGGCCTTCGTGAACGGGTCAGCCATATTGTCCTCGACGCGATCTTGCATATTTCCACATGCCCTTCTTCAATAAAGCTTCTTATCACATGATACTTCGGTGTCTATGTGCTTACTCATTTTCTCGATATCTTGGTTCTTTGGTGTTAGTTATTGCCGCATCGTTATCACAAGATAGTCTCAATGGCTTATCCACACCAGAACAACTTCAAGATCCATCAAAATTTAGGAGCCACACCGCTTCTTTTGAAGCATCACTAGTCGCCACATACTCGGCTTCCATCGTTGAGTCGGTGCAAGTTTGCTTGACACTCCTCCAAACGATGTAACCGCCTCCCGTAGTAAAAAAAATGGAACCCAAGTCAATTTCCTAGAATCCAAACAAGATTGAAAATCTGAATCAGATATCCTAGAGGTGTCAAATCCTCCCGGAATATACCAAAGATATAATTTCTAGTTCTCCCAAGATACTTGAATATATGCTTGACCGCAACCCAAGTGGTTAGGTCCCGGATTCGATCGAAATCGACTTACAATCCCGACCGCATGGCAAATGTCCGGTCGAGTACAAAGCATTGCATACATGAGGCTCCCGACCGCCGAAGCATAAGGCACCTTCGCCATGTATTCTCTTTCTTCAGATGTCTTGGGACAATCACTGTTCGAAAGAGTAATTCCAGACCTAGATGGTTGCCCACCTTTCTTGGAATTCTGCATTGCATACTTCTCGAGAATTTTATCTATGTATGAAGCCTGAGAGAGAGCTATCATTTTGTTCTTTCGATCCCCTAAGATTCGAATGCCTAGAACATAATTACCTTCTCCTAAGTTCTTCATGTCAAATTGTTTGGTAAGCCAAACTTTGACTGATGATAAAGCCCCTACATCATTGCCAATAAGTAGAATATCATCAACATATAACAAAGAGAAAAACCACTTTCCCATCTTGAATATGTTTATAAACACAAGGTTCATCCATATTCTGTTGGAATCCAAAAGTCTTGACCACTTGGTCAAATCTTTTTTTTCAAGAACGGAAGCTTGTTTTAATCCATAAATGGATTTCAACAACTTGCAAACTTTTCCTCTTGACCCTTAGCCCCAAAGCCTTACGGTTGTACCATATAGATACTCTCCTCAAGATGGCCATTCAAGAACGCCGTCTTGACATCCATTTGCCAGATCTCGTAGTCGAGAGCAGCCGCAATGGATAAGAGAATGCGGATGGACTTAAGCATGGCTACAAAGTGAAAAAGGTTTCCTCATAGTCGATTCCTTCCTTTTGCGTGTATCCCTTAGCTACCGGTCTAGCCTTATAGGTTTCGACCTTTCCTTACGCATTTCTCTTTCTCTTGTAGACCCATTTACACCCAATGGGCTTAATCCCATCGGGAATATCTACAAGTTCCCGGACTAGATTAAAATCCATAGATTTCATCTAAACTTTCATGGCTTTCATCCAGAGGTTTGCATCAACATCCTCCATAGCTTCTTTTGTAAGTATAAGGATCTCGACATGTTCGGAGATTACGCCAAAAAGGTTTCCCCATTAGCCATGAATCTCTCGGGTTCATGTCCGATCCTCCCACTCTGTGAAGCCCCTTAGATTGTTGTTGGGTTTCCTCTTCTACGATTGGATCGGTTTCCAAGGGAATAGTTGGTATGACTAAGTCACTCGACATTTCCTCAAGCACTAATTTGCTACGAGGTTTAAAGTCGTTCATGTAACTTTCCTCAAGGAATGTTGCATTCGTTGAAACCACGACTTTATTTTCCTTGGGATTATAGAAATAACCCCCTTTTGTCCCTCTCGGATAACCTACAAAAATGCATACTTCTGAACGTGCTTCCAACTTGTTCGCTTCCTTGTCCAGGACATGTGCAGGACATCCCCATATGCGAATATGGTTCAAGAATGTCTTCCTGCCCGTCCACAACTCGTGAGGAGTTTTAGGAACCGACTTTGTTGACACATTGTTCGAGAAGATAACATGCGATTTGTAAAGCATATCCCCGTAAAGATATAGGCTATGTCAAATAACTCATCATGGACCGTACCATGTCCAATAAGGTTCTATTTCTTCTCTCGGCTACACAATTCTCTTTGTGGAGTGCCAGTGCGATTAAATGGGATAGAATCCCATTCTCTAATAAGTATCCGTGAACTCATCAGAGAGGTATTCTCCACCTCGATCGGATCAAGTGCCTTTATGGGTTTACCCAGTTGCTTTTCCACTTCAGCCCGAAACTCCCCTGAATTTATCAAAAGTTTTGCTTTTGTGATGCAATAGGTACACATAACCATATCTTGAGTAATCGTCAATAAAAGTGACGTAATACTCATACCCTCCTCTTGCCTTGATGTTCATGGGACCACAAACATCACTATGCACAAGTTCAAGAACACCTTCAACCCTATTGCCTTTAGACCCAAATGGTCTTTTGGTCATTTTGCCTCCAAACAAGATTCACATTGGGGTAAGGACTCAACCTTTAAAGAACTTAAAGGTCCATCCTTTACCAACCTCGTATCCTGTTAAGGCTAATGTGACCAAGTTGCAAATGCCAAAGATATGTCTCATTAGAGTGAGAAGTTTTAAGCCTTTTAGAGTTATTAACAACTTCAAGTGTTTTTGTGGAGTCCATCTTTGGTTTGATAAAATATAGATTATTTTGCATCCATCCATCACGGATAAAAGACTTGTTTTTTCTGAATCACAACTTTATTATTAAAAGAAACTAAATAAGAATCCTTAAATAAACAAGCAATGAAATAAGATTCCTCTTAAATTGAGGAACATAAAAACAGTCTCGCAAAAATAAACTCCTATAACTATCAAAATAAAGATGGACGTCTCCCACTGCTTCAGCCAACACCAATGTTCCATCGCTCATCCTAACGTGAAGCTTTCATTTAGAAGACTTTTCGTTTGCTTGAACCCCTGCAGAGAAACACATACATGATTAGTTGCTCTAGAATCTATGACCCAGTTGTCACTGGATTCCTCAACTAGACATGCTTCCACAATCAAAAGATCACACTCACCTCCTTTGCCTTTAACGGCTAGGTAGTCTTTGCAATTCTTCTTCATGTGCCCCACCTTCCCGCAATGAAAGCATTTAAGCTTGTTCGGGTTCCTCTTCTTCTTGTTCTTGCCCTTGTTTGGCGGAACTGAAGAACTCTCCTTCTTAGCTACTTGCTTCTTTGTTCCATTCCCTGAAGGGGGTTTGGAAGAAGATGACTCAGCAAAGTTGGCTTCCACAATAGTTGACACCTTGATCATCTGCTCGAACTTTTGGAGTTCTTGCATCAACTCTGTCAGGGTTATATTCTATCTAGCGCTCAAATTGAACGTTGCCCTAAACGGAATATATTCCTTCGACAAAGTCTCAAAGATCATGGTCAGTTGAGACTCAGCATCGATGTCGGCCCCATTGGTCCGAACTTCACCAAATAGCCCATCACCTTCAAACATATGTTCCTTTATGGAAGACCCGACCTTACATCTGCGATTAATGAGGTTACTAAGGGCTTCCAAGCGTTTTTTTCAGACTTGGCCACGAACATGTCCTCAAGATTATCCATAATCGATGAGCGATTATGTAATCTTCATGTTGTGCTTGCAAGCATAGTGGACATGCTCGCCATCATATAACAATGAGCCATATCGCCGAGTCCTTCCAGCGTTGATACGCTATGAAAACCTCATTAGGAGCATCAACGGTGGCTCCGGGAGGACAAGGTGTGTTCAAGACGAAATTCGGTTTCTCAAAGGTTAGGACGATCTTTAGGTTCCTTTTCCAATCGGTAAAATTCTACTTGATTAACTTGTGTTTATTAAGTATCGATGATAATGCGCTAGAAGACATTTTGATCTACAATAAAACATTCATATATCTAGTATAAGTAAACTTGCATAAACATTTAGTAATCAAACATATATACATGTTATAATGCAACAAATATGTTTGTGTGTCAAAACCTTGAAAAAATCACAACCTTACAACGATAATTCCCAACTCAAAATTTTGTAAGTCTCCTAGGGAGATCATGCAAAATTTAATTGGGAACACGGATCCCCTCCGATCAATATATACCATCCGGATCAATCTCTGTCAAAGATATATTGATAACAGATTTTTTTTGGCCATTAATTTAATTATCAGAGCTCCTAGGGGAGATTAATAATTAAATTAATCTTGAGTGTATAACCATCGTTTCAACTATTTGATCCATATATTACAATTGTCACCTAGGGGTGTACAACCATAAAAATATGCTCAAATAAATTATCCTCTCGGAGATCCACACCGGTACATAATGAATCCCTTCCTAGGGGTCGGTATCACCATGTGTTACCTGCGGACCAACGATGGAGGCCATGGGTCTTTTCTTCAAAAACCCTCACCCACTCAATCTTTTTGGAAAACAAGGTTTTTGTTAAGAAATATGCATGAACAATTTGAATGAGCCGCACTCCTATTCTATATGACATGTTATCACATATATAGCAAATCATATTATATGCAATCATACAAAGCAATTAAGCTAGGCAACAAGCATAATAATAATAATAACCGTAATATTATGGTTCCATCCTAGAGAAAAGAAAGAAATTAAAGATTACAAAGAATAATCGAAACATATATCGATTCTTCATCTTGAATCTTCCCGGTTGTCCTTGAATTCTTCATCACAATCTAATTCCGGTTATCATATAATTATTTTCCATGTTTTCTTGAAAAAAATCTCAAAAAACTGCAAAATCGTATACTGTCCCATTAGGTCCGGTCGACCGGAGACAGAGTAGTTATACTCTACCGGTTGACCGCCTTACACTAACCGGTCGACCGGTGCGGTCGACCGGTACCCGTGCGACAGTAACCCAGATTTTCAGAAATCAAAGCAGTTTTTCAATTTATTCAAAAAACACAAAACAATTTTATAAACCAAGGAAAAATTAGATACCTTCATCTCCTTCATCTTCAATCTCCTCCAAGAATTTTACATAAAAATTCCTATACCGTTTTCCGGTTTACAAAATTCCTACTAGAGAAAATAAAATAAACCCTAACAGCGATGATAGGCCGCATATCTAATTACATTGCAAAGAACAAATTCCTATACAATCATTCTAAACTCTAAGGAACCATAACCGGAAAAAATTAAATAATAAATAATCATCGATAATTCATAAATGACAACCAATAATAATTATTTAATCATTCATTCACCATATATTCATGACAACAACATAATATAGAAACCCTAGAGTGCCATCTCTCTAAAATATCAATTCAAGTATAAAAGAGATATTTTAGATCACAAATCTATGTACATAGCATAATCATGAACAAATAACCATGGCTCTGATACCAATTGTTGGAAAAATAATGGCATCGAGTGCGCAGCGGAATTTAAAAAATTTAATCAACGTCAAAGCCAAACAAGAACATGTTCATGACGCTATATAACATAAATACTAAAGATCTAAATCATACCTTTTGAGATTTCAGAAACAAAGACGTCTGGGACGGATCAAAGCGTTCCAAACAAAGAACAGGAAGAGCCTCAACCACTGGTCTTCTTTGCTATTCTCGTTTCCATGATCGGTGTGCGGGTGGGCACACTTCGTTTAATCTCCTCTTGGTATTCTAGATCTCCTTCCAATCACAAGAGAGCCAAAGAAAAATTGTTCTTGATAATTAAACAATTTTTCCTCTTGGAATCTCTTATCAATAGCCTCCAAAAAGTCTCTCAAGTGATCTAATGAGTAATGTGACTTAATAGGCCTTCCGTAACAATTAGGTTTCCCAAAGATTTAATCGCACTCAGAGTCGATTTTGCCACATCAGCACGCGTTACGTGTTACAACCGGTCGACCGGAGACAGAGACGTTATAACTCACCGGTCGACCGGTCCTTCACAAACCCGGTCTACCCACGGTCGACACATGACCGGTCTACCCACGGTCAACCCGTCAAGCGGCGAAGGTTGTTTTCCTAGTTCTTCAACATGGGAAACTTGCATAGAGCCTCAGTTTTGATTCAAGCAACCCAATAGAGAAATTGCCTAATCAAAACAGTCATATAATAGTCTTCCCAAATTAAACAACTCTTAAAACAATAATTCAACCAATTTATCTAGAATCAATTTATCAATTAATTCACCCGATAAATCACTCATGAATGAACTTTGAACCTCTTTTACGGAAATAACACAAGTTACCAATATGTAGGAAATACACCGTATCGTTACAGGAAATTATGTGAGCTAGCCAAAGGGACCCGATGGACATATATAAATCAAGCTCCTATAATCACAACGCTACTTGTAAATCAACAAGTCCGTCTCATGATTATAAAACTCTAGCGCTATTCCACTAAAAGCCTAGAGCTGCACTCTCGATTTATATAGCGTATTTACAAAGCTCTAATTAGCTCTAGTCCATGACTCAATATATTAGTATATCATCCCCATAGGATATCCATAATCGACTTGAGGTCAAGTTCTGCTTTTACCTTCCCGATTACATTTATCTTATGTTCCATTATCAAACCATTGGAAAAATACTATTCATACTATTACAAACAAGAAACCATTAGATAACACAGAGTAGTCTAATAGCCGAGCTCGTATTTTGAATCCACCGATAATGCATAAGAGGATATCATTGACTCTTTATAGGAGCTATGGATTCCACTATCTATGAATAACGAATCTACGCATACACGAGTCATACCCCTAATGTACCGGTAAGCGTACCTTTACATAATGTCAGGATGTCTCCCTTTAGTACATCAAAGGATACAAGTCAAGTATACGGGTTCATCATCCATCCCAGGATTAAGATGACAACATATAATTCGTCAAAGGTGAATTGTTTTATTCAAACAGAATTATTAATTAAAACAATTCATCTTTGGTCCGATCCAATATAGATTTCACCATTAGAAACTATATCAATGTCTCTACCCATGGAGTCCCACCTCTGACGATCAAGACAAGCCGTCTCCGTTAGGAAGTAGACAACATAACAATCTTAACATGAATAAAGCGCCCAACTTTATTCCCTCGATTGTGGATCATAAGATTTAGACTATCATCTTTAGATTCTTGTCTTCCGCATGTTCTTCACATTACATGCATGATCTAAAGATTTAGAATGACAGTCTCAGACTTTATGTTTGCTTATCATACATTCAACTATTATGAACATAAAGAGGACAATACATAGATATATGAAACAAACAAATCTTTATTAATAGTCAAAATGTCTCGAAGAAAATTGTTACATTTATTCCTAAGGGCATAAACGCTAACAATCTCCCACTTGCACTTAAGTGAGTAAATGTGACATGCTATGCATCCCCATAGCCTCGACATGCTTCTCGAAGACCTTAGCCGGTAGGGCCTTCGTGAACGGGTCAGCCATATTGTCCTCTGACGCGATCTTGCATATTTCCACATGCCCTTCTTCAATAAAGCTTCTTATCACATGATACTTCGTGTCTATGTGCTTACTCATTTTCTGATATCTTGGTTCTTTGGTGTTAGCTATTGCCGCATCTTTGTTATCACAAAGATAGTCTCAATGGCTTATCCACACCAGGAACAACTTCAAGATCCATCAAAAATTTATGGAGCCACACCGCTTCTTTTGAAGCATCACTAGTGCCACATACTCGGCTTGCATCGTTGAGTCAGAAGTGCAAGTTTGCTTGACACTCCTCCAAACGATGTAACCGCCTCCCGAGTAAAGACAGTAACCAAGTCGATTTCCTAGAATCCAAACAAGATTGAAAATCTGAATCTGTATATCCTAGAGATTGTTAGCGTATAATTTCTAGTTCTCCGAAGATACTTGAATATATGCTTGACCGCAACCCAGTGGTTAGGTCCTGGATTCGACTGAAATCGACTTACAATCCCGACCGCATGGCAAATGTCTGGTCGAGTACAAAGCATTGCATACATGAGGCTCCCGACCGCCGAAGCATAAGGCACCTTCACCATGTATTCTCTTTCTTCAGATGTCTTGGGACAATCACTGTTCGAAAGAGTAATTCCAGACCTAGATGGTTGCCCACCTTTCTTGGAATTCTGCATTGCATACTTCTCGAGAATCCATCGACCTTTAGGGATGCGATGGATGATTCTGATAAGGAAGAATGGCAAGCAGCTATGAAACTCGAGATGGAGTCTATGTACTCTAACTCAGTCTGGCAACTTGTAGATCTACCCGAAGGGGTAAAACCCATTGGATGCAAGTGGATCTTCAAGAGAAAGGGAGGAGCGGATGGAAAAGTAGAGACTTTTAAAGCAAGGCTAGTGGCTAAGGGTTATACCCAAAAGGAGGGAGTTGACTATGAGGAAACTTTCTCGCCAAAGAGCCATGCTTAAGTCCATCCGGATACTACGGCCATTGCAGCATATTTTGACTATGAGATATAGCAGATGGACGTCAAGATGCTTTTTTCGAATGGCTATCTTGATGAAACCATCTATATGGATCAGCCAGAGGGTTACATAGTGGAAGGCCAACAGCAGAAAGTCTCAAGAAACCGCAAAGGTCCATTTATGGATCAAGCGAAGCTTCTAGATCATGGAACATCAGGTTTGATGAGGCTGTAAAGTCTTATGGATTTGATCAAAACATTGATGAACCATGCGTCTACAAGTATAAGAAAGAAGAGAAAGTGGTCTTCTTAATTCTTTACGTCGATGACATCATACTCATAGGGAGTGATGTGGGAATGATGACAGATGTAAAGGAGTGGTTAGCCAACCAATTCCAAATGAAAGATTTAGGAGAGGCAAGCTATGTTCTTGGGATCAAGATTATTCGAGATCGCAAGAAAAAGCTTTTGGCGTTATCACAAGCATCTTATATAGACAAAGTGTTGTCTAGGTATTCGATGCAAAACTCCAAGAAAGGGAATTTGCCTTCTAGGCATGGTATTCATCTTACTAAGGAGCAATGTCCAAAGACCCCAAGCGGGGAAGAAGATATGAGAAGGTATCCCACGCTTGGTGTGGGAAGCCTTATGTATGCCATGTTGTGTACAAGACTAGATATTTGCTATGCAATGGGAGTAGTCGGTCGCTACCCGGTCCAACCCAGTGATTAGATCATTGGGTTGCGGTGAAGTGTATTCTTAAGTATCTTAGGAGAACGAGAAACTATATGTTAGTATATTCCGGAGAAGACTGTCTCTCACCGGATACACAGATTTCGATTTCCAATCAGATAGAGATAGTCGACGGTCGACATCTGGATCTGTGTTCACTCTTAATGGAGGAGCCGTGGTATGGAGAAGTATAAAGCAAAAGTGTGTTGAAATGAAAATTGAGAGAAACCTTAGTGTATTCCTTTCCTTTCTCTTATCTCTTGGTGGACTCCTTGAGTGGTGAGACTAAGACTTATCTTGGTGGATTCCAAGTGGCGTCAGAGCTTATCTTTTAATTAATATTGTCAATCCTAACATTTCTAGCAACCCCTGAATCAGCCTTACCCATACCAATTTAAGAATATCCTTATTTACTTCCATAGGAACGGTATCATTTTTGGTATCGAGCCCCGGTGTTTTCAATCCAACGTGATTTTCATTATGGCAAAGGCGAGGCAACCCCATTCTACCGAGTCACAAGCTACAAATGATCATGAAAGAGAGATGGAGATGGCTGAATTAAGGAGGACCGTAGAGCAACTTCAACAAAGATTATTGCAAATGGAGGAAAGACAACACCCTAGAAGGCGTGAACGGGACCGGATTGAAGATGAAAACCCTTTTCATGAGGAGGACTCTAGTGATGAAGATGTGAGACCTCGGGGAAGAAACCAACGCTACCATCGTGAAGGTGACGTGAAGGTTGATGTACCTGAATTTGATGGAAAATCTCATGGCAATGCATTCCTAGATTGGCTGTACACGGTGGAGAGAATTTTTGAATTCAAAGATTACTCGGATGAAAAAAGAGTCAAGTTGGTAGCAATCAAGCTAAAGAAATACGCATCCCTTTGGTGGGAGAATCTCAAGCGAGAACGGGAGCGAGAAGGACGGAGGCCCATTCGAACATGGGAGAAGATGAAGCGAGAACTCAAGAGTAGATTCATTTCGGACAATTACAAACAAGACAATTACTTGAAGTTTCACAACTTCAAGCAATTTGATTTGTCCGTAGATGACTACACCCGGGAGTTTGAATATCTTATGCTTAAGTGTGATGTGGTGGAACCGAAGAGCAAAACCTCGCACGTTATCTAGGAGGACTCAAGAAGGAGATTCTTTGAGGTGATCAAATTGCAGCCATATTGGACTTTCAATGATGTCCGAAAATTGGCGTTGAATGTGGAGCAACAATGGAAAGACTTGCGAAGATATCCAGCCAAGAATGCGGGAAGCACTAGTTCCGGAATTAAGGGCAACCATGGAGCGCCTCCTTCTAAATTTGCCTTTAACAAGGCATCCGCCACAACTAAACCAGAGATGAAGAATGACAAACCAACCAACTCCTCCAATACTTCGAAGAAATGTTTCAAATGTCAGGGATATGGGCACATTGCTTCCGAGTGTCCGAATCGAAGGGTAATCACCATCATCGAAAATGAAGTTGTGGAAGAAGAGAAAGAGGAGTCAGAAAAGGAAGAAATTTAGGAACACGTAGAGCATGCTGATGAAGGTGAAATTCTGGTCATCCGTAGAATTTTGAATTCCAATCACGTTAATGAAGACCCCTGGTTGAGAGAAAACATCTTTCAAACACGATGCACTTCTCTTGGTCGTGTGTGTAATGTGATAATTGATGGGGGTTGTTGCACGAATGTGGTTTCGGAGGAGATGGTGAACAAGCTTGGATTGAAAACAGAGCCTCATCCACAACCATACAAGATCCAATGGTTTCAAAAGGGAAATGGACTGAAGGTTTCCAAGAGGAGTTTGGTTTCGTTTTCTATAGGAAAAACCTATGAAGATGAAGTCTGGTGTGATGTTGTACCTATGGATGCATGTCACCTCTTGTTGGGGCGTCCTTGGCAATATGATCGGAAGGTGGTACACGATGGGTTCAACAATACTCATTCATTTATGAAAGATGGAGTGCGGATTATTTTGGCCCCATGAAGCCGAATGGAGAAAAAAATTGCCAATTTTGATGGGCAAATATTCTTGACAGGATCCCAAGTTGAGCATGTTCTTTCAAAGAATGAAGATGTCTTTGTTCTTCTTGCCAAAGAAGAATATGACATGATAGGAGAGCTCCCTGTTCCGGTCCAGCCACTTCTAAGGGAATTTGAAGATCTTGTTCCGGAGGAATTACCGAGTGGGCTGCCCCCCTTGAGAGGAATACAACACCGGATTGATCTTATTCCAGGGTCATCACTTCCAAACAAGGCTGCCTATAGACTCAACCCGAGTCAACAAGCTGAATTGCAAAGGCAAGTGGAGGAGTTATTTTCCAAAGGGTTGATCCGAGAGAGTTTAAGTCCTTGTGCCGTGCCTGCCTTGCTTGTTCCAAAAAAAGATGGAAGCTGGAGGATGTGCATGGATAGCAGAGCAATTAACAAGATTACAATCAAATATCGGTTTCCCATTCCGAGACTTGATGATTTACTTGATCAACTCCATGGGTCCGCTGTATTTTCTAAGATAGATTTACGCAGCGGATATCACCAAATTCGGATGCTACCGGGAGATGAATGGAAGACTGCCTTCAAAACGGGAAGAGGTTTGTACGAATGGTTGGTCATGCCATTTGGCTTGTCCAATGCTCCTAGCACTTTTATGAGACTCATGACGCATGTGTTCAAACCTTACATGGGAGTATTTGTGGTGGTCTATTTTGACGATATTCTTGTGTATAGTCAAAATATGCAAGAGCACTTGGTGCATATAAGGAAAGTGTTTGAGACTTTGAGGGCTGAAAGTCTTTTTGTCAATTTGAAGAAGTGTCAATTCATGGCTGAAAGTATAACCTTCCTTGGGTATGTTGTAACCAAAGATGGAATCAAGGTTGATGAAAGCAAGGTGGACGCTATTGCAACTTGGCCAATTCCAAAAACTCTATTTGACATTCGGAGTTTTCATGGAATGATTTCCTTTTATAGGAGATTTATCAAGAATTTCAGCACTTTGGTTACTCCAATTACCGAGTGCATGAAGGGTGGAACTTTTAAGTGGAGTGCAGAGGCTCAAAAGAGTTTTGAATTAATTAAAAAAAAGATGATGGAAGCACCGGTTCTTACACTACCTGATTTTTCAAAGATTTTTGAGGTGGAGTGTGATGCTTCAGGCGTGGGAATAGGGGCTGTTTTGAGTCAAGGAGGCAAGCCAACTGCTTTTTTCAGCGAAAAGTTAAATGAAGTAAGGAGGAAATACTCGACATATGACAAGGAGTTCTATGCCATCATCCGTGCATTGGAACATTGGAGTCATTATCTTTATCCTAACGAGTTTGTTCTTTTCTCAGATCATGAAGCTCTTAAGTATTTGAATGCTCAACACAAGCTCAACTCACGCCATGCAAAGTGGGTAGAGTATCTCCAATCATTCAATTTTGTCATTAAACACAAGTCCGGTAAAAGTTAATCAAGTGGTCGATGCATTAAGTAGGCGCCATTTGTTGTTGAACATGATGCATGCTAAGGTGCTTGGTTTTGACATTGTGAAAAATATGTACAAGGATGATCTTTGATTTTGGTCGAATTTGGAAGTATTGTTCAAAGGGGCCATATAAACAATTTTTGGTCCAAGATGGCTTCTTGTATAAGGGTACATGACTTTGTGTCCCCAAGGATCATTGAGGGAAGCCATAATCCGGGAAGCTCATAGTGGAGGCTTGGCTGGTCATTTTGGCCGAGACAAGACCATAAACCTGGTGCAAGACAATTTCTTTTGGCCACGGCTTACTAAGGATGTGGGGCTTAATTGTGGACCAATGCGAGACTTGTCATCAAGCCAAGACTCATGGAAGCTTATTTGGATTATACACACCCTACCTGTTCCAAACGCACCATGGGAGGATGTAAGTATGGATTTTGTTCTTGGTTTACCTAGGACTCAAAGGCAAAAGGATTCAATCATGGTGGTGGTAGATCGTTTTTCCAAGATGGCTCATTTTGTGTCATGTAACAAGACAGCTGATGCAACAAACATTGCTGACCTCTATTTTCAAGAGATTGTGAAGTTACATGGTGTTCCGAAAACTGTAACTTCGGATCGAGATGTTAAGTTCCTTAGTCATTTTTGGAGGACACTGTGGAGGAAATTGGGGACTAGACTCCAATTCAGCACTTCACATCATCCCCAAACGGATGGACAAACTGAGGTGGTTAATCGATCTTTAGGAGCTTTATTGAGAAGTCTCATCAAGAGAAACATCAAGGTATGGGATTTATCTCTTCCACAAGCTGAATTTACGTATAACCGATCCATTAGTCAAACAACCGGGTGTAGTCCTTTCGAGATTGTCTATGGTAAGAATCCAATCACTCCCTTGGATCTTGTGCCCCTTAAAACTGTGACAACTTTTAGTGGAGCAGCTGAAGAAAGAGCAAAGTATATCAAAAAGTTGCATGAACAAGTTCGAGACAAGATTGCCAAACAAAATGAGAAGTATGCGCAGCAAGCAAATAAACATAGCAGGAAGGTCACTTTTCAAATTGGGGACAGAGTATGCGAAGACATACATTAATGGCACTAATTGCCTTTTATTCACACCAAAGGTTAACTCCAAGAATTGACAACAAAAAATTGTTGTAACTCCAGAAAATAAAACCCCACAAACCAACAGCCACAAACGGCTATAATAAACACACTTAAAGCAAACATAAAAACTGCAAAACAATTGATCAACTAATAGCCTTCAATTCTGATAGAGACACATGGCAGACACGCATTGGATCATTTCCATGCAGCCCATGCAGCCCACGTGCATGCAAATCACGTCCATTCTCATCATAACTGTTCATAATGAATTTAATTAAAGTTCGGAATCTTTAATTAAAACATTATTAATACATGTCATTCCTGTTGGAAATGTGTCCATAAAGTGGGATGTAATTTGTTATTTATGAAATGACAAATGTAAGACATTATTATTTTGCTGATTTTATAAAATAAGATAAAGTTATGTTTTGACACATACTCAAGAGTGTTAGTAATATTGCTAAGTCCATAACTGTTACTAACGAAAGAAGAGTCGGGGGGAACCCTGCCGGACAAACTCTTCGATACGGTTTAAAATAGATATTCGCAGATCTTAGGATTGATTGGGCAATCGAATCCGATTATGACCGTTAGATCGAACCATGTGATCTTTGGTCTCGGGGCATGGGAGTTGGACTCTGTGGTTGATCTAGACATGCTCGCAACATGTTGAATAGACCATGTGATTGATTAGGTTAGAGTAAAACCGTTTACACAACTCTAAACCTAATCATCACAACTTAAGTATATTTGTATAATTATCTTAATCCTGAAGTGAATGCATAGCTCAACTTGGTATCTCATGATCTTTGATTCGCCAATGAGATTAGTTTCACATTATTGAACGACATCTCGGTCATTGGGATCATGACAATATTAAGTTGGAGTTATGTGATTCACAGATATGGAATTCGAAGAAATAATATCACCTCATGCTTTATTGACGGGTGTGTGAATAAATAAACCAGGCCTGGTATTCAATGATGATATTCATTGATTAAGACATCGTGACATGTACGAGACATCTTACTAACGTTTGTCTTTCTTATTCACAGATCATATAAAGGAGTTGAGGAAATAATGATTAGAATGGTAAAACGGTAATATTATATACCATTCTGATCACTGATATTTACGAAGGATAATAATGCATTTACACTGTGGACCGTGTGATAAATTGTATCAACACCAAAAGAAAATTAGCGCACATGAATCGAGAGATTATTCGACATCGAACTTTTAGTGGAGTTGTACGATGTCGGAATTAAATATGTCGATAACTTATAGGGATGAGTTAGTCGAATATTATAATTCCATAGCTTTGTTCATGTGGGTCCATTCGGTCTCAAGGCTAGCTCTAATAAATGGGAAAAACAGAAACTGATAATTGTGTTTAAATTCATTGTGTTATTTTTCATTTATTCGATAATTGAAAAATAAAAGGAATGAGTTTTGAATTTCGAAATTAATGGAGATTAATTTAAAATTCAAAATGAAATTTAAACATGATTTTATTTGGCAATTAAAGGAAAGAGAAAAGTGATATATTATTTTGGGAAAATTCGGAAATCCCTTGCCATAAGGGGATTTCGAATTTTGCTCCAAATAGGGGAAGGAAATTCGGAAATCCCTAAGCCATGTAGGGATTTTCGGATTTCAATCCTAGGGTTAAGGAGAAATTCGAAAATCCCAACTAGGGTTTGAGTTTTTGAATTTTCTCCTATATAAGGATATTATTGAAAACCCTAGGAGAGAGTCTTTTGGAGAAAAGAAAAAGAGATCACACTTTTCCTTAGGGTGGCCGGATTTTGTAGAGACAAAATAGAAGGAAATTGTTTCCTTAGGTTTTTGAAAAGAGCCCACTCTCTCGTCCTAAAAATCGTAGAGTCATAGCCTTGAATCAACGAGTGGTTTTTGGTGTGATCGTGGCAATAAACAACGATCTTGTTTCACGGCAATTCTCCATCTTGGAACGTGAGATAGTGAGACAAGATCCTTGCGGTCATTTAATTCAATCGTCACAAAGGTATGTGAGATATTCTAATACTTTGTCAATAAACATATATCATGCATGTATCTCTCGTTGTGGTTTACGTTTAATTTTGAATTAAATGGATATGATAAAATTTTTTGAAATTCCGCCTACAATATTGTTGTTGTTCAATTGATTTTTCATATATAAATCACAATAAGATCCTACAATTCCCATTTAGAATGGAACGGTGTTATCCGCACTGTTAATATGGCGAGATATTGAATGAGTGTATTTCGCATAATGAGATTATGTGGAACATGGACGCAGACACAATATGAATTTCTAATAATTTTCGTTAGGCATAGAAATTCTAATTGAGTCTACCGATGGTCATATATAGAATGATCTTAATCCTGAGTTCTTAACAAACTCCTATTTATGGATTTATGTCTTTTTGATTTACTCGATGCACGGATTCGAAACCCTGAATCCTATTCTTTGTGTTTTGGAGACATAATGAAATAGATAGCTGGGAATGTTATTATACGAGATGGAATCCATTCCTTCTTGAGAAAGAAGCAGATAAATAATTCTCTTGAGTGTTGATTCGGTATTTGGATTAGTAAGAGCGCTCTGGTTCATGAATGTGTTTTATGAATCACTATCCATTAGAGAATCAATGGTACTCAAGGATAAAGATGTAATTAGAGAGGTTAACGGATTCTACCTGACTCTAATTATGAATTATTTATGGAGGATCGATCTATATGCAATGACTATATCAAATGGACACTTCACAGTTTAGAAGTAATTAATGTCTATAATTCGGAGAGTGCAATTCCAAGTTTATAGTGGAGTAACTATTGGAGTTAAAAGAATTAATTAATTAATTAAAGTGTTTAATTAATCAGTAATTTTATTGGAGCTCAGAATTATAGGTCCATTAGTCACCGCGTCGTCCTTGTAATTCTACCAGACACAAAGAGCAAAATGGGAATTTTAAAATTATGGAATTCCAAAATTAAATACTCGAAGAATAATTAATTGAGAATTAATTATTATTTAAATAATGAGATGATTTAAATTTGAATTTGAACATATCTAGATTTATCCATTTAAACTTATTTGATAAGTTGTTCAATTTAGAATTCAAATTAATTTAAGTTTGACTTAAATTCGAATTTGAATCTGAATTAAAATTGGACTACTGGATAATGGATAAAATATCTTCCTTCCTTATCTTATTTAGGTGCCACACACAAAGGGATAAAACCCTAGGGTGGCCGGCCACCTAAGAGATAAGGGGAAGGGATTTTTTGTTCCAAATTCAAAATTGGAGATAAGGATTTGATCCTATTTTGAAGTTTGACTTCTTCTCTTTAAATATGAGATAAATGGAAAATTGTGAGACAATTTTTTAAAACAACTTTCAGCCCTAATTCCATAGTGGTGGCCGAAAATTCTCATAGCAAAAAAAGAGAGTGAAATATTTTTCTCCAAAAATTCGACATCGTGCATGCGTTGGTGTTTGTGGAAATTCGAGTGTTTTAGAAACCGTTTTGTCTCACGTGTGCCCACACACACGTCTACGTGGAATCAAGGAATTGACGTGGAAGACTTTGGTGTTCTAAACACAAAGCTTGAAGCTAGGACTGTTCGTGGTCAAAGAAATTCAAGATATCATCCGAGTCGGCTACAAGGTATTTTTTCCGTTGATCCTTGAATCTTATAAATTAATGAGATTAATTTATTGGTGCATAAATTAATATAATCTATAGAGTATCTCAAAAGTTTTATGAAAATTTTTGTGATACACGATCCGCTATTCCGCTGCGCTTCCGCCGCCGAATTCGATTCGGCAACCAACAATGACTTGTCTCCATTGAGTTGTGTTCTTTTGGCCATGTTTTTACTTGTTTTTCTTTTTCGGTTGTTTGAATAAATTGTGAGTTTTGTTGAGATGAAATGACTAGATAATAATGATGAGTATAGTCACTTGATGCTTTCTTAGGTCTTTTGAAATGTATCTCATTGAGATTTCTGTGTGCTTGACTCCATTGATTGAAATTCACTCTTGATTCACTACTTTTGAGCACCATGAATCATGATCACTTGATCTTTTGAGCATTTGGAGAACATTTATGTGCATTAGGTAGACTTTGATATCTCATGAACACTAGAACCCATTTGAGTGAAACTTGAGGCGAAATTGTTGGTTTAGTATCATTGGAGAGAAGATTAAGGCATTTTATTCGGATCGGTTGGGACTTTGAAGCTAACCCTTGAAAAGAAAAATTCATCATTTGTTTACCCCCTTTGAGCCATATTGCTTATTTCGTTCATCACCCATGTTTGTACATCCAAACCACCAAATACGTTTTCACTTCCTAAACCCATCACTACTAGGCATAATTGCATTAAATGATAAGATTGAGAGCAAGTGTGGGTTATGTTTGGGAAATCATTAGTGGATTGGCTTGTGATGTTTTTCATTCTCAATTAAAAAAAAGAAAAAAAAAAGAAAAAAAAAAAAAAAAATAATTATAAGAGTTAATCAGATGAGGAATTGAGTTACCATTCCATTTCTTTACAACATTGGGGACAATGTTGAGTTTGAGTTTGGGGGTGTGGTCTTTATTTCTAAAAATTTTGTTTTTACTTCTTTTTGGGTTCAATTGAAGGTGAATGTATGTTGAAAATAGGAGTTGGTGAAATTTTTTCTTTTCTTTTCTTGGAAATCAGGTGAGATACATGAGTTGTGATACATGCCTAGGGTGATTTGAGCCTAAAAATTCTAATCTCATCCACCTTTTACCCTAGCCATACATTACAACCCTCAAAAGTCCTTTTGATCTTCAGTGACAAGTGAACCTTTATTAGTGGAGAGTGACACGAAAAATGGGCCTATGGTAGTGTTGGGAATAGTGTCCTGAAAGCATGAGATGTAAAAGGATATTTATTATTTATTTAATAAAATAGTTTATTCATCATTTTATGTGCATATATTTATGAATATTTTATGAATATCAAATAAAATTCCTTGATTATTTATGTAACCTTAAACATTGTATATAAGTGTTATATACAAGAGGATAATGTTTAAGGATAATAATCAAAAGTAACTGTTCATAATGAATTTAATTAAAGTTCGGAATCTTTAATTAAAACATTATTAATACACGTCATTCCCATTTAAAATGGAACGGTGTTATCCGCACTGTTAATATGGCGAGATATTGAATGAGTGTATTTCGCATAATGAGATTATGTGGAACATGGACGCAGACACAATATGAATTTCTAATAATTTCCGTTAAGCATAGAAATTCTAATTGAGTCTACCGATGGTCATATATAGAATGATCTTAATCCTGAGTTCTTAACAAACTCCTATTTATGGATTTATGTCTTTTGTGTAATGACCGGGAAAATATTAAGTCAAAATCGGACAGTCCGGTATTTGACCGTAATTATTTCCCGGAACAGAAAGTAGTAGAAATATTGATGTAATCAGGAAAGTATTATGTAGAAACTTTATATACGGGTAAAATCACCCGAAAAGTGTAAAGTTATAATACGAATATTGTTACTGAGAGAAAATTCGTAAATATCGGTTGTGAATAGTAAAATATCGGTTAAAAGTTAGAAATTTTAACGGTATATTTTAGTTATGAAAAAATGAAATATTTGGTAAAAGACCAAATGACCAGTTAGAAAAGAGTAGAAATATTAGAAGTAAGGAAAATGACAAAAGTTCCTGAAACAGAATTTTCCCGAGTCGGTTAAAGCGGAAATCTGCGAAAAAAAAAAAGTACCGCGAGGGCACGCGTTTTTGGGCAGTCTGGATTGTTTAAATGAAAATTTCAGAAAAAGAAATTGACTATTGAGATACCCAAGAGAAGTGGGTTGAATATGAAAAATTTGACCCAGGGTGCCCGGCAAATCGAGGTAAAAGTTATAAGATAGAACCCTGCACGGGTGTGAAATTATCTCGGTGCGAAAGAGACTCGTTTTGAAAAACGGAAAGTTTGGTCTCGACAAGAAAAATGTGGGGAACATGGAACCACTTAAATTAAGTGTTAAACTTAATTAGAATTAGTAGAATTAAATTATGGGAATTAAAGTTATTTCTCTAATTTAATTTTAGGAAGTAATGTGAGATATTTTTAGAAATATTAATATAATATTCATTAATACACTTAAAGAGGTTTACGGAAGGAAATTAGAACATTATGTTCTATTTTCCTAAGGGTGGCCGAGAGACTAGAGAAAAGAGAGAGAAAAGAGAGAAAATCAAGGGAAAATCAAGGAATCATCCGTTTTTTGCCGAAATTTCTTCCGTTCAGTCGGTAGAAACATAACCCGAGGCATTCTAGCGGAGAATCTCAACTTTTCAAGGTAAGATTTCGGATTTTTCATGAGAAACTGCATGCTTTTTTCGTGTGGATGAATAGTAACTCATCTCGGGAAAAATCCAGTAAAAATCGAAAAAAAAACGAAACCGAGGTTTTGTCGGGGACTACGATAGGAGTTTAATGTGCAAGTATTGAAAGGATTGAACAAATTTTTTTGGATTAACACTAAAAAATCCGGAATACCCTAGAAATGGAGAAAATGTGTTGTTGTTCAATTTATGTAGCAATTTGTGTTCAGGAATGTGAATCTGGACTACAGGTACCGAAATTAGAAGTAAAACGAGTTATTGAAAACTCGGGAAACTAGAAAAAACAAGGCGAAACTCTGCCGAAATTTCCTAAAATCTAGTTAGTAAGCAATGAGTTAGTAATCCGATTCTAGAGAATGGATAACAGTTTTAAAGCTCGAAAATGAATAGATTAAGATTCAGAAACCGAGATACACAAATATGTGTAATTTGCCTATGAGCTAGAATTTGGCCTAGAGGGGTTAAGTTCGAAAATGAGTTGAAATTGGATTTAGGAATCCAAGTATGAGAAATTTTGATGCTTGAAATAGGTGGTTAATACCTATTTCCATGAAATGAGTTTTGGCCCGAGAGCCAAGCAACGAGAAAGAACTTCCAACAAGCGGGAATCCTAGCGGATTAACGGTAAGTATAGACATATATGTTTGTGCGGACTCGAGTAAAGTTGTAGTTAGACTTAGAACTATTAATTTATTTATGTTCCTAAGTCTATATGATTACATGTGATTATACATGTTTGGAGGGCTTAATGCTCTAGATTTCAGAAGGGCGACATATGGTTACCCTTATGCATAGTTACAAAGATCGACGGTCGTCGGCCTCTGCAAGGGAGGAAAATCTCAAAGAGTAGAGATTCCGACTTGACCAGACAGTAAGTAATGAGCCAGTAAAGTAAAAGACTGACGGGTCGTCGGCCTCCGCAAGGGAGGGAAATCTCACAGAGTAGAGATTTCGACTAGACCACCAAGAAAGTAAGAAATGTAAAGATAGAAAGTAGTTTAAAGCATGTTTCACACGAGAATATTCGTGATCATAACTCTTAATGTGATTTCTATTAGTTTATGATGTATGCATGTTTATACTTTACGAGCGTTAGCTCATCGGTTTACTCGTGTGCGGGTAACAAAGGTGTGACCAGTCATATAGTGGTTTGCTTGATGGACATGCGGAGGCAAGGGTGGCGGAAATGTCATGGGTGCACGGGAGTGGTCTTTACTACGCCGCTTAGAAATTAAATTCCGCTGCAAATTAATGTAATATAGAATGATAGTATGTATGTTTAGTTCTAAGAAGAAGATATTACAACCATTGTCTTAGTAAAGAACAATGGACTGTAATAAGTTAAGACAAGTTCGGGAACTAGTATGATACCGAATCTTTAAAGTAATAGCAAGATGTGTTATTAGAGTATCAACATAACATGTTAAGACCTGAGGGTTAATGTAAGAAAAAAAATTTACCCGCATTCGAACGTAAATTAAAGAGACAATAGTCTAACAATGAATAATGAATTAGACTATAACTTAGCCCAGTAGTAGTAGTATAAGGAACGGCGACCGCGCCGCGAGGGCGCGGGACGCCACAGTTGGTATCAGAGCGGCGTTCCTACTCCTGCCATGACAAGTCCCGCACCTATGCTTCTGCGCAGTCTAGGTAAATTAGTTTATGAACTAAAATTGAGAATTGCTTATTTCTTTTGGCAAGACAGAACAGGTACTAATGGATCGATCATATCCATCATCCCGATTAGCGCCCACACCACAAGAGAATACGTTGTGGGTACGGGTAAGAATGTTTCTAATGTCACGGTTCGACAAACCGAAGGGTCGGTACCCACCCCCGGTAGATGTAGCCATCCACCAAATTGGATCGGGAGTTAAGGGCTCTAGAGCCCATGGCGCCCAGGCTGCACACCGAGCAAGTAGAGTTGTTTTGACTACTGTGTCGAGCCGCAGCCTGGTTCTACACCGTAATCCACCTTCCTTCGATGGGCTTTCACATCCCACTAGAATTAGGGATTGGCTGCACCGTGTCGAGTATGTGATGCGAGCCTGTGTGACATAGCTCGAGAGGAGTGGATTGTACTCAAAGAAGTCTGTTAGAGGGCAATGCCCTAATCTTTTGGCAAGCTTTGGATGAGGACGAAATAGCAGAGATGCAATGGGAAGACTTTTGCCACATGTTGAAGCATCAGTTTCTTCCCCAGGTCATGCCATCTGAGTCAGCACCACAGCAGAGTGGAGAGACACAGAGTCAGGTGAGTGTAGCCGTGACCTACACCCAAGCCCGAGAGTTTATCATACAAGTCGAGAGGGCGAGTATGAGATCGGATGAGGCCGTTGTAGCCTATATAGCGAGAGTTTTGACAGAGGTACTAGCTCCAAATCAAATTTTTAATCTAAGTGAGGAGGAGCAGTGTCAGATCCTATGGAGAGGTCTGACGGAAGAGTACCAGCGTCGGCTAGTTCCGCGATCGGATCAGACCCTCACACAATTTATCGTCGAGGCGAAGCATTGTGAGCGCCAACTGTTATAGGAGAGGACACGGCCAGCGGCGGTTAGGCGAGACTTCCCATTTTCCAATACCCGTATCAGGAGACATGATGCGGAAGCCACTACTTCTCGACAACGACCGAGACCCGAGATAGAGGCAGCGGACGAGCCTATGGGCCGTTCGAAGATGGACTTCACGCTGGGACCGTTGGTGAGGAAGCTAGTGGTAAGCCTCGATCGGATCGAGGAGGATTCGGAGGGAAGTCGAGGAGGATCCAGAGGGATCCTGAGGAACACGTAGATGATGAGGATTAAGTTAGGACTTAGCGTCTTATTTATTTAAATATGATGCAAGGTTATGTAAATAGTATTGAGAAACTTACACTAATGATGTTTCATGTATGATGTGATATGTATGGAATGGGACATACATAATAGATTTGAATGAAAGGCTTAAAACCTTTACTTTTGTGATGATTTGTATATGATGTGATATGCATGATATGGGGCATGCATAATAGGAGAACATATAGAATGTATGTTTTGCTAGTTGATATGAGAATGAATGATAGTTTAAAGTATTGGAAGTCAAGGAACTTCTAGAAGCAGTTCTTCTTGCACTTAGACTAACGATGTTGCTCTTTAAGTGATATAGACACAGTGACATGGTTCGTACACGTCAAAAGAGAACACAAGCAGAACAGAATCCTCCAAAGACCGGACCTAGCAAGAAGCAGCAGTCCGAGGGGGCAAATAGACCAGCCGAGGAAAGCAGATTCATGAGAATTGCTTACCCGGTTGATCTGGGTCAGCAGGTTGGAGGAGCACCCCCTCAGCGGTTCCAAAGACAAGCCGCCCAACCCGAGCAACCCGGCAGAGAGGGTTGAACCCCAAGAGCCAAGAAAGGGTGAGATGGGGGTACGAGAAATGGTCCCAAGGGAACCATTGTATGTGAGGTTTAAGAGAATGGCACCTCCAGAGTTCGATGGATCAACAGATCCACTCGAGGTACGAGGAATGGTTAGCATCCATTCGGGACAGTGTTTGAGTTTATGGAACTCACCGGCTGTGAGAAGATTCAAAGTTACCGATTTTGTATTAAAGAAAGATGCCCGCCATGGTGGGAATCAAGCGCTTTTAAGGAATGTGAGACAGATGTTATGGGATGAATTCCTATGGGAATTTAACCGTAAGTATTACAACTTAGAAGCCTCAAGACTCAATGTAATGAGTTCAACAATTTTAAGCAGGGCGACCAGACAGTTGTAGAAGCATGCCGACGATTTGACCAGTTGGCACGACTATGTCCTCAGTTGGTTCCAACAGAGGAAGAGAAGGTTAGGAGGATGGTTAATATGCTCCGAGGAGATATAGCCACCGTTGTGGAAAGTGGGGAGTATCCACCAACCACGGTAGCCGATCTAGTGAATCGGGCAATACGTGCGGAGCATAACATTGCCAAATCTAGAGAGGATAGGGCAAGCCTTTAAGACAGCACTACCATCAGGTGATGTGTTGTTGTCTAGTCACTGGTTACGTCACGTACCAGTAGAGATAGCAGGAAGAGAACTAAGTGCGGACCTAGTTGTTCTGAACTTAGTAGATTATGATGTGATCCTAGGAATGGATTTTCTAGGAAAGTATAATGCTACAATAGACTGTAGAAAGAAAAAGGTAGTTTTTCAGCCAGAGGGAGAACAGATGTTTGAGTACATGGGTTCCACATTAGGCACACCCATACGTTTTATTAGTTCCCTAGAAGCCCGACGATTGATGTCTAGTGGATGCACTGGATATTTGGCGTATGTGGTGGACAGGAACCAAGAGGGGAAACATCAACCAGAAGATGTTCCCATAGTCAAGGAGTTCCTAGATGTTTTTCCAGAGGAACTACCCGGACTTCCTCCAGAACGGGAAATAGGTTTTGAGATAGAGCTTCTCCCCGGCACCGCACCAATATCCAAAGCACCGTACAGGATGGCTCCAGCGGAACTGAAAGAGTTGCGGGTTCAACTCCAAGAGATGTTAGACAAAGGCTTCATCAGACCGAGTTTCTCGCCATGGGGAGCTCCTGTCCTCTTTGTCAAAAAGAAGGATGGCACGCTTCGGATGTGCATAGATTATAGAGAGCTCAACAGAGTCACCATCAAGAACAAGTACCCGTTGCCACGAATCGATGACTTGTTCGACCAGTTGAAGGGAGCTACCACGTTTTCGAAGATAGACCTTCGATCGGGGTATCATCAGCTCAAGATTAGAGAAGAAGACATTTCCAGAACGGCATTCAGAACTCGGTATGGACACTACGAATTCTTAGTGATGCCGTTTGGACTTACAAATGCCCCAGCGGCGTTTATGGATCTTATGAACAGATTCTTCAGAGAGTATTTAGATAAGTTTGTTATTGTTTTTATCGATGACATCCTTATATACTCACGAGATCCACAGGAGCACGCAGAACATTTGAGGATCGCACTACAGACATTGAAGAAACATCAGCTATATGCGAAGTTTTCTAAGTGCGAGTTTCGTTAGATAAAGTCCACTTCCTCGGACATGTAGTATCCAAGGAAGGAATCACCGTGGATCCAAGCAAAGGTTGAAGCGGTTGAGAAGTGGCAGTTCAAAGAGTGTTACGAAAATTCGATGTTTCCTAGGATTCAAGGGGTATTGAGAAGGTTTGTGGAGGGATTTGCTCGTCTTGCAGCTCCTCTCACCGCCTTAACGAGAAAAGATGGAAGGTATGAATGGACAGATGGATGTGAACAGAGTTTGAGAGATCAAAAGAAGATTAATTAGTGCTCCAAAGACTCACGATCCCGAAGAGGGAGAGAAAAATTTGACATCTACAAAGTGATGCCTCAAAGATAGGACTAAGAGCCGTGTTGATGCAAAATGGCATGGTCATTGTTTACGATCTCGGCAACTAAAGGATCACGAGCGTAATTACCCAACGATGATCTTGAGTTAGCCGCAGTAGTTTTTGCACTCAAGTTATGGCGGCATTACCTATATGGGGGTTCATCGCCAAATTTATACGGACCATCGAGCCTAAAGTACTTCTTCACGCAGAAGGAGCTTAATATGAGACAAAGACGATGGCTTGAACTTGTGAAGGACTACGACAGAAATCCTTTACCATCCGTAAAGCCAATCGAGTAGCAGACGCTTTGAGTAGAAACCCAGCACTACGGACTCCAGTGGAGACCGAATTGTTGCCCAAGCAGCTTCAACAAGAGATTAATCTCCTAGACCTCGAATTAATCTCTGGTAAGTTAGCTTCTCTGAGGCTGCAACCTGTGCTACAGGACAAGATACGAGAAGCTCAGAAAGGTGATCCAATTATGGATGGATACAGGAAGGAGATAGTAGATAATGCAAGGTCTAATTTCAGCCTTTCAAAGGACGGAATTCTCCTATACCAAAGAAGAATTTGTGTACCAGATCAAGAGGGGATCAAGAAGCAGATACTGCAGAGCGCACAAGACGCCATATTTCAGACACCAGGTGCCACCAAAATGTATCAAGATTTGAAACAACATTTTGGTTGAGGCGAATGAAGAATGACATAGTTGACTATGTTAGTCGCCGCTTGACATGCCAAAAGGTCAAAGCAGAACATCGAGACCAACCGGGAGCTTACGACCACTAGAGATCCCGGAATGGAAGTGGGAACACTTAGCCATGGACTTTGTGACCGGACTTCCGAGAACCAGTGAGGGATACGATGCCATTTGGGTAGTCGTGGATCGGCTAACGAAATCACAAGATTTCATTCCGATCAAGATAACTTACTCCTTAGAGAGGTTAATGAGTTATATGTGGCTAAGGTAGTAAAAAGCTACATGGAGTACCAGTTAGTATAGTGTCGGACAGAGACAGCCGATTTACCTCCAATTTTTGGAGAAGTGTTAGGAAGCGATGGGGTCAGGTGCGCTATAACACGGCGTTCCATCCCCAGACGGATGGGCAGTCGGAGAGGACCATTCAGACCTAGAAGATATGGCCCGTGCATGCCGGTGGATTTCAAGGCGCATGGGTATGAAGTTGCCATTGATCGAATTCTCGTATAATAATAGTTACCAGCTTCCATCGGCATGGCCCGTATGAAGCACTTTACGGAAGGAAGTGTAGATCCCGGTTCATTGGTATGACACTCGGGAAAAGCGACTTCACAAAGGCGGAATTCATTCAAGAGGCCATAGAGGTGCAAAAGATTCGTAGAAGATTAGAGGCGGCTCGAGCCCGGCAAAGAGTTATGCAGATAAGCAGCGGAGACCCTTGGAATTTTCTGTAGGGGGACTCTGTATTCCTAAAAAGTCGCACCAATGAAGGGTGTGATGCGTTTTGGGAAGAAAGGTAAGTCGAGTCCACGTTACATAGGGCCTTTTGAGATCATTGAAAGAATAGGAAAGGTAGCACCGACTCAGCTCTACCGCCAGAGTTGGCTTCAGTGCACAGTGTGTTTCATGTAGCAATGCTCCGAAAGTATATCTCGGATCCATCGCACGTGTTACAGCATGAGCCTATTCAGATTCACGAAGATTTGTCCTATGAGGAACAACCAGTCCAAATTCTAGCCAGAGAAGAAAGGAAACTCAGAAGTCGTAGTATCCCAATGGTTAAAGTGCAGTGGAAAAATCACAACGTTGCAGAAGCCACTTGGGAAGTAGAAGCAGAGATCAAACAGAAGTACCCCCAGTTGTTCTGATTTTCGGGACGAAAATTCCTTAAGGAGGGGTGAATGTAATGACCGGGAAAATATTAAGTCAAAATCGGACAGTCCGGTATTTGACCGTAATTATTTCCCGGAACAGAAAGTAGTAGAAATATTGATGTAATCAGGAAAGTATTATGTAGAAACTTTATATACGGGGTAAAATCACCCGAAAAGTGTAAAGTTATAATACGAATATTGTTACAGAGAAAATTCGTAAATATCAGTTGTGAATAGTAAAATATCGGTTAAAAGTTAGAAATTTTAACAGGTATATTTTAGTTATGAAAAACTGAAATATTTGGTAAAAGACCAAATGACCAGTTAGAAAAAGAGTAGAAATATTAGAAGTAAGGAAAATGACAAAAGTTCCTGAAACAGAATTTTCCCGAGTCAGTTAAAGCGGAAATCGAAAAAAAAAAGCACCGCATGAGGGCACGCGTTTTGGGCAGTCTGGATTGTTTAAATGAAAATTTCAGAAAAAGAAATTGACTATTGAGATACCCAAGAGAAGTGGGTTGAATATGAAAAATTTGACCCAGGGTGCTCGGCAGTCCAGAAAAAAATATAGAACCCATCACGGGTGTGAAATTATCGGATCGGAAAGAGACTCGTTTTGAAAACGGAAAGTTTGGTCTCGACAAGAAAAATGTGGGGAACATGGAACCACTTAAATTAAGTGTTAAACTTAATTAGAATTAGTAGAATTAAATTATGGGAATTAAAGTTATTTCTCTAATTTAATTTTAGGAAGTAATGTGAGATATTTTTAGAAATATTAATATAATATTCATTAATACACTTAAAGAGGCCTACGGAAGGAAATTAGAACATTATGTTCTATTTTCCTAAGGGTGGCCGAGAGACTAGAGAAAAGAGAGAGAAAAGAGAGAAAATCAAGGGAAAATCAAGGAATCATCCATTTTTGCCGAAATTTCTTCCATTCAGTCCGGTAGAAACATAACCCGAGGCATTCTAGCGGAGAATCTCAACTTTTCAAGGTAAGATTTCGGATTTTTCATGAGAAACTGCATGCTTTTTCGTGTGGATGAATAGTAACTCATCTCGGGAAAAATCCGTAAAACTGAAAAACGAAACCGAGGTTTTGTCGGGGACTACGATAGGAGTTTAATGTGCAAGTATTGAAAGGATTGAACAAATTTTTTGGATTAACACTAAAAATCCGGAATACCCTAGAAATGGAGAAAATGTGTTGTTGTTCAATTTATGTAGCAATTTGTGTTCAGGAATGTGAATCTGGACTACAGGTACCGAAATTAGAAGTAAAACGAGTTATTGAAAACTCGGGAAACTAGAAAAAACAAGGCGAAACTCTGCCGAAATTTCCTAAAATCTAGTTAGTAAGCAATGAGTTAGTAATCCGATTCTAGAGAATGGATAACAGTTTTAAAGCTCGAAAATGAATAGATTAAGATTCAGAAACCGAGATACACAAATATGTGTAATTTGCCTATGAGCTAGAATTCGGCCTAGAGGGGTTAAGTTCGAAAATGAGTTGAAATTGGATTTAGGAATCCAAGTATGAGAAATTTTGATGCTTGAAATAGGTGGTTAATACCTATTTCCATGAAATGTGTTTTGGCCCGAGAGTCAAGCAACGAGAAAGAACTTCCAACAAGCGGGAATCCTAGCGGATTAACGGTGAAGTATAGACATATACGTTTGTCCGGACTCGAGTAAGTTGTAGTTAGACTTAGAACTATTAATTTATTTATGTTCCTAAGTCTATATGATTACATGTGATTATACATGTTTGGAGGGCTTAATGCTCTAGATTTGGAAAGGGCGACATATGGTTACCCTTATGCATAGTTACAAGATCGACGGGTCGCCGGCCTCCGCAAGGGAGGAAAATCTCAAAGAGTAGAGATTCCGACTTGACCAGACAAAGAAGTAATGAGCCAATAAAGTAAAAGACCGACGGGTCGTCGGCCTCCGCAAGGGAGGGAAATCTCAGAGTAGTAGAGATTCTGACTAGACCACCCAAGAAAGTAAGAACAGAAAGATAGAAAGTAGTTTAAAGCATGTTTCACACGAGAATATTCGCATCATAACTCTTAATGTGATTTCTATTAGTTTATGATGTATGCATGTTTATACTTGCGAGCGTTAGCTCATCGGTTTACTCGTGTGCAGGTAACAAAGGTAAGCGACCCGGTCATATAGTGGTTTGCTTGATGGACATGCGGAGGCAAGGGTGGCGGAAATGTCATGGGTGCACGGGAGTGGTCTTTACTACGCCGCTTAGAAATTAAATTCGCTGCAAATTAATGTAATATAGAATGATAGTATGTATGTTTAGTTCTAAGAAGAAGATATTACAACCATTGTCCTAGTAAAGAACAATGGACTGTAATAAGTTAAGACAAGTTTCGGGAACTAGTATGATACCGAATCTTTAAAGTAATAGCAAGATGTGTTATTAGAGTATCAACATAACATGTTAAGACCTGAGGGTTAATGTAAAGAAAAAAAAATTTACCCGCATTCGAACGTAAATTAAAGAGACAATAGTCTAACAATGAATAATGAATTAGACTATAACTTAGCCCAGTAGTAGTAGTATAAGGAACGGCGACCGCGCCGCGAGGGCGCGGGACGCCACATTTTGATTTACTCGGTACGGATTCCGAAACCCTGAATCCTATTCCTTGTATTTTGGAGACATAATGAAATAGGTAGCTGGGAATGTTATTATATGAGATGGAATCCATTCCTTCTTGAGAAAGAAGTAGATAAATAATTCTCTTGAGTGTTGATTCGGTACTTGGATTAGTAAGAGCGCTCTGGTTCATGAATGTGTTTTATGAATCACTATCCATTAGAGAATCAATGGTACTCAAGGATAAAGATGTAATTAGAGAGGTTAACAGATTCTACCTGACTCTAATTATGAATTATTTATGGAGGATCGATCTATATGCAATGACTATATCAAATGGACACTTCACAGTTTAGAAGTAATTAATGTCTATAATTTCGAGAGTGCAATTCCAAGTTTATAGTGGAGTAACTATTGGAATTAATAGAATTAATTAATTAATTAAAGTGTTTAATTAATTATTAATTTTATTGGAGCTCGTAATTATAGGTCCATTAGTCCCCGCGTCGTCCTTGTAATTCTACCCAGACACAAAGGGCAAAATGGAAATTTTAGAATTACAATTCTAAAATTAAATACTCAAGAATAATTAATTGAGAATTAATTATTATTTAAATAATGAGATTATTTAAATTTGAATTTGAACATATCTAGATTTATCCATTTAAACTTATTTGATAAGTTGTTCAATTTAGAATTCAAATTAATTTAAGTTTGACTTAAATTCGAATTTGAATCTGAATTAAAATTGGACTACTGGATAATGGATAAAATATCTTCCTTCCTTATCTTATTTAGGTGCCACACACAAAGGGATAAAACCCTCGGGTGGCCGGCCATTAAGAGGATAAGGGGAAGGGATTTTTTGTTCCAAATTCAAAATTGGAGATAAGGATATGATCCTATTTTGAAGTTTGACTTCTTCTCTTCAAATATGAGATAAATGAAAAATTGCGAGACAATTTTGAAACATATTTTCAGCCCCAAAAACAGTGTGGCCGAAATTTCTCATAGGGAAAAGAGTGAAAAATATTTTTTCTCCAAAAAATTCCACATCGTGTATGCGTTGGTGTTTGTGGAAATTCGAGTGTTTAAGAAACCGTTTTGTCTCACGTGTGCCCACACACACGTCTACGTGGAATCAAGGAATTGACGTGGAAGACTTTGGTGTTCTAAACACAAAGCTTGGAGCAAGGACTATTCGTGGTCAAAGAAAATCAAGATATCATCCGAGTCGGCTACAAGGTATTTTTCCGGTTGATCCTTGAATCTTACAAATTAATGAGATTAATTATTGGTGCATAAATTAATATAATCTATAGAGTATCTCAAAAGTTTTATAAAAATTTTTGTTATACACGATCCGCTATTCCGCTGCGTTTTTCTACCGAATTCGATTCGCAACCAACAATTGGTATCGGAGCGGTCTATAGGCGATATTAATTTATGCTTCGATTATTTGATAATCATAATCAATATTAAATATGTGATATTTAAATATGTATGTATGTGATGAGTAGGCACTTGCATTTATGGATGTTTATTTTTATTCATGATGATGAATGTATGGATGATGGATTTGGTTGTTAATTATATGGTTCCATGGATCGGTTATATTCATTCGTTAATAAATTATTTGTAATTTAATTCGGGATTAGAATTATTGTAATTCTAGGATTTGGCTAGAATTAGGGTTTTTGATTTTGAATCAAGAAGGAGGCCTTGAAGATCATGTTTGAAGCCTTCAAAGAAGCCCAGAAAAAGTGCCCGGAAATATCCGGACTCGCGGCCCAGACGCGTCCCCGACGCTGCCCAGCGCGCGTCGGACGCTGCCCCCAGCGGCCAGGACGCGCCCAGGCTGGCGTCCAGGGCGCCCAGGTGCGTCAGGCCTGCGCCCGGTGGCCAGGCCAGCGCCGGCGGCGTGGCCAGCCGCGGCCCAGGCGCCTGGCGGCCCAAGTTCGGGATTTGATCCCGAACAGCCCGAAGGTTTCCGAAACCCTCGTAAAGCGTGCCAACGAGCCCGGAAAAGTTTCGGATCCCAAGGAAGGTGAAATCCAACCCGAAGACAAAGAATGAAGCCGAAGAATAAAGAATTCAAGAATCGAAGACCCGTTGATGTAACGGAAGAATATAATTATTATAATTATTTATTTATTCGATTCGATTGAGTTGTAATTTATTTTTCCATGGGACCCGGTCAAATCCATCTCAATAGTTGATTGCATATATTTATATTTTATGTTGATAATTATATATTATATATGTCCATGCATATAACATGCCATGTAGATATAATGTGCGTACTCATATGTTTTTTATAACATGCCATGCATACACGCATTTTGTTACTATTTATTTTATTTATTATAAAAGTGTTTTAGAAAAATAAAATAAAATAAGAACCATCTTCTTTTGAAAATCGATTTAATATGATTAAATTGATTTAAGTTGCAAAATTGATTTGCAAAATAATGTCACATGTGAAATTGAATTTAAAAGTTAAATTTTTGAATTTCACATATCCGAAAAATAAATTGTTTATTTTTCGATTTGAAAATCATGAGATATTGGTTTTTCAAACAAAATACATATTTGCAAAATAATGAGTGGGAGAGGGTTGTATGACAATACGACCCACTGGTCTCCATCATTAGTTCAACACCGTGAGATTCGAAAGGGGCTTCACGGCGGCACCGATTCCGCACTCCCTACGGAAAGTGTTCGTTCGGATCAATAACAAGGTTGACTTCCTAGCGATAGGATTCAAGGATGTATTTCCGGTTTGACCTATCCTACGGCGGCACTCCGGAGTTAAGTCTGTAGAATCTAAAATGATTGGTTACACTCATGGAGATATAATCAAATTGTTGATTATATTTTTGACCAAAATTAACGGTAGAATCTAGAAGGTGGCTGGTGCATTACACAGCCCAAATGGCATAAGCCGAAAAGCATAAGTACCAAAAGGACAGGTAAATGTAGTTTTATCCTGATCCTCTAATATGATCTCGATCTGATAATAGCCTGAGTAGCCATCAAGAAAGCAATAGTAAGGATGACCAGCCACACGTTCTAGGATTTGGTCAATGAATGGAAGTGGGAAGTGATCCTTGCGGGTGGCGGCGTTCAGCTTTCGATAGTCAATGCATATTCGCCAACCCATCACAGTTCTTGTGGGAACAAGAGCCCCTTTCTCATTTTTCTCTTTAAAGCGTGGTTGCCAAGGCTTGGTTCCTTTGCCTTGTGAGTCTTTGAAAATGGTGACATTGTTGGCAAACTCACAAGGACCGGAACTCTTAGCTTTAGAAATGCGGAGGAAATCATCAAGATCATCAAAATTGCTACACAACTGAACCTCCTCTGAGACGAGTGTGTCAATTAGAAATGTTTGGGGGCACTTGTCATCATCACTTGGTTGCTTTGCAATGTGAAAAACATTCACCTCCAAAGTCATGGTCCCAAAAGATATCTTCATCAGACCATTCCTACAGTTGATGAGAGCATTGGCTGTAGCAAGGAAAGGTCTTCCGAGGATTATGGGAATCCTGGACTCCATACTCACCACAGATTGAGTATCCAAGACTAGAAAGTCAACGAGGTAATAGAACTTATCAACTTGAACCAAAACATCCTCAACTATCCCCCGAGGCTTCTTGATTGATTGATTAGCCAGCTGCAGAACCACAGATGTGGAGCTAATTTCTCCAAGACTAAGATGCGAGTAGACAGAGTATGGCATGAGGTTAACACTCGCTCCTAGATCAAGCAAAGCTTGGCTAAACTCATGTGTCCCAATTTGACAGGAAATCGTGGGACAACCGGGATCCTTGTACTTGAGTGGTGTTTTCTGGTCGATCACCGCGCTTACCTGTTCTGTCAAGAATGTTGTCTTCTTGACATGGTGCTTCCTTTTATAGTGCACAGATCCTTGATAACCTTAGCATAGCGGGGCACTTGCTTGATAACATGAAGCAAAGGAAGATTAATCTTCACTTGAGTCAAGTGCTCTAGGATCTCACTTTGGTGTTCCAGTACTTTCCCAGTTGGACGCAGAGCTTGGGGAAAAGGCGCCTTTACCGGAACATTTGTTGGCTCATCTTTCTCAGGGACAACTTCCTTACTACTCGAAGTGGTGGCACTTGTTGATGGTTCTTCCATAATCTTACCACTACGAGTACTGATGGCATTCACCTCCTTAACATTTTGATAATCAAGACATGAGGTTTGCGCCATGTGTTGACCCTTTGGGTTTGACTGAGCTTGTGAGGGGAACCTACTGCGAATTGATTCGTCTTAATTTCCTTACTTTCCTCCACCATTTGCGTGAACAGTGACTCAAACTTTTGATTCGTCTTACTCTACACCTCCATGAAAGATTGCAAGGTGTTCTCAAGAGAACTCCTTGGCTGATGCGAATTGTATTGAGGTGCAGAATACGCCTTTGCTGGTTGTGACTGTTGCTCAGTTCTCCATTGTCCTCCTGATTGTTGTGCTTGGTTGGAATCTCTCTAACTAAAGTTTGGATGGTTCCTCCAGCCAGGATTGTATGTGTTAGAAAAGGGTTTGTTGTATGCCCCTAAGGCATTACATTGCTCCTCATAAACCCCTCTCATTTCACCATAAGCAAGACAATCCTAAGCTAAATGTTCCACCCCACCACAGACAAAGCATGGCTCATGTGTCTCTGCCCTTGTGACCATGTGGATTCCTTTATCTTCTTTGTCTTTGAGGGCCTCGATTTGCCTTGTCAAAGATTCAACTTGGCCTTTGAGGTTGTCCTCCTCCCTCAATTGATAGATTCCAACCAGTCGGGACCTATTGGTGCTGTCAGTAGCACTAGGTCCGGTCCAAGTGTGAGTCCTTCACCATTGGAGAAATTCACCGTTGCACATCATCTCCACAAATTGGTGCTCTCGAATCGTGAGTCCTTCGTAGAAATAACTGATGAGACGCCAACTCTCGTAACCATGGTAGGGACACTAATTTAACAGATCCTTGATGTGGCGGCCCACGCCCTCGCGGCGCGGTCGCCGTTGCTTATACTACTACTAATGGGCTAAGTTATAGTATAATTCATTATTCGTTGTTAGACTATTGTCTCTTTAATTTACGTTCATATGCGGGTAAATTTTTTTTGTTTACTTTAACCCTCGGGTTCTTAACATGTTATGTTGTTACACTAATAAACATATCTTGCTATTACTTTAAAGATTTGGATAACAAACTAGTTCCCGAAAACTTGTCTTAACTTATTACAGTCCGTTGTTCTTTACTAAGACAATGGTTGTAATATCTTCTTCTTAGAACTGAACATACATACTAATATTCTATATTACATTACTTTGCAGCGGAATTTAATTTCTAAGCGAGCGTAGTAGAGACCACTCCCGTGTACCCATGACATTTCCGCCACCCTTGCCTTCGCATGTCCATCAAGCAAACCACTATATGACTGGCTGCTTACCCTTGTTACTTGCACACGAGTAAATTGATGAGCTAACGCTCAGCAAGTATAAACATACAAACATCATAAACTAATAAAAATTACATTAAGAGTTATGAAGCAAATATGCTCGTGTGAAACATGCTTTAAACTTCTTTCTATCCTTTTGTTCTTACTTTTGTGGGCCTGGTCCCCTACTTACTGTCTGGTCTAGTCGGAATCTTTACTCTTTGAGATTTTCCTCCCTTGCAGAGGCCGACGACCCATCAGTCTTTCACTTTGCTGGTCATTTCTTATTGTCTAGTCTAGTCGGAATCTTGACTCTTTGAGATTTTCCTCCCTTACGGAGGCCGACGACCCGTCAGTCTTTTTCTTTACTGAATGATATGCAACGTTTCTCTACGTGCATATAATAACATAAAATGCATAATACTTCTTGCATAAGGGTAATCATATGTCGCCCTTTTGCAATTTAGAGCGCTAGGCCCTCCAAACACGTATAATCACATGTAATCACATAGACTTAAGAACATAAGTAAATTCATAGTTCTAAGTCTAACTACAGCTTACTCAAGTCTAGACAAACATATATGTCTATACTTACCGTTAATCCTCTAGGATTCCCGCTTGCTAGAAGTTCTTTCTTGTTGCTTCGGCTTTCGTGCCAAAACCTGTTTCATGGAAATAGGTATTAACCACCTATTCCAAGCATCAAAATTTCTCATACTTGGATTCCTAAATCCAATTTCAACACATTTTTGAACTTAACCCCTCTAGGCCGAATTCTAGATCAAGAGGCAAATTACACCTATTCGTGTATCTCGGTTTCTGAATCTTAATCTATTCAATTCCGTGCTTTAAAAGCATTACTCATTCTAGAATCAAATTCTTAATTCAATGCTTACTAACTAGGTTTTTAAAAATTCGCAGAGAGTTTCGCCTTTATTTTTTCTAGTTTCCCGAGTTTTCAATAACTCGTTCTACTTCCGATTCGGTACACTGTAGTCCAGATTCACATTCCCGAACACAAATTTCAACATAAAATGAACAACAACATTTTTTTCTCCATTTCTAGGGTATTCCGGATTTTTAGTGTTAATCCAAAAAATTTGTTCAATCGTTTCCATACTTGCACGTTAAACTCCTATCATAGTCCCACGACAAAACCTCGGTTTCGTTTTTCAGTTTTACGGATTTTTTTTCGAGATGAGTTACTATTCATAAAAAAAAAAAAGCATGCAGTTTCTCATGAAAAATCTGAAATCTTACCTTGGAAAGTTGAGATTCTCCGCTAGAATGCCTCGGGTTATGTTTCTATCGGACTAAACGGAAGAAATTTTGGCGAAAACGGGTGATTCCTTGATTTTCCCTTGATTTTCTCTCTTTTCTCTTTCTTTTCTCTAGTCTCTCGGCCACAGTTAGAAGAAGAAGCAAATGTGGCTTCTAATGTAATCCGTAGGCCCTTTTTAAGTGTAATATGAATACTATATTAATATTTCTAAAAATATCTCCCATTACTTTCTAAAATTAAATTAGAGAAATAACTTTAATTCCCATAATTTAATTCTATTAATTCTAATTCTTCGTCCGGTTTAAGGTCCAAGGGCCTCTTCCTATGTCTCTGTGGAATAAGATCAAGATCAGACCTCCCTTTACGAATGAGTGGGAAGCCTTAATTGACTAACCGGGAAGGTCTCTCGGCGCCTCTTCTTCCTAATGGAGGTGTCGGGAGTGGCCCCTAGGATTATAGTATAGTTAAGTAGTCTTCGTCTCCATTTGTCTCGATATTGATTTTGTGTCTCGAGGCGAACTTTCTTCTCCTAATGGTTTCTTAGTAGACTAAGGGAATGGTCCTGGGTCTTAGCAGTCATTTCCGTTATCGAATCTTAGCTCTCTGGATCCTATAAACTGGCATCTTCTACTAAGAATAGTGGCCACCCCCTTTCCTAGCTGACCTCTGAAAAAGAAAAAGGAGTCAATTCGGCTCATCTGCAGAAGGTGGAGCATGCTTTTCTTAATCTCCAAAGCGTAAGAGTGGTAAGGAATCGCTCAAGCGGGCTAGCCCATATAACACTTAATTTAAGTGGTTCCATGTTCCCCACATTTTTTTTTGTCGAGACCAAACTTTTCGTTTTTCAAAACGAGTCTCTTTCCGGTACTGATAATTTCACACCCGGTACAGGTTCTATACTACTTTTCTGCACTGCCCAGCACCCTGGGTCAAATTTCTCATATTCAACCCGTTTCTCTTGGGTATCTCAATAGTCAATTTCTTTTTCTGAAATTTTCATTTTAAACGATCCAGAATTGCCCAAAACGCGTACTCTCGCTGTACTCGTTTTTTTTTTGCAATTTCCCGCTTTAACTGACTCAGGAAAATTCTGTTTCAGGAACTTTTGCAATTTTCCTTACTTCTAATATTTCTACTCTTTTTCTAACTGGTCATTTGGTCATTTACCAAATATTTCAGTTTTTCATAACTAAAATATACCCGTTAAAATTTCTAACTTTTAACTGATATTTCACTATTCACAACTTATATTTATGAATTTTCTCTGTAAAAATGTTCGTATTATTACTTTACACTTTTCGGGTGATTTTAGCTTGTATATAAAGTTTCTACATAAAACTTTCCTAATTACATCAATATTTCTACTACTTTCTGTTCCGGGAATAATTACAGTCAAATACCGGACTGTCCGAATTTGACTTAAAATTTTCCCGGTCATTACATTCACCCCTCCTTAAGAAATTTTCGTCCCGAAAATTAGACCAACTAGGGGTACTTCTGTCTGATCTCTTCTTCTACTTCCCAAGTGGCTTCTGCAACATTTTGATTTTTTTCCACTGCACTTTAACCATTGGGATACTACGACTTCTAAGTTTCCTTTCTTCTCTGGCTAGAATTTGGACTGGTTGTTCCTCATAGGACAAATCTTCGTGAAGCTGGATAGGCTCATACTGTAACACGTGCGATGGATCTGAGATATACTTCCGGAGCATTGCTACATGAAACACACTGTGCACTGAGGCCAACTCTGGCGGTAGAGCTAGTCGGTGAGCTACCTTTCCTATTCTTTCAATGATCTCAAAAGGCCCTATGTAACGTGGACTCAGCTTACCTTTCTTCCCAAAACGCATCACACCCTTCATTGGTGCGACTTTTAGGAATACGAAGTCTCCTATAGAAAATTCCAAGGGTCTCCGTCGTTTATCTGCATAACTCTTCTGCCGGCTCTGAGCCGTCTCTAATCTTCTACGGATCTTTTGCACTGTCTCAATGGCCTCTTGAACGAATTCCGTCTTGTGAAGCTGCTTTTCCCGAGTGTCATACCAATGAACTGGGGATCTACACTTCCTTCCGTAAAGTGCTTCATACGGGGCCATGCCGATGGAAGCTTGGTAACTATTATTATATGAGAATTCGATCAATGGCAACTTCATACTCCATGCGCCCTTGAAATCCACTGCGCATGCACGAAGCATATCTTCTAGGGTCTGAATGGTCCTCTCTAACTGCCCATCCATCTGGGGATGAAACGTTGTGCGATAGCGTAATTCTGACCCCATCACTTCCTGAACACTTCTCCAAAAATTGGAGGTAAATCAGTTGTCTCTGTCCGACAATATACTAACTGGTACTCCATGTAACTTTACTACCTTAGCCACGTATAACTCAGCTAACCTCTCTAAGGAGTAAGTTATCTTGATCGGAACGAAATGCGCTGATTTCGTTAGCTAATCCACGACTACCCAAATGGCATCGTATCCCTCACTGGTTCTCGGAAGTCCGGTCACAAAGTCCATGGCTAAGTGTTCCCACTTCCATTCCGGGATCTCTAGTGGCTGTAAGCTTCGGCTGGTCTCTCGATGTTCTCGCTTTGACCTTTCGGCATGTGAAGCGGCGACTAACATAGTCAACTATGTCATTCTTCATTCGCCTCCACCAAAAATGTTGTTTCAAATCTTGATACATTTTGGTGGCACCTGGAAATGTCTGAAATATGGCGTCTTTGTGCGCTTTTCATGATATCTACTTCTTGATCCCCTCTTGATCCGGTACACAAATTCTTCTTTGGTATAGGAGAATTCCATCCTTTGAAAGGCTGAAATTCGACCTTGCATTATCTACTATCTCCTTCCTGTATCCATCCATAATTGGATCACCTTTCTGAGCTTCTCATATCTCGTCCTGTAGCACAGGCTGCAGCCTCAGAAAAGCTAACTTACCAGAGATTAATTCGAGGTCTAGGAGATTAATCTCTTGTTGAAGCCGCAGGCAATAATTCGGTCTCCACCGGAGTCCGTAGTCTTTGGTTTCTACTCAAAGCGTCATGATTTGATTGGCTTTACCTGGATGGTAAAGGATTTCACAATCGTAGTCCTTCACAAGTTCAAGCCATCGTCTTTGTCTCATATTAAGCTCCTTCTGCGTGAAGAAGTACTTTTAGGCTCGATGGTCCGTATAAATTTGGCATTGAACCCCATATAGGTAATGTTGCCATAACTTGAGCGCAAAAACTAATGCGGCTAACTCAAGATCATGCGTTGGGTAATTACGCTCGTGATCCTTGATTCTTTGAGATCGTAAGCAATGACCTTGCCATTTTGCATCAACACGGCTCCTAGTCCTGTCTTTGAGGCATCACTTTGTAGATGTCAAATTTTTCTCCCTCTCCGGGATCGTGAGTTTGGAGCACTAATTAATCTTCTTTTGATCTCTCCGAAACTCTGTTCACATCTATACGTCCATTCATACCTTCTATCTTTTTCTGGTTAAAGGCGGTGAGAGGAGCTGCAAGATGAGCAAATCCCTCCACAAACCTTCTGTAATACCCTGCCAATCCTAGGAAACTTCGAATTTCCATAACACTCTTTGGAACTGGCCACTTCTCAAACGCTTCAACCTTTGCTGGATGCACGGTGATTCCTTCCTTGGATACTACATGTCCGAGGAAGTGGACTTTATCTAACCAGAACTCACACTTAGAAAACTTCGCATATAGCAGATGTTTCTTCAACGTGTGTAGTGCGATCCTCAAATTTTCTGCATGCTCCTGTGGATCTCGTGAGTATATAAGGATGTCATCGATGAAAACAATAACAAACTTATCTAAATACTCTCTGAAGACTTTGTTCATGAGGTCCATAAACGCCGCTGGGGCATTTGTAAGTCCAAACGGCATCACTAAGAATTCGTAGTGTCCATACCGAGTTCTGAATGCCATTCTGGGAATGTCTTCTTCTTTAATCTTGAGCTGATGATACCCCGATCGAAGGTCTATCTTCGAAAACGTGGTAGCTCCCTTCAACTGGTCGAACAAGTCATCGATTTGTGGCAATGGGTACTTGTTCTTGATGGTGACTTTGTTGAGCTCTCTATAATCTATGCACATCCGAAGCGTGCCATCCTTCTTTTTGACAAAGAGGACCGGAGCTCCCCATGGCGAGAAACTCGGTCTGATGAAGCCTTTGTCTAACATCTCTTGGAGTTGAACCCGTAACTCTTTCAGTTCTGCTGGAGCCATCCTTTACGGTGCTTTGGATATTGGTGCGGTGCCAAGGAGAAGCTCTATCTCAAAAGCTATTTCCCGATCTGGAGGAAGTCCTGGTAGTTCCTCTGGAAAAACGTCTAGGAACTCTTTGACTATAGGAACGTCTTCTGGTTGATGTTTGCCCTCTTGGTTCCTGTCCACCACATACGCCAAATATCCAGTGCATATGCTAGACATCAATCATCGAGCTTCTAGGGAACTAATAAAACGTCTGGGTGTCCTTGATGTGGAACTGATTACGCCCAAACATGTACAAAAACAAGCGGTCAATTGTAGTACAATTTGAACGGTCGATCCCACGAGAAAGTGTTAAATTGAACAAGAAATGATTAGCAAATAAAAAGCATTAAGAAAGTAAGCAATTAAACAAAGAAAAAGAATAAGTGTTTTTGATGATTTTTTGAACAATTTAAAATAGAGAAAATTCAATAAATAAAAGTGGTAAGGCTTTGAGAATCCTCCATATGCTTTGTTCACCTATTTGGATTTTGATTCATAAGTTGACTCAATTGAAAGTTTCACATCCCAAACAATCAATCGGAAAATAAATAATTGAAGAACATATGAATTAAAAATGTATTCGAGTAAGTAAAATTCTAACGTTTAGAATTAGGAAAAATAATCTAATGAGAAATCCAAGAGCGACAATATACCGTTGGCAATAATGCAGTAAAAGACTACTCATAAAATAATATCGATCGATATATAATATAATGCAATAATCACATAAAAAGAGCTTGACTAGATTTATATGAAAGTTGACAATAAAATATATTGATAAGAAGAAGAAATATGATAAAAGAAAATTATTTACTCAAATGTATAAAACTTACAAACCATTGGAGAATCAAAAATCCAAATAAATTCACTACACATATAGGATCATCTCTAGCCTCACCTAAATACTCTAGCCTAACTTGTACATAATTCTCATAAAATTCTAAAAAAAAAAAGTATGAGAATAAGAACAAGAAAATATGTGAGAATTTAGGCTCTAAAAAATCTAACTCTTAATCACCTTGATAATGATCCTATTTATAGAGTTTGGGATGTGTTAAAAATGTAAAAACCGGATCCTAATTTATCAGTTACAAGGCTTAATCGGGGAGAAAAATCATCACGTTTCTGAAAGTGGGACACGTGTAGGATGGCGATTCACGTGCGGGAGAGGAAGTGCTGCACAGCTGGGCCACGCGGAGAAATCCTTGATGCGCGCAGGAGAAGAAGTCGCGCGGAGAGGGAGAGTGCGCGCAAAATGCGTGTACGCGGGGAGCAGGTGGGACGTGTGGCGTGAGCTGACTAGAGGGAGTTGGAACGCGGGACCCACGCGGAAGAAAGAGAAAATGCGGGTGACGCGCACATGAGGGGAACTCGCGCGGAGAGTGGGCGGTGCGCGCCAGGCGCGCGTCTGCGAGGGGACAGTTGGGTCCCACCGGACTGCAGTGCGCAGTGGTTGACACGTGGCGTGGGCTGGCTTGCGGCTTCTCGGCTCGGCTCGGCTAGCTGATGGGCTGATGGGCTTTAGGCCGGATTAGGCTTTTCTTGGGCTCAACTTTTGGGTTTTGCTTGGTAAACTAGACCAAATTCAATTGTTTTCTTCAAAAACCTGAAAAATAAAATAAATTCAATTAAAATTAAATCCTCTAAACTTAGGAATATTTGAAATTAAAATCACAAATTTGATAAAATAGTTTGACAATTATGAACATTAAAAGTGCAAATTGCACTTATCGGGAACCCATGTACTCAAACATCTGTTCTCTCCTAAAATTTTGAAAAACTACCTTTTTCTTTCTACAGTCTATTGTAGCATTATACTTTCCTAGAAAATCCATTCCTAGGATCACATCATAATCTACTAAGTTCAGTACAACTAGGTCCGCACTTAGTTCTCTTCCTGCTATCTCTACTGGTACGTGACGTAACCAGTGACTAGACAACAACACGTCACCTGATGGTAGTGCTATCTTAAAGGCTTGCCCTATCCTCTCTTGAGGATGTAGTATTCGTTTAACAAATTCTACTGATGCAAATGTATGTGTGGCCCCTGAATCAAATAATGCTCGTGCAGGGACATGGGCAATAGTAAGCTGACCTGTCACTACATTGGACGTGCCTACCTCAGCTTCCTCCTTAGTGTATGTCATTAAGTGAGCATTGGCCTGTGGAGCAGCTTCTACTCTGTTCAGCTGAGGGGTCGAGAATACCCTATGCGCTTGCATGGCGTGAAATTGTGGAACTGGTGGCCTTTGTGGAGCCATTCCAGGAGATCCTGCTTTAAACGAACACTGCCTTGCATAATGTCCCTTCTGTCCACACATATAGCATACATATGTGCCGGCTTTACATTCTCTGGAGTGTTTCTTTCCACAGGTCAGGCAGATAGGAACACTAGGACTGGTATACTGATCCTGCTTCTGTTGGGGGTTTCGCTGATTCTGATTGCGATTCCCTTTCCTCTTACTGGGGTTTTGCTGGTTCCCCTGTCCAGGTTTCGATCCCTGGTCGCTACGGCTTCCTTGGCTTTGTGGATTAGCACCGGAGCTCTGCTTAGTAGGTGCCTGTGCCTTTTCTCTCTGTTTCTTCTTGTCTTCCAACATCTTAGCCCGTTCCTCTCTAGATTTGGCAATGTTATGCTCGCACATATCGCTCGATTCACTAGATCGGCTACCGTGGTTGGTGGATACTCCCCACTTTCCACAACGGTGGCTATATCTCCTCGGAGCATATTAACTATCCTCCTAACCTTTTCTTCCTCTGTTGGAACCAACTGAGGACATAGTCGTGCTAACTGATCAAATCGCCGGCATGCTTCTACAACTGTCTGGTCGCCCTGCTTAGAATTGTTGAACTCATTTTGCTGAGTCTTCATGGCATCTACGTTGTAATACTTACAATTAAATTCCCATAGGAATTCATCCTACAACATCTGTCTCACATTCCTTCTGGTGCACATTGATTCCCACCAATAGCGGGCATCCTTCTTTAATATGAAAGTTGCGCACTGAATCTTCTCTTTGTCAGTGAGTTCCATAAACTCAAACACTGTCTAAATGGATGCTAACCATTCCTCAGCTTCGAGTGGATCTGTTGACCCATCGAACTCTGGAGGTGACATTCTCTTAAACCTCACATACAATGGTTCCCTTGGGACCATTTCTCGGTGCCTCATCTCACCCCTTACTGGCTCTTGAGGTTCAACCCTCTCTGCGGGTTGCTCAGGTTGGGTGACTTGTGCTGGCACCGCCTGCGGAGGGGGTGCTCCTCTAACCTGCTGACCCTGTATCAACTGGGTAAGCAATTCTCGTAACTGTCTACTTTCCTCAGCCTGAGCTGCTATTTGCCCCCTCAGACTTGCTACTTCTTCAGCTAGGTCTGGTGTTGGAGGATTCTATTCTGCTTGTGTTCTCTTTGGACGTGTACGAACCATGTTGCTATGTCTATATTAATCAAAAGAGCAACATCGCTAGTCTAAGTGCAAAAAGAACTGCTTCAAAAGTTCCTTAACTTGCAATACTTTAAACTGTAATTCATTCTCATATCAACTAGCAAAACATACATTCTATATCTTCTCCTATTATGCATGCCCCATATCATGCATATCACATCATATACAAATCATCACAAAAGTAAAGGTTTTTAAGCCTTTCATTCAAATATATTATGTATGTCCCATTTCATACATATCACGTCATACATAAAACATCGTTAGTCTAAGTTTCTCACAACTATTTTCATAACCTTGCGTCATATTTAAATAAATAAGACGCTAAGTCCTAACTTAATCCTCGTCATCTAAGTGTTCCTCAGGATCCTCCTTCGGATCCTCCTCAGGGTCTTCTTCCGAATCCTCTTCGGGATCCGACTGAGGGTTTCCACTAGCTTCCTCACCAACAGTCCCAACGTAGGTCCATCTTCGCCGAACGGCCATAGGCTTGTCCGCTGCCTCTATCTCGGGTCTCGGACGTTGTCGAGAGGTAGTGGCTTCCGCGTCATGTCTCCTAATACGGGTATTGAAAAACAGGAAGTCTCGCCTAACCGCTGCTGGCCTTGTCCTCTCCTCTAACAGCTGGCGCTCACAATGCTTCGCCTCGGCGATAAATTGTGTGAGGGTCTGATCCGATCGTGGAACTAGCCGACACTGGTACTCTTCCGTCAGACCTCTCCATAGGATCTGACAACGCTCTTTCTCACTTAGATTGAAAATTCGATTCAGAGCTAGTACCTCTATCAAAACTCTCGCTATATAGGCTACAACGGCCTCATTCGATCTCACACTAGCCCTCTCGGCTTGTATGATAAACTCTCGAGCTTGGGTGTAGGTCACGGCTACACTCACCTGGCTCTGTGTCTCTCCACTCTACTGTGGTGCCGACTCTGATGGCATGACCTGGAGAAGAAACTGATGCTTCAACATGTGGCAAAACTCTTCCAATTGCATCTCTGTTATTTCATCCTCATCCAAAGCTTGCCAAAAGATTAGGGCATTGCCCTCTAATAGACTTGCTACAAGTACAATCCACTCCTCTCGAGCTATGTCACAGGCTCGCATCAGGTACTCAACACGGTGCAGCCAATCCCTAATTCTAGTGGGATGTAAAAGTGTTTGATCTTATTGTGATTTATATATGAAAAATCATTTGAACAACAACAATATTGTAGGCGGAATTTCAAAAATTTTATCATATCCATTTAATTCATAATTAAACGTAAACCACAACGAGAGATTCATGCATGATATATGTTTATGGACAAAGGATTAGAAAAATCTCACATACCTTTGTGACGATTGAATTAATTGACCGCAAGGATCTTGTCTCACTATCTCACGTTCCAAGATGGAGAATTGCCGTGAAACAAGATCGTTGTTTATTGTCACGATCACACCAAGAACCACTCGTTGATTCAAGGCTATGTCTCTACAATTTTTAGGATGAGAGAGTGGGCTCTTTTTCAAAAACCTAAGGAAACTTTTTCCTTCTATTTTGTCTCTACAAAATCCCGCCACCCTAAGGAAAGTGTGATCTCTTTTTCTTTTCTCCAAAAACTCTCTCCCTAGGGTTTTTTCAATAATATCCTTATATAGGAGAAAATTCAAAACTCAAACCCTAGATGGGATTTTCGAATTTCTCCTTAACCCTAGGGTTGAAATCCGAAAATCCCTACATGGCTTAGGGATTTCCGAATTTCCTTCCCTATTTTTGAGCAAAATTCGAAATCCCCTTAAGGCAAGGGATTTCGAATTTTCCCAAAATAAAATCTCACTTTTCTCTTTCCTTTAGTTGCCAAATAAAATCATGTTTAAATTTCATTTTGAATTTTAAATTAATCTCCATTAATTTCAAAATTCAAAACTCATTCTTTTTATTTTTCAATTATCAAATAAATGAAAAATAACACAATGAATTTAAACATAATTATCAGTTTCTGTTTTTCCCATTTATTAGAGCTAGCCTTGAGACCGAATGGACCCACATGAACAAAGCTATGGAATTACAATATTCGACTAACTCATCCCTATAAGTTATCGACATATTTAATTCCGACATCGTACAACTCCACTAAAAGTTCGATGCCGAATAATCTCTCGATTCATATGCGCTAATTTTTCTTTTGGTGTTGATACAATTTATCACACGGTCCACAGTGTAAATGCATTATTATCCTTCGTAAATATCGGTGATCGAATGGTGTATATAATATTACCGTTTTACCATTCTAATCATTATTTCCTCAACTCCTTTATATGATTTGTGAATAAGAAAGACAAACGTTAAGTAAGATGTCTCGCACATGTTACGATGTCTTAATCAATGAATATCATCATTGAATACCAGGCCTGGTTTATTTATTCACACACCCGTCAATAAAGCATGAGGTGATATTATTTTTACGAATTCCATATATGTGTGAATCACATAACTCCAACTTAATATTGTCATGATCCCAATGACCGAGATGTCGTTCAATAAGCGTGAACTAATCTCATTGGCGAATCAAAGATCATGAGATACTAAGTTGAGCTACGATTCACTTCAGGATTAAGATAATTATACAAATATACTTAAGTTGTGATGATTAGGTTTAGAGTTGTGTAAACGGTTTTTACTCTAACCTAATCAGTCACATGGTCTATTCAACATGTTGCGAGCATGTCTAGATCAACCACAGAGTCCAACTCCCATGCCCCGAGACCAGCATCACATGGTTCGATCTAACAGTCATAATCAGATTCGATTGCCCAATCAATCCTAAGACTGCGAATATCTATTTTAAACTGTATCAGAAGAGTTTGTCCGGCAGGGTTCCCCTGACTCTTCTTTCGTTGGTAACAGTTTATGGACTAAGCAATATCATAAACACTCTTGAGTATGTGTCAAAACATAACTTTATCTTATTTTATAAAATCAGCAAAATAATAATGTCTTACATTTGTCATTTCATAAATAACAAATTACATCCCACTTTATGGACACATTTCCAACAAACTCCCACTTGGACTTAAAGTAGGTGTGTACAATCTCGCATGCCCAAACCTTCCAGATGCGTATCGAAGACTTTACCAGATAAAGCCTTTGTAAACGGATCGGCCAAGTTGTCATGTGTTGATATCTTTGTCACTTCAACATCGCCTCTTTGTACAATCTCACGGATGAGGTGGTATTTCCGCTCTATGTGCTTGGACCTTTTATGGCTTCTAGGCTCCTTAGAGTTTGCTACAGCCCCACTTGTTATCGCAATCTGATTACCATGGGCCTATCGACTTCCGGAACAACTTCCGGTGAAACAAGGAACTTTTTAAGCCATACTGACCTCTTTCGCGACTTCACAAGCTGCCACATATTCGGCCTCCATGGTGGAGTCAGCTATGCAAGTCTGCTTGATGCTCCTCCATACCACCGAACCTCCATTCGGGACAAACACGATCCTGAAGTGGATTTCTGGAATCCTTATCCGATTGGAAATCGAATCGGTATATCCGTCATATTCAGGTCGATGCTGAATATACAAGCATATAGTTCCTCGTTCTCCTAAGATACTTGAGGATATGCTTTACTGACAACCCAGTGCTCGGGTCCGTGGTTTGACTGGAATCTACTCACCACGCCATCTTGCGTAGCATATATCGTGTCTGGTGCAAAGCATCGCATACATGAGGCTTCCCACGGCCGGAAGCGTAAGGAACTCGGCTCATGTCTTCCTCTTCTTGAGGAGTCTTGGGAGACTGCTCCTTAGAGAGGGATACTCCATGTCGGAAGGGTAGATAACCTTTTTGGAGTTTTGCATAGCGAATCGGTCCATTACCTTATCGATGTAGGATGCTTGAGGCGGTGCCAATTGTTTGTTCTTCCGATCTCGAAAGATCCGAATTCCCAAAACATAGGCAGCTTCTCCTAGATCCTTCATGTCAAAGCGCTTTGCGAGCAGAGCTTAACCTCGTTAGTCTTCCTACATCATTCCCAATGAGTAGTATGTCATCTACATATAAGACTAAGAAAACCACTTTGCCTTCTTGTATCAGCTTATACACACAAGGCTCATCCATTGACTGAACAAAACCATAAGTTTTAACAGTCTCATCGAATCTGATATTCCATGATCTGGATGCCTGCTTCAGTCCATAAATGGACTTCTGCAATTCGCAAACCTTTTCTTCTAGACCCTTTTCAATGAATCCATCTGGTTGTGCCATGTAAATGCGCTCATCCAGATTGCCATTCAGAAAAGCTGTCTTTACATCCATCTGCCAGATTTCATAATCTAAAGCAGCAGCAATGGATAGAAGAATTCGGATGGATTTAAGCATGGCTACCGGAGAGAAGGTATCCTCATAGTCGATGCCTTCTTTCTGGGTGTAGCCCTTGGCTACCAGCCTTGCTTTGAATGTCTCTACATTCCCATCCGGACCCCTCTTCTTCTTGTAGATCCATTTACACCCTACGGGTTTTACCCCTTCAGGAGGATCCACTAGAGTCCATACGCCATTTTTATACATCGATTGTATTTCGGCGTCCATGGCTTCATGCCATAGGTTTGCTTCAGAACTTTCCATGGCCTGCAAGTAGGAGACAGGTTCGTCGATGTCTAAATCTGAGGCGCATATAATGCGTCTCCATAAGACATGTACCTATCAGGTTGTCTCACAACCCTCCCACTACGTCGAGGCTCCACTTTGGTGTTAGTTCTTGTTGTGGTTCATCTGTTGTCGGTTCAGGAATAGATTGCGGATATGTTGCATGAACATTTTCACCGATCAATTCCTCAAGTACAAGCTTGCTTCTTGGCTTCATATTCTTTATAAAATCCTCTTCCGAAAAACGAGCATTCGTCTTTGAATGTTTTTTCGATCGATGGGACTATAAAAGATATAGCCTTTTGTTCCTTTGGGATATCCTACAAATAGGCACGGTTCGAACGACTAGTCAACTTACCAGTCTTCTTTCTAAGCACATGTGCCGGACAACCCCATATTCTGGTGTGGCCAAGAGATGACTTCTTGCCACTCCATCTTTCATATGGAGTTCCAAGTACTGCCTTAGATGGAACTTGGTTCAGAATGTATGCTGCTGTTTCCAAGGCATATCCCCAAAAGGAATCTGGAAGAGATGAGTAACTCATCATTGATCTAACCATGTCCAATAGAGTTCGATTCCTTCTCTCAGACACGCCATTCTAACTTTGAGGAGTACTGGCGGCGGTCAGTTGAGAAAATATACCTTCTTCCTTAAGAAAGTCTTGAACTCTCCCAGCAAGTATTCACCACCACGACGATCAGATCGTAGTGTTTTGATCTGTTTATCTAATTGCTTTTCAACCAAGGCCTTGAATTCTTTGAACTTTTCAAAGGTTTCGGACTTTTGACGCATTAGATAAATATGACCAAAACGAGAATAGTCATCGATGAAGGTTATGAAATATTCATATCCTCCTCTTGCTTGGATATTGAATGGCCCACATACATCACTATGTACGAGTTCTAGGCATTCATCAGCTCTATTACCCTTTCTTGAAAAGGGTCTCTTGGTCATTTTTCCTTCTATGCGAGGATTCACATGTAGGTAGTGAGCCTACACTTAAGGTTTGCAAGGGACCGTCTCTTACCAACCTTTTATCCTGTCAAGGCCAATATGTCCAAGACGTAGATGCCATTTGTAGGTTTGATCAATTGAGTCTAACCTCAATCTCTTACTTTCTCTCATTGAATCATCATTCAATTCAGTATCGCAAATCGTTGGAATATTTGGTTTAATGTAGAACAGATTGTTTATCATGACTGTAGAAGTAATCATGAAGCCATTCTTTAGAATCTGAATAACATCATTATTAAAATCCAAAGAATATCCTTGCTCAATCAAACGAGCCACAGAAATAAGGTTTTTCCCAAAAACCGGGACATAATAAACATTGTTCAAAACAATAAAACTGTTCTCAAAAATTAATTTAATACTTCCAACGGCTGTTGTCGACATCGATGCTCCATTCCCCAGCGGAAGTTGAACTCGTCCTTGCTAAGCCTTTTGTTTCCCCTGAACCCCAGAGAACAACAAACATGATTAGTGGCTCCGAGTCTATAATCCAAGAAAAAGTAGAGTCAGCCACAAAAAAAAGGCTTGGTAACAAGCAATGTACCTTTAGCTTTGACCTCCTTGAGGTATGTAGGACGATTCGTTTCAGTGGCCAGACATTTCATAATGGTGACATTTGTCAATACTCTTGTCTACCTTTGCAGCGTTCTTGCCTTTCGCAGCCGGCTTCTTCTTGTTCTTCGGGCTTTCTTACATTTCTTGACACTGGAGGTGGAAGGCTTCGCTTGACAAGGTTAGCCTCTCCGTTCCTCTTTTTGCCTTTAAGCGGAGAAGAGTTTCCGCAGTTTGAAGCTCCTTCATGAGTTCGGGGTGAATAACTCAACTTATTCATAGAGTAGTTGAGTTTGAAGTTGTCAAACATCTCCGGGAGAGTCTCTAGGATCATATCCACTTGAGTCTCTCCATCTATTTCAGCTCCCATGAGCTCCATCTCATTCAGGTGACTTATGATCAATAGCATATGGTCCCGACAGAGTGCGGATTTCATCCGGCAGTTCATGAAGTTGCGACTGCAGCTTGCTTGGCTTGACGGCCCTGGCTTCCGAACATTTCGGAGATGATGTAGATCATATCTGCAGCCGCCAAGATGTTCCGATGTTCTTTGTTGCAACACATTGCTAATTGATGCTAAAATATAGCACCTAGCAATCTCATCGAACGCATCCAAGCGTGTATGTCGTCTCGCTCTTCTTGAGTCGAATCATCATTCGGCTCAAGAGGACAGGGGTAGTGAGCACATGCTTGTGCTTGTCTACCGTCAACACGATATCGAGGTTACGTTTCCAGTCAACGTAATTTTCACCCACTAGTTTGTTTGTACTAAGAATTTGCGCGATCGGGGATAAAGACATAATTCTTTGAAAAATAAAATAAAGCGGTGTTGATAATTTGCTTATATTTAAGAGAAGTATGATGCATGAATGCAAATACTTAAACATAAATAAAATCCTTAAAAATGTTTCATCTATGGTGTTGCGATCATAAACGGCAACACGTCCCACCTAGGGGTGGCGTCCGTGAAGCCTCCTATCGCATCGAGACTCCTCCTCGTTTGGTTCACTTTACAAGATGTCTCTACATCTAGTGCAACCAATCACCATCTTTTGGTCACCTTAGATCCATTGCCTAGCTCCTATGGGAGATTACAATGATCTTTAGTCTAAGTGTTTAACCGACTAATCGACTCTAGAGGTTGTTATGAACTAACGATCCATCTAGGGATGGTCTCGCCTCACTACTTCCTTTTCGAGTCTTATCTTCTATAAGCAACCTGATGACTCCTTAGCGACATGTTTCATGGGTTTCTCCCATTGAAGTGAGGACCACTAAGGTGGTTCTTAACCTATCCACGTGTCACGATCAGGCTAAAGTCGGAGACCTTGGGAACGTTTCAACGCAAACGACCCTCCCACTTAGCTTTTCCAAAAATGGATTTTGTTTTGAAATTAAGTCCAATTAATAATTCAACAAAATTATAACCCTTATAAATTTGTTGTATTTTATAACTCTTTATAAAATTTACCCATTGCATTTATTATTATAACAATTTATAATATTAAACTACAATGATGCATGAACATGCTTGCATGGCAATTTGATATTGGCATCTCTATATCCTATATGGCATGTTATAATGATGCGAGATTAAACAATAAATCATACATTTACAATTTAACCTCTCTATGGCTCATTTCTAATTACAACCCATAAAAACAAATGAAAATAATTACAATAATTTTCTTCATCTTGTCTTCTTGGCATCTTCTCAATTTTCTCTTCTCTTGATCCCGAAAAGTGAAAAAAAAAAATTTTTTTTTTTTTTTTTTGTGTTTGGGCTGGGCCGGGACAATCTGGGCCCACCTTCTCCTCATTTGGGCCGGGCCTGTGCTGGCGAAGCATGGGCTGCCAGGCCAGGCAGGGCCTTGCTCCCATTGCTTGGGCGCGGCCCTTGCCTCGGCAAGGGGCCGGTGGCGGGCCTGTGGCCCTTTGCCAGGCAGGCCCAGTGGCCGGGCCCGTGGCTCTTATGGGCAAGGCGTGGCCGGGCCTGTGGGTCTTGCACAGGCAAGGCCAGGGCCGTGCCTGGGCAGGGCCTGTGGCCTGCCTGGGCAAGGCCTGTGGCCCGTGCCCCTTTGGCGGGCCACGGGTCGCCCTTGGCCCCCCGCCTGGGGGCGTGGCCCTGCACAGGCAAGGCCATCGGCTAGCTCCTGGGCTCCCCTGCTGGGCAGGGCCTGCAGGCCGCCAGGGTTTCAGGAAACCAGCGCATACCAGGGTTTCGAAGCTGGTAGTCCGCACAGCCAAAACCAGGGGAAGGGTTTGGCGGCTGGGCTAATGGCGGAGGGTCGAGTCGTCGCGTGGGCTTACGGCGGCAGTGGCGACGGGCGGCGGCATGGCAAAAAAAATTTCCGGAAATTTAAATTACAAAATTTTATGCCCTTTAATGGCTTACATTATTTTTAGAGAAAAACGTAAACCACCAACATGGTGTAATTAAAAACCTAGAGCCAATCGATCGGGATCCAATCACATATTCAATCAAAACAATTTTGAATTCATCATATATTCATGCAAGATGCCAATATCAACACATATCATACATTCAATCGCATAAACATAAATCATGCATGATCAATAGCCCTAGGCTCTGATACCAATTGTTTGATCTTATTGTGATTTATATATGAAAAATCATTTGAACAACAACAATATTGTAGGCGGAATTTCAAAAATTTTATCATATCCATTTAATTCATAATTAAACGTAAACCACAACGAGAGATTCATGCATGATATATGTTTATGGACAAAGGATTAGAAAAATCTCACATACCTTTGTGACGATTGAATTAATTGACCGCAAGGATCTTGTCTCACTATCTCACGTTCCAAGATGGAGAATTGCCGTGAAACAAGATCGTTGTTTATTGTCACGATCACACCAAGAACCACTCGTTGATTCAAGGCTATGTCTCTACAATTTTTAGGATGAGAGAGTGGGCTCTTTTTCAAAAACCTAAGGAAACTTTTTCCTTCTATTTTGTCTCTACAAAATCCGCCACCCTAAGGAAAGTGTGATCTCTTTTTCTTTTCTCCAAAAACTCTCTCCCTAGGGTTTTCAATAATATCCTTATATAGGAGAAAATTCAAAAACTCAAACCCTAGATGGGATTTTCGAATTTCTCCTTAACCCTAGGGTTGAAATCCGAAAATCCCTACATGGCTTAGGGATTTCGAATTTCCTTCCTATTTTGGAGCAAAATTGAAATCCCCTTAAGGCAAGGGATTTCGAATTTTCCCAAAATAAAATCTCACTTTTCTCTTTCCTTTAGTTGCCAAATAAAATCATGTTTAAATTTCATTTTGAATTTTAAATTAATCTCCATTAATTTCAAAATTCAAAACTCATTCTTTTTATTTTTCAATTATCAAATAAATGAAAAATAACACAATGAATTTAAACATAATTATCGATTTCTGTTTTTCCCATTTATTAGAGCTAGCCTTGAGACCGAATGGACCCACATGAACAAAGCTATGGAATTACAATATTCGACTAACTCATCCCTATAAGTTATCGACATATTTAATTCCGACATCATCTAACTCCACTAAAAGTTCGATGCCGAATAATCTCTCGATTCATGTGCGCTAATTTTTCTTTTGGTGTTGATACAATTTATCACACGGTCCACAGTGTAAATGCATTATTATCCTTCAGTAAATATCGGTGATCAGAATGGTGTATATAATATTACCGTTTTACCATTCTAATCATTATTTCCTCAACTCCTTTATATGATTTGTGAATAAGAAAGACAAGCGTTCGTAAGATGTCTCGCACATGTTACGATGTCTTAATCAATGAATATCATCATTGAATACCAGGCCTGGTTTATTTATTCACACACCCGTCAATAAAGCATGAGGTGATATTATTTTTACGAATTCCATATCTGTGAATCACATAACTCCAACTTAATATTGTCATGATCCCAATGACCGAGATGTCGTTCAATAAGCGTGAACTAATCTCATTGGCGAATCAAAGATCATGAGATACTAAGTTGAGCTACGATTCACTCGAGGATTAAGATAATTATACAAATATACTTAAGTTGTGATGATTAGGTTTAGAGTTGTGTAAACGGTTTTTACTCTAACCTAATCGGTCACATGGTCTATTCAACATGTTGCGAGCATGTCTAGATCAACCACAGAGTCCAACTCCCATGCCCCGAGACCCAGCATCACATGGTTCGATCTAACAGTCATAATCGATTCGATTGCCCAATCAATCCTAAGGCTGCGAATATCTATTTTAAATCTGTATCCGAAGAGTTTGTCCCGGCAGGTTCCCCCGACTCTTCTTTCGTTGGTAACAGTTTATGGACTAAGCAATATCATAAACACTCTTGAGTATGTGTCAAAACATAACTTTATCTTATTTTATAAAATCAAGAAAAAATAATAATGTCTTACATTTGTCATTTCATAAATAACAAATTACATCCCACTTTATGGACACATTTCCAACAAAAAGCCCATCAAAGGAAGGTGGATTACAGGTGTAGAACCTGGTTGCGGCTCGACCTGTAGTCAAAACAACTCCACTTGCTCGGTGTGCAGCCTCGGCCGCCATGGGCTCTTGAGCCCTTAACTCCCGATCCACTGGTGGATTGCTATATCTAGCAGGAGTGGGTAGCGACCTTTCTGTTTGTCAGAACCGTGACATTAGAAACATTCTTACCCGTCCCCACAATGTATTCTCTTGTGGTGTGGGCGCTAACCGGGATGATAGATATGATCGACCCTTTAGTACCTGTTCGGTCTTGCCAAAAGAAATAAGCAATTCTTAGTTTTAGTTCATAAACTAATTTACCTGGACTGCGCAGAAGCATAGGTGCGGGACTTGTCATGGCAGGAGTAGGAACGCCACTCTGATACCAACAATGGCGCCCCGCGCCCTCGCGGCGCGGTCGCCGTTCCTTATACTACTACTAATGGACTAAGTTATAGTCTAATTCATTATTCATTGTTAGACTATTATCTCTTTAATTTACGTTCATACGCGGGTAAAATTTTTTTTCTTTACTTTAACCCTCGGGTTCTTAAAATGTTATGTTGTTACAATAATAAACATATCTTGCTATTACTTTAAAGATTCGGATATCAAACTGGTTCCCGAAAACTTGTCTTAACTTATTACAGTCCGTTGTTCTTTACTAAGACAATGGTTGTAATATCTTCTTCTTAGAACTGAACATACATACTAATATTCTATATTACATTACTTTGCAGCGGAATTTAATTTCTAAGCGAGCGTAGTGGAGACCACTCCCGTGTACCCATGACATTTCCGCCACCCTTGCCTCCGCATGTCCATCAAGCGAACCACTATATGACTGGCTGCTTACCTTTGCTACCTGCACACGAGTAAACTGATGAGCTAACGCTCAACAAGTATAAACATGCAAACATCATAAACTAATAAAAATTACATTAAGAGTTATGATGCAAATATGCTCGTGTGAAACATGCTTTAAACTGCTTTCTATCTTTCTGTTCTTACTTCTGTGGGCTTGGGCCCTTGCTTACTGTCTAGTCTAGTCGGAATCTCTACTCTTTGAGATTTTCCTCCCTTGCGGAGGCCGACGACCCGTCAGTCTTTTACTTTACTGGTCATTTCTTACTGTCTGGTCTAGTCAAAATCTCTACTATGTGAGATTTTCCTCCCTTGCGGAGGCCGACGACCCGTCAGTCTTTTTCTTTACTGAATGATATGCAACGTTTCTCTACGTGCACTCTTTCTCGTTGCTTCGGCTCTCGTGCCAAAACCTGTTTCATAGAAATAGGTCTTAACCACCTATTCCAAGCATCAAAATTTCTCATACTTGGATTCCTAAATCCAATTTCAACTCATTTTTGAATTTAACCCCTCTAGGCCGAATTCTAGCTCAAGAGGCAAATTACACCTATTTGTGTATCTCGATTTCTGAATCTTAATCTATTCAATTCCGGGCTTTAAAACTGCTACTCATTCTCGAGAATCAAATTCTTAATTCAAAGCTTACTAACTAGGTTTTTAAAAATTTTAGCAGAGTTTCGCCTTGTTTTCTCTAGTTTCCCGAGTTTTCAATATGTCGTTCTACTTCCGATTTCAGTACCTGTAGTCTAGATTCACATTCCTGAACACAAATTTCAACATAAAATGAACAACAACATTTTTTCTCCATTTCTAGGGTATTCCGGATTTTTAGTGTTAATCCAAAAAAATTTGTTCAATCGTTTCCATACTTGCACGTTAAACTCCTATTATAGTCCCTGATAAAACCTCAGTTTCGTTTTTCAGTTTCACGGATTTTTTCCGACATGAGTTACTATTCATAAAAATGAAAAAGCATGCAGTTTCTCATGAAAAATCCGAAATCTTACCTTGAAAAATTGAGATTCTTCGCTAGAATGCCTCGGGTTATGTTTCTACCGAACTGAACGGAAGAAATTTCGGCGAAAACGGGTGATTCGTTAATTTTCCCTTGATTTTCTCTCTTTTCTCTTTCTTTTCTCTAGTCTCTCGGCCACAGTTAGAAGAAGAAGCAAATGTGGCTTCTAATGTAATCCGTAGGCCCTTTTGAAGTGTAATATGAATACTATATTAATATTTCTAAAAATATCTCACATTACTTTCTAAAATTAAATTAGAGAAATAACTTTAATTCCCATAATTTAATTCTACTAATTCTAATTAAGTTTAACACTTAATTTAAGTGGTTCCATGTTCCCCACATTTTTCTTGTCGAGACCAAACTTTCCGTTTTTTTCAAAACGAGTCTCTTTTCGTGACCGATAATTTCACACCCAGTACGGGTTCTATCTTCGCTTTTCGGATTGCCGAGCACTTTGGGTCAAATTTCTCATATTCAACCCGTTTCTCTTGGGTATCTCAATATTCAATTTCTTTTTCTGAAATTTTCATTTTAAACGATCCAGAATTGCCCAAAACGCGTACTCTCGCGGTACTCCTTTTTTTTCAGTTTCCAGCTTTAACTGACTCGGAAAAATTCTTTTTCAGGAACTTTTGCCATTTCCTTACTTCTAATATTTCTACTCTTTCTCTAACTGGTCATTTGGTCATTTACCAAATATTTCAGTTTTTCATAACTAAAATATACCCGTTAAAATTTCTAACTTTTAACCGATATTTCACTATTCACAACTGATATTTACGAATTTTCTCTGTAAAAATGTTTGTATTATTACTTTAAACTTTTTGGGTGATTTTACCCCGTATATAAAGTTTCTACAAAACACTTTCCTGATTACATCAATATTTTTACTACTTTCTGTTCCGGGAATAATTACAGTCAAATACCGGACTGTCCGAATTTGACTTAAAATTTTCCCGATCATTACACTCGAACTGTTCCCAAACTTGATACAGAGTTTCATTGTCCTTTTGGGTAAAGGTCGAGATCTGTCGCTTCAGACCATTGGTCTTATGGTGAGGGAAATACTTGTTGAAAAATGATGTCGTCATTTCTTCCCAACTTCCAATAGACTTAGGTCGTAGAGAATACAATCAGCTTTTAGCCTTTTCCTTCAAAGAGAAAGGAAAGAATTTCAATCGCACAGAGCCCACGATTTCAGCTTAGTTGTGAAAAGTGGCCACTACTTCTTCAAACTCCCTAATATGAACGTATGGATTCTCGCTCTCTAACTCGTGAAAGGTCGGCAGGAGTTGGATCATGCTCGGCTTGAAATCTAAATTCGGCATATTAGGGGGAAACATTATGCATGACGGTGTGGCCGTACGCCTAGGGTGGAGATAATCGTTCAACGTCTTCTACTGGACCTCCTCGTTTTGAGCCATTGCGAACGGATTTGCAACTGCTAAGGAGGCTGGGGTCGAGGGAGGACTAGAAGTGTGGGAAGAAGCTTCACTAGGGTTCTCCGTTCTTATTGCGAATCTCCCTAATTCGTCTCTATAACGATTCATTCACCCTATAACATTTCAGCCTTTTTTTTGTTTTGTTTTTGTTTTTTTTAATCAAAAAGAAAATAATTATATAGTAACATAAATTGTAACCACCGAGAGTGCTCCTAGGAAAGACTATAGCTCTTGGATCAATGAATAGTCTCATAGACAGAGCAACATTCCCAGGAAAGATTGGTGGGGTGAGGCCCGCTTAAGTACCAACTTTCCTAGACAGAACTCCCTCAGATTATACTTTCCACGTAACCACACAATTATTCTCAAAATCAATTATTAAATTTTATTGAGTAAATTATGAAATGTAATCTAATTAATGGAAACTATTCCTAAAGTCAAAAACTTAAATCTACCAAATTATGAAAATCCTAGATTAGGAATCTAAATTAGCCAATTAATTACAATCCTAGTTATAATCCTAAGAGTTAATGAAACTATAAAAGGAAAAATTAAATAAGGCAACAATTAAAATATACAAATGAGGAAACAAAATAAAATCCTAATTTAATAAAAGATTACAAAATGAAATCACAATTAATTTTAAAACTAAAAAGGGAAAAAAAGAATTAAGAATAAAAACAAATTCTAAGTGTGAGATTTTTTTATTTTCTTTTAAGAATAAAAACAAATGAAGAACGTGTGAAATTTTAAGAATAAAAACAAATGAAGAACGTGGAAATAATTTTTTTTTTTTTTTTTTTTTTACAAACAAATATAAATAAACAAAAAGTCAAAGCGAGAAACTTTTTTTTTAAAATTTTTTTTTTGTTTTTTTTGTTTTTTTGTTTTTTGCAACTAGCCAAACAAAACCCAACAATTCTAATCAATAAAAACGTAATAATACATATGTAATACTAGCAAAGCTGAAAGAAAAAAAAAGTAATTGTCAAACCAATTAAGTAAACGGAAAACAAAATGATTGTCAGACAACATTCAACATTTTTTTTTTTTTGAAACGTGCCAAGCAAAAAAATAAATAAATAAATAAATAAATAAAAGATAAATAGTACCTACCTCTTTGGCTAATTATTTATTGAACAATCTTGTTGATGTACCTCTCCGGCAACGGTGCCAAAATTTGATTACGCCCAAACGTGTACAAAAACAAGCGGTCAATTGTAGTACAATTTGAACGGTCGATTCCATGAGGAGGTGTTAAATTGAACAAAAAATGACTAGTAAATAAAAAGCGTTAGGAAAGTAAGCAATCAAACAAAGAAAAAGAATGAGCATTTTTGATGATTTTTTTTGAACAATTTAAAATGGTGCAAATTCAATAATAAAAAGTTGTAAGGCTTTGAGAATCCTCCATATGCTTTGTTCACCTATTTGGATTTTGATTCATAAATTGACTCAATTGAAAGTTTCACATCCCAAACAATCAATTGGAAAATAAATACTTGAAGAACATATGAATTAAAAATGTATTCGAAAGTAAATAAAATTTTAACGTTTAGAATTAGGAAAAATTATCTTACGAGAAATCTTAGAGCGATAATGTACCATTGGCAATCTAAAGAAAAGACTACTCATAAAACAATACCCATCAATATATAATATAATGCAATAATCACATAAAAAGAGCTTGACTAGATTTATATGAAAGATGACAATAAAATATATTGATAAGAAGAAGAAATATGATAAAAGAAAATTATGTACTCAAATGTATAAAGCTTACAAACCATTAGAGAATCAAAAATCCAAATAAGTTCACTACACATATAGGATCATCTCTAGCCTCACCTAAATACTCTAGCCTAGCTTGCACATAATTCTCACAAAATTCTAAAAAGAAAGTATGAGAATAAGAACAAGAAAATAAGAGAAAAAGTATGAGAATTTAGGCTCTAAAAAAATCAACCCTAATCACCTTGACAATGGTTCTATTTATAGAGTTTTGAGAATGCTAAAAAGCTAAAAACTGGATCCTAATTAAGAAGTTACAAGGCTTAATCGGGGGAGAAAAACCATCACGTTTCTAAAGAGTGGGACACGTGTCGTAAGTTGATTCGCGTGCGGGAGAGACGTGGTGCATAGCTGGACCACGCGGAGGGAGACTGGACGCACATGGGAGAAGAACTCGAGCGGGGAGGGAACGTGCGCGCAAAGCGCGCGTACGCAAGGGAGAGCTGGACCCCACTGGGACGCGTGGCGAGATGTGGCTAGAGGGATGCTGGAATGCGGGACCCACGCGGAGAGGAAAGGAGATCCAGGTGACGCACGCGTGGAGGAGACTCGCCCAGGGAGAGGATCCGTGCGTGCCAGGCGCACGTTTGCTAGGGGATAGCTGGGTCCCACGGATCTGCGGTGCGGCAGTGGTCGACACGTGGCGGCTAGGATGGCTCGCGGCTTCTCGGCTCGGCTAGGCTGGATGATGGGCTGATGGGCTTTGGGCCGAATTGGGCTTTTCTTGGGCTCAACTTTGCGTTTTGCTTGGTAAACTAGCCCAAATCCAATTGTTTTCTTCAAAAACCTAAAAAATAAAATAAATCCAATTAAAATTAAATCCTCTAAATTTAGAAATATTTGAAATTAAAATCACAAATTTGATAAAATAATTTGACAATTATGAACATTAAAAGTGAAAATTTGTGCACTTATCAATGAGGCCTATTGAATGTTGGAAGACATGGCGGAGTATGACAAGTGGAATTGAGATTGCTCAATGACCAACCATGGTTGGGATGACAATTACAACAATGTGGAGCAAAGTTTTGACACCTACCCTCATGAAAACTCAAGTTCCATTGAGAGCTTGTTGAGGGATACTATAGTTACGAATGATGCTATCCTTCAAAGGCAAGAAACTTTGTTGAGGAGTTTGAAGAATCAAGTAGGACAACTAGTTAATGTATTAAACAATCGTCCTCAAGGTTCATTTCTAAATGACATGGAGACTCCTAGGCAAGAAGGCAAGGACCATGGTGAAGCAACCACTTTGAGGAGTGGGAAAGAGTTTGACATGCCTATGGATGAGCCTAAACAATACCAAGAGCCCTTTTGATTCACGAAGAAGAGAGCAATGAAGATGAAGTCGGAGACTTAAAGCTGAAAATTTTTGCTGCGGAACAGGATGCTGCAGCAATGCAGCAGCAATGTAAGGCCGAACAACAAAATGAAAAATCAGCCATTAATGTCTTGGATTCTATTTTGACCGACAAAGTGAACCAATACTTCGCCATTGAAGCGGGAGCGCGAGAAGTCTTCGAGTCTCAACCTATTGTGCCACCGGTCATGCAAGAGTATATGTACGAAGATCCAATGTGGCCGCCAACTCCTCCACGAGCGTTAACATCGTACCTTGGTGTCCATCATGCACATGCTCCGAAATCAAGCCAAGTTGAACTTACATACCACATATTTCCACATCTTGCCAAGCTTGAGGGCATCCACAACCAATACCCATTTGTAGTGTTTGATGACACTTACTATGGGCGGAAGCCGCTCTTTGATGAGCTCTTCTCCAAACTTCTGGCTAAAAGACATTAAAGAAAGCGCTTGTTGGGAGGCAACCCAATTTCTCTAATCTTTTTCCTGTGGTTATTTGTGTTGGGAATAGTGTCCTAAAAGCATGAGATGTGAAAGGATGTTTGTCTCAATTTTGAATTTTCTAGGAACTTTTTACTTTACTTTGGTGTTTTTCTCTTGTAGGGTCAAGCTTTGGAGCAATGGAAGGGACTAGGAGGATTTACACTTCAAGGGAGCTAATGTGCCATCATGCCCAATCACCAACGAGGGAGTTTCCTTGAAACTTTTCTTTATGCTCTTGATTGCTTACATATTGAGGATTTTTGCTTAATGAGTTTGGGGAAACACTTGTTTGTCTTTGTTTCCTTTGAAAAAAAAAAAGTTATTTTGTTTGTTTTCCTTGTTGTTTGTGTGTTTTGTAGTGAATTCTCTTGGACCTATGATGATAATTATTAGATTGAGCATAGTTTTTAGAAAAGTATTCTTTTCTCAACTTTTTGTTTTGGAATTCACTTGATTGTTTTGTTCAAAGATTGTGACTTTTTCTAACTTTGAGCACTTTGCCTTGTGTTATGGATGCATTGGATTTCTAGAGAAAGATTATATGAATGTGATGCAAAAATTGTGTATATATCATATCATTGGATTTTACAAACTTTGGAACTTACTTGATGAATTGTCGAGGTGAAATCCTAAGCAAGCACTTGATTAAGGGCATGATTTAGGCCATCTTTGGACCAATTGAGCCTTTCTAAGCCACTTGTACATGTTATATCCTTAGTCACCCTTTTTGAGTCTATATATACCATTTTCTTTGTTACCCACATCTTTAGCCTAGCCTTTTAAATAAGTTTCCAACTTTCTACCCCTCACCCATGAGCATATTAGTTATTTGAGGACATATTGAGCTATGTTGGATAAGGAAGGAAGGGTGGTATTGTGAGTGTTGTTGCCTTATATGAGTTAGTGTGAGATGATGCAGTGGGTGTGAAAAACGTGTGCAATTCTATAAACAAGAAATGCTACAGCCAATAGAAAAAAAATTGAAAAATTTGAAAAAACAAATAGAAAAAAAGGGATGAATTTTTTGTTTCTTCAATAAATGGTTGACAAAAGAGAGTGGAAATCAAGTTTGAGGGTGTACATTGGTGAGTTATATGAGCTCTTATATGGTCTTAGAGTAACTAATGTGTTTAGGGTGTGATTTGAGCCATAAAATTACCTTTATCCTACCCTAATCCCCAGCCTAACGTTACAAGCCTTAAAAGTCCTATTGATCCTTGATTAAGTGTTAGTCTACATTAGTGGAGATGGTTTTGAAAAGTAAGCTTATGGAGTTTGCATGCATGTGCGTAAATTCTAAATTCTATATTCTATAAGCATGTTTGCATGATCTCATTTAGATTTTCAATGTTGAAATAGCACAAGGCTATCACACACACAAAAGAAAGGTCCAATTGGAGAAGAAACAATCTATTGAAGTTAGAAATAAAAGTTGATTGAAAATTGTGTTTTTCTTTGAGCTATGTTTCTAATTCAATCCTTGAGGATTTATTCATGAGAATTCATCCATAAATGCACACTTATTTTTGAGTCTTTTTCTTTTTGTTTTGCTTGAGGACAAGTAAAATCTTGAGTTTGGGGGTGTGATAACCCCATGAAATGGAGTTATTTAGCCTATTTTGTGGATTAAAAAGTATGCTTATTCTGAGAATTTATTTAGTTTTTAATACTTTTACCTTATTTTTATTTCATTTTTTTTTATTTGGAATTAATTATATTTTTAGTTTGTTTTAGGTATTTTTATTTTATTTTGTTTTATTTTATTTTATTTTTATTTAGTTTCCTTTCAAAATAATTATTTTCCTCATTATGTAATTTAATTTTGGTGATAGGTGGGCTTAAGTGCAAATTGAAATCCAAATTGGGAGAGAAAAAAAACTTGCCGAGTGAAACTAGCAAAAAACTTGCCATTCCAGCTGTTGGATCGCAGTGTCAACAGTCTAGATCGGGCGCATGAAATCACCCCAGACAAGAGCGCGTCTCCGCAGGTCGCGTCAGCTCGTCTGCCAATCCCAGCAAACCGCGTGTCCAGCTTGTCCCCCACTCAGTAGCTCGCGTGATCCGGTGCGACGATTCCATCCGAAGCCGCATGAAACTCCTTCTCTCAACGAACCATAGTGTGTTGTGTGTCCATTCTATCCGACCTTCCAATTGATGTGCGCCACGTGTCCAAATGCGGCCTCGGCGGAACTCGGTTTTAGACTCTCCTTTGCACACGAAATGAAGGGTTTTGAACCCATGTAATGCGAGCCGCCAGAGGAATCAGAGAGGATTGTTGAGGTTTTGGTGATACAACGTAAAAAGCCAAGAGAAACCCTAGAGAAATAGCCAAGCATTTAATAAGGCTTCCCAGCCAATTTTCCAAGAGAGAAAAAAGTCCCAAAACAAATATTTTTATTTTATTAGATTTAGGTTTTATTCTCAATAAATTATTGAAGGATAATTCATTTTGTGAGAGCAAGAAGATGGAAGATCTAGGAGCTTGTGACAACTCCTAAAATGGGTTTTTCATTCCTTTTCTTATCTCTTATTTTTGTAATTTATGAATGATGAAACTCTTGATGTTATTTAGTTAATTGTGTGAGCTAGGCTCCTCATGGAACTAAGATTGTGATGTTTTAGTCTAATGGTCGAGCGCTCGTATTTTCGAATCCACTGATAATGCATAAGAGGATATTATTGACTCTTTATAGGAGCTATGAATTCCACTATATATGAATAACGAATCTATGCATACACGAGTCATAACCCCAATGTACGAGTAAGCGTACCTTTACATAATGTCATGATGTCTCTCTTTAGTACCTCAAAGGATACAAGTCAAACATACGGGTTCATTATCCATCTCAGGATTAAGATGACAACAAATAATTCGTCAAAAGTGAATTATTTTATTCAAACAAAATTATTAATTAAAGCAATTCAACTTTGGTCTGATCCAATATAGATTTCACCATTAGAAATTATATCAATGCCACTACCCATGGAGTTCCACCTCCGACGAGCAAGACAAGCCGTCTCCGTTAGGAAGTAGACAACATAACAATCTTAACATGAATAAAGCGCCAAACTTTATTCCCTCGATCGTGGATCATATGATTTAGACTACCATTTTTAGATTCTTGTTTTCCGCATGTTCTTCACATTACATGCATGATCTAAAGATTTAGAATGACAATCTCAGACTTTCTGTTTGCTTATCATACATTCAACTAATGTGAACATAAAGAGGATAATCCATAGATATATGAAATAAATAAATCTTTATTAATAGTCAAAATGTCTCAAAGAACATTGTTACATTTATTCCTAAAGATAAAAACGCTAACAGAAACCTCCCTATTGTTATTGTTTATTTTTACTAATCTCTGGCAAGTAGTATACTACAAGAACACCGTCAGTTGAAAAAATAACTTTTTATTTATTTATTTATTTTCTTGGGTGCGCGTGTAGAACAACTACAAAAGTTAAAATCACCAACAAGGATGTTTGTTATTTCTACCACAGAAAATTATGCATGAGAAGCAACCTACTGGGTTCTCTTAGCTAAAAATGCATGGTGATAAGATTGGCAATCCAAACAGACAAATTCAGAAGGAAAATCAAGAGTGCTCAATCAATATAGTGAATTCAAGTCAAAGAAACAAAAGAAAAATCTCTAGATTGTCCCATTACAATAATCAATCAACTACAACTAATCCACCACCTCAGTAATTTGCTCTGCCAAAGAAGATTCAAGGCTCTGCAGGGTAGGACCAATGCTATAGCACATGACTGCTTTCAAGTTGCATAGATTTCTAAACACTAGTCATATTCATTCCATTGAATTCAAAGAAGACAGGGTTAATAGTCGCATAGAAAAGAAGAAAAACCAATGCTTTTGTGAACTATATATTTGTATATGTTAATCTATATAAGAATAAGAAAAATGTACGTCTCATGGATAAAAGTTGCCAAATCATAAAATTTGTGTAGAGCCCATTAGCCCAATTAAATTTGTGTTAGTTCTTCATTTTCTCCTGATGGTTTTTTATTTTTGAGTGATTACTCTAACAAAAGATGATATCTAAGATTTAGAGCTCAATTAATTTATTTGGGTCGAACTCTGTAAGTTCGTTTGAAAAATAACACATTTTAAGCTAGAGGGGATAAATTAGATAAGTGTAATAGATCAAGGAGGGCAACAATTATATTATAAAGTTCATGGAATGCGTTAACTTAAGGACAACAATTATATTATAAAATTTAAGAAATATGTTGACATAAGTGATATAATTTAAAAAAAAATTCATAAAATTATCTAAAGTTTAATGGCAAAGTAGAAAATACGTTCGTTTATTAATACTATGTAACTCAATATCAATATCTTGACTAAGTGTTGTTAAATTGTCAAATTTAATTAATATAACACATTAATTTTGAGTTAGATTTCTTTTATTTGCAGTTACAATTGAACGCTTATGAAAAATGAAAAATGAAACGGATTCTATACGATTTTTTAATAGTTAAAAACTATTAATAAAATCAACTAAAAGAAGTGGTTTTTTTAGCATAATTGCTCTTGAATTTATTGTGGTTTATCAAATTGCCTCTCAAACTTTTGATTTTAACAATCAATCTTTTGAATTTGTAAATTTGTTTCAATGTGCCACATTTTATTAGTTTTGCTCAAATTTTGTATTAGATTTTTAAGGGATTAAAAGCTAAAAATTTGAAAGACTTGTGTTGCATTTGAGTTATGATATTGAAAGTCTTTGCTGAACGTACTTTTTTAACACTAATTTTATCACAATTATTGATAAAATAAGATATATTATAACAACTCTACAAATTAAGGGGATAATTTATTAAAATTAAAAATTTGAACGAAGATTTACTAATTCATGACAAGTTTAGAGGGCAAACTTGTTAAAAATCCAAAAGAAATATTATCTCAAGAATAATGATAATTTATTATTATTATTATTATTATTATTATTATTATTATTTTGTGATTGACAGGTTTCTAAGGGCTTATTCATTTGCACTCAAACTCAAAAAAGTTTAAATTCAAGTTATAATTTATTCAAGATCACGTTCTTTTGTAAAATTTGAATTTTAACTTGAGTTTGGGGCTAAAATATGAGTTCAAGTTCCCCTTTCAACTTAAGTTCCTAAACTCAAACTCAAGTTAATGAATAGTATTTTTCTATTCTTAAAAACGACATAACTTTTTAGTTTTAATTCCAATTGAGATGTTTTTTTTCTATGCGTTCAAAACGAAGAGACTAATAAAATCTCATCCATATACCCTATTAAAATTTTTCATCACTATTGAGTTTTTATTAAAATACAAATTCAGATTTTGACCCACCCAAACATAAACTTAAATAGAATTTCAATTCAGACCATAATAAAAAATGTGCACATCCAAACACAAACTAAAATTAGAGTCTCAACTCAAACTATACTCAAATATACTTTAACTCAAATCAAATACCTTTTTATTTATTTATTTATTTAATGTTATTTTCCTGCAGAAGTTCTCCAATAGAGAACGTGGAGGTGGAGTGGACGTCACAATTTTTTTTATTTTTTGTAATTTTAGGATTACACTTTTTTTTTTCTTTTCTTTAATGGGTTTATGATTAGACTTTTAACGCCCAGTGTACAATATTTGATTCAAAAACTATTTTAAGATACAAGGGGTTAAACTATTTTCAATTGCTGAGACTCCATTATGCGATGGGAAGGACTAAGGAGTGTAGAATGTAGCTCTGCCAACTCAGCATATTTCTTTCTCATTCTTGAAGTTTTGGTCAAACCAGCAATCTCAATGGCAGGTAAGAATAGACGTTTAAGGGAGAGATGTTAAACCAGCAATCTCAAATTTTTTATTAGATTTACGAGATTAAAAGTTGAGATATTAAAATATTTGTGTTACATTTAAATTAGAACATTAAAATTTTTAACTGAACGTGTTTTTTGACACTAATTTAACGCAATCGTCATCAAAGTGGGGCATATTGTAATAAATTTACAAGTTGAAGGGGCAACTTGCTAAATTAAAAATTTAAAAGGCAATTCACTAAACCACGACAAGTTTAGGGGACAAATGTGTAAAAAATCCTTTATTACTAAAGGTGTTAAAATTGTATGTTTCATGAACCAAGTGAAATGTTGATTTAATTCTTCAATTTAGAGGAAAAACAAACACAAAACACATGGAGAAAAAAATTGATCATGAAAAGAATGAAAAATCACATCATCACAAGTAACGAAATTATTCTGATAGGAAAATTGAAATTTGAGATTTAAGAAAATTATGAGAGATACCAATAAAGTTGAAATGGACAGAAAATAAAAAAGCAACAAAAAAATTAAAAAGGTAAGAGTGTTATAAAATAAAAGAAAGCAATGGAGTGAAAGAACAAGGGGTGCGTTTGGTGGGGATTTTAGGAGCTCAAAATCAATTGTCTATCCAGCCAAAGTTATTTTTTGTGTTTGGTAAAAACTTAAAAAAGTGCTTCTGAAAGAATTTGGAAGGATGCTTCTGATTCTAGATTGTGCGGCAATCTGAGGGAGTCTTTTAATGAAACTTTCGTTATTACTATATTACTATTGGTTGCCGAATCGAATTCGGCGGCGGAAACGCAGCGGAAAGGCGGATCGTGTATAACAAAAATTTTCATAAAACCTTTGAGATACTCTATAGATTATATTAATTTAGGCACGAATAAATTAATCTCATTAATTCATTTATTAAGAACTCAATTAGGAAAAATACCTGGAGGCCGACTCGGTTGATAACTTTAGTTCTATGACCTCGAACAATCCTTGCTCCAAAGCTTTTTGTTTAGAAAACCATTGTTTTCCACGTCAATTCCAAAAATCCACGAAGACGTGTGTGTGGGCACATATGAGACAAAACGGGTTACAATAAACACTCGAATTTCCACAAACACCAACGCATGCACGATGTGGAATTTTTGGAGAAAAATTTTTCCTTTCTTTTTTTTTTTTTGCTTGAGAATTTCGGCCACCAATCCAATTAGGGCTGAAAATTTGTTTCAAAAATTGTTTTTACAATTTTCTATCATTCTCATATTTAAAGAGTAGAAGACAAACTTCAAAAAGGAATCAAATCTTTATCTCTAAGATAAAGTTTGTTAATTATCTCCTATTTGAATTTGGAACAAAATCTCTTCTTATCCTTATCCATTATGGCTGGCCACCTTAGGGGGATTTTATCCCTGTGTAGGCACCAATATCAGATAGGGAAGGAAGAGAAAATCATCCTTTATCCTGTAGTCCAATTTTGACTCAAATTCAAATTCCAATTTAAGTCAAACTTAAATTAATTTGAATTCTAAATTGAACAACTTATCAAATAAGTTTAAATGGATAAATCTAGATGTGTTCAAATTCAAATTTAAATAATCACATTATTTAAATAATAATTAATTCTCAATTAATTATTTTTGAGTGTTTAATTTTAGAATTCTGTAATTCTAAAATTCCCATTTTGTCCTTTGTGTCTGGCAGAATTACTAGGACGACGCGGGGACTAATGGACCTATAATTCCGAGCTCCAATAAAATTAATAATTAATTAAACACTTTAATTAATTAATTCTATTAATTCCAATAGTTACTCCACTATAAACTTGGAATTGCACTCTCAAAATTATAGATATAAATTACTTCTAAACTGTGAAGTGTCCATTTGATATATTCATTGCATATAGATCAATCCTCCATAAATAATTCATAATTAGAGCCAGGTAGAATCTGTTAACCTCTCTAATTATATCTTTATCCTTGAGTACCATTGATTCTCTAATGGACAGTGATTCATAAAACACATTCATGAATCGGAGCTCCTACTGGTCCAAGTACCGAATCAACCCTCAAGAGATTATTTATCTACTTCTTTCTCAAGAAGGAAAAAACAGCGGATCGAATCCGGAGCTCCTACTGGTGCAAGTCCCGAATCAACCCTCAAGAGAATTATTTATCTACTTCTTTCTCAAGGAGAATTGTTGGTTGCCGAATCGAATCCGGTGACGGAAGCGTGGAAAAAACAGCGGATCGTGTATAACAAAAATTTTCATAAAACTTTAGACATACTCTATAGATTATATTAATTTATGCACGAATAAATTAATCACATTAATTTATATTATTTAAGGATCAACTGAAAAATACCTGGAAGCCGACTCGGATGATAACTTGAATTTCTTTGGCCACGAACAGTCATTGCTCCTAGCTTTGTGTTTAGAACACCAAAGTCTTCCACGTCAATTCCTTGATTCCACGTAGATGTGTGTATGGGCACACGTGAGACAAAACAGGTTTCTTAAACACTCGATTTTTCACAAACATCAACGCATGCACGATGTGGAATTTTTGGAGAAAAATATTTTTCACTCTTTTTTCTCTATGAGAAATTCGGCCACCTCTGAAAAACTAGGGCTGAAAATATGTTAAAAATTGTGTCTACAATTTTCTATCTTTCTCATATTTAAAGAGTAGAAGTCAAACTTTAAAATAGAATCAAATCCTTATCTCCAATTTTGAATTTGGAACAAAAAATCCTTTCCCCTTATCCACAAGGTGGCCGGCCACACTCTAGGGTTTTATCCTTGTGTGTGGCACCAATCTCAGATAGGGAAGGAAGAGATTTTATCCTTTATCCAGTAGTCCAATTTTAATTCAAATTCAAATTCGAATTTAAGTCCAACTTAAATTAATTTGAATTCTAAATTGAACAACTTATCCAATAAGTTTAAATGGATAAATCTAGATATGTTCAAATTCAAATTTAAATAATCTCATTATTTGAATAATAATTAATTCTCAATTAATTATTTTTTGAGTATTTAATTTTAGAATTCCCTAATTCTAAAATTCCCATTTTACCCTTTGTGTCTGGTAGAATTACAAGGACGACGTGGGGACTAATGGACCTATAATTCTGAGCTCCAATAAAATTAATAATTAATTAAACACTTTAATTAATTAATTAATTCTATTAATTCCAATAGTTACTCCACTATAAACTTGGAATTGCACTCTTGAAATTATAGACATTAATTACTTCTAAACTGCTTGAAGTGTCCATTTGATATAGTCATTACGTATAGATCAATCCTCCATAAATAATTCATAATTAGAGTCGGGTAGAATCCGTTAATCTCTAATTACATCTTTATCCTTGAGTACCATTGATTCTCTAATGGATAGTGATTCATAAAACACATTCATGAACCGAGCGCTCTTACTAATCCAAGTACCGAATCAACACTCAAGAGAATTATTTATCTGCTTCTTTCTCAAGAAGGAATGGATTCTATCTCGTATAATAACATTCCCAGCTACCTATTTCATTATGTCTCTAAAATACAAGGAATAGGATTTAGGGTCTCGGAATCCGTACCGAGTAAATCAAAAGACATAAATCCATAAATAGGAGTTTGTTAAGAACTCAGGATTACGTTCATCCTATATATGACCATCGATAGACTCAAGTAGAATTTCTATGCTTAACAGAAATTATTAGAAATTCATATTGTGTCTGCGTCCATGTTCCACATAATCTCATTATGCGAAATACCCTCATTCAATATCTCGCCATATTAACAGTGCGGATAACACCGTTCCATTTTAAATGGGAATGACATGTATTTATAATGTTTTAATTAAAGATTCTGAACTTTAATTAAATTCATTATGAACAATTACTTTTGATTATTATCCTTAAACATTATCCTCTTGTATATAACACTTATATACCATGTTTAAGGTTACATAAATAATCAAGGAATTTTATTTGATATTCATAAAATATTCATAAATATATGCACATAAAATGATGAATAAAGTCTTTTATTAAATAAATAATAAATATCCTTTTACATCTCATGCTTTTAGGACACTATTCCCAACAATCTCCCACTTGTCCTAAAGCAGGTGTGTCATGTCTCTAATCCCAAATCTATCTAAGTGCCGATAAAAAACATTCAATGGCAATGTCTTGGTGAACGGGTCAGCAAGGTTGTCCTCTGACGCGATCTTTAGAACCGCTTACATCGCCTCTATCCACCTGTCTCTCGATTAGGTGATATTTCCTTTCTATATGTTTCGCACTCTTATGGCTTCTAGGTTCCTTTGAATTAGCCACCGCTCCTTTGTTGTCACAAAAGAGAGCTTAATTGGCTTATCCATATCCGAACAACTTCCGGATCAGTTAAGAACTTCCTGAGCCATGTAGTTGTTGGAAATGTGTCCATAAAGTAGGATGTAATTTGTTATTTGTGAAATGACAAATGTCGAACATTATTTTTTTGCTGATATTTATAAATAAAATAAAGTTATGTTTTGATACATACTCAAGAGTGTTAGTAATATTGCTTAGTCCATAGACTGTTATCAACGAAATAAGAGTAAATTCGATCGATAAATTCTCACCGTACTTTAAAACGGAAGAATTTCCAGTACAGATACAGTTTGAGAATCTTAATTTTAAGACTCTCTAAGTACAATACAAACTAGCATCCAGTATCAGTATAGAGGAGAAAATAGCTGTTAGTGTAATTTTGGACAATTTTAATGAGTAAATTTAGAAAGTAGACAAAGGTACAAGGGTTAGGTTTCATTTTTCTCTCCCCTTCCCTCACTTGGCCGGCCAACTCATCCGTAAGTTGTAGCTAATTGAAAGTTTTGTATAAAAAATTCAAAAATTTGTAACGAAAAGAAAATCATTTAAAAAACCAGAAGGAAAAGAAAACAAACTCATAACTAATTTTCAAGAATAATACCCAAACACCTCACTTTTTTTTTTTTTTTTTTTTTTTTTTGCCAAAATACTACTTTTAAACCCGTTTCCTTCATTTCATCCGTAAGTTGTAGCTTATTCGATATCTCAATATTCGAAATTATTTCACAGACAACTCATAATTGAGGGACCAATAATAGTAATAACCCCTATAAGCATTAAACACGATGAATTGTATGTTGGAAAAATTCTTATAGGAACACAAAGTTTACTGAGTGTGCTCAAACTCAAGACATGCAATGGGTTTTATTGGTTATGCAGTAGGACATGTATCAATAGGTTGTTAGAAAAGATCATCTACAGTTGAGCTTATTTTAACAAAGCAACATTTGACTTTCCTCAACCATCAAATCTAAATCCAACTATATGTATTATCTCAAAATTAAATTCTTTGTATTTTTTCATTTTTCCTACATGGTCATTTTGTGTATTAAGTTCTACTTCAATATATTTTTTTTCAATAAGGGCGTTGAAGTATTTTACTGACCATTTCAACAATCTATTTTCCTAGAGCAAATACTTTAAATATCTATCTTATTATTTCAGAATATCAGGTTACTCTTTGTTCTCTGCAAATATCTAAAACGTCCATATAAATGTAACTATTCAATATTTAGTCATGCGAGCACATGGTTTTGAGTTTTTAATAACTTTTTTAGATTAGTGTGCAATTTGTAATGTTTTAAAATGAGGGAAAACAGAACGAGGAACATAGTGAGGAAGTAAATTGAAAATTTTCTTATTTTCTTTCATTTAAGAAGATTTCTTTGATATGGTAGAAAAAGATACTTACAAGTAAGTCACAATTTTTAGCCAAGATTGTACAAAGTTTGGAACCGAAACCAATTGAGCTCCAGGTCCCATAAGATATCGATGTCCCCATCCTCCTCAGAATCTTAAATTTGAATCTCGATCTTCCTCTGTCGATTTGCATCTCTGCCTCTCTATCTTTCAAGTTGAGACTCAACTCACAAGACTTGTGAGGTGAATAGCTGAAATTATTAATTTATTTGGATGATCAAAGTTGCCATAGTCATGACGACTACATTTGTCTTGGTCACTTTCTTTGTCATTGTCATTTCCTTTTATTTTGTATGAAAACAAGATATTGAGTGAAAACTATGACAAATATTGTATCTTTTTTCAGTTTTGAGCCTCAGTTCTACTGATATGACTTTGTATTAGTAAGACTGGCTAAATTAAGATAGCCATTTTTATAACAATCATATCACTCATTTAGTTTTTAATTCATGTACAATAGGGGTCCCGTTTTATACCATTGTTGCTATGCGGCCATTATCAGAACTAGTCAATCTCTTTGAAGGAGATGGTGTGGGATTTCTGCTAAAGTTTTCCCAGTTTCTGTTTCTTTAGGGTCGCAGTGTCTGGTTCATAACTGGATTTATTGAGTTTTCCCAACATAGATGAACTGAAGCCCATGGAGTTTAGATGACAGAAACAATTAATCATAATGTTGAGAGTATAAACATTGGTCGAAGACCCATTTGCTTGTATCAAGAAATCACAACAGAATAATGTTTCATTTTGGCAATTTGGCCCAACAATTGAGTGAAACAAACAACAGAAGGAAGAGGACGTATTCGGAGCATTTCATCAAACATCTTCAAAGCATGCTTTCTGCCATGTTTGCTTTGAGAAAACTCTTTCAAAGAGGCTTTCGAATGGTTTTGAGATATTAAATTCATCGACAACATAGCAAAACTAGGTGGAGAAGGAAAAGAAGAAGAAGACATACCACCAAGGCCATAAGAAATCGCAGCAGCACCTCTCTTCAAGAAAACCCAATTCGTTTTCGAACCAACTCTCTGCATCTCTCTCTCTCTCTCTATCTAACCTCAGAAATTTCAGTCTCTGCGATTATTTTCTCTCTTTTAGAAAACCCAGAACACACACACTCTCTCTCTCTAGATCTCTTTCCCCAACGTTGGGTGGCCACATTTTACCGAAATAAAACTGATCTTTTTTGTTTTTGGCCCCGTTTATGTTAAAAATTTGTATTGTTGTTCATTCAATACGCAAGTCGTTTTGTGAATGACACAAAACTCGCAATTAATTAGGAAAATTTCAAAACAACCATTTTATAACAATTCCCAATTCTACAGGCAGATTTGGGACAGAGTGGTCTTCTTGCCAAACCATTTCGCTAAAAAATAACATTCATCGTACCACTCCATAAACCACATAAATTGAAAGATTATTAGACAAATTTCACTGTCACTGGTTTGAAGTATTCGCAATACCCATTTACATGATTAGTTATTTTCAGCAAGGTTGTCCTCTGACATGGTCTTCAGAACCGCTACATCGCCTCTATCCACAATGTCTCTGATCAGGTGATATTTCCTTTCTATATGTTTCGCACTCTTATGGCTTCTAGGTTTAGTAGAGTTGAATTGGCTTATCCATATCTGGAACAACTTCCAGATTAGTTAAGAACTTCCTGAGCCATGTAACTGTTGGAAATGTGTCCATAAAGTAGGATGTAATTTTTTATTTGTGAAATGACAAATGTCGAACATTATTGTTTTGCTGATATTTATAAATAAAATAAAGTTATGTTTTGATACATACTCAAGAGTGTTAGTAATATTGCTTAGTCCATAGATCGTTATCAACGAAAGAAGAGTCAGGAAACCCCGCCGGACAAGCTCTTCGATATAGTTTAAAATAGATATTCATAGTCTTAGGATCGATTGGGCAATCGAATCCGATTATGAGTATTAGATCGAACCATATGATCTTTGGTATCGGGGCATGGGAGTTGGACTGTGGTTGATCTAGACATGTACACAACATGTTGAATAGACCATGTGACTAATTAGGTTAGAGTAAAAACCATTTTCTGAGCTCTAAACCTAATTATTACAACTTAAGTATATTTGTATAATTATCTCAATCCTGAAGTGAATACATAACTCGACTTAATTTCTCATGATCTTTGATTCACCAGTGAGATTAGTTCATAGTTTTTGAATAACATCTCGGCTATTGGGATCGTGACATAATTGAGTTGGAGTTGTGTCATTCACAGATATGGAATTCGTAAGCGATAAAATCACCTCATGCTTTATTGATGGGTGTGTGAATAAATAAACCAAGCCTGGTATTCAATGATGATATTCATTGGTTAAGACATCGTGACATGTGTGAGACATCTTAAGAACATATGTCTTTCTTATTCACAGTCAAATAAAGGAGTTGAGGAAATAATGATTGGAATGGTAAAACGGTAATATTCTATACCATTCTGATCACTGATATTTACGAAGGATAATAATGCATTTATTCTGTGGACCGTGTGATAAATTGTATTAACACCATAAAAAAAATAGCGCATATGAATCGAGAGATTAGTCGGCATCGAACCTTTAGTGGAGTCGTGCGATGTCAGAATTAAATATGTCGATAACTTATCGGGATAAGTTAGTCGAGTATTGTAATTCCATAGCTTTGTTCATGTGGGTCCATTCGGTCTCAAGGCTAGCTCTAATAAGTGGGAAAATAGAAACTGATATTTTGTTATATAATTATGTTTAAAAATTCATTATGTTATTTTTCATTTATTTGATAATTGAAAAATAAAAGGAATGAATTTGAATTTTGAAATTAATAGTGATTAATTTAAAATTCAAAATAAAATTTAAACATGATTTTATTTGGCAACTAAACGAGAGAGAAAGTTGATTTATTTGGGAAAAAATTCAGAAATCCCTTGCTATATGGGGAATTCGGATTTTGATCCTAAAGAGAAGGGGAAATTCGGAAATCCCATCTAGGGTTTGAGTTTTTGAATTTCCTCCTATAAAAGGATATTATTGAAAACCCTAGCTATGAGTTTTAGAGAAGAAAAATATCTCACACTTTTTTCTCTCCCTAGGGTGGCGGATTTTTTGTGACAAAATAGAAGCAAAAATTGTTTCCTTAGGTTTTTCAAAAGAGCCCACTCTCTCATCCCATAAACACTTAGAGTCATAGTCTTGAATCAACGAGTGGTTTTGGTGTGATTGTATCCATAAATCAACGGTCTTGTTTCACGGCAATTCTCCATCTCGGAACGTGAGATAGTGAGACAATATCCTTGTTTGTCATATTTGATTCAATCGTCACAAAGGTATGATAGTCATTTTATTCCTTTGTCTATAAACATATATCATGCATGTATTTCTCGTTGTGATTTACGTTTAATTTGGAATTAAATGGATATGTTAAAATTTTTTGAAATTTCGCCTACAAGTTTGTTGTTGTTTAAATGATTTTTCATCTAAAAATCACAACTAGATCCTACACGATTCTCCTCTCAATGTGTCAACTAAGAGATTGAGCAATGAGCATGTTTTTCATAAATTAAATAGAAACGTTACGAGATGCAAAATGTTATCTCAAATACATTAGAATAGTTTGAGCAGGCGCATTAAGCGAGAAAAAAAAAAAAACACTAAGGAGCATTTGGGGAAAAAAAAAAAAAAAAAAAGATAGAAAAAAAAAAACAAAAAAAAAAAAAAAAATATTAAAAGAAAAAAGGTGTGATGCATGGCCAAAGGAAGAGAACAAAATATATGGATACATAGATTTATGATGAGGCAATCATAATTTAGAGAATTACGTTAAAAAAAACCTACCATTTCATGAAATAACCACACAGCCTCTTTCCATTAACTTAACATGCATGCTCCGTGTACTAAGAATGTGTAAGTAACGACATTTGGCACAACACCTTTATTGGTCATTTTTTAGAAGAAGTTGAGGGCATAAGCAACTAGGCCGTCCTTGCAAAGGCTGTCGATAACTGTATTATAAGCAACTATATGTCAGTTTGCGGTTTGCTATGTTTTTTCATATTCCTAAGCAACTGAACAGCTATTTACAAAAACCATTCAGTAATGATATAAGGCTTGTGACCTCCCCTAGTCATTTTGCGGTAGAATTCAGCTGCTTCATTGACCTTTGCTTCGAGCAAAAACCCTTTTAGTATAGTATTCAGGGTCACAGTGTTAGGTTCATTACCAGATTTAACGAATTTTCCCAAGACAGACAAATTAGAATGCATCTGATTCAAATGACAGAAGCAATTGATCATAATACTAAGAGTAAAATGATCATCCTTGATTCCTCCAAGACCCATTTGCTTGTACAAAGAAATCACATATTTTCGTCGTATATTTTCGTATTCCATTTTTTTTAACATTTTTAATTTTCTTTCGTACGTTTTTTCCCCCTCTTTTCAAACAAATTATATTAAAGAACGGTGGAATGTTTCTTATGAGTTTTAATTAGTAAATAATAATCAGTGTGTTAGTGATTGGTGACACCTAAAGTTAACTCAGAATACTATAGTGATAATTTCGTGTTTAACAGAAAACTCTCTGTCAACGGAATAACTAATAATTGATGTGTACTGTGACCACATCTAAAGTTTATTGGTTTTTTCATAATAGCACGTTAAATTTGATTTTAGTGACAAAAATAAACAAATAAAGGGAATTGAAGTAGTATATTTAAATAATAAAAAATAATTAGTAATATCTAATAATAATTAATTATAGAATTACTAATTTTTAATTATTTATCAAAATGACAAATAATTAATGTTTAATTATTTAATATGACACTAGCCCTAGAAACTGAAAACAAAAAAGGAGAAACGACTCTTCTGGACTTTTCTTTTCTTTTTTTTTTTTTGGGGGATATTTTGTGCGAAAAGTCCCAAACTTTGTAATCTTTAGCATTTGAGTCCCCATTTTAAGAATTTAGATATTAAGGTTCCCAGATTCTTATTCCCAGATTCTTATTGTGTTTGCATTGTTAGTCCACATCCTTTTTTTTTTTCGTTAAATGTCATAAGGTGTCTATAATCTGAGGCATTTTTGCAACTCAGGTCCCTAAAAACATTAGTTTTTGACATAAAGGTCACCAAAAGTTATTATTATTATTATTTTTTTTAAGTATAACTTGTTAATTTTGGTCAATATAAATTATGTTAATATACTCTAGCAGAAAGTTTGTGTTAAATAATGATAAAAAAATGATTAATCATAAACTGAAAAAGACAAGAAATTCATAAATATTATTGGGGAATTACAACTATATAAATAAAGAGAGATTGAGGGAATATGCATTATTAGAAACACAAGAACTTCACAAATATTTATTGGCCTATTGGGGAATTACAACTATGAGATTGAGAGAAATAGACATGTGGTTTTAATGGTTAATAAGTATTATTATTTTAGCCCTAGAATATTAATCTCACAGTCATAATAAATTAGATAGTTGATCAAAAAACTTTGTAACAATTAATAAAACTGAATTCTTACCAAGTCATGTCATTAAATTTCCATATGAAATAGGTTACTATGATGCAAACGTAACCATTGAGTTTCAGAAAAATATGGATTCAAGGAATTTTTAACAGAAGAAAGCAACATTTAGAGCCTACAACCAAAAATTCTTTTAACAATATCTATCAAAAGGGAAAGTTTCAGGGAAATTGATTGCATACTAATAGCTATTACGTTCTCCCAGAGAATCAACACGTTCACTCTAAATACAACTGGTACAACTGAACATATGACATATCGAAGGCCCAACTGACTAGACCAAGTTCTTGGGTTATCCAAAAACAGTCCAAAAGATCTCCTTTGCTAAAACACTTTTGAAATCACTTCTTGGATTGGTCGCAAAGAAGGATCTAACTTACCCCTAGAAATTAAATCATCAAACAATTTTGCAGTTGAAGCGTCTGCAGAGAAACCCTTTTCTTCATTTCATCAATAAGTTGCAGTGCCTTCATTTTGCTATTAGTAATAAATCCTCGGATCAATAAATTATACGTCCAATTGTCTGGAGGGCATCCATTTACCTCCATTTCTTCGTGAAAGTTTGTGGCTTCGTCAATGAGGCCTCCGCCAAGAAGTCCATTGATCAATATGTTATATATTCTCACATCAGGTTGTACGCCTTTGGAAGGTAATTGGGAAAAGAGATCCTTTGCAGCTACAAAATTTCCACCTTTACACATTCCTCTAATTAGGATAGTGTAGATCACGATATTAAGTGGTATCTTATCTTCCATATCTTGAAATAATGCCATTGCCTCTTCAAGTTTTCTGTTTTTGCATAAGCCATCAAGCAATATAGCATATGTTTGAATATATGGAAGTTGCCCACAATCCTGCATCTCGCAAAGGAGCTCCCGAGCAGCCTGAGTTCTTGTAGTGACCAACAAAATTTCAGAATTTTAATAATGTAATTCATGTATTTAAGTCAAAGATTTTCCTGAAAAATCATTATACTATGTACATTTTGATGTTTGAAGGATTTATGGAATTAACATCTGCATTCCTAAATTCTGTAGCAGATTTCACGTTAAGTTCACATTTTTCCGATCAAGTAAATTCGATCGATAAATTCTCACCATACTTTAAAACGGAAGAATTTCCAGTACAGATACAGTTTGAGAATCTTAATTTTAAGAATCTCCAAGCACAGTACAAACTAGCATCTAGTATCAGTATACAGGAGAAAATAGCTGTCAGTATAATTTTGGACAATTTTAATGAGTAAATTTAGAAAGTAGACAAAGGTGCAAGGGTTAGGTTTCATTTTTCTCTCCCCTTCCCTCACTTGGCCGGCCAAACTTGAGGGATTATAGCCAAAAAATTTGGCTAGTGAAGTGTGCTACATGGACTTCATGATGGGAATGAGTCAAATCAACTATTGGATATGAAATGCTTACACCATTCCCTCTTGAAGCACTCCACTGGCCAGCCACAATAAAGGGGGGGATTAATCCAAAAATCTAGCCAATTAAGCTAGTTTGATAGGCTTAAATGAGAACTAAGAGGAGATCAAGTAATGTCTATAAAGGGAGACCATTAGTGCAAGCATTAGGTTAGCCATTTTTGCACATCTCCTCTCATTTTCCCCACACTCAAACCGACCACACTCCTCCATTTTCCCCTCAAATATTTTCTCATACTCTCCCAATCTTGAGCCACTAGCAAACCATAGAAGAAGAAGAAGGAGATCAAAGGGTCTAGGAGGAGTCTAGACAAGCATTTTTCCAAAGGGTATAACTCTAAATCCTCTTTTTTTCATGTTTTAGTAAAGTTTGAAATGTAAAAATATTCCTCTTAAATTTCCTTATACTTTCTAGTTCCATGCCAATAACAAATCTCAAAGGAGTTCAAGGTTTTCAAGGGAGAGAGATAGTTCTTCAAGGGTAAGTTCTCAAACTCTTCTCCATTAATTTCTAGCCAACTTTAAGCTTGGATTTGTGGATGTAAATTTGTGGTTCTTGAGGAGATGAGTTGTAATATGGGTGTGTGAGTTTTATGTTGGTTTTGTGAGTTTTGAGTTTAGTTTGATGTGGTATGTTTATGCTCGATCTAAGTTGCTTATTTTCGGATTAGAGGAAAACATTTTCCGGTGACTTTGACCCATGAAAATGAGGACCATAGAGCGAGATTTTTCAATGTTTGAAAACTTGAACTCATAGCCCTGGATGTTTTGAACATTTTCGGTTGCTATGACAAAACCTAATTTTAACTCTAAAACCAAGTTTGAAGCCATTTTTTTTGTAAAACGGACAAGCTGTCCAACACAGTCTCAAAAAAACTGGCAGCCACTGGTTCAGCCAAACGGGACTTTAGAGGCTGAATCTTGATTTTTCACAAAAGTAACAATTTTAGATTTCGATGAGATGAAGAAATTTTATGAAGAAAATATTTTCAAAATCCGAACCTAAGAGGTACTAAAACACAGATTCCCGAAATGGCACAGTTGTTTTACTAAAACAGTTTTAGGAAAAACAACAGCTACGGTTTTCAGCCAAACGAGGCCTTTAGAAGCCGAATTTCAACTTTCACCAAAAATGAAAATTTTAGATCTCGACGAGACAAGCAGGTTTTATGAATAACGAAAGTTTGAAATCCGACTCTAAAATACAGTAAAACGCAAATTTCAGAAACTGCACAGTTTTTAACAAGAAAAAAAAAAAAAACGATTGTCGGTTTCAACAAAAGTTATAAAAGAACCGAGATAGAATTTCAGTAAAACACAATGAAATTAAACCTCATTTTAATGAAAATTATTCATAAAGGAAGTTTTCAAAAAAAAAAACTTTCTTTAAAGAACATAGTGGTTTACCGAGCGAATTATCCCGACGGGCACCTACGAGCCCAATACGATAGATCCACAGAAATTCAAAGATTTAATGTGGGTCCAATGCTCACATTACTTTAAGAGACTCCGTTAGAGTATAAATTTCAGCGGCGTAAAAGTTAGAATACGATGTATAAGCCCTAGGCCGAATTGGACCTTAATATCATAGCAAGGAAAATTAAGGAAAATAAGATTTTGAAGATTTAATAAATTAATCTTTATTATCCTTTAGTAAACGAAAGGAATATATGCCTTATGGAAAGGGTTATATTTTTCTTCATAAGTTGCTAAAATAGAATAGCAAATAATAGCTGATCTCACACTCTTAATGGGTGTTTATTTTCAAAAGAAAGTAAGAGACTAGGCTGATAGACGAAAAGGGGATTCCAGCTTTGAAAATCAGGTAAGTAGGAATCTCGCCTATAGTATAAATAGATTTTAAAGTAAACAGTACACATGAACTATATATGTTTGAGTACAAATAATGTTATGAATGCTATGCATGCTATGTTATACTACATACACTTAAGTAGTACACCCGAATTATATGTGTTCGAGTACATGATATAGTATGCTATGCTAGGTCATATTGCATAGACCTTAATAAGTCAAGAGGAACTTATAAGAGTAATCTCAGTTGAGTACCGTACCAGCCTCCACAAGGGAGGTAACTCAAGCTCCACAAGAGAGAAAAGAATATAATAGTAATGTCCTCCGACTCAAGGGAGGCATTCAAGTTATAATCACGGTGTCATGAGGGACCTTGCAAACCCTCACATCCCGATGATTGCACGCAAGTGGTACGAGCACTCGGGCCCAAAAGAAAGATAAGATAAGATAAGAAAATAAGATTCTGATAAAACATCATAATTAAGCATAATTGGCTCATGCGTATTTATTCATGTGAACTTATAGTTATTTTGCGGGAGATAGTTCCTACTTGCTGAGTGAAAGCTCATTATAGAATGTTTATACTGTAGGTAAGCAACCGGCATATAATGCCTGATGGACTATCGGCGAGTGGACGAATGATGTGGGGCTCGGGATATGGATACCGCTCGCAAATATTTCCGCAATAAGCTTTATGTTATAAATAGTTTTTGTTAATTATGATCCTGAAACAGATATGTTAAGGTATGAATATTTTAATTAAGAAAGCAATTTTGTATCTTATGTTTATTATAAGACTTTAAAAAAAATGTTTCGTAAATTTTAAGAAATTTCAGTAAGTACAAGTTAAAAAGTTAGTTACAGTGGCGGCCTCAACGGAGGGTCGTCACAGTTGATATCAGAGCCAATATCCTGCCATCCTACTCCACACCGTCATGTGCCTACTCCGCCCTAGTCCATGTAGAAATTCATGTAAATAATATATTATTATTAAATATTAATGTCAATACTATTGCGTTACGATAGAGTATGGCTTCACCGATAGACCCCAGGCAGATTGAGGAGGATCGTAGAGCTACGATCGCGTTCGAGGACATGCGTGTGCATACATTCTCCGGTCGCTGTCAGGCGTACCTACTAATGGAGTGGATCAACGTGATGGAGATCGCCTTTGACGTTTGCCATGTCCCTGAGCGGTTGAGAGTCCGATTAGCCGCCTCAAAATTATTAGGACACGCCCTCGCCTGGTGGCTCGGGAAAGGAGCTGAACACCAACCCCTTAGTTGGGGAGAATCAGAGCTGAGTATGGGCCAATATTGTATGGCGCTATTGAAGTTCATGCTCTGGGAGTGCAGAGAGATCCTCATATCTGGGAGGATATGCAAAGAAGACAGTATGAGGCTTTAGAGGCCATCTGGGATTCTTATGAGGGAGAGTCCATGGCTCATTACTGCCAACGTTTTCGGGACTCCATGCTGCCCATCATACCTACCCAGACCCTATTTTCAAAGGTTAGGGATTTGATCTGGAAGGGGGTACCCCAGGACGTCCGGGACTTAGTTCCATACCCTGGACAATACTATCACATCCGGCAATTCCTGGAAGAAATAATAAATGGTGAGGAGGAGCTACTCCATGCCCAGCAACAACTCCAAGCGAATGCCGCAGCGGCAGTAGTAGTAGCTCAGCCGGAACAGGACACAGCATCGGGGTATCATGCAGATGATGATGAAGACGATGAGGAGCCAATAGACTACATGTTTGAGGACTATGATGATGAAGTACCAGAGCATGTCATCATTGTGAGCGATGATGAGTGTACAGAGGAGGAGGATCCTTCAGAGGATGAGATGTTCGGTGATGAGGGGTTCTTAGATGGAGATGCGGAGCCTGAATCTGGATTATCATCTGACTGATGGCGTCACACCAAAGATATCTTGCCTTTTGTATAGGATACTTTTTGTATCGTAAGAAGTGGTAGCCACTCTTACCTAGGTTAGGTATAAAATTTTTATTTATTTATTTGTGTACAAAGTGAGAAGTGATAGACACTCTCCGTAGGCGTTACATGACATTTTTGTCTTTGAGAAGTGACATGACCACTCTCACCCCGACCAGACTAGGCATTTTGTTATTGTATCATGGGAAGTGTTAGCCACTCCTAACAGATATCTTGATATATGTAGATGATACGAGATGTGATAAACACTCCGCGAGTTATGATTAAAAATTATGGAATCAAGCTTATATGAAATTAAAAGTTTATGCGTAATTAGAGCAAATTCTATTTATGAATCAAGAGTGTAAATCAAAATGAAATCATGTATCAAGTAAACAAGATTTTATGTACCCTTACCATGATATGAATGCAATCCGTATCTGAGACATAATTTTTAGACGCAGACAAAGATAAAGACTTACATAGTACTTTCTTGAATGAAGAATCATGGTTCGACCACGAGCACAAGCGGCTTGAAACCAGCCGGAGGTTGACTCGACGGGCGGATGGTGAAATGAGATAGTTGCTGCAAGCGCAAAGAACAAGAGATGAATGCCTTGCGTGAACAACTAGCACGTCGTAATCAGCACCACCAATCGGAGGCTAAACCAGCCCATGAAAACCCACTGGGACGGAAAACCCCCGCAGCCCGGTCAAAATGGTCAGGGAGATACCGCCTGCACCAATCGTATATGTAGAAGTCAAGGACATGATCATCACCCAACAGAGGATAGGCGTTGGATCTCAACCTTAGAAAGGTTCCATCATATGAAGGCACCGAGTTCCATGGTTCCACGTGCACCCGATAGAAGGCAGACAACTAGCTAACCGATGTTCAGGTAGACCTGAACCTTATGAGGTTGAATGACCAAGAAAAGGTCCTATGCGCCTCCTATATGCTCAAGAAGGAAGCCCCGATGGTGGGCCGGACGGGTGGAGCTAAAAAGAAATGTCGATGAGATGACTTGGCAAGATTTCATCGAGGAATTTAATGAGAGGTATTTCAACTTAGACAACATGGCCACCCAAGAGGATGAGTTTAATAATTTTCGCCAAGGAAATTTGTCCGTGGTAGATGCAAAGTCAGAATTTCAAGCAACTAGCTCGTCTATGCCCACACATGGTGACCTTAGAGCGGGAAGAGGTCAGGAGGATGATGAAGATGTTCCAAACCGACCTAGCAGTGGTGATTAGTGGAGAGGCAGACTGCCTATGACCGTGGAAGACTATGTTGGTCGAGCCATTCGTGCAGAATACTGGGTTAACAAAAACAGGGAGGAACGGGCTAAATTCTTCCAAGCCAAGAAAGAGGAAAGGGCTAAAGGGAAACAAAACCTGGAAACCCAATCCAAAGGGTCGAATAGTAACCCAGGCCAAGGTAACAAGCAGCAAGGACAGGGCTAGAATAAGAGGAAAGGGAACTTCAACCCAGGGAACCGGAAAGGCCAACCTCGGAAGAAGAACAACTTATTTGGGCAAGTTAACAGCAGTTTCCCCACTTGCAACAGGTGTGGGAAAAAACATCCGGGAGAATGTAAAGCTGGGACAAACATTTGTTTCACATGTGGCAAAGAGGGCCATTTTTCCAAGGATTGTTATTCCAACCCCCAGAATCGAGCGAATCAGAATCAACAGAGAGTTCAGAATCAGCCGAGAGCCTCAGGATATCAACTTAATGCAATTCAAGCCACGATTGACGGACCCCAGATTTCTCAGGGAAGATTGGAAGCTCCGAAACCCCAAGCTCGTATCTATGCCTATACTAGCGGAGATGTAGCAACTAGAACTTCCACAATGGTGACAGGTCAGCTCCCTGTAGCCAACCATGATGCATACGCTTTATTTGATTCCGGAGCAACGCATTCATTTATGTCGTCTAAAGTTACAAAGCATCTAGATAGCGCAAAAGATAGAATAGATTAACCCTTTAGGACTGCCTTGCCCTCTGGGGAGATCTTATTGTCTAATTATTGGTTAAGAAATGTACCAATAATTATTTGTGCAAGAACATTGTATGTGAATTTAATAATAATTAGTATGAACGATTACGACGTCATTTTGGGAATGGACTTCCCGAGGAAATACAACGCCTGGCGTCATCACAGAGAAGCCGGAAGGTCACGTTCAAGCCACCCAAGGAAGGAGAGTTCACTTACACAGGGGACATCTCATGAGCGGCCAATGTAGATGGTGTCCGCTATGAGAGCAAGTAAGATGTGGCTAGCGGATGCATAGGGTATCTAGCTAATATGGTGGACAAGTCTAAAGAGATTAAGTTGAGACCAGAGGACATTCCAATAGTCAAACAGTTCGTGGAAGTCTTTCCGGAAGAATTAAGGACTACCCCAGAGAGCTAGAGATCTTGTTCGAGATCGAACTGATGCCAGGATCAGCACCTGTTTCTAAGGCACCGTACCGGATGGCCCCGGCCGAGCTTAAAGAGCTTCAGGTGCAACTGTAAGAGTTGATAGATAAGGGTTTTGTCCGCCCGAGTTATTCGCCATAGGGAGGACTAGTTTTGTTGGCCAAGAAGAAAGACGGTACACTGAGGATGTGTATCGACTATCGGGAGTTGAATAAGATTACAATCAAGAACTGTCACGCCCCCCAAACGGGGTGGGTGACGTGGAGCTCGATTAGGGATTAATGAAGCAGATTCCCCAACCAGGGCCCACACTAACTGCATTAAAATATAAATAAATTACGTAATCTAGGAGCCTCTGACACATAGGGCTCCACCCCACAGGACATACAGTATCGTACATACATGTTCATGTAAATAATCATTACAACAGACATCAACCACAGTCTAGTAAATCCAAGTATTAAATAATTTTACATAATCTTCATCAAATTCCTCACACTTTATATCAGAGGATGAGCACAATCCTCACTTGATCGATCCATAGCACGACTCAGCTACGATGCACCGCTCCTCGAGTCTCTGGGAGGGGTTTAACATTTAAAACATAAAAGCGTGAGCGAAAGGCCTAGTAGGATATAAATAAATGAATAAAAAATGAATAAGTAAGTAAACAAGACATTCGGTCTGACAGAGAGCAATTTGGAACCTCACATTCTTTTTCTCAAAGGAAATATAACTGAAAATAACTATATTACAGGCTTCCACAAGTAATTAATACAAATTACTCACCTCACCAAGTGCCTCGCCTACCCGGACCGAGTTTCAGGTTCTGCCCCCAAGGATGCACTCTCTGCATCCTATCTAGGCTTACAGCAATAGACTCTATTACCAGTTCACAAGATCTCTTATCTTAAGAAATCATCCATTTAACATTATGAAATCGTTCATATTGTTAGCGTTTATGCCCTTAGGAATAAATGTAACAATTTTCTTTGAGACATTTTGACTATTCGTAAAGATTTGTTTATTTCATATATCTATGTATTGTCCTCTTTATGTTCATAATAGTTGAATGTATGATAAGCAAACTGAAAGTCTGAGACTGTCATTCTAAATCTTTAGATCATGCATGTAATGTGAAGAACATGCGGAAGACAAGAATCTAAAGATGATAGTCTAAATCTTATGATCCACAATCGAGGGAATAAAGTTGGGCGCTTTATTCATGTTAAGATTGTTATGTTGTCTACTTCCTAACGGAGACGGCTTGTCTTGATCGTCGGAGGTGGGACTCCATGGGTAGAGACATTGATATAGTTTCTAATGGTGAAATCTATATTGGATCGGACCAAAGATGAATTGTTTTAATTAATAATTTCGTTTGAATAAAACAATTCACTTTGACGAATTATGTGTTGTCCTCTTAATCCCGAGATGGATGATGAACCCGTATACTTGACTTGTATCCTTTGATGTACTAAAGGGAGACATCCCGACATTATGTAAAGGTATGCTTGCGGTGCATTGGGGGTATGACTCGTGTATGCGTAGATTCGTTATTCATAGATAGTGGAATCCATAGCTCCTATAAAGAGTCAATGATATCCTCTTATGCATTATCAGTGGATTGGAAAATATGAGCGCTCGGCCATTAGACTACTCTGTGTTATCTAATGGTTTACTGTTTGTAATAGTATGAATAGTATTTTTCCAATGGTATGATAATGGAACATAAGATAAATGTAATCGGGAAGGTAAAACGGAACTTGACCTCAAGTCGATTATGGATATCTTATGGGGATGATATACTAATATATGAGTCATGGACTAGAGCTAATCAGAGCTTTCTGAATACGCTATATAAATCGAGAGTGCAACTCTAGGCTTTTAGTGGAATAGCGCTAGAGTTTTATAATCATGAGATGGACTTGTTGGTTTACAAGTAGCGTTGTGATTATAGGAGCTTGATTTATATATGTCCATTGGGTTCCTTTGCTAGCTCACATAATTTCTCAGAACGATACGGTGTATTTCCTACATATTGGTAACTTGTGTTATTTCCGTAAAAGAGGTGCAAAGTTAATTCATGAGTGATTTATCAGGTGAATTAATTGATAAATTGATTCTAGATAAATTGGTTGAATTATTGTTTTAAGAGTTGTTTAATATGGGAAAACTATTATATGACTGTTTTGATCAGGCAATTTCTCTATTGGGTTGTTTGATCAAAACTGAGGCTCTATGCAAGTTTCCCGTATTGAAAAACTAAGAAAACAATTTTCGTTAGTGCAGACCGGTCAACCGGTCCGGTCGACCGGTCACTGAAGACAGGTCAACCGGTTGAGTATAACTACTCTGTCACCGGTCGACCAGTTGCAACGTAAAATGCATGTTGACGTGGCAAAATCGACTGGTGCGCGATTAAATCTTTGGGAAACCTAATTGTTACGGAAGTATGACTTCCTAAATAGTATAAATAGCCTATTAAGTCACATTACTCATTAGATCACTTGAGAGACATTTTGGAGGCTATTGATAAGAGATTCCAAGAGGAAAAATTATTTAATTATCAAGAACAATTTTTCAAATTTGATTACGCCCAAACGTGTTGAAAATAAAGCGGTCGCAGTAGCACAGTTAGGGCGGTTGTATCCACAAGGAGGAGACAAATTGAACAAGAAAAGATTAGCAAATAAAAAAGCTTTAGGAGATAAATAATAAAGTAAAAATAAAAGAGAATGGAATTTTTGTTGAGAAGTTAAAGTTTAAGAAAAATGTAGAGAAAATTATATTTAAAACTGGTAAGGCATCGAGATTGCCCTATATGATTCGTTCACCTGAATGGATTTTGATCTTCAAGATTACTCAATTGAAAGTTTCACATCCCAAACTAACAATCGGAAAATATATACTTGAAAAACATGTGAATTAAAATGTATTTGAGTGAGTAAAGTTCTTACGTTTAGTATTAGGAAAAATCATCTTAAGAGAAATCTAAGAGCGACAATATACTATTGGCAATAATGCAGTAAAAGACTACTCATAAAACAATATCTATCAATATATAGTATCATGCAACAATCACATAAAAAGAGCTTGACTAGATTTATATAAAAGTTGACAATAAAATATATCAATATGAGAAATTAGAAGAAGATAGAAGAAAATTAATCACTCAAATATATAAACTTTGAAGAACAAATGGAGACTCAAATATTAATTTGATTAATCACTCAAATTAATCACTTCACATATAGGTTTCTCTCTAACCTCACCAAAGAGAAGAAAATGTCTAAACTTAAACTAAAAATTAACCCCTAAATACCTTGACATGACCCTATTTATAGAATTTGGTGTAATGACCGGGAAAATATTAAGTCAAATTCGGACAGTCCGGTATTTGACCGTAATTATTCCCGGAACAGAAAGTAGTAGAAATATTGATGTAATCAGGAAAGTGTTATGTAGAAACTTTATATACGGGGTAAAATCACCCGAAAAGTGTAAAGTTATAATACGAATATTGATATAGAGAAAATTCGTAAATATCAGTTGTGAATAGTAAAATATCGGTTAAAAGTTAGAAATTTTAATAGGTATATTTTAGTTATGAAAAACTGAAATATTTGGTAAATGACCAAATGACCAGTTAGAAAAAGAGTAGAAATATTATAAGTAAGGAAAATAGCAAAAGTTCCTGAAACAGAATTTTCCTGAGTCAGTTAAAGCGGGAATCGCAAAAAAAAAACCGCTGAGGGTACGCGCGTTTTTGGGCAATTCTGGATTGTTTAAAATGAAAATTTCAGAAAAAGAAATTGACTATTGAGATACCCAAGAGAAGTGGGTTGAATATGAGAAATTTGACCCAGGGTGCTCGGCAATCCGTAAAAGCAAAGATAGAACTTTGTCTTAGGGTGTGAAATTATCGATACTAGGAAAGAGACTCGTTTTGAAAAATGAAAGTTTGGTCTCGACAAGAAAAAATGTGGGGAACACAGAACCACTTAAATTAAGTGTTAAACTTAATTAGAATTAGTAGAATTAAATTATGAGAATTAAAGTTATTTCTCTAATTTAATTTTAGAAAGTAATGTGAGATATTTTTAGAAATATTAATATAATATACATATTACATTAAAAGTGGCCTACGGAAGCACATTAGAACACAAAGTGTTCTATTTTCTAAAGAGTGGCCGAGAGACTAGAGAAAAGAGAGAGAAAAGAGAGAAAATCAAGGGAAAATCAAGGAATCATCCGTTTTCGCCGAAATTTCTTCCGTTCAGTCCGGTGGAAATATAACCCGAGGCATTCTAGCGGAGAATCTCAACTTTTCAAGGTAAGATTTCGGATTTTTCATGAGAAACTGCTTGCTTTTTCGTTCCTATGAATAGTAACTCATCTCGGAAAAAATCCGTAAAACTGAAAAACGAAACCGAGGTTTTGTCGGGGACTACGATAGGAGTTTAATGTGCAAGTATTGAAAGGATTGAACAATTTTTTTTTGATTTACACTAAAAATCCGGAATACCCTAGAAATGGAGAAAATGTATTTTTGTTCAATTTATGTAGCAATTTGTGTTCAGGAATGTGAATCGGACTACAGTGTACCGAAATCAAGTAAAACGAGTTATTGAAAACTCGGGAAACTAGAAAAATTAAGGCGAAACTCTGCCGCAATTTCCTAAAATCTAGTTAGTAAGCAATGAGTTAGTAATCCGATTCTAGAGAATGGATAACAGTTTTAAAGCTCGAAAATGAATATATTAAGATTCAGAAACCGAGATACACAAACATGTGTAAATTACCTCTTTAGCTAGAATTCGGCCTTAAGGGGAAAAGTCCATAAATGAGTTTGAAATTATATTTAAGAATCTAAGTATGAGGAATTGTGATTGGAATAGGGAATTGATACCTATTTCCATGAAACAGGTTTTGGCACGAGAGCCGAAGCAACAAGAAAGAACTTCAAGCAAGCGGGTATCCTAGAGGATTACCGGTAAGTATAGACATATATGTTTGTCTGGACTCGAGTAAGCTGTAGTTAGACTTAGAACTATGAATTTACTTATGTTCCTAAGTCTATGTGATTACATGTGATTATACATGTTTGGAGGGCTTAATGCTCTAGATTTCAGAAGGGCGACATATGGTTACCCTTATGCTTAGTAAAGATCGACGGGTCGTCGGCCTCTCAAGAAGAGAGGAAAATCTCACAGAGTAGAGATTCCGACTTGACCGACAAGAAGTAATGAACCGATAAAGTAAAAAGACCCGACGGGGGTCGGCCTGCGCAAGGGAGGGAAATCTCACAGAGTAGAGATTCCGACTAGACCAGCCAAGAAAGTAAGAATAGAAAGATAGAAAGTAGTTTAAAGCATGTTCCACACGAGCATATTTGCATCATAACTCTTAATGTAATTTCTATTGGTTTATGATGTATGCATGTTTATACTTGCTGAGCGTTAGCTCATCAGTTTACTCGTGTGCAGGTAACAAAGGTAAGCAGCCAGTCATATAATGGTTTGCTTGATGGACATGCGGAGGCAAGGGTGGCGGAAATGTCATGGGTGCATGGGAGTGGTCTTACTACGCTCGCTTAGAAATTAAATTCCGCTGCAAAGTAATGTAATATAGAATACTAGTATGTATGTTTAGTTCTAAGAAGAAGATATTACAACCATTGTCTTAGTAAAGAACAACGGACTGTAATAAATTATGACGAGTTTTCAGAAACTAGTTTGATATCCGAATCTTTAAAGTAATAGCAAGATATGTTATTAGTGTAACAACATAACATTTTAAGAACCCGATGGTTAAAGTAAAGAAAAAAAAATTACCCGCATATGAACGTAAATTAAAGAGACAATAGTCTAACAACGAATAATGAATTAGACTATAACTTAGCCCATTAGAAGTAGTATAAGGAACGGCGACCGCACCGCGAGGGCGCGGGACGTCACATTTGGAAATGCTAGAAAAACTTTCAACAGAAAATATAAAACAAAGGAAAGAAAACGGATCCTAATTAACAAGACTTAATGTTGAGAATAAAGGTTGATAATGGTGAAAATGAAAAACCATGAGAAACGGTTTGAGACTAAAAGTAATCTCAGGTATTGCACTCCAACGGACACAAACAGCTAAAAACTGAAGAGCGAAAGACTAGGACATGTGGCGCGCAATGATTGGCAGAGAAGAAGAAGTGACCGACAGAAGCCTCTGCTCGCGACACGTGGCAGACGCTCATTGGGAAGAAGCAGCACGCTTGGGACCCACGCGGAGAAGAAACCCTGAACGCCCTGACACGCGCGTGAAGGAGACTCGCCCGGGGAACCTGCGGTGCGCGCCAAGCGTGCTTTTTGGTGTGGGGAAACAACGGGGAGCAGCTGGGGCCCGCGCCTGGTTTGTACAGTCCGCGACACGTGGCAGCTGGATGGGCATGCGGCTTGGACGGCTCGGCGCTGCTCAGACGCTCGGCTGGTGGACTGGACTTCTGAGTGGGCTGAATTGGGCTTAACTTTTGGGTTATGCTTGGTAAACTAGCCCAGATCCAATTGTTTTCTTCAAAAACCTGAAAAAAAAATAAATCTGATTAAAATTAAATCCTCTAAATTTAAGAATATTTGAAATTAAAATCACAAATTTGATAAAATAATTTGACAATTATGTATTGCAGATGAAGAAATCCCCAATATCCTTCACCATTGCCATGCTTCCGCTTATGGCGGACATTTTGGACCCACAAGGACCACTGCTAAGGTCCTTCAATCTGGATTCTACTAGCCCACTCTTTTTCATGACATCTATACCTTCGTCAAGACATGTGATCGATGTCAAAGAACGGGGAATATATCCAAGCATCATGAGCTACCTCTTATAAACATTTTGGAGGTTAAGCTCTTCAACGTATGGGGCATAGACTTCATGGGCCCGTTCCCACCATCTTGTGGATAGGAATATATTTTACTCACAGTGGATTATGTCTCAAAGTGGGTTGAGGCCATTGCTACCCCGACAAATGATTCAAAGGTGGTGGCTAAGTTCCTCCACAAGAACATTTTTGTGAGATTTGGTACTCTAAGGGCCTTAATTAGTGATGTGGGCACCCATTTCTGTAACAAGGCATTGGAGATGTTGTTATCTAAACTTGGAGTGAGGCACAAGGTGGCACTGGCATACCATCCCCAAACAAATGGGCAAGCAGAGATTTCAAACCGGGAGATCAAGCAAATATTGGAGAAAACCATCAACTTGAACAGGAAAGATTGGTCAACAAAGCCAGATGACGCATTATGGGCCTATTGAACGGCATTCAAAACGCCGATTGGCATGTCTCCATATAGGCTTGTTTTTGGGAAACCATGCCATTTACCCGTGGAATTGGAACACCGGGCATTTTGGACCATCAAAAAGCTCAATTTTGATTTGAAGGAAGCGGGCGAGCGACGATTACTCCAATTGAATGAGTTGGAAGAGTTCCGGCATGATGCATATGAAAGCTCTCATCTTTACAAGGAGAGGACCAAGAAGAGGCATGACCAACAGATCTTGAGGTGAGATTTCACTCCAGGTCAACAAGTGCTCCTTTTCAACTCTCGCTTAAAGCTCTTCCCCGGGAAGTTGAAGTCCAGATGGTTAGGATCATTTAATGTCAAGAAGGTGTCTCGATTTGGGGCTGTTGAACTTGAAGTAAATGATGGTCGCACCTTTCAAGTCAATGGACAACGATTAAAACACTACTTCGGACAAGAAATTCAGAACATTGCCAACATTCAACTTGAAGAATCAAAGCGGTGAAGTCGTGTTCATGTCCAGCTAGGGACGTTAAATCAAGCACTTTTTGGGAGGCAACCCAAGTTTCTACCCCTTTATTTACTTTGATTTTAGATTAATGTTGTTTGACTTGTTGAACATTGAGTTATTTTGTTCATCTTTGGGTGTTATTAGGTTTTTTCTAGTACAATTTTTATAGCAAGAGTTGATACAAAAAATATATTTGTGGTTGATTGCAGGTCATTGGAGGTTAGAAAATTTTCAGAGACTAAATTTCCAGAGGCCAGATTTCCAGGGGCAAGTGTTGATTCAATTCTGTGTCAGGATGGCCCGTGACCAGCGCGCCTAAGCGCACTCATTCATCTTATTTGCCGCATGTCATCAAAAATGGATTCCCAGATTCACGTATCGTGCACCTAAGCGCATAGGTCTCATCTGTTGCAGCGCACTAATCGTAGGCGTGGATGATATGTGTAGCCAACAGCGGAGATGCGATATGACCTTGGGTCAAGAGGCGATACATGGCACGAAAAGGTAAAAAAAAAACAAAACCGAGAAAGAAAGAGACTCATCTGCAAACACATATTCATCTTGTTGCGGCACGCATCTCCTAAGATTCTCATTTCCAAGAGGCGCGCGGCAGCGTGAAAAAATACCGCGCCTAAGTGCGCATTGGCAGAAACATTTCCAGCTTTGCTTTTTGCGGCTACTGCAACACGAAGAACATCATTATTTGCAGCGTGTGTCCGACCGCAACCGACTTATGAACTTCCTAGCGAAAGCCCTAGCCCCCATTTCGCCTCATTCTAAAAATTTCAGCCAACACCCAACTTTTCTCGGTCAAAATCCTCTCAAATTCTCTCAAATCCTCCCAAGCTCTCACTCTTCATCTTAAATCACCCAATACTTTCACTTTAGTAGCGAATCGGTGAAGATCTTGATGTTTTTCATCCGAATCTTTCTCAATTCCTCGGGGCATCAAGTAAGTGGTTTTTTCTACGTTTTCCTCAGATTTTGATTTATCCGGGCCTCAAACTCTCTAGGAGTTTGAGCACTTGTGAAACTTACATTTTCGAGCACGGAAAACACTAGATTTGTAGGGGAAACTCGCCAAATTTTCCAGAAAACTATTGTGTGTTGGGGATTTTTTTTTTTTTTTTGAGCTTGGGCGTTAAAAAAAAAAAAATGAAAAAATGCCATGGAAGACAAATCGCAAACCGGATTAAGTTTGGGGCGAGCTCCAGCAAATCCACCCGCCCCTGTCACTTGAGAACCCTCTACCCCAAAAAGTGCCTCCTCCCGAGTATGATATCGTTCGGTTTGTGTCAAAGGACGGCGGAGAAACAATATGAACGACACAATAAGACTCGTGGCTCGCATTCGAGAAAGGGTTTTAACACAAGAAATGGCGAATTGCCACTGGACATCATGAATGTTATTAGGGACGGGGCTGGGAAAAATTTTATAGCTCGAGTCATGGGGTCCACTACTCTTGTTCGCGAATTTTTCACGAATGCGAGAAAGTGTACCAGGAACAAGACCAAGGTGAGAGGGTGTGTGATTAAATTTGATGCTGAGACGATTAACAATCACTTTGGCATCCCCACCCTCAATTCTGATCAGCAGCAACACTTGCCGGACTGAGATCTGTAGGAAATTTTGCAAGCCCTTTGCGACGGGCCTGCGAGGTGGACAATAAAGCAAAACACTAAATCCGCCTTTGAGGCTCGATATTTGGTGAACTACGCCAAGGTGTGGTTCCATTTTGTATGCACAAGGCTTATTCCTTCGACTCACGTCTCGGAGGTTACAAAAGATAGGGCCTTAGTCCTACTGGCAATTCAGAGGGGAGAGCCATTGAATGTGGGGGCCATCATCAACAGCGGTATTCACCATGCCCTATGGTTAAATAGCATTAGCCTTCCATTCTCGTCGTTGCTGACAGAGCTTTTTCTAGCTGCTGGAGTGGCCCTACCGAATGCACACCTTGAGAAGCCCATTCAAGCTTTTGATCTCAACAACATCATGCGGATCACTTTCGGCCGGGTGGCCTCGCAGCAAGATGGAGGTGCAGATCATCGCGCAGCCCCACAGCCAAAGCGGAAGCGGCAGCCACTATGTCTCACGAGGACTTAGCTAGCCGGGTTGATCGGCATGAGGAGTAGATTGCCGATCTCCAGAGTCATCCGCCTTGACTAGGAAGTCGATCATTGAGTTGGCAGAGCACCACACCGCTTGCTTGACATCATTGGAGCAAGCATCGCCCAAACTCGCATTGATCACGGTCTCGGCCGAAAGCTATTCCCATGTCCCTTATTTTCCCGAGCACATCCGGAGGACTTATTGGCTGGACTTCAAAGAAGCAACCATGATCCGACCATCAATAGCAGCTTTGATTTCCAGCCACCATCACCTCCACACGACATGGATGACGACCACCCTTAGGAGACGAGAGTCATATCTTGCCTCCTAGGTATTCTTCACTTACATTTTCATTGTTTGCTTCTATTTTACTAAAATTGAGGACAATGTAATATGTAAGTGTGGGGAACTATTGGATTGCATCAATACTTGTTATTCAGTTTGTGTTGTTAGTTTGTTCGGTGAGTTGTTTTTCGCTCCACGGTGATCAATGAACCAATGAAAACATTATCTCCCCGATTTCCCCGAGTTTTTGTGCAATGTGTCGTTTGTGAATTACGTGTGCTTGACAATTGGTGAGCATGAAACACTCTAGTTCTCGCAAGAAAAGACCTTATCACTAACCATTTAGGGACCTAGAGGAAAATTATTCAATTAATCAAGTTCATGGTACATTAAGGATTCTAGAACTCAACTTAGGGAAACTCGAGGTGAAATCCTAGGCTAGCTAGTCAGCGGAGAAATGATTTAGGCATTCTTTTGGAGCAATTGAGCCTTTCTATGCCTACCTTTTGGATTATATCCCTTGAATGTCCCCTTTGAGCCTTAGCCTGTTTTTGCTTTACCCACATTTATACAACACTCACCTACTACAATAAATATCATTTTCCCTTCCCCTTGACTCTAGGCATATTTAGTTGGAACCCTGGCCTCGGAGGGCAAATTTAGGTAATGCTACTATGTCAAAAGAGCTTTGTGCACGCCCCTTGAGATAGCTTGCTAGGTTGATAGTCTAGTAAGTTAACTTGAGTTTTGGTCTACATTTGAGCTGAAGGAGCACGGAGCTTCCTCATACGCTGCAAACCTGAGGGGTGATTTTGCTTAGGGGGAAAACTATGTTAAAAAAAAAAAAAAAAAAAAAAAAAGAGAATTTTTTTTTTAATTTGTTTCTATTAAGTTCTTCGTTTTGGTGCTTGTACATGAGTGGTTATTGTGAGAATAATTCAAGTGTGGGGGTGTTAGGAACTCCAATTGTGAGCTTGAGGTCGGGAAGCTATATGCCTAGGGTTTTTGAGCCGAAAAGTCCATTTCTCAACCACCTTTAGCCCTAGCCGAACATTACAAACTTGCAAAGTCCTTTTGATCTCCAAGACTCATTTAGCCTACATTAGTGGAGAACGGAACTGAGTTGGGCCTATGGAATCCTAAGCTTTGAGTTACTTAATCATGTAGTTGAATAAGTGAATCCGGGTTCCGGATGGTTAAGTGTGAGGTGGGAGACTTGAGTGTTTTTTTGTGCATCCAACATGTAGAAATTCTAGAACATCACAAGGGATCACCTTGCATAAAAACTCGAGATTTTAGGGGATGTTGAGGACCAAAGAATGATCATCGGGATATGTGGAACACTCACTCTTTATTTGTGTTTTGTTCTGTTTTGTTTAGTTTTGTTTGATTTATTTTGTGTTAGGTTTAGATTTGTTAGCATTGCCTTTTGTGTTTTAGTTATTTTCGTTCTTTTGTTTACATTGTTTTGCTCGGGACTAGCAAAAGCTTAAGTGTGGGGGTATTTGATAAGTTGATTTTTCATCAATTTATCCCCGTCATATATTGTAGTTTTTGAGCATATTTCAGTTAATTTGTCACTAGTTTTACGTTTGCGTTAATCTATTTTGTAGGATTTGCAAAGTGGAGAAAATCAAGTGAAAAAGAGAAAGAAGTCCATGAAAATCTCCAATTTGTGCGGGCTGTAGCGCATGAGAAGCCGGGCCACACCGAGACTTCCGGAGAGCGCCGAGCTACGTGCTACTAACGCCTAAAGTGGGCCGCAGCCGCGCCTCGCCAGCCATTTCACATGCTTAGAAGCAGTTCAATGCGCGCGCTTAGGGCGCATCCCAGAGTCATTGAGACGGCGCCGCAACGCATGTCCGTGGGCTTAGACGCGCATCCGGAAACCCTAATTCTCATTGACGGCGCCGTAATGCACACCCATGGGCTGCAACGCCTTTCTCGAATTTGGAAGGTTGTGCACGTGATATAAAAGGAAAAGAAAGCTGCTAGAACCAGGGGTGGAAGACAGACATTTAAATATTGAACTAGAGACACGGCAAGAACCCGAGAACCATAGAAAAGCAAAGCTATAACCAAGGATTTTTCTAGAGATTTTCAAGGGAATTCAAAGGCGGTTTAAAGGCTTTGAAGAGATTATCCAACAGGAGTTTTTCATTACTTTCTCCCTTTGTATTTCTTAAATTATTATTTAATTTTCTGCTTGAGCTATGGATTTTTGGTATTTTGTAACATGTATTTGAATATGAACATGAATAGCTAAACTCCTCACGCTAGGGGGGATTTGATCTAATTTAATGAAAGTTGTATTTTAAGAATCTGTTTGCTTATTGAATGTTTTATACTCTAATCTTTTGTGTCTCTTGTGCTTAATTTCTAATTTAATTACCCATTAGATTAGAGACCCTAGATGTATGAAATTAGGCTCGGGAGAGTTAATTACATACGTTGAGAATTAAGAGACACAACCTAAGGAGATATTGAGTCAGGAGGCTAGTATAACCTTAGGAGATCAAATATGGGCTAAACTTAATGAATGCATAATTGGTTAAATTAATAGGGATATTAGTTTAATTACTTTAGCATATTATTTCACTTAGCACTCGGGAGAGGGAGTGAGATTATGTTAGTACCCATGATTTAAGATTGGATGTAACACGTCAATAAGTGACAGATTTAGATAAATATAGCATAATTAGGTGAAGTCAAATCCCCTCCTAGCTCATTTTATCACAGTAGATCCCTTAAATCCAATTCGCTTTGGTATTTGTTGTTTGCATATTTTAGTTAGTTAAAAATTTGTTCAATTTAGTTTTAATTCCTTTATTCTATATTGTCTAGATAAAATTGATTTAGATTAATAGCAATACTTAGCTCTTTCCTAGTTAACAATCCCAGAGGACGATACTCGATCTTCGGATCATTATACTTCCGCGATTCGTACACTTGCGAGCACACACGCTATTCTAAGCAAAAGTTATTTTTTGCGTGTCAGTAATACACAACAAAGGGCTTCCCTTCCCTTCGTTGACCAAGGACGGCCCCCACAGCATAATCGCTTGCGTCACACATGATCTCAAATGGTAAGCTCCAATCTGGTGACTGAATGATGGGGGCAGAAGTCAACTTTGTCACAAGCGTTCGGAAAGAATCCTCACACTTTTGTGTCCAATCAAACATGGCGTCTTTGGCCAAGAGGTTACAAAGCGGACGAGAAATTACTGAAAAGTTTTGTATGAACCTCCTGTAAAAACCAGCATGCCCCAGAAAAGACCAAATGTCTTTCACAGTCTTAGGGGTGGGCAACTTTGAGATAAGTTCAATTTTGGGCTGATCAACCTCAATCCCTCTTTCAGAAACAACATGCCTGAAGACTATGCCAGATGGTACCATGAAATGACACTTCTCCCAGTTAAGCACAAGACTCTTCTCTTCACATCTCTTAAGCACAGATTCTAAGTTGAGAAGGCACAAGTCGAAGGAGTCACCGAAGACGGTCAAATCATCCGTGAACACTTCTATACACTTCTCGACCATGTCGCTAAAAATGCTCATCATGCACCTCTAGAAGGTGGCTGGTGCATTACACAGCCCAAATGGCATAAGCCAAAAAGCATAAGTACCAAAAGGACAGGTAAATGTAGTTTTATCCTGATCCTCTAATGTGATCTCGATCTAATAATAACCTGAGTAGCCATCAAGAAAGCAATAGTAAGGATGACCAGCCACACGTTCTAGGATTTGGTCAATGAATGGAAGTGGGAAGTGATCCTTACGGTTGGCGGCGTTCAGCTTTTGATAGTCAATGCATATTCGCCAACCCATCACAGTTCTTGTGGGAACAAGAGCCCCTTTCTCATTTTCCACCACTGTTACTCCTGATTTCTTAGGCACTACCTGAGTTGGACTGACCCACTTGCTATCAGCGACTGGATAGATGATTCCTGCATCTAGAAGCTTCAAGAATTCATTCTTCATGACCTCTTTCATCGTCGGGTTCAGTCTTCTTTGGGGATCCCTTCTTGGATTAACCCCATCTTCCAATTTGATGTGATGAGAGCAAATTAAGGGGCTAAAACCTTTAATGTCAGCAATCGTCCAACCTAATGCCGATTTGTGTTCACGTAGCATGTCAACTAACCGCTGCTCTTGAAATGCATCAAGTTTAGACGAAATGATGACAGGAAAGGTATCACCAGCTCCCAGGAAGACATGTTTCAGATTCTCGGGCAGTTGAGCCAGCTTGAGGTTTGGGGTCTCTTCGGTTGATGGTTTTGGCTTTTCTTTTTCTCTCGGTAGCTCTTTAAAGTGTGGTTGCCAAGGCTTGGTTCCTTTGCCTTGTGAGTCTTTGAAAATGGTGACATTGTTGGCAAACTCACAAGGACCGGAACTCTCAGCTTTAGAAATGCGGAGGAAATCATCAAGATCATCAAAATTGCTACACAACTGAACCTCCTGCGAGACAAGTGTGTCAATTAGAAATGTTTGGGGCACTTGTCATCATCACTTGGTTGCTTTGCAATGTGAAAAACATTCACCTCCAAAGTCATGGTCCCAAAAGATATCTTCATCAGACCATTCCTACAGTTGATGAGAGCATTGGCTGTAGCAAGGAAAGGTCTTCTGAGGATTATGGGAATCCTGGACTCCATACTCACCACGGATTGAGTATCCAAGACTAGAAAGTCAACGAGGTAATAGAACTTCTCAACTTGAACCAAAACATCCTCAACTATCCCCCGAGGCTTCTTGATTGATTGATTAGCCAGCTGCAGAACCACAGATGTGGAGCTAATTTCTCCAAGACTAAGATGCGAGTAGACAGAGTATGGCATGAGGTTAATATCGCTCCTAGATCAAGCAAAGCTTGGCTAAACTCATGTGTCCCAATTTGACAGGAAATCGTGGGACAACCGGGATCCTTGTACTTGAGTGGTGTTTTCTGGTCGATCACCACGCTTACCTGTTCTATCAAGAATGTTGTCTTCTTGACATGGTGCTTCCTACACAGATCCTTGATAACCTTAGCATAAGCAGGCACTTGCTTGATAACATGAAGCAAAGGAAGATTAATCTTCACTTGAGTCAAGTGCTCTAGGATCTCACTTTGGTGTTCCAGTACTTTCTCAGTTGGACGCAGAGCTTGGGGAAAAGGCGCCTTTACCGGAACATTTGTTGGCTCATCTTTCTCAGGGACAACTTCCTTACTACTCGAAGTGGTGGCACTTGTTGATGGTTCTTCCATAATCTTACCACTACGAGTACTGATGGCATTCACCTCCTTAACATTTTGATTATCAAGACATGAGGTTTGCGCCATGTGTTGACCCTTTGGGTTTGACTGAGCTTATGATGGGAACCTACTGTGGATTGATTCGTCTTAATTTCCTTACTTTCCTCCACCATTTGCGTGAACAGTGACTCAAACTTTTGATTCGTCTTACTCTACACCTCCATGAAAGATTGCAAGGTGTTCTCAAGAGAACTCCTTGGGCGATCTGAAGTGTATTGAGGTGCGAGAATCGCCTTTGTTTGGTTGTGTTGTTGCTCGATTCTCCATTGTCCTCCGATTGTTGTGCTTGGTTGGAATCTCTCTAACTAAAGTTTGGATGGTTCCTCCAGCCAGGATTGTATGTGTTAGAAAAGGGTTTGTTGTATGCCCCTAAGGCATTACATTGCTCCTCATAAACCCCTCTCATTTTACCATAAGCAAGACAATCCTAAGCTAAATGTTCCACCCCACCACAGACAAAGCATGGCTCATGTGTCTCTGCCCTTGTGACCATGTGGATTCCTTTATCTTCTTTGTCTTTGAGGGCCTCGATTTGCCTTGTCAAAGATTCAACTTGGGCTTTGAGGTTGTCCTCCTCCCTCAATTGATAGATTCCAACCGGTCGGGACCTATTGGTGCTGTCAGTACCACTAGGTCCGGTCCAAGTGTGAGTCCTTCACCGTTGGAGAAATTCACCGTTGCACATCATCTCCACAAATTGGTGCTCTCGAATCGTGAGTCCTTCGTAGAAATAACTGATGAGGCGCCAACTCTCGTAACCATGGTGGGGACACTAATTTAACAGATCCTTGATGTGGCGGCCCACGCCCTCATGGCCTTGATCGCTAGGTTGCTTATACTACTACTAATGGGCTAAGTTATAGTATAATTCATTATTCGTTGTTAGACTATTGTCTCTTTAATTTACGTTCATATGCGGGTAAATTTTTTTTCTTTACTTTAACCCTCGGGTTCTTAACATGTTATGTTGTTACACTAATAAACATATCTTGCTATTACTTTAAAGATTTGGATAACAAACTAGTTCCCAAAAACTTGTCTTAACTTATTACAGTCCGTTGTTCTTTACTAAGACAATGGTTGTAATATCTTCTTCTTAGAACCGAACATACATACTAATATTCTATACTACATTACTTTTGCGGTGAATTTAATTTCTAAGCGGCGTAGTAGAGACCACTCCCGTGTACCCATGACATTTCCGCCACCCTTGCCTCCGCATGTCCATCAAGCTAACCACTATATGTGTCGCTTTACCTTTGTTACTTGCACACGAGTAAATTGATGAGCTAACGCTCGCAAGTATAAACATGCAAACATCATAAACTAATAAAAATTACATTAAGAGTTATGATGCAAATATGCTCATGTGAAACATGCTTTAAACGCTTTCTATCTTTTTGTTCTTATACGGGGCTGCAGGCCCCTGCAGAGGCCGACGACCCATCGGGTTTTTTACTTTCTTGGTCATTTCTTATTATCCGGTCGATCGGAATCTCTACTCTTTGAGATTTTCCTCCTTTGCGGAGGGCGACGACCCGTCGGTCTTTTCTTTCTTGAATGATATGCAACGTTTTCACGTGCACATAATAACATAAAATGCATAATACTTCTTGCATACTTTAACTATGCATAAGGGTAATCATATGTCGCCCTTTTGCAATTTAGAGCGCTAAGCCCTCCAAACACGTATAATCACATGTAATCACATAGACTTAAGAACATAAGTAAATTCATAGTTCTAAGTCTAACTACAGCTTACTCGAGTCCAGACAAACATATATGTCTATACTTACCGTTAATCCTCTAGGATTCCCGCTTGCTGGTAGTTCTTTCTTGTTGCTTCGGCTTTCGTGCCAAAACTTGTTTCATGGAAATAGGTATTAACCACCTATTCCAAGCATCAAAATTTCTCATACTTGGATTCCTAAATCCAATTTCAACACATTTTTGAACTTAACCCCTCTAGGCCGAATTCTAGATCAAGAGGCAAATTACACCTATTCGTGGTATCTCGGGTTTACGAATCTTAATCTATTCAATTCCGTGCTTTTAAAACTGTTACTCATTCTCGAGAATCAAATTCTTAATTCAATGCTTACTAACTAGGTTTTTAAAAATTTCGGCAGAGTTTCGCCTTGTTTTTTCTAGTTTTTCGAGTTTTCAATAACTCGTTCTACTTCCGATTTCGGTACCTGTAGTCCAAATTCACATTCCTGAACACAAATTTCAACATAAAATGAACAACATTTTTTCTCCATTTCTAGGGTATTCCGGATTTTTAGTGTTAATCCAAACAAATTTGTTCAATCGTTTCCATACTTGCACGTTAAACTCCTATCATAGTCCCTGACAAAACCTCGGTTTCGTTTTTCAGTTTTACGGATTTTTTCCGAGATGAGTTACTATTCATAAAAACGAAAAAGCATGCAGTTTCTCATGAAAAATCTGAAATCTTACCTTGGAAAGTTGAGATTCTCCGCTAGAATGCCTCGGGTTATGTTTCTACCAGACTGAACGGAAGAAATTTCAGCGAAAACGGGTGATTCCTTGAGTTTCCCTTGATTTTCTCTCTTTTCTCTTTCTTTTCTCTAGTCTCTCGGCCACAGTTAGAAGAAGAAGCAAATGTGGCTTCTAATGTAATCCGTAGGCCCTTTTTAAGTGTAATATGAATACTATATTAATATTTCTAAAAATATCTCTCATTACTTTCTAAAATTAAATTAGAGAAATAAATTTAATTCCTATAATTTAATTCTATTAATTCTAATTAAGTTTAACACTTAATTTAAGTGGTTCCATGTTCCCCACATTTTTTTTGTCGAGACCAAACTTTTGTTTTTTTCAAAACGAGTCTCTTTCCTACCGATAATTTCACACCGTACAAGGTTCTATCTTTGCTTTTACGGGACCTTGCCAAAGACCAGGTCAAATTTCTCATATTCAACCCGTTTCTCTTGGGTATCTCAATAGTCAATTTCTTTTCTGAAATTTTCATTTTAAACGATCGAATTGCCCAAACGCGCGTACTCTCTTTTTTTTTTTTTTTTTTGCAATTTTCGCTTTAATCGACTCGGGAAAATTACATTTTGGGAACTTTTGCCATTTTCCGTACTTCTAATATTTCTACACTTTTTCTAACTGCTCATTTGGTTGTTTACCAAATATTTCAGTTTTTCATAACTAAAATATACCCGTTAAAATTTCTAACTTTTAACCGATATTTCACTATTCACAACTGATATTTACGAATTTTCTCTGTAAAAATGTTTGTATTATTACTTTACACTTTTCGGGTGATTTTAGCCTGTATATAAAGTTTCTACATAACACTTTCCTAATTACATTAATATTTCTACTACTTTCTGTTCCGGGAATAATTACAGTCAAATACCGGACTGTCCGAATTTGACATTCACCCCTCCTTAAGAAATTTTCGTCCCGAAAATTAGACCAACTAGGGGTACTTCTGTCTGATCTCTTCTTCTACTTCCCAAGTGGCTTCTGCAACATTTTGATTTTTTTTCCACTGCACTTTCACCATTGGGATACTACGACTTCTGAGTTTCCTTTCTTCTCTGGCTAGAATTTGGACTGGTTGTTCCTCATAGGACAAATCTTCGTGAACCTGGATAGGCTCATACTGTAACACGTGCGATGGATCTGAGATATACTTCCAGAGCATTGCTACATGAAACACACTTTGTGCACTAAGGCCAACTCGGGCGGTAGAGCTAGTCGGTAAGCTACCTTTCCTATTCTTTCAATGTTCTCAAAAGGCCCTATGTAACGTGGACTCCTTACCTTTCTTCCCAAAACGCATCACACCCTTCATTGGTGCGACTTTTAGGAATAATGTAAGTCTCCCTGAGAAAATTCCAAGGTCTCCATCGTTTATGCATAACTCTTCCGCTCAGGCAGTCTCTAATCTTCTACGGATCTTTTGCCTTTGTCTCAATGGCCTCTTGAGCGAATTCCGTCTTGTGATCTTTGCTTTCGAGTGTCATACCAATGAATCGGGGATCTACACTTCCTTCCGTAAAGTGCTTTCATACGGGGCCATGACGATGGAAGCTTGGTAACTATTATTATCACGAGAATTCGATCAATGGCAACTTCATACTCCATAAGCCGCCAAAATCCCACTGCGCATGCGACATATCTTCTAGGGTCTGAATGGTCCTGCGGCTGCCCATCCGTGCAGGGGATGGCTTATTTGTCGCGATATAGCGTAATTGACCCCATCGCTTCGAACACTTCTCCAAAATTGGAAGTCATCGGCTGTCTCATCCGGGCACTATACTAGCGGTACTCCGTAGCTTTTACTACCTTAGCCACATAGAACCTACACCCTAACCTCTCTAAGGAGTAAGTTATCTTGATCGAACGAAATGCGCTGATTTCATTATCTAATCCACGACTACCCAAATGGCATCGTATTCCTCACTTTGGTTCTCGGAAGTCCGGTCACAAAGTCCATGGCTAAGTGTTCCCACTTCCATTCCGGGATCTCTAGTGGTGTAAGCTTCAAACTGGTCTCGATGTTCTGCTTTGACCTTCTGGCATGTCAAGCAGCGACTAACATAGTCAACTATGTCATTCTTCATTCGCCTCCACCAAAAATGTTGTTTCAAATCTTGATACATTTTGGTGGCACCTGGGTGTACGGAATATGGCGTGTTGTGCGCTTCCGCGAGTATCTACTTCTTGATCCCCTCTTGATCCGGTACACAAATTCTTCTTTGGTATAGGAGAATTCCATCCTTTGAAAGGCTGAAATTTGACCTTGCATTATCTGTTGGCCTAAGGTTAAATATATCTCATGTTTTGATGATAACAAACACAATGTATTATGTTACTAATGAATCTACTTTGAGTTGTATTGTTAGCAAAATTGATATTATAAATCAACTCAAGAAGCATAGTATGGAATGCAATGCATACATTCAAGGTTGAGAAATGCAAATTGAAGAAGGAACTCAAAGCTTGAAGTGTTGAAAAATCAAAGATCAAGAGCAAGCAAACAAAATCAAGCAAGACAAGTTATTCATAGGTTCTTATATCTCAATAGTCTTGTATTTGATTTTGATGTCATGCTATCTTGATTAAATCATGTTTAGGCTCATGCACACACTCACATCACTCTTTTAAAATGAGACTAAACTGATGGTTTAATGACATTTGGTCTAAAAGAATAACTTTGTGAAGGTTTGAACTTAATTAAATGTCAACCGGTCGACCTATGTCGTCCGGAGACAGAGAAGGCCAAATGCACCGGTCGACCGGTGCTGCCTCAACCGGTCAACCGCTTCGGTCGACCGGTCATGATCAATTGCCTACATTTAAGACCGTTGAACATTGAGATTTCAAATTTGATTCAACCGGTCAACCGCTCCGGTCGACCGGTGTCAGGTGAACGGTCATAAATGAGGCCGTTGGAAAGTGAGTTTAAATAGACAAAGTTATCTTTCTAAAAATAGAACACATCTCTGAAAGTGAAAAATTGTCATTTAGCTCTCAAATCTCTTGAAACTCCAAAAAGCTTTCTACAAAGTGCTTCCATAATCATCATCTTCTAAAAAGCCTTACTTCACTTTCTCACACTCACTTGAGCCTACATTGGATTATATCTTGATAGTGTGATTTCAAAATCTCCTAATCATTTCAAGTGTGTAAAATCATTGTAAGGAGGTGTCAATTTGAGCTATTCATTTTCATAATCCTCATTGTCGTTTTGGGTTTATTGGTTAGTCGATCTCCGTGAGAAAATTGACATTGTGTAAGAGGTTAGGCGAAGCCTCGGGTAGAAAGATTCGCTTTCTTGTAAGAGGAGTGATCGTGCCGGTTAGACAATCGTATAGTGGAAGAGGTCGAGAGGCGGAATATCTCGGCAACAGTGGATGTAGGCAAATTTATTTGTCGAACCACTATAAATCGTGTTTGCATATCTCTTACCCTTATCTCTTTAATTTCCGAATTTTAAATTTGTTAGTTGATATTAATTGAGCTAAACTCTTGATAATAAGCTTGGTGAACTTGTCAAATGATATTAGATTGACTCACATTGTGTATATTAAGTGTTTGTGATATTACCAAAACTTACATAATTTCTGCACACCAAGTGTTTGATAAATTGACTGTGTAAGATTAATTGTCTACATTTGTAATTAATCTTGAGAGAGTTTGTTAAATCCGAAAAATTAGTAAAAACCCAATTCACCCCCCTCTTAGGCCGTTAACACTTCTTGTCACATTGTAAATAGAGTTCTTATTAGACCAAAAATGGATAAAACTCCATATGAGCTTTGGAAGGGTAGAAAACCTAACATTGGCTATTTTAGAGTCTTTGGTTGTAAATGTTTTATTTTAAACACTAAAGACAACTTGGGAAAATTTGATGCAAAATCCGATGTTGGAGTTTTTCTTGGCTATTCCACTACTAGCAAAGCTTATAGAGTATTTAATAAAAGAACTCTAGTTGTGGAAGAATCGATGCATGTAGTATTTGATGAAACTAACACCTTTGTGGAGAAAAATCTAGATGATGATGATTTAGGTTTGGAGCATCAAATGAGCAATGTAGATTTGAATGACAAAGAAGTGATGGATGAACCACAAACCTCCAACACATCACAACGTCAAGAGGAACAAGTTGATGATCCAAAACAAGATAGTGCATCCTATCAACTACAAGGAAGGAATGGAGGTATAGTACCTCTCACCCTAAAGACAAAATCTTAGGTGACATCTCACAAGGAGTGGCTACTAGGTCATCACTAAAAATGTTTGGAATAACTTAGCTTTTCTTTCACAAATTGAACCTAAGAATTTTAAAGATGCCGAAAATGATGAATTTTGGATCTTAGCGATGCAAGAAGAGCTAAATCAATTTGAAAGAAGTGATGTATGGGAATTAGTCCCTAGACCTAGTACTCAATCCGTGATTGGCACCAAGTGGGTCTTTAGGAATAAGAGAGATGAGCACGGTGTGATTGTGAGAAAACAAGGCTAGATTAGTGGCCCAAGGTTACAATCAAGAAGAAGGAATCGATTATGAAGAAACCTTTGCACCGGTTGCTAGATTAGAATCCATTAGAATGTTATTAGCATTTGCATCCCACAAAGAATTCATTCTTTATCAAATGGATGTTAAAAGTGCTTTTCTTAATGGGTACATCGTAGAAGAAGTATATGTAGAACAACCACCGGTTTCCAAGATCACAAGTATCCGATTATGTCTTTAAATTGAAAAAGGCTTTATATGGCTTAAAGCAAGCTCCTAGAGCTTGGTATGATAGACTTAGCAAATTTTTACTTCAAAATGGATTTTCAATTGGAAAAGTGGATACTACACTATTTACTAAAACCAAGGGTGTTGATCTAATTATTGTACAAATTTATGTTGATGATATTATTTTCGGTTCTACTAATGTTTCCCTTTGTGAAGAGTTTTCAAAGTGCATGCATAGTGAGTTGAAATGAGTATGATGGGAGAGCTCAACTACTTCCTTGGTCTTCAAATCAAACAAACAAAGGAAGGCATCTTCATAAATCAAGCTAAGTATGTCAAAGATCTACTTAAGAAGTTTGACTTTGAAGGAATGAAGCCTCTATCAACTCCAATGAGCTCATCTATTAAAATAGACAAGGATGAAAATGGTAAGGCCGTGGACATAACGAAATATCGAGGTATGATCGGATCCTTACTTTACTTAACTGCAAGTAGACCGGACATAATGTATAGTGTTTGTTTGTGTGCTAGATATCAATCAAATCCTAAAGAATCACATCTAAATGCTGTAAAAAGAATTTTTAGATATTTAAGTGGAACTAAGAACTTAGGATTATGGTATCCAAAGGGTACACACAATGAATTGTTCAGCTATACGGATGCCGATTGGGCAGTCTACACCATAGATAGGAAGAGCACAAGTGAAACATGTCATTTCTTAGGATTTGCACTAGTCTCTTGGTTTAGCAAAAAGCAAAATTCGGTTGCTCTATCAACCGCGGAAGCCGAATACATCTCGGCAGCCAGTTGTTGTGCACAAGTCCTTTGGATGAAGCAAACACTTCTGGACCTAGGATTAAGCTATGATCATGTACCTATCATGTGTGATAACACTAGTGCGATCAATTTTTCAAAAAGTCCAGTTTTGCATTCACGTACCAAACACATAGAGATTAGACATCATTTCTTGCGTGATCATGTGTAAAAGGGTGATATCACATTAGAATTCATTAGCACCAATCATCAAATTGCAGATATCCTTACCAAACCTTTAGCTCTTGAAAGATTTGCCTCACTTAGAAGAGGTTTAGGACTATTAGATGCTACAGAATTAAATTTGATTACTTAGGAATTAAGTGGTTGATCCATGATTTGATGATTCTTATACTTGAACAAATTGATATTATCATTTTGTCTGTGTGATGGTGTATGAGAAAACATATGCTATTTGGTTGTTAGTCAAATTAGCTTTTTTTCGCGAAATTAGCAATTTTTGAGTTTTTCTCTATACACCGGTCGACGGAGACAGAGAAGTTATAATCAACCGGTCGACCGGTTGGCCTTGACCGATCGACCGGTGCGGTCGTCGTGGTGAGCCTTGACGAGCTCTATTTAAAATCCGTTCTGGAAATTTTTTCTCATTTCAAAAAGCAAGCACGAACCCTAGGAGAGAAAAACACCCCCAAATTCACACCATTGCTTAAAATCATCTAAATTTGGTCAAATTTCTTCCGGAATCACACAAAAATCCTTCAAAGAAACTTCATCCTCTCACATTTTCTTCTATTTCCTCCTCTTCACGAAGTTTTACTCCAAATCCACTCAAATCCCGACCGCCCGCCAAGTGTTCGACAAATTGCTTCAATGGCGTCAGGGGCTGGATCATCACGGGGCAAAGGAAAGAGGGTGAAAACTACAACATTTGGTCCACGAACAAAGGTATTAAACGATGAATTCAACTCTCGTAACTTCAAATTTTTTGAAAAGAGATCCATTGTGGAAGGTAGATTTGTGGATTTTACTGAATTTAGAGAATTGGATATTGAGAGATTATTTGAGGTTTTAGGATGGAAATCTTTTGTGGAGGTTAAGGAACAAGTCTATCCAAGATTAGTGAAAGCCTTTTATGCTCACATGAATTACAATACTTGTGAAATGGATGTTCAAATAGTATGCACCCTTAAAGGACAACGAATAGAACTTGATAAAGAAGTGATCTCAAAAATTTTTGAGATTCCGGATGTCGGCCGATGTGTGCACACTTATGATTCATGGGCTTTTAATGGAGAAGCAATGTTAAGGATCATTATGGAAAGGGACTCAACTCAAGGGGATGATGAAGAGGATGATGAGGCTATACCCCCAAAGCCGAAAGCAAATGAATTACCTCTTAGGAGTAGAATCCTTCACCACATTATCTCCAACAACATCATTCCTAGAGGAGGGCATAGGGATGAGATTTCATTCACAGATCTCTATCTTATATTCTGCCTTCTTGAGGGTATTAGAACAAACCTTCCCTTCTTGATTCTTCACAAGATGGCTGATGGGAACAATGTAGCTAGAGATCCTAATCTTCCTTATGGGATGGCACTAACAAGGATCTTTCGTTATTTCAAAGTTAATCTTGATGATTTAAACCGAGATTAGTCCACCCAAATCGGACTACAATAAGACAACCATCAAACTCATGGGCTATAAATTTCAAAATGGAAGGTGGATTTCCAAGAAAAGGGGCCGAGTTGAAGATGAAGAACAGGGAAGAAGACATTGGGCAGTTCGACTCGGTTCAACGACGGTGCATTCAATACTCTCCATGGACGGATTGAGTCTCTTTGCACAAGTCATGATGAGCTTAGACTGCAAGTACAGACTGGCTTCCAAAACCTCTACTCGTATGTCGACACGAGCATGACAAACCTCCGGAATGATCTTCTCCAACAACTCCAAGCAAATCATCAAGCCAACGCCGAGGTTCAAGCTCAAATTCTCGAACAACTTCGGCATCTCAATTTCCGAGGGCCTCCTCCCTCATTATGACTTTTAGTTGGAACTTTCATTGTAATTTATCTTTCTAGCAATCAATGTGACATTATCTTACTTGTTCTTCTTTTTGTTGATGACAAAAGGGGGAGATGGATGTAGTGATTGCTAATTGTTATGATGAAATTATTATTCTTGATATTATTCTTCATATTTGTTTAGGGTGTGATTGAGATTATTCACACTTGATGTTGGATGGAAGACTTAACAATGCTCATTGTAATACTCTCTTTAAAGGCTTAATAGATTAAGGGAGAGAACATTTTTTTTTAAGATAATATCAAGTGATTAAATAAGGGGGAGACAAACAAGTGTAAAAGAGAACATGGTATTGCCTTTGCCATCTTAGCAATCAAGTGTTTGTCATCATCAAAAAGGGGGAGATTGTTGGCCTAAGGTTAAATATATCTCATGTTTTGATGATAACAAACACAATGTATTATGTTACTAATGAATCTACTTTGAGTTGTATTGTTAGCAAAATTGATATTATAAATCAACTCAAGAAGCATAGTATGGAATGCAATGCATACATTCAAGGTTGTGAAGGTTTGAACTTAATTAAACGTCAACCGGTCGACCTATGTCGTCCGGAGACAGAGAAGGCCAAATGCACCGGTCGACGGTCTTTGCCTCAACCGTCAACCGCTCCGGTCGACCGGTCATGATCAATTGCCTCGCATTTAAGACCGTTGAACATTGAGATTTCAAATTTGATTCAACCGGTCAATCGCTCCGATCGACCGGTGTCGGGTGAAGCGGTCATAAATGAGGCCGTTGGAAAGTGAGTTTAAATAGACAAAGTCATCTTTCTAAAATAGAACGAATCTACGAAAGTGAAAAGTTGTCTTTTAGCTCTCAAATCTCTTGAAACTCCAAAAAGCTTTCTACAAAGTGCTTCCATAATCATCATCTTCTAAAAAGCCTTACTTCACTTTCTCACACTCACTTGAGCCTACATTGGATTATTTCTTGATAGTGTGATTTCATAATCTCCTAATCATTTCAAGTGTGTAAAATCATTGTAAGGAGTGTACGGATGAGCTATTCATTTTCATAATCCTCATTGTCGTTTTGGGTTTATTGGTTAGTCGATCTCCGTAGAAAATCGACATTGTGTAAGAGGTTAGGCGAAGCCTCGGGTAGAAAGATTCGCTTTCTTGTAAGAGGAGTGATCGTACCGGTTAGACGATCGTATAGTGGAAGAGGTCGAGAGGCGGAATATCTCGGCAACAGTGGATGTAGGCAAATTTATTTGTCGAACCACTATAAATCGTGTTTGCATCTCTCTTACCCTTATCTCTTTAATTTCCGAATTTTAAATTTGTTAGTTGATATTAATTGAGCTAAACTCTTGATAATAAGCTTGGTGAACTTGTCAAATGATATTAGATTGACTCACATTGTGTATATTAAGTGTTTGTGATATTACCAAAACTTACATAATTTCGCACACCAAGTGTTTGATAAATTGATTTGTGTAAGATTAATTGTCTACATTTGTAATTAATCTTGAGAGAGTTTGTTAAATCCGAAAAATTAGTAAAAATCCAATTCACCCCCTCTTGGGTAGCCTTACAAGGGACACCATTATCTACTATCTCCTTCCCGTATCCATCCATAATTGGATCACCTTTTACGAGCTTCTCGTATCTCGTCCTATAGCAGTGTGCAGCCTCGGAGAAGCTAACTTACCGAGATTAATTCGAGGTCTAGGAGATTAATCTCTTGTTGAAGCTTCTTGGGCAACAATTCGGTCTCCTTTGGAGTCCGTAGTGCTAGGTTTCTACTCAAAGCGCCTCGTTACTCGATTGGCTTTACGGATGGTAAAGGATTTCACAATCGTAGTCCTTCACAAGTTCAAGCCATCGTCTTTGTCTCATATTAAGCTCCTTCTGCGTGAAGAAGTACTTTTAGGCTCGATGGTCCGTATAAATTTGGCATTGAACCCCATATAGGTAATGCTTGCCATAACTTGAGCGCAAAAACCATCGCGGCTAACTCAAGATCATGCGTTGGATAATTACGCTCGTGATCCTTCGATTGCCGAGATGCGTAAACAATGACCTTGCCATTTTGCATCAACACGGCTCCTAGTCCATCTTTGAGGCATCATTTGTAGATGTCAAATTTTTCTCCCTCTTCCGGGATCGTGAGTACTTTGGAGCACTAATTAATCTTATTTTGATCTCTCCGAAACTCGCTCACATCTATCCGTCCATTCATACCTTCTATCTTTTTCTCGGTTAAGGCAAAGTGAGAAGAGTCGCAAGACGAGCAAATCCCTCCACAAACCTTCTACGTAATACCCGCCAATCCTAGGAAACTTGAATTTCCGTAACACTCTTTGAACCGCCACTTCTCAAATGCTTCAACCTTTCTTCGGATGCACGGTCATTCCTTCCTTGGATACTACATGTCCGAGGAAGTGGACTTTATCTAACCGAACTCGTGACTTAGAAAAACTTCGTGATATAGCGGATGTTTCTTCAACGTGTGTAGTGCGATCCTCAAATTTTCTCGTGCTTCTGTGGATCTCGTGAGTATATAAGGATGTCATCGATGAAAACCATAACAAAATTATCTAAATACTCTCTCAAGACTCGTTCATAAGGTCCATAAACGCCACTGGGGCATTTGTAAGTCCAAACGGCATCACTAAGAATTCGTAGTGTCCATACCGAGTTCTGAATGTCGTTCTGGGAATGTCTTCTTCTCTAATCTTAAGCTGATGATACCCCGATCGAAGGTCTATCTTCGAAAACGTGGTAGCTCCCTTCAACTGGTCGAACAAGTCATCGATTCATGGCAATGGGTACTTGTTCTTGATGGTGACTTTGTTGAGCTCTCTATAATCTATGCACATCCGAAGCGTGCCATCCTTCTTTTTGACAAAGAGGACCGGAGCTCCCCATGGCGAGAAACTCGGTCTGATGAAGTCTTTGCCTAACATCTCTTGGAGTTGAACCAGAAACTTTTCGATTCTGCTGGAGCCATCCTCAGACGGTGCTTTGGATATTGGCAAAGTGCGGGGAGAAACTCTATCTCAAAAGTTATTTCCCGATCTGGAGGAAGTCCTGGTAGTTCCTCTGTAAACGTCTAGGAACTCTTTGACTATAGGAACGTCTTCTGGTTGATGTTTCCCCTCTTGGTTCCTGTCCACCACATACGCCAAATATCCAGTGCATATGCTAGACATCAATCATCGAGCTTCTAGGGAACTAATAAAACGTCTAGGTGTCCTTGATGTGGAACTGTAATGACCGGGAAAATATTCAGTCAAAATCGGACAGTCCGGTATTTGACCGTAATTATTCCCTAATGTAAAGTAGTAGAAATATTGATGTAATCGGGGAAAGTGTTATGTAGAAACTTTATATACAGGGTAAAATCACCCGAAAAGTGTAAAGTTATAATATGAATATTTTTACAGAGAAAATTCATAAATATCGGTTGTGAATAGTGAAATATCGGTTAAAAGTTAGAAATTTTAATGTATATTTTAGTTATGAAAACTCGAAATATTTGGTAAATGACCAAATGACCAGTTAGAAAAAGAGTAGAAATATTAGAAGTAAGGAAAATAGCAAAAGTTTCGAAATGTAATTTTCCCGAGTCGGTTAAAGCGGAAACTTAAAAAAAAAGCACCGCGAGGGCACGCTGCGTTTTGGCGGTCTCGATCGTTTAAAACGAAAATTTCAGAAAAAGAAATTGACTATTGAGATACCCAAGAGAAGTGGGTTGAATATGAGAAATTTGACCCAGGGTGCTCGGCAGTCCCGTAAAAAAAAGATAGAACCCTGCACGGGTGTGAAATTATCGGTACCGGAAAGAGACTCATTTTGAAAAACGGAAAGTTTGGTCTCGACAAGAAAAATGTGGGGAACACAGAACCACTTAAATTAAGTGTTAAACTTAATTAGAATTAGTAGAATTAAATTATGGGAATTAAAGTTGTTTCTCTAATTTAATTTTAGAAAGTAATGTGAGATATTTTTAGAAATATTAATATAATATTCATATTACACTTAAGAAGGGCCTACGGATTACATTAGAAGCCACATTTGCTTCTTCTTCTAACTGTGGCCGAGAGAGACTAGAGAAAAGAAAGAGAAAAGAGAGAAAATCAAGGGAAAATCAAGGAATCATCCGTTTTCGCCGAAATTTCTTCCGTTCAGTCCGGTAGAAATATAACCCGAGGCATTCTAGCGGAGAATCTCAACTTTTCAAGGTAAGATTTCGGATTTTTCATGAGAAACTGCTTGCTTTTTTTGTTTTTGTGAATAGTAACTCATCTCGGGAAAAATCCGTAAAACTGAAAAACGAAACCGGGGTTTTGTCGGGGACTACGATAGGAGTTTAATGTGCAAGTATTGAAAGGATTGAACAATTTTTTTCGGATTTACACTAAAAATCCGAAAATCCCTAGAAATGGAGGAAATTTATTTTTGTTCAATTTATGTAGCAATTTGTGTTCGTGGAATGTGAATCTGGACTACGTGTACCAAATCGAAAGTAAAACGAGTTATTAAAAACTCAGAAACGAGGAAAATTAAGGCTAAACTCACTGAAATTTCCTAAAATCTAGTTAGCAAGCAATGAGTTAGGAATCGATTCTAGAGAATGGATAACAGTTTTTAAACCTCGGAAACGAATAGATTAAGATTCGTAAACCGAGATACACGAATATGTGTAAATTGCCTCTTGAGCTAGAATTCGGCCTTAAGGGGAAAAAGTCCATAAATGAGTTTGAAATTAGATTTAAGAATCTAAGTATGAGGAATTGTGATTGAATAGGGAATTGATACCTATTTCCATGAAACAGTTTTGGCACGAGAGCCAAGCAACAAGAAAGAACTTCAAACAAGCGGGTATCCTAGCGGATTACCGGTAAGTATAGACATATATGTTTGTCTCGGACTCGAGTAAGTAATTTGCAGATTAGACTTAGAACTATTAATTTACTTATGTTCCTAAGTCTATGTGATTACATGTGATTATACATGTTTGGAGAGCTTAATGCTCTAGATTTCAGAAGGGCGACATATGGTTACCCTTATGCATAGTTAAAAGACTGACGGGTCGTCGGCCTCCGCAAAGGAGGAAAATCTCAAAGAGTAGAGATTCCGACTTGACCAGACAGTAAGTAATGAGCCAGTAAAGTAAAAGACTGACGGGTTGTCGGCCTCCACAAGGGAGGGAAACCTCAGAGAGTAGAGATTCCGACTAGACCAGCCAAAGTAAAGTAAGAACAGAAAGATAGAAAGTAGTTTAAAGCATGTTTCACACGAGCATATTTGCATCATAACTCTTAATGTAATTTCTATTAGTTTATGATGTATGCATGTTTATACTTTTTTGCCGAGCGTTAGCTCATCGGTTTACTCGTGCAAAGGTAACAAAGGTAAGCAACCCGGTCATATAGTGGTTTGCTTGATGGACATGTGGAGGCAAGGGTGGCGGAAGTGTCATGGGTGCACGGGAGTGGTCTTTACTACGCCGCTTAGAAATTAAATTCACTGCAAGTTAATGTAATATAGAATAATAGTATGTATGTTTAGTTCTAAGAAGAAGATATTACAACCATTGTCTTAGTAAAGAACAACGGACTGTAATAAGTTAAGACAAGTTTCGGGAACTAGTATGATACCGAATCTTTAAAGTAATAGCAAGATGTGCTATTAGTGTATCAACATAACATGTTAAGAACCCGATGGTTAAAGTAAAGAAAAAAAATTTACCCGCACATGAACGTAAATTAAAGAGACAATAGTCTAACAACGAATAATGGATTAGACTATAGCTTAGCCCATTAGTAGTAGTATAAGGCACGGTGACCGCGCCGCGAGGGTGCGGGCCGCCACGCTTGGTATCGAGAGCCATGCGTTCCTACTCCCCGCCATGACAAGTCCCGCACCTATCACAAGCAGCCTAGGTAAATTAGTTTATGAACTAAAACCGAGAATTGCTTATTTCTTTTGGCGAGACAGAAAGGTACTAATGGATCGATCATATCCATCATCCTTGTTAGCGCCCACACCACAAGAGAATACGTTGTGGGGACGGGTAAGAATGTTTCTAATGTCCCGGTTCGACAAATGTAAAGGTCTGTACCCACCCCGCTAGATATAGCCATCCACTAGTGGATCGGGAGTTGAGGGCTCTAGAGCCCATGGCGGCCGAGGTCGCATAACCGAGCAAGGAGAGTTATTTTGACATGTGTCGAGCCGCGCCTAGGTTCTACACCGTAATCCACCTTCCTTTGATGGGCTTTCACATCCCACTAGAATTAGGGATTGGCTACACCGTGTCGACTATGTGATGCGAGCCTGTGACATAGCTCGAGAGGAGTGGATTGTACTCGCAGCGAGTCTATTAGAGGGCAATGCCCTAATCTTTTGGCATGCTTTGGATGAGGACGGAATAGCAGAGATGCAATGGGAAGAGTTTTGCCACATGTTGAAGCATCAGTTTCTTCCCCAGGTCATGCCATCAGAGTCGATACCACAGTAGAGTGGAGAGACATATAGCTAGGTGAGTGTAGTCGTGACCTACACCCAAGCTCGAGAGTTTATCATACAAGCCGAGAGGGCGAGTATGAGATCGGATGAGGCCGTTGTAGCCTATATAGCGAGAGTTTTGACAGAGGTACTAGCTCCGAATCAAATTTTTATTCTAAGTGAGGAGGAGCAGTGTCAGATCCTATGGAGAGGTCTGACGGAAGAGTACCAGCGTCGGTTAGTTCCGCGATCGGATCAGACCCTCACACAATTTATCGCCGAGGCGAAGCATTGTGAGCGCCAGCTGTTAGAGGAGAGGACACGGCCAGCGGCGGTTAGGCGAGACTTCCCGTTTTCCAATACCCGTATTAGGAGACATGACGCGGAAGCCACTACCTCTCGACAACGACCAAGACCCGAGATAGAGGCAGCGGACGAGCCTATGGCCGTTCGGCGAAGATGGACCTACGTTGGGACCGTTGGTGAGGAAGCTAGTGGTAACCCTCAGTCGAATCCAGAGGAGGAATCGGAGGAAGACCCCGAGTAGGATCCGGAGGAGGATCCTGAGGAACACTTAGATGATGAGGATTAAGTTAGGACTTAGCGTCTTATTTATTTAAATATGATGCAAGGTTATGTAAATAGTATTGAGAAACTTAGACTAATGATGTTTTATGTATGATGTGATATGTATGGAATGGGAAATACATAATAGATATGAATGAAAGGCTTAAAAACCTTTACTTTTGTGATGATTTGTATATGATGTGATATGCATGATATGGGGCATGCATAATAGGAGAACATATAGAATGTATGTTTTGCTAGTTGATATGAGAATGAATGATAGTTTAAAGTATTGCAAGTCAAGGAACTTAGAAAACAGTTCTTCTTGCACTTAGACAAACGATGTTGCTCTTTTAAGTGATATAGACACAAAGAACATGGTTCGTACACGCCAAGAGAGAACACAAGGCAAATGTAATCCTTCCAAAGACCAGACCTAGTCAAGAAGTAGGTGTCCGAGGGGGGCAAATAGCAGCCCAGGGCCGAGGAAAGGTGACAAGATGAGAATTGCTTACCCGCTTGATACTGGTGGTCAAGAGGTTGGAGGAGCACCCCTCCGCAGTGGTTCCAAAGACAAGCCGCCCAACCCGAGCAACCCGCAGAGAGGGTTGAACCCCAAGAGCGAAGGGGTGAGATGGGTATCGAGAAATGGTCCCGAGGGAACCATTGTATGTGAGGTTTAAGAGAATGGCACCTCCAGAGTTCGATGGATCAATGATCCACTCGAGGTTGAGGAATGGTTAGCATTCATTCGCATGTTGTTTGAGTTTATGGAACTCACCGGCTGTGGAGAAGATTCGGTCTTGTACCGCTTTTATATTAAAGAAAGATGCCCGCTATTGGTGGGAATGGGTGCGCTAGAAGGAATGTGAGATGATGTTGTGGGATGAATTCCTAAGGGAATTTAACCGTAAGTATTACAACTTAGAAGCCCTCAAGACTCAACAGTAATGAGTTCAACAATTTTAGCAGTGGCGACGACGCTTATAGATGCATGTCGGCGATGTGATGGGATTATATCGACTATGTCCTCGGTTGTTTCCAACAGAGGGAAGAGAAGGTTAGGAGGATGATTAATATGTTCGAGGAGATATAGCCACCGTTGTGGAAAGTGGGGAGTATCCACCAACCACGGTAGCCGATCTAGTGAATTGGGCAATACGTGTGGAGCATAACATTGCAAAATCTAGAGGGATAGGGCAAGCCTTTAAGACAAAGACTACCATGAGGTGATGTGTTGTTGTTCAGTTACGGTTACATCACGCATCAAAGAGAGATAGCAAGAAGAGAACTAAGTGCGGACCTAGTTGTCCGAACTTAGTAGATTATGATGTGATCCCGGGAATGCATTTTCTAGGGAAGTATAATGCTACAATAGACCGTAGAAAGAAAAGGGTAGTTTTTCGTATGAGAAGGAGAACGGTGTTTGACTACATGGATTCCAAATCGGGACACCCGGATGTTTTATTAGTTCCCTAGAAGCCGACGATTGATGTCTAGCGGATGCTTTGGATATTTGGCGATGTGGTGGACGGGAACCAAGAGGGGAAACATCAACCGTAAGACGCGTTCCCATAGTCAAGGAGTTCCTAGACGCTTTTTTCGAGGAACTACCCGGACTTCCTCCAGATCGGGAAATAGCTTTTGAGATAGAGCTTCTCCCGTGCACCGCACCAATATCCAAAGCACCGATAGGATGGCTCCGGTGGAATCGAAAGAGTTGCGGGTTCAACTCGAAGAAATGTTAGACCAAGGCTTCATCAGACCGAGTTTTTCACCATGGGGAGCTCCTGTCCTCTTTGTCAAAAAGAAGGATGGCACACTTTGGATGTGCATAGATTATAGAGAGCTCAACAAAGTCACCATCAAGAACAAGTACCCGTTGCCACGAATCGATGACTTGTTCGACCAGTTGAAGGGAGCTACCACGTTTTCGAAGATAGACCTTCGATCGGGGTATCATCACTCAAGATTAGAAAAGAAGACATTTCCATAACGGCATTCAGAACTCGGTATGGACACTACGAATTCTTAGTGATGTCGTTTGGACTTACAAATGCCCCAGCGGCATTTATGGACCTTATGAACAGAGTCTTCAGAGAGTATTTAGATAAGTTTGTTATTGTTTTCATCGATGACATCCTTATATACTCACGAGATCCACAAGAGCACGCAGAACATTTGAGGATTGCACTACACACGTTGAAGAAACATCAGCTATATGCGAAGTTTTCTAAGTGCGAGTTCTGGTTAGATAAAGTCCACTTCCTCGGACATGTAGTATCCAAGGAAGGAATCACCGTGGATCCAAAGACAAAGGTTGAAGCGGTTGAGAAGTGGCCAGTTCAAAGAGTGTTACGGAAATTTGAAGTTTCCTAGGATTGGCGGTGGTATTACGGAAGGTTTGTGGAGGGATTTGCTCGCCTTGCTCCTCCTCTCACCGCTTTAACCAAAAAGATAGAAGGTATGAATGGACGGATGGATGTGAACGAGTTTGAGAGAGATCAAAAGAAGATTAATTAGTGCTCCAAAGACTCACAATCCCGGAAGAGGGAAGAAAATTTGACATCTACGGTGATGCCTCAAAGACAGACTAGGAGCCGTGTTGATGCAAAATGGCAAGGTCATTATTACGCATCTCGGCAACTAAAGGATCACGAGCGTAATTACCCAACGATGATCTTGAGTTAGCCGCATTAGTTTTTGCGCTCAAGTTATGGCAAAGATTACCTATATGGGGTTCAATGCCAAATTTATACGGACCATCGAGCCTAAAGTACTTCTTCACGCAGAAGGAGCTTAATATGAGACAAAGACGATGGCTTGAACTTGTGAAGGACTACGATTGTGAAATCCTTTACCATCCAAGTATAGCCAATCGAGTAGCGTATGCTTTGAGTAGAAACCCAAAGACTACGGACTCAAAGGAAACCGAATTGTTGCCCAAGCGGCTTCAACAAGAGATTAATCTCCTAGACCTCGAATTAATCTTTGGTAAGTTAGCTTTTGAGGCTGCAGCACTGCGGGTATGTGATGAGATACGAGAAGCTCGTAAAGGTGATCCAATTATGGTTGGATATGGGAAGGAGATAGTAGAGAATGCAAGGTCGAATTTCAGTTTGTCAAAGGACGGAATTCTCCTATACCAAAGAAGAATTTGTGTACCGGATCAAGAGGGGATCAAGAAGGTGATATCATGAAGCAAGACAAAGACGCCATATTCAGACATATACAGGTGCCACCAAAATGTATCAAGATTTGAAACAACATTTTGGTGGAGGCGAATGAAGAACGACATAGTTGACTATGATAGTCGCCGCTGACATGCCGTAAAGTCAAAGCAAAACATCGAGACCACCGAAGCTTCTGACCACTAGAGATCCCCGGAATGGAAGTGGGAACACTTAGCCATGGACTTTGTGACCGAACTTCCGAGAACTAGTGAGGATACGATGCCATTTGGGTAGTCGTGGATCGCTAACGAAATCGCCGCATTTCATTCCGATCAAGATAACTTACTCCTAGAGAGGTTATGAAGTTATATTTGGCTAGGGTAGTAAAGCTACATGGAGTACCGCTTAGTATAGTGTCGGATGAGAGACACCGATTTACCCCAATTTTGAGAAGTGTTCAGAAGCGATGGGGGTCGTAATTGCGCTTATAGCACGCTTGCTCCATCCCCTGCACGGATGGGCAAATGTAGAGGACCATTCAGACCACCGAAGATATGCTTCGTGCATGCGCATGGATTTCAAGGGCTTACGGAGCAACGGTTGCCATTGATCGAATTCTCGATAATAATAGTTACCAAGCTTCCATCGGCATGGCCCCGTATGAAGCACTTTACGGAAGGAAGTGTAGATCCCCGTTCATTGGTATGACACTCGGAAAAGCAAACTTCACAAGACGGAATTCGCTCAAGAGGCCATTGAGACAAAGGCAAAAGATCCCAGAGAAGATTAGAGACGGCTTCGAGCCGGCATAAGAGTTATGCAGATAAACGAGCGGAGACCCTTGGAATTTTCTCAGGGGGGACTTCAGGTAATGACCGAAAATATTAAGTCGAATCGGACATCCTAAGATTTGACCGTAATTATTCCCGGAACAAAAAGTAGTAGAAATATTGATGTAATCAGAAAGTGTTATGTAGAGACTTTATATATGGGTAAAATCAATTAAAAGTGTAAAGTTATAATACTAATATTGTTATAGAGAAAATTCAGAATATCATAGAATAGTAAAATATCGGTTAAAAGTTAGAAATTTTAACAGTATATTTTAGTTATGAAAAATGAAATATTTGGTAAATGACCAAATGACCAGTTAGAAAAGAGTAGAAATATTAGAAGTAAGGAAAATGACAAAAGTTCCCGAAATGTAATTTGCCCGAGTCGGTTAAAGCGGAAATCGAAAAACGAAAACCGCGAGGGTACGCGTTTTGGGCAATTCTGGATTGTTTAAAATGAAAATTTTAAAAAGAAATTGACTATTGAGATACCCAAGAGAAGTGGGTTGAATATGAGAAATTTGACCCAGTGGTGCTCTCGGCATCCGTAAAAAAGATAGAACCTGCATCGGGTGTGCAATTATCGGCACGAAAGAGACTCGTTTTGAAAAACGGAAAGTTTGGTCTCGACAAGAAAAATGTGAGGAACACGGAACCACTTAAATTAAGTGCTAAACTTAATTAGAATTAGTCCAATTAAATTATAGAAATTAAAGTGATTTCTTTAATTTAATTTAGAAAGTAATGTGAGATATTTTTAGAAATATTATTATAATATTCATTATTACATTAAAGAGTCCTACGGAAGCACATTAGAACACAAAGTGTTCTATTTTCCTAAGGGGCCGAGAGACTAGAGAAAAAGAGAGAAAAGAGAGAAAATCAAGGGAAAATCAAGGAATCACCCCGTTACCGAAATTTCTTCCGCTCAGTCAGGTAGAAACATAACCCGAGGCATTCTAGCGGAGAATCTCAACTTTTCAAGGTAAGATTTCGGATTTTTCATGAGAAATCGCTTGCTTTTTTCGTTTCTATGAATAGTAACTCATCTCGAAAAAATTCAGAAATCGAAAAAACTAAAACCGAGGTTTTGTCGGGGACCGTGATAGGAGTTTAATGTGCAAGTATTGAAAGGATTGAACAATTTTTTTTTGGATTAACACTAAAAATCCCGAATACCCTAGAAATGGAGAAAAGTGTTGTTGTTCATTTTATGTTGAAAATTGTGTTCAGGAATGTGAATCTAGACTATGGTGTACCAAATCGAAGTAAAACGAAGTTATTGAAAACTCGGAAACGAGAAAAATTAAGGCGAAACTCGCTTAAATTTCCTAAAATCTAGTTAGTAAGCAATGAGTTAGTAATCCGATTCTAGAGAATGGATACAGTTTTAAACCCGGAAACTAATAGATTAAGATTCAAAACCGAGATACACGAATATGTGTAAATTGCCTCTTGAGCTAGAATTCGCCTTAAGGAAAAAAAGTCCATAAATGAGTTTGAAATTAGATTTAAGAATCTAAGTATGAGGAATTGTGATTGAATAGGGAATTGATACCTATTTCCATGGAATGTGTTTTGGCACGAGAGCCAAGCAACAAGAAAGAACTTCCAACAAGCGGAATCCTAGCGGATTAACGGTGAAGTATAGACATATATGTTTGTCCGGACTCGAGTAAGTCAGTAGTTAGACTTAGAACTATTAATTTATTTATGTTCCTAAGTCTATATGATTACATGTGATTATACATGTTTGGAGGGCTTAATGCTCTAGATTTCGTAAGGGCGACATATGGTTACCCTTATGCATAGTTATTAAGATCGACGGGTCGCCGGCCTCCGCAAGGGAGGAAAATCTCAAAGAGTAGAGATCCGACTTGACCGCAGAAGAAGTAATGAGCCAAGAAGTAAAGATCGACGGGTCGCTTTGGCCTCCGCAAGGGAGGGAAATCTCACAGAGTAGAGATTCCGACTAGACCACCAAAGAAAGTAAGAACAGAAAAGATAGAAAGTAGTTTAAAGCATGTTTCACACGAGCATATTGGCATCATAACTCTTAATGTAATTTCTATTAGTTTATGATGTATGCATGTTTATACTTTGCCGAAGCGTTAGCTCATCGCTTATTCAAAAGCAGGTAACAAAGGTAAGCAGCCAGGTCCATATAGTGGTTTGCTTGATGGACATGCGGAGGCAAGGTGGCGTGAAATGTCATGGGTGCACGGGAGTGGTCTTTACTACGCCGCTTAGAAATTAAACTCCGCTGCAAATTAATGTAATATAGAATGATAGTATGTATGTTTAGTTCTAAGAAGAAGATATTACAACCATTGTCTTAGTAAAGAACAAAGGATTGTAATAAGTTAAGACAAGTTTCGGGAACTAGTATGATACCGAATCTTTAAAGTAATAGCAAGATGTGTTATTAGAGTATCAACATAACATGTTAAGACCTGAGGGTTAATGTAAAGAAAAAAAAAATTTACCCACATTTGAACATAAATTAAAGAGACAATAGTCTAACAATGAATAATGAATTAGACTATAACTTAGCCCATTAGTAGTAGTATAAGGAGCGGCGACCGCGCCGCAAGGGCGCGGGTCGCCACAATTGGTATCGAGCGCTGCGTTCCTACTCCCGCCATGACAAGTCCCGCACCTATGCTTCCGCGAAAGTCCCGTAAATTAGTTTATGAACTAAAACTAAGAATTTCTTATTTCTTTTTTCAAGACGTAATGTGTACTAGTGGGTCGATCATATCCATCATCCCGGTTAGTGCCCACACCACAAGAGAATACGCTGGGGACGGGTAAGGATGTTTCTAATGTCACGGCCCGGACAAACAGAGAGGTCGGTGACCCACCCCGGTAGATGTAGCCATCCACCGTTGGATCGGGAGTTAAGGGCTCTAGAGCCCATGGCACCAAGCCGCACACCGAGCAAGGAAAGTTATTTTGACTACGTGTCGAGCCGTAGCTAGGTTCTACACCGTAATCCACCTTCCTTTGATGGGCTTTCACATCCCACTAGAATTTGGGATTGGCCGCACCGGTCGAGTATGTGATGCGAGCCTCGTGACATAGCTCGAGAGGAATGGATTGTACTCGCAAGAAGTCTGTTAGAGGGCAATGCCCTAATCTTTTGGCAAGCTTTTGGATGAGGACGAAATAGCAGAGATGCAATGGGAAGAGTTTTGCTACATGTTGAAGCATCGGTTTTTCCCTGTGTCATGCCATCGTAGCGGAACCACAGCAGAGTGGAGACACGTAGAGTGTGAGTGTAGCCGTGGACTCACACCCAAGCTCGAGAGTTTATCATACAAGCCGAGAGGGCTAGTATGAGATCGGATGAGGTCACAGCCTATATAGCGAGAGTTTTGACAGAGGTACTAGCTCCAAATTGAACTTTTAATCTAAGTGAGGATGAGCGTGTCGATCCTATGGAGAGGTCTGGACGGAAGAGTACCAAATATTTCGGCTAGTTCCACGATCGATCGCACCACACACCCTTATCGCCGAGGCGGCTATTGTGAGCACCACCGCTAGAGGGAGAGGACACGGCCAACGGTGGTTAGGGCGAGACTTCCCATTTTCCAATACCCGTATTAGGAGACATGACGGAAGCCACCACCTCAACAACGATCGAGACCCGAGATAGAGGCAGCGGACGAGCCTATGGGCCGCTCGCTAAGATGGACCTACGTTGGGACCAAGCAGGAGGAAGCTGCTGGTAACCCTCAGCCGGATCCCGAGGAGGATTCGGAGGAAGACCCCGAGGAGGATCCGGAGGAGGATCCCGAGGATTAAGTTAGGACTTAACGTCTTATTTATTTAAATATGATGAAAGGTTATGTAAATAGTATTGAGAAACTTAGACTAATGATGTTTTATGTATGATGTGATATGTATGGAATGGGACATACATAATAGATATGAATGAAAGGCTTAAAAACCTTTACTTTTGTGATGATTTGTATATGATGTGATATGCATGATATGGGGCATGCATAATAGGAGAACATATGGAATGTATGTTTTGCTAATTTATATGAGAATGAATGATAGTTTAAGGTATTGCAAGTCAAGGAACTTTTGAAGCAGTTCTTTTTGCACTTAAACTAACGATGTTGCTCTTTTGATTAATATAGACACAGCAACATGGTTCGTACACGTCAAAAGAGAACATAAGCGGTAATGAATCCTCCAAAGACTGCACCTAGTCAAGAAGTAGCAGGTGTCCGAGGGGCGATAAGCGCCCAGCCGAGGAAAGTGAGACAAGATAGAATTGCTTACCCGCTTGATACAGTGGTCAAGAAAGTTAGAGGAGCACCCCTCCGCAGCGGTTCCAAAGACAAGCCGCCCAACCCGAGCAACCCGCAGAGAGGGTTGAACCCAAGAGCCGTAAGGGGTGATATGGGTAACCGAGAAATGGTCCCAAGGGAACCATTGTATGTAAGGTTTAAGAGAATGGTACCTCCAGAGTTCGATGGATCAACAGATCCACTGAGGTCGAGGAATGGTTAGCATCCATTCGCATGTTGTTTGAGTTTATGGAACTCACCGGCTGTGGAGAAGATTCAAAGGCGCCGCTTTTGTGTTAAAGAAGGATGCCCGCTATTGGTGGGAATCAAGAAGCGCTTTAAGGAATGCGAGATAGATGTTGTGGGATGAATTCCTATGGGAATTTAACCGTAAGTATTACAACTTAGAAGCCTTGAAGACTCAAATAATGAGTTCAACAATTTTAGGCAATGGACCTGAGATTTGGTTGTAGAAGCATGCCGACGATTTGATCGATTAGCGCAACTATGTCCTCGATTGTTTCAACAGAGGAAGAGAAGGTTAGGAGGATGATTAATATGCTCGAGGAGATATAGCCTTTGTTGTGGAAAGTGGGAGTATCCACCAACCACGGTAGCCGATCTAGTGAATCGGGCAATACGTATGGAGCATAACATTGCCAAATCTAGAGAGGATAGGGCAAGCCTTTAAGACAAAGACTACCATCGTGTGATGCGTTGTTGTTCAGTTACCGTTACGCCACGCACCAAAAAAGAGAGATAGCAGTGAAGAGAACTAAGTGTGGACCTAGTTGTTCGAACTTAGTAGATTATGATGTGATCCTAGGAATGGATTTTCTAGGAAAGTATAATGCTACAATAGACTGTAGAAAGAAAAGGGTAGTTTTTCAGCCAGAAGGAGAACAGGTGTTTGAGTACATGGGTTCCACATCAGGGACACCCATACGTTTTATTAGTTCCCTAGAAGCCCGACAATCGATGTCTAGCGGATGCATTGGATATTTGGCGTATGTGGTGGACAGGAACCAAGAGGGGAAACATCAACCAGAAGACGTTCCCAAAGTCAAGGAGTTCCTAGACATTTTTCCAGAGGAACTACCCGGGCTTCCTCCAGATCGGGAAATAGCTTTTGAGATAGAGCTTCTCCCCGGCACCGCACCAATATCCAAAGCACCGTACAGGATGGCTCCAACGGAACTGAAAGAGTTGCGGGTTCAACTCCAAGAGATGTTAGATAAAGGTTTCATCAGACCGAGTCTCTCGCCATGGGGAGCTCCTGTCCTCTTTGTCAAAAAGAAGGATGGCACGCTTCGGATGTGCATAGATTATAAAGAGCTCAACAAAGTCACTATCAAGAACAAGTACCCGTTGCCACGAATCGATGACTTGTTCGACCAGTTGAAGGGAGCTACCACGTTTTCGAAGATAGACCTTCGATCGGGGTATCATCAGCTCAAGATTAGAGAAGAAGACACTTCCACAACGGCATTCAGAACTCGGTATGGACACTACGAATTCTTAGTGATGTCGTTTGGACTTACAAATGCCCCAGCGGCGTTTATGGACCTTATGACCAGAGTCTTCAGAGAGTATTTAGATAAGTTTGTTATTGTTTTTATCGATGACATCCTTATATACTCACGAGATCCATAGGAGCACGCAGAACATTTGAGGATTGCACTACAGACGTGGAAGAAACATCAGCTATATGCGAAGTTTTCTAAGTGCGAGTTCTGGTTAGATAAAGTCCACTTCCTCGGACATGTAGTATCCAAGGAAGGAATCACCGTGGATCCAAAAAAGTTGAAGCGGTTGAGAAGTGGCGGTTCAAAGAGTGTTACGGAAATTTGAAGTTTCCTAGGATTGGGTGGTATTATGAAAGGTTTGTGGAGGGATTTGCTTGTCTTTAAGCTCCTCTCTTTGCCTTAACCAGAAAAGATAGAAGGTATGAATGGATGATGGATGTGAACAGAGTTTCGAGAGATTAAAAGAAGATTAATTAGTGCTCCAAAGACTCACGATCCTTAAGAGGGAAGAAAATTTGACATTTACAATGATGCCTCAAAGACAGGGACTAGAGCCGTGTTGATGCAAAATGGCAAGGTCATTGCTTACGCATCTCTAAGAATCAAGGATCACGAGCGAAATTACCTAAACACATGATCTTGAGTTAGTCGCAGAGTTTTTGCACTCAAGTTATGGCGGCATTACCTATATAGGGTTCAATGCCAAATTTATACGGACCATCGAGAGCCTAAAGTACTTCTTCACAGAAGGAGCTTAATATGAGACAAAGACGATGGCTTGAACTTGTGAAGGACTACGATTGTGAAATCCTTTACCATCCAGGTAAAGCCAATCGAGTAGAGACGCTTTGAGTAGAAACCAAAGACTACTGAGACTCCATTGGAGACCGAATTGTTGCCTGCTAGGCTTCAACAAGAGATTAATCTCTTAGACCTCGAATTAATCTCCGGTAAGTTAGTTTCTCCGAAAATGCACACGTACACAGGACGAGATACGAGAAGCTCGGTAAAGGTGATCCAATTATGGATGGATGGTGAAGGAGATAGTAGAAAATGCAAGGTCGAATTTCAGCCTTTCAAAGGACGGAATTCTCCTATACCAAAGAAGAATTTGTGTACCGGATCAAGAGGGATCAAGAAGGAGATACTGTGGAAGCGACAAAGACGCCATATTCTCAGACATTTGTGTGCCACCAAAATGTATCAAGATTTGAAACAACATTTTTGGTGGAGGCGAATGAAGAATGACATAGTTGACTATGTTAGTCAGCCGCTGACATGCCGTGAAGGTCAAAGCGTAACATCGAGACCAACCGAAGCTATTACCACTAAAGATCCTGTAATGGAAGTGGGAACACTTAACCATGGACTTTGTGACCGAACTTCCAAGAACCAAAGTGAGGATACGATGCCATTTGGTAGTCGTGGATCTGGCTAACGAAATCGCCGATTTCATTCCGATCAAGATAACTTACTCCTTAGAGAGGTTAATGAGTTATACGTGGCTAAGGTAGTAAAGCTACATGCAAAGACTAGTTAGTATAGTGTCGACAGACAACTCCATTTACCTCCAATTTTTGGAGAAGTGTTCGTGAAGCGATGGGGTCAGAATTACGCTATAGCATAGTGTTTCATCCCCTGACGGATGGGCAGTCCCGAGAGGACCATTCAGACCCTAGAAGATATGCTTCGTGCACGCGCAGTGATTTCAAGGGCGCATGGAGTATAAAGTTGCCATTGATCAAATTCTCATATAATAATAGTTACCAAGCTTCCATCGGCATGGCCCCGTATGAAGCACTTTACGGAGGAAGTGTAGATCCCCAGCTAATTGGTATGACACTCGAAAAGTGACTTCACAAGACGGAATTCATTCAAGAGGCCATAGAGACAAAGGCAAAAAGATCCGTGAGAAGATTAGAGACGGCCAGAGCCGGCAAAAGAGTTACATGCAGATAAACCACGGAGACCCTTGGAATTTAATGGAGGGACTCAGATTCCTAAAAGTCGCATTCAATGAAGGGTGTGATGCGTTTTGGGAAGAAAGGTGTCGAGTCCACGTTACATAGGGCCTTTTGAGATCATTGAAAGAATAGGAAAGGTAGCTTTTACCGACTAGCTCTACCGCCAGAGTTGGCTTGATTACGGTGTGTTTCATGTAGCAATGATCCGGAAGTATATCACGGATCCATCGCACGTGTTACAAAGATGAGCCTATTCAGATTCACGAAGATTTGTCCTATGAGGAACAACCGGTCAAATTCTAGCCAGAGAAGAAAGGAAACTCGAAGTCGTAGTATCCCAATGGTTAAAGTGCAAAGGAAAAATCACAATGTTGCGGAAGCCACTTGGGAAGTAGAAGAAGAGATCGATGTAAGTACCCCCAGCTTGTTCCGATTTTCGGGACGAAAATTCCTTAAGGAGGGGTGAATGTAATGACCGGGAAAATATTAAGTCGGAATCGGATCGTCCGGGTATTTGACCGTAATTATTCCCTAATGTAAAGTAGTAGAAATATTGATGTAATCAGAAAGTGTTATGTAGAGACTTTATATACGGGGTAAAATCACCCTAAAAGTGTAAAGTTATAATACTAATATTGTTCTTGAGAAAATTCGTAGAATATCGATTGTGAATAGTAAAATATCGGTTAAAAGTTAGAAATTTTAATGGTATATTTTAGTTATGAAAAATCGAAATATTTGGTAAATGACCAAATGACCAGTTAGAAAAAGAGTAGAAATATTAGAAGTAAGGAAAATGACAAAAGTTCCAAACAGAATTTGCCCGAGTCGGTTAAAGCGGAATCGTGAAAAAACGAAAACCGCATGAGGGCACGCGTTTTGGGCAATTCTGGATTGTTTAAAATGAAAATTTCAGAAAAAGAAATTGACTATTGAGATACCCAAGAGAAGTGGGTTGAATATGAGAAATTTGACCTGTGGTGCTCGCGATCCGTAAAAGTTAAAGATAGAACCTGCACGGGTGTGCAATTATCGGTGCAGGAAAGAGACTCGTTTTGAAAAACGGAAAGTTTGGTCTCGACAAGAAAAATGTGAGGAACACGGAACCACTTAAATTAAGTGCGAAACTTAATTAGAATTAGTCCAATTAAATTATAGAAATTAAAGTGATTTCTTTAATTTAATTTAGAAAGTAATGTGAGATATTTTTAGAAATATTATTATAATATTCATTATTACATTAAAGAGTCCTACGGAAGCACATTAGAACACAAAGTGTTCTATTTTCCTAAGGGTGGCCGAGAGACTAGAGAAAAGAGAGAGAAAAGAGAGAAAATCAAGGGAAAATCAAGGAATCACCCGTTTTACCGAAATTTCTTCAATTCAGTCCGGTAGAAACATAACCCGAGGCATTCTAGCGGAGAATCTCAACTTTTCAAGGTAAGATTTCGGATTTTTCATGAGAAACTGCTTGCTTTTTCGTTTCTATGAATAGTAACTCATCTCGGAAAAAATTCGTAAAACTGAAAAACGAAACCGAGGTTTTGTCGGGGACTGTGATAGGAGTTTAATGTGCAAGTATTGAAAGGATTGAACAATTTTTTTTGGATTAACACTAAAAAATCCGGAATACCCTAGAAATGGAGAAAAAGTGTTGTTGTTCATTTTATGTTGAAAATTGTGTTCAGGAATGTGAATCTAGACTACAGGTACCGAAATCGGAAGTAAAACGAGTTATTGAAAACTCGGGAAACGAGAAAAATTAAGGCGAAACTCTGCCGAAATTTCCTAAAATCTAGTTAGTAAGCAATGAGTTAGTAATCCGATTCTAGAGAATGGATAACAGTTTTAAACCTCGGAAACGAATAGATTAAGATTCAAAAACTGAGATACACGAATATGTGTAAATTGCCTCTTGAGCTAGAATTCGGCCTTAAGGGGAAAAAGTCCATAAATGAGTTTGAAATTAGATTTAAGAATCTAAGTATGAGGAATTGTGATTGGAATAGGGAATTGATACCTATTTCCATGGAACAGGTTTTGGCACGAGAGCCGAAGCAACAAGAAAGAACTTCCAACAAGCGGGAATCCTAGCGGATTAACGGTAAGTATAGACTGTTGGGAATAGTATCCTGAAAGCATGAGATGTAAAAGGATATTTATTATTTATTTAATAAAATAGTTTATTCATCATTTTATGTGCATATATTTATGAATATTTTGTGAATATCAAATAAAATTCCTTGATTATTTATGTAACCTTAAACATGGTATATAAGTGTTATATACAAGAGGATAATGTTTAATGATAATAATCAAAAGTAATTGTTCATAATGAATTTAATTAAAGTTCGGAATCTTTAATTAAAACATTATTGATACATGTCATTCCCATTTAGAATGGAAGCGGTGTTATCCAGACTTTATTAATATGGCGAGATATTGAATGAGTGTATTTCACATAATGAGATTATGTGGAACATGGACACGAGACACAATATGAATTTCTAATAATTTCCGTTAAGCATAGAAATTCTAATTGAGTCTACCGATGGTCATATATAGAATGATCTTAATCTTGAGTTCTTAACAAACTCCTATTTATAGATTTATGTCTTTTGATTTTCGATGCACGGATTTCGAGACCCTGAATCCTATTCCTTGTATTTTGGAGACATAATGAAATAGGTAGCTGGGAATGTTATTATACGAGATGGAATCCATTCCTTCTTGAGAAAGAAGCGAGATAAATAATTCTCTTGAGTGTTGATTCGGTACTTGGATTAGTAAGAGCGCTACGGTTCATGAATGTGTTTTATGAATCACTATCCATTAGAGAATCAATGGTACTCAAGGATAAAGATGTCATTAGAGAGGTTAGCGGATTTCTACGACTCTAATTATGAATTATTTATGGAGGATCGATCTATATGCAATGACTATATCAAATGGACACTTCACGGTTTAGAAGTAATTAATGTCTATAATTCCGAGAGTGCAATTCCAAGTTTATAGTGGAGTAACTATTGGAATTAATAGAATTAATTAATTAATTAAAGTGTTTAATTAATTATTAATTTTATTGGAGCTCGAATTATAGGTCCATTAGTCCCCGTGATCGTCCTTGTAATTCTACCAGACACAAAGGGCAAAATGGGAATTTTAGAATTACGGAATTCTAAAATTAAATACTCGAAGAATAATTAATTATGAATTAATTATTATTTAAATAATGAGATTATTTAAATTTGAATTTGAACATATTTAGATTTATCCATTTAAACTTATTTGATAAGTTGTTCAATTTAGAATTCAAATTAATTTAAGTTTGACTTAAATTCAAATTTGAATCTGAATTAAAATTGAACTACTGGATAAAGGATAAAATATCTTCCTTCCTTATCTTATTTAGGTGCCACACACAAAGGGATAAAACCCTAGGGTGGCCGGCCATCAAAGGGATAAGGGGGAAGGGATTTTGTTCCAAAATTCAAAATTGGAGATAAGGATTTGATCCTATTTTGAAGTTTGACTTCTTCTCTTTAAATATGAGATAAATGGAAAATTGTGAGACAATTTTTGAAATCACTTTCAGCCCTAGTTCCCCTAGTGCTGGCCGAAATTCCTCATAGCAAAGACAGAGAAAATATTTTTCTCCAAAAATTCCACATCGTGCATGCGTTGGTGTTTGTGGAAATTCGAGTGTTTCAGAAACCTATTTTGTCTCACGTGTGCCCACACACACGTCAACGTGGAATCAAGGAATTGACGTGGAAGACTTTGGTGTTCTAAACACAAAGCTTGGAGCTAGGACTGTTCGTGGTCAAAGAAAATCAAGATATCATCCGAGTCGGCTACAAGGTATTTTTTCGGTTGATCCTTGAATCTTATAAATTAATGAGATTAATTTATTGGTGCATAAATTAATATAATCTATAGAGTATCTCAAAAGTTTTATGAAAATTTTTGTTATACACGATCCGCCTTTCATTGCGTTTTTGCGCGCGTTGAATTCGATTCGGCATCCAACAATTGGTATCGAGCGGTCTATAGGCGATATTAATTTATGCTTCGATTATTTGATAATTGAATATGTATGTATGTGATGAGTAGGCACTTGCATTTATGGATGTTTATTTTTATTCATGATGATGAATGTATGGATGATGGATTTGGTCGTTAATTATATGGTTCCATGGATGGGGTTATATTCATTCGTTAATAAAATTATTTGTAATTTAATTCGGGATTAGAATTATTGTAATTCTAGGATTTGGGTAGAATTAGGGTTTAAGATTTTGAATCAAGAAGGAGGCCTTGAAGATCATATTTGAAGCCTTCAAAGAAGCCCGAAACCGCCAGAAAAATTGGAAATCGCGGCCAGCGCGGCCAGACGCTGCCCAGCGCGCGGCCCAGACGTCGGGGCGGCCGGCGCGCGTCCAGGCCGCGGCCGGGGTGCGTCCAGGCCGCGCCCAGCCCAGCATGCCAGGCCACGCCCAGCGGCGGCAGGTGGCAGGGGCCGCGGCCCGGTGACGCCCAGTAGCGCTGGCGGCCCAAATTCGGGATTTGATCCCGAGCGGGCCCGAAAGGTTTCGAAACCCTCGTGAAGCGTGCCGACGGGCCCGGAAAAGTTCGGATCCCAAGGAAGGTGAAATCCAACCCGGAGACAAAGAATGAAGCCGAAGAATGAAAAATTCAAGAATCGAAGTCCCGTTGATGTAACGGAAGAATATAATTATTGTAATTATTTATTTATTCGATTCGATTGAGTTGTAATTTATTTTTCCATGGGACCCGGTCAAATCCATCTCAATAGTTGATTGCATATATTTATATTTTATGTTGATAATTATATATTATATATGTCCATGCATATAACATGCCATGCAGATATAATGTGCCTACTCATATGTTATTTATAACATACCATGCATACACGCGCAATTGTTATTGTTTATTTTATTTATTATAAAAGTGTTTTAGAAAAATAAAATAAAATAAGAACCATGCGCTGAAAATCATTTAATATGATTAAATTGATTTAAGTTGCAAAATTAATTTGCAAAATAATGTTACATGTGAAATTGAATTTAAGAGTTAAATTTTGGAATTTCACATATCCGAAAATTAAATTGTTTATTTTTCGAATTTGAAAATCATGAGATGTTTTTCAAACAAAATACATATTTGCAAAATAATGAGTGGGAGAGGGTTGTATGACAATACGACCCACTGGTCTCCATCATTAGTTCAACACCGTGAGATTCGAAAGGGGCTTCGCGGCAACACCGATTCCGCACTCCCTACGGAAAGTGTTCTTTCGGATCAATAACAAAGTTGACTTCCTAGCGATAGGATTCGAGGATGTATTTCCGGTTTGACCTACCCTACGGCGGCACTCCGGAGTTAAGTCTGTAGAATCTGAAATGATGGGTTACACTCATGGAGATATAATCAAATTGTTGATTATATTTTTGACCAAAATTAACGGTAGTTGATAAATATGAAAATATGAGATATTTTGATTATATTTATTAATTGAGAAGGTCTCGGTTCAATTTGCGATATTTTGACCTACCCTACGGCGGCACTATATTCGTGGTAAATTGAACTATCATTGGCACCCAAAATTAAAACATGATTTATGTATTTTCATGTGCATCATGCATCATATTTAATTGTGCCAAAATTAACATGCCTTGATATTCATGCACATAAATTGATTAGATGAATATTCTATTTATTTCCAGCAATATGTTGAATCCCATTATCACACTACTAGCGACTGAAAAATTAGACGGTGATAATTATGCTAAGTGGAAAAGTAACATGAACATACTATTGGTCTGCGAAGACTATAAGTTTGTCCTAGCGGAGGAATGTCCTCCTGAACCCATGCAATCGCATCCAAAACCATAGGGAGCCTTTTGATCATTTGGATCAAGGCCAACAATAAAAGCAAAGTGCTTTATCTTTGGCCGACATGAGCGATGTGCGAAGAAAGCATGAGGAGATAGAGGCGCTTATGAGATAATGGAGTCTCTAGAAGCCATGTTCGCGCTCCTTCCGAAAAGGCTCGTTTGGATGCCATAAGGGCTTTCATGAAGCGACAAGATGAAGAAAGGTTCTTGGTCAAGGCACATGTTTCGAACATGATTGATCACCTCCACGATGCGGAGCTCAATGGTGCCAAAATCGATGAAGCCACCCAAGTTGGCATCATCTTGGAAAGCCTTGTCCTCGACTTTCATGAGTTCGTAAACAACTTTGTTATGAACAAGAAAAAGTGCAATCTCTCGAACTCATGAATGACCTGCAAAAACTTGAATCCACCAACAAAAGAAGGGAGGAGAAGCAAATGTTGTAGTTGCGGGAAGTTCGGTAAAAATAAAAGGAAAAACCAGAACTGGGGAAGAGGAAAGAAGGAAAGAACAAGAGACCCAAGAAAGCAAAGGGCCCCATCCAGAAACCCAAAGGAAAGTGTTTCCACTTTGCAATGGCGAAGAACCTTTGGAAGAGAAACTGTCACAAGTATCTCGAGGAGTCGAAAAAGAAAAAGGAACAAGGTAAATCAGATTTACTAGTCCTTGAAACATGTTTAGTAGAGGGTGATACCTCGGCTGGATAATTGATTCGGGAGCGACTAATCATGTTTGTTTCTCTTTGCGAGTCTTAGTTCTTACACCGAGCTAGCCGATGGGGACTACACGATGAAAGTAGGCAATGGCGCAAGAGTTTCGGCAAAAGCGATTGGGAGAAGTTAGACTTCGTTTTAGGGAAAATAAATTTTTAGTTTTGAACGATGTTTATTTTATTCCGGACATTCGTAGAAATTTGATTTACGTGGCCAAATTATTTGAACAATTATTTAAAGTTTATTTTGATGATGAATTTGTTCATATTTCTCGAAATGGTTTAAATATTTGTTACGGACGTCTGGATGATGGTTTATATTGTATAAAACCAATACCTAACTCATCGCTTAATCTTGAAATGTTGAGTTGCCGAACCTAAGAATAAAACAAAAAAGATTTCTCACGAAAATAACACATATCCGTGGCACCTTAGACTTGGTCACATTAACCTAAATAGGATTGAAAGGCGGTAAAGGATGGTCCTTTGCGTGAGCTAAAAGTTGGCGAGCTTCGGTCTGTGAATCTTGTTTGGAAGGTAAGATCACCAAGAGACCTTTTACTGACAAAAGGAGTAAGAGCTACGAGAACCCCTACGGTGATACATTCGGATGTATGTGGACCGTTAAACGTCCAAGCTAGAGGAGGTTACGAATATTACGTCACCTTCATTGACGACTATTCGAGATATGGTTATGTTTACGATGCAACGGAAATCAAACTTTTGGAAAGTTTAGAGAATTCGAGCGAAGTTGAAAAACAATTAGGTAAACCAATCAAGACACTTCGATCGGATCGAGGGGGTGAATACGGACCAAGAGTTCCGGGATTTCTTGATTGAAGAAGGTGTGGTATCACAATTGATCGCACTGGTACACCACAATGAGAATGGTGTGGCCGAAAGGAGAAATCGGACTTTGCTCGACATGATAAGATCAATGTTGAGTTATTCTTCACCGCCTACTTCTTTTTTTTGGGGTTATGCCTAAAAACCGCTATGTATATTCTGAATCTAGTTCCATCTAAATCTATACCTAAGACACCCCTAGAGTTGTGGAATGGTCAAAAACCTAGTTTGAGACACATTCGCATATGGGGAGTCCAAAGACACGCGGCCGAGGCAAAAAGACGGGAAGTTGGAACCAAGGTCGAAGTATGCATCTTTGTGGGATACCCACAAGGGACAAGAGGAGGATTGTTTTATAGTCAAGCGGATCAAAAGGTGTTTGTATCGACAAATGTCACATTTACGGAGCATGACTATATGATAGATTTCAAGCCCGAAGTAAGATAGTATTAGAAGAGTTACTTACGATGAGATCGGACCACAATCGACAAGAGTTGTCGGACCACTCGGAGAAAAGACCACGGTTCCTAATCGGACTCCGGCCGGCACCTCGTCGTAGTGGGAGGGTAAGCACGTTACGACCGTTATACCGGGAAGCCCAAATCGTCGCTGGCGATGGCGGTAAGGAGGATCCATCGACCTTTAAGGATGCGATGGATGATTACGATAAGGAAGAATGGCAAGCGACTATGAAACTCGAGATGGAGTCTATGCACTCTAACTCGACCGGCAACTTGTAGATCTACCCGAAGGGTAAAACCCATTGGATGCAAGTGGATCTTCAAGAGAAAGAGAGGAGCGGATGGAAAAGTAGAGACTTTTAAAGCAAGGCTAGTGGCTAAGGGTTATACCCAAAAGGAGGAGTTGACTATGAGGAAACTTTCGCCAAGAGCCATGCTTAAGTCCATCCGGATACTCCCGGCCATTGCAAGCATATTTTGACTATGAGATATGGCGGATGGACGTCAAGGCGGCTTTTTCCGAATGGCTATCTTGATGAAACCATCTATATGGATCAGCCGGAGGGTTACATAGTGGAAGGCCAACAGCGAGAAAGTGCAAAGCGCAAAGGTCCATTTATGGACTGGGCGAGCTTCTAGATCATGGAACATCGGGTTTGATGAGGTGTAAAGTCTTATGGATTTGATCAAAACATTGATGAACCATGCATCTACAAGTATAAAAAAGAAGAGAAAGTGGTCTTCTTAATTCTTTACGTCGATGACATCCTACTCATAGGGAATGATGTGGGAATGATGACGGATGTAAAGGAGTGGTTAGTGACCAATTCAAATGAAAGATTTAGGAGAGGCAAGCTATGTTCTTGGGATCAAGATTATTCGAGATCGCAAGAAAAAGCTTTAGCGTTATCACAAGCATCTTATATAGACAAAGTGTTGTCTAGGTATTCGATGCAAAACTCCAAGAAAGGGAATTTGCCTTCTAGGCATGGTATTCATCTTTCTAAGGAGCAATGTCCAAAGACCCGCAGCGGGAAGAAGATATGAGAAGGTATCCCTACGCTTGACCGTGGGAAGCCTTATGTATGCCATGTTGTGTACAAGACCGGATATACGCTATGCGATGGGAGTAGTCGATCGCTACCGGTCCAACCCGAGGATTAGATCATTGGGTTGCGGTGAAGTGTATTCTCAAGTATCTTAGGGAGAACGAGAAACTATATGTTAGTATATTCCGGAGAAGATCATCTCTCACCGGATACACAGATTCGATTTCCAATCGGATAGAGATAGTCGACGGTCAACATCCGGATCTGTGTTCACTCTTAATGGAGGAGCCGTGGTATGGAGAAGTATAAAGCAAAAGTGTGTTGCTGACTCTACCATGGAAGTTGAATATGTTGCAGCTTGTGAAGCCGCAAAAAGAAGCTACATGGCTCGGGAAGTTCTTAAGCGATCGGAAGTTGTTCCGGATATGGATAAGCCAATTAAGCTCTCTTTGTGACAACGTGGGGCGGTGGCTAATTCAAAAGAACCTAGAAGCCATAAGAGTGCGAAACATATAGAAAGGAAATATCACCGATCGGAGACATTGTGGATAGAGGGCGATGGCGGTTACGAAGATCGCGTCGAGAGGACAACCTTGTCGACCCGTTCACCAAGACATTACCATTGAACGTTTTTGATCGGCACTTAGATGGATTTGGGATTAGAGACATGACACACTGCTTTAGGACAAGTGGGAGATTGTTGGGAATAGTGTCACGAAAGCATGAGATGTAAAAGGATATTTATTATTTATTTAATAAAATAGTTTATTCATCATTTTATGTGCATATATTTATGAATATTTTATGAATATCAAATAAAATTCCTTGATTATTTATGTAACCTTAAACATGGTATATAAGTGTTATATACAAGAGGATAATATTTAAGGATAATAATCAAAAGTAATTGTTCATAATGAATTTAATTAAAGTTCGGAATCTTTAATTAAAACATTATTGATACATGTCATTCCCATTTAGAATGGAAGCGGTGTTATCCGTGACTTTGTTAATATGGCGAGATATTGAATGAGTGTATTTCACATAATGAGATTATGTGGAACATGGACACGAGACACAATATGAATTTCTAATAATTTCCGTTAAGCATAGAAATTCTAATTGAGTCTACCGATGGTCATATATAGAATGATCTTAATCTTGAGTTCTTAACAAACTCCTATTTATAGATTTATGTCTTTTGATTTACTAAGACGGATTCGAGACCCAGAATCCTATTCCTTGTATTTTGGAGACATAATGAAATAGGTATTTGGGGAATGTTATTATACGAGATGGAATCCATTCCTTCTTGAGAAAGAAGCGAGATAAATAATTCTCTTGAGTGTTGATTCGGTACTTGGATTAGTAAGAGCGCTACGGTTCATGAATGTGTTTTATGAATCACTATCCATTAGAGAATCAATGGTACTCAAGGATAAAGATGTCATTAGAGAGGTTAGCGGATTCTACCCGACTCTAATTATGAATTATTTATGGAGGATCGATCTATATGCAATGACTATATCAAATGGACACTTCACGGTTTAGAAGTAATTAATGTCTATAATTCCGAGAGTGCAATTCCAAGTTTATAGTGGAGTAACTATTGGAATTAATAGAATTAATTAATTAATTAAAGTGTTTAATTAATTATTAATTTTATTGGAGCTCGTAATTATAGGTCCATTAGTCCCCGCGTCGTCCTTGTAATTCTACGCAGACACAAAAGGGCAAAATGGGAATTTTAGAATTACGGAATTCTAAAATGAAATACTAGAAGAATAATTAATTATGAATTAATTATTATTTAAATAATGAGATTATTTAAATTTGAATTTGAACATATTTAGATTTATCCATTTAAACTTATTTGATAAGTTGTTCAATTTAGAATTCAAATTAATTTAAGTTTGACTTAAATTCAAATTTGAATCGAATTAAAATTGAACTCTTGGATAAAGGATAAAATATCTTCCTTCCTTATCTTATTTAGGTGCCACACACAAAGGGATAAAACCCTAGGGTGGCCGGCCATCAAAGGGATAAGGGGAAGGGATTTTGTTCCAAAATTCAAAATTGGAGATAAGGATTTGATCCTATTTTGAAGTTTGACTTCTTCTCTTTAAATATGAGATAAATGGAAAATTGTGAGACAATTTTTGAAATCACTTTCAGCCCTAGTTCCCCTAGTCTTTGGCCGAAATTCCTCATAGCAAAGAGAGAAAATATTTTTCTCCAAAAATTCCACATCGTGCATGCGTTGGTGTTTGTGGAAATCGAAAGTGTTTGAAACCTATTTTGTCTCACGTGTGCCCACACACACGTCAACGTGGAATCAAGGAATTGACGTGGAAGACTTTGGTGTTCTAAACACAAAGCTTGGAGCTAGGATTGTTCGTGGTCAAAGAAAATCAAGATATCATCCGAGTCGGCTACAAGGTATTTTTTCGGTTGATCCTTGAATCTTATAAATTAATGAGATTAATTTATTGGTGCATAAATTAATAAAATCTATAGAGTATCTCAAAAGTTTTATGAAAATTTTTGTTATACACGATCCGCCTTTCCGCTGCGTTTCTGCCGCCGAATTCGATTCGGCATCCAACATAGACATATATGTTTGTCTGGACTCGAGTAAGCTGTAGTTAGACTTAGAACTATTAATTTATTTATGTTCCTAAGTCTATATGATTACATGTGATTATACATGTTTGGAGGGCTTAATGCTCTAGATTTAAGCCATTGGGCGACATATGGTTACCCTTATGCATAGTTACAAGAACGACGGGTCGTCGGCCTCCGCATAAGGGAGGAAAATCTCAAAGAGTAGAGATTCCGACTTGACCGACGAAATAAGTAATGAGCCAAGAAGTAAAGATCGACGGGTCGCTCGGCCTCCGCAAGGGAGGAAAATCTCGGGGGCTAGTAGAGATTCCGACTAGACCAGACCAATAAAAGTAAAACAGTAAAGATAGAAAGTAGTTTAAAGCATGTTTCACACGAGCATATTGGCATCATAACTCTTAATGTAATTTCTATTAGTTTATGATGTATGCATGTTTATACTTGCGGCGTTAGCTCATCGGTTTATTATGTAAAAAGGTAACAAAGGTAAGCGACCCGGTCATATAGTGGTTTGCTTGATGGACATGCGGAGGCAAGGGTGGCGGAAATGTCATGGGTGCACGGGAGTGGTCTTTACTACGCTCGCTTAGAAATTAAACTCCGCTGCAAATTAATGTAATATAGAATGATAGTATGTATGTTTAGTTCTAAGAAGAAGATATTACAACCATTGTCTTAGTAAAGAACAAAGGATTGTAATAAGTTAAGACAAGTTTCGGGAACTAGTATGATACCGAATCTTTAAAGTAATAGCAAGATGTGTTATTAGAGTATCAACATAACATGTTAAGACACGAGGGTTAATGTAAAAAAAAAAAAAATTTACCCACATTTGAACATAAATTAAAGAGACAATAGTCTAACAATGAATAATGAATTAGACTATAACTTAGCCCATTAGTAGTAGTATATAAGGGCGCATCGCGCCCGCAAGGGGCGGGTCGCCACAGATATTCTAAAAAGTCGCACCAATGAAGGGTGTGATGCGTTTTGGGAAGAAAGGTAAGTCGAGTCCACGTTACATAGGGCCTTTTGAGATCATTGAAAGAATAGGAAAGGTAGCTTACCGACTAGCTCTACCGTTTGTAAGAGTTGGCTTGAAGGCAGTATTTTTCATGTAGCAATGCTAATGGAAGTATATCTCGGATCCATCGCGACGTGTTACAAACATGAGCCTATTGATTCATGAAGATTTGTCCTATGAGGAACAACCAGTCAAGTTCTAGCCGGAGAGAAGAAAGGAAACTATATAAGTCGTAGTATCCCAATGGTTAAAGTGGAATGGAAAAATCACAATGTTGCGAAGCCACTTGGGAAGTAGAAGAAGAGATGTGATTATGTATGGTTATATATGTTGTTCGATTTTAGACGAAAATTCTTTAAGGAGGGGTGAATGTAATGACCAAGGAAAATATTAAGTCAAAATCGGACGATCCGGGTATTTGACCGTAATTATTCCCGGAGCAGAAAAGTAGTAGAAATATTGATGTAATCAGGAAAGTGTTATGTAGAAACTTTATATACAGGGTAAAATCACCCGAAAAGTGTAAAGTTATAATATGAATATTTTTCTGAGAGAAAATTAAGTAAATATCGGTTGTGAATAGTAAAATATCGATTAAAAGTTAGAAATTTTAACAGTATATTTTAGTTATGAAAAACTGAAATATTTGGTAAATGACCAAATGACCAGTTAGAAAAAGAGTAGAAATATTAGAAGTAAGGAAAATAGCAAAAGTTTTTGAAACAGAATTTTCCTGAGTCAGTTAAAGCGGGAAACTTAAAAAAACAGTCTGTACCGCGAGGGCATGCTGCGTTTGGGCAATTCTGGATCGTTTAAAACGAAAATTTCAGAAAAAGAAATTGACTATTGAGATACCCAAGAGAAGTGGGTTGAATATGAGAAATTTGACCCAGGGTGCTCGGTCATCGGAAAAAGCAATATAGAACCATGCATCGGGTGTGAAATTATCGATGCAGGAAAGAGACTCATTTTGAAAAACGGAAAGTTTGGTCTCGACAAGAAAAATGTGGGGAACACAGAACCACTTAAATTAAGTGTTAAACTTAATTAGAATTAGTAGAATTAAATTATGGGAATTAAAGTTATTTCTCTAATTTAATTTTAGAAAGTAATGTGAGATATTTTTAGAAATATTAATATAATATTCATATTACACTTAAGAAGGGCCTACGGATTACATTAGAAGCCACATTTGCTTCTTCTTCTAACTGTGGCCGAGAGAGACTAGAGAAAAGAAAGAGAAAAGAGAGAAAATCAAGGGAAAATCAAGGAATCATCCGTTTTCGCCGAAATTTCTTCCGTTCAGTCCGGTGGAAATATAACCTGAGGCATTCTAGCGGAGAATCTCAACTTTTCAAGGTAAGATTTCGGATTTTTCATGAGAAACTGCTTGCTTTTTTGTTTTTGTGAATAATAACTCATCTCGGGAAAAATCAGAACTAAAAAAAAAAAACCGAGGTTTTGTCGGGGACTACGATAGGAGTTTAATGTGCAACTATTGAAAGGATTGAACAATTTTTTTTTGGATTTACACTAAAAATCCGAAAATCCCTAGAACTGGAGGAAATGTATTTTTGTTCAATTTATGTAGCAATTTGTGTTCAGGAATGTGAATCGGACTACAGTGCCGAAATCGAAAGTAAAAGCGAGTTATTAAAAACTCGGGAAACGAGGAAAATTAAGGCGAAACTACTCTTTGAAATTTCCTAAAATCTAGTTAGCAAGCAATGAGTTAGGAATCGATTCTAGAGAATGGATAATGATTTTAAACCTCGGAAGCGAATAGATTAAGATTGAAACCGAGATACGAATATGTGTAAATTGCCTCTTGAGCTAGAATTCGGCCTTAAGGGAAAAAGTCCATAAATGAGTTTGAAATTAGATTTAAGAATCTAAGTATGAGGAATTGTGATTGGAATAGGGAATTGATACCTATTTCCATGAAACAGGTTTTTGTACGAGAGCCAAGCAACAAGAAAGAACTTCAACAATCGGGTATCCTAGCGGATTACCGGTAAGTATAGACATATATGTTTGTGCGGACTCGAGTAAATTGCAGATTAGACTTAGAACTATTAATTTACTTATGTTCCTAAGTCTATGTGATTACATGTGATTATACATGTTTGGAGGGCTTAATGCTCTAGATTTCGGAAAGGGCGACATATGGTTACCCTTATGCATAGTTAAAGATCGACGGGTCATCGGCCTCCCCAAGGGAGGAAAATCTCAAAAAGTAGAGATTCCGACTTGACCAGACCGAGTAAGTAATGAGCCAATAAAAGTAAAAAGACCGATGGGTCGTCGGCCTCCGCAAGGGTGGGAAATCTCACGAGTAGAGATTCCGACTAGACCAACCAAATAAAGTAGGAACAGAAAGATAGAAAGTAGTTTAAAGCATGTTTCACACGAGCATATTTGCATCATAACTCTTAATGTAATTTCTATTAGTTTATGATGTATGCATGTTTATACTGGCGGCGTTAGCTCATCGGTTTACTCGTCTCCGGGTAACAAAGGTAAGCGGCCGGTCATATAGTGGTTTGCTTGATGGACATCTTGGAGGCAAGGGTGGCGGAAATGTCATGGGTGCACGGGAGTGGTCTTTACTACGCTCGCTTAGAAATTAAATTCGCTGCAAGTTAATGTAATATAGAATAATAGTATGTATGTTTAGTTCTAAGAAGAAGATATTACAACCATTGTCTTAGTAAAGAACAACAATTTGTAATAAGTTAAGACAAGTTTCGGGAACTAGTATGATACCAAATCTTTAAAGTAATAGCAAGATGTGCTATTAGTGTATCAACATAACATGTTAAGAACCCGATGGTTAAAGTAAAGAAAAAAAATTTACCCGCACATGAATGTAAATTAAAGAGACAATAGTCTAACAACGAATAATGGATTAGACTATAGCTTAGCCCATTAGTAGTAGTATAAGGCACGGTGACCGCGCCGCGAGGGTGCGGGCCGCCACAGGAACTGATTACGCCCAAACATGTACAAAAACAAGCGGTCAATTGTAGTACAATTTGAACGGTCGATCCCACGAGGAAGTGTTAAATTGAACAAGAAATTATTAGCAAATAAAAAGCATTAAGAAAGTAAGCAATTAAACAAAGAAAAAGAATAAGTGTTTTTGATGATTTTTTGAACAATTTAAAATAGAGAAAATTCAATAAATAAAAGTGGTAAGGCTTTGAGAATCCTCCATATGCTTTGTTCACCTATTTGGATTTTGATTCATAAATTGACTCAATTGAAAGTTTCACATCCCAAACAATCAATCGGAAAATAAATAATTGAAGAACATATGAATTAAAAATGTATTCGAGTAAATAAAATTCTAACGTTTAGAATTAGGAAAAATTATCTTATGAGAAATCCAAGAGCGACAATATACCGTTGGCAATAATGCAGTAAAAGACTACTCATAAAATAATACCGATCGATATATAATATAATGCAACAATCACATAAAAAGAGCTTGACTAGATTTATATGAAAGTTGACAATAAAATATATTGATAAGAAGAAGAAATATGATAAAAGAAAATTATTTACTCAAATGTATAAAACTTACAAACCATTAGAGAATCAAAAATCCAAATAAATTCACTACATATATAGGATCATCTCTAGCCTCACCTAAATACTCTAGCCTAACTTGTACATAATTCTCATGAAATTCTAAAAAAAAAAAATATGAGAATAAGAACAAGAAAATATGTGAGAATTTAGGCTCTAAAAAATCTAACTCTTAATCACCTTGATAATTATCCTATTTATAGAGTTTGGGATGTGTTAAAAATATAAAAACCGGACCCTAATTAATCAGTTACAAGGCTTAATCGCGGAGAAAAATCATCACGTTTCTGAAAGTGGGACACGTGTAGGATGGCGATTCACGTGCGGGAGAGGAAGTGCTGCACAACTGGGCCACGCGGAGAAATCCTTGACGCGCGCGGGAGAAGAAGTCGCGCGGAGAGGGAGAGTGCGCGCAAAACGCGCGTACGCGGGGAGCAGATGGGACGCGTGGCGTGAGCTGACTGGAGGGAGCTGGAACGCGGGACCCACGCGGAAGAAAGAGAAAATGCGGGTGACGCGCGCGTGAGGGGAACTCGCGCGGAGAGTGGGCGGTGCGCGCCAGGCGCGCGTCTGCGAGGGGACAGTTGGGTCCCACTGGACTGCGGTGCGCAGTGGTTGACACGTGGCGTGGGCTGGCTTACGGCTTCTCAGCTTGGCTAGCTGATGGGCTGGCTTACGACTTTTCTTGGGCTCAACTTTTGGGTTTTGCTTGGTAAACTAGACCAAATTCAATTGTTTTCTTCAAAAACCTACAAAATAAAATAAATTCAATTAAAATTAAATCCTCTAAACTTAGGAATATTTGAAATTAAAATCACAAATTTGATAAAATAGATTGACAATTATGAACATTAAAAGTGCAAATTCGTGCACTTATCAGGAACCCATGTACTCAAACATCTGTTCTCCTTCTGGCTGAAAAACTACCTTTTTCTTTCTACAGTCTATTGTAGCATTATACTTTCCTAGAAAATCCATTCCTAGGATCACATCATAATCTACTAAGTTCAGTACAACTAGGTCCGCACTTAGTTCTCTTCCTGCTCTCTCTCTTTGATGCGTGGCGTAACCCGGTGACTAGACAACAACATGTCACCTGATGGTAGTGCTGTCTTAAAGGCTTGCCCTATCCTCTCTTGAGGATGTAGTATTCGTTTAACAAATTCTACTGATGCAAATGTATGTGTGGTCCCTGAATCAAATAATGCTCGTGCAGGGACATGGGCAATAGTAAGCTGACCTGTCACTACATTGGACGTGCCTACCTCAGCTTCCTCCTTAGTGTATGTCATTAAGTGAGCATTGGCCTGTGGAGTAGCTTCTACTCTGTTCAGCTGAGGGGTCGAGAATACCCTCTGCGCTTGCATGGCGTGAAATTGTGGAACTGGTGGCCTTTGTGGAGCCGTTCCAGGAGATCCTGCTTTAAACGAACACTGCCTTGCATAATGTCCCTTCTGTCCACACATATAGCATACATATGTGCCAGCTTTACATTCTCCGGAGTTTTTCTTTCCACAGGTCAGGCAGATAGGAACACTAGGACTGGTATACTGATCCTGCTTCTATTGGGGGTTTCGCTAATTCTGATTGTGATTCCCTTTCCTCTTACTGGGGTTTTGCTGGTTCCCCTATCCAGGTTTTGATCCCTGGTCGCTACGGCTTCCTTGGCTTTGTGGATTAGCACCGGAGCTCTGCTTAGTAGGTGCCTGTGCCTTTTCTCTCTGTTTCTTCTTATCTTCCCACATCTTAGCCCGTTCCTCTCTAGATTTGGCAATGTTATGCTCCGCACATATCGCTCGATTCACTAGATCGGCTACCGTGGTTGGTGGATACTCCCCACTTTCCACAACGGTGGCTATATCTCCTCGGAGCATATTAACTATCCTCCTAACCTTTTCTTCCTCTGTTGGAACCAATTGAGGACATAGTCGTGCCAACTGATCAAATCGCCGGCATGCTTCTACAACTGTCTGGTCGCCCTGCTTAGAATTGTTGAACTCATTTTGCTGAGTCTTCAGGGCATCTACGTTGTAATACTTACGGTTAAATTCCCATAGGAATTCATCCCACAACATCTGTCTCACATTCCTTCTGGTGCACATTGATTCCCACCAATAGCGGGCATCCTTCTTTAATATGAAAGTTCATTGAATCTTCTCTTTGTCCGTGAGTTCCATAAACTCAAACACATGCGAATGGATGCTAACCATTCCACGACAGTGGATCTGTTGACCCATCGAACTCTGGAGGTGACATTCTCTTAAACCTCACATACAATGGTTCCCTTGGGACCATTTCTCGGTGCCTCATCTCACCCCTTCATGGCTCTTGGGGTTTAACCCTCTCTGCGGGTTGCTCGGGTTGGGTGACTTGTCTTTGGCACCGCTGCGGAGGGGTGCTCCTCTAACCTGACCACCTGTATCAGCAATGGGTAAGCAATTCTCATGAATTGTCTACTTTCCTCGGCTGAGCTACTATTTGTCCCCTCAGACTTGCTACTTCTTCAGCTAGGTCTGGTGTTGGAGGATTCTATTCTGCTTGTGTTTTCTTTGGACGTGTACGAACCATGTTGCTATGTCTATATTAATCAAAAGAGCAACATCGCTAGTCTAAGTGCAAAAAGAACTGCTTCAAAATTTCCTTAACTTGTAATACTTTAAACTGTAATTCATTCTCATATCAACTAGCAAAACATACATTCTATATCTTCTCCTATTATGCATGCCCCATATCATGCATATCACATCATATACAAATCATCACAAAAGTAAAGGTTTTTAAGCCTTTCATTCAAATCTATTATGTATGTCCCATTTCATACATATCACATCATACATAAAACATCGTTAGTCTAAGTTTCTCACAACTATTTTCATAACCTTGCGTCATATTTAAATAAATAAGACACTAAGTCCTAACTTAATCCTCATCATCTAAGTGTTCCTCAGGATCCTCCTCCGGATCCTCCTCAGGGTCTTCTTCCGAATCCTCTTCAGGATCCGACTGAGGGTTTCCACTAGCTTCCTCACCAATAGTCCCAACGTGGGTCCATCTTTGCCGAACGGCCATAGGCTCGTCCGCTGCCTCTATGTCGGGTCTTGGTCATTGTCGAGAGGTAGTGGCTTCCACATCATGTCTCCTAATACGGGTATTGAAAAACAGGAAGTCTCGCCTAATCGCTGCTGGCCTTGTCCTCTCCTCTAACAGCTAGCGCTCACAATGCTTCGCCTCGGTGATAAATTGTGTGAGGGTCTGATCCGATCGTGGAACTAGCCGACACTGGTACTCTTCCGTCAGACCACTCCATAGGATCTAACACCGCTATTCCTCACTTAGATTGAAAATTCGATTTAGAGCTAGTACCTCTATCAAAACTCTCGCTATATAGGCTACAACGGCCTCATCCGATCTCACACTAGCCCTCTCGGCTTGTATGATAAACTCTCGAGCTTGGGTGTAGGTCACGGCTACACTCACCTTGCTCTGTGTCTCTCCACTCTACTGTGGTGCTGACTCTGATGGCATGACCTGGGGAAGAAACTGATGCTTCAACATGTGGCAAAACTCTTGCAATTGCATCTCTGCTATTTCATCCTCATCCAAAGCTTGCCAAAAGATTAGGGCATTGCCCTCTAATAGACTTGCTGTAAGTACAATCCACTCCTCTCGAGCTATGTCACAGGCTCGCATCACATACTCAATACGGTGCAGCCAATCCCTAATTCTAGTGGGATGTGAAAGCCCATCAAAGGAAGGTGGATTACAGGTGTAGAACCTGGTTGCGGCTCGACCTGTAGTCAAAACAACTCCACTTGCTCGGTGTGCAGCCTCGGCCGCCATGGGCTCTTGAGCCCTTAACTCCCGATCCACTGGTGGATGGCTATATCTAGCAGGAGTGGGTAGCGACCTTTCTGTTTGTCGGAACCGTGACATTAGAAACATTCTTACCCGTCCCCACAATGTATTCTCTTGTGGTGTGGGCACTAACCGGGATGATGGATATGATCGATCCATTAGTACCTGTTCGGTCTTGCCAAAAGAAATAAGCAATTCTTAGTTTTAGTTTATAAACTAATTTACCTGGACTGCGTAGAAGCATAGGTGCGGGACTTCTCATGGCAGGAGTAGGAACGCTGCTCTGATACCAACTATGGCGCCCTGCGCCCTCGCGGCGCAGTCGGCGTTCCGTATACTACTACTAATGGACTAAGTTATAGTCTAATTCATTATTCGTTGTTAGACTACTATCTCTTTAATTTACGTTCATATGCGGGTAAAATTTTTTTTCTTTACTTTAACCCTCGGGTTCTTAAAATGTTATGTTGTTACAATAATAAACATATCTTGCTATTACTTTAAAGATTCGGATATCAAACTCGTTCCCAAAAACTTGTCTTAACTTATTACAGTCCGTTATTCTTTACTAAGACAATGGTTGTAATATGTTCTTCTTAGAACTGAACATACATACTAATATTCTATATTACATTACTTTGCAGCGGAATTTAATTTCTAAGCGAGCGTAGTAGAGACCACTCCCGTGTACCCATGACATTTCCGCCACCCTTGCCTCCGCATGTCCATCAAGCAAACCACTATATGACTGGCTGCTTACCTTTGTTACCTGCACACGAGTAAACTGATGAGCTAACTGTGGCGACCCGCGCCCACGCGGCGCGGTCGCCGTTCCTTATACTACTACTAATGGGCTAAGCTATAGTCTAATCCATTATTCGTTGTTAGACTAGTGTCTCTTTAATTTACATTCATGTGCGGGTAAATTTTTTTTTTTCTTTACTTTAACCCTCGGGTTCTTAACATGTTATGTTGTTACACTAATAACATATCTTGCTATTACTTTAAAGATTCGGATATCAAACTAGTTTCCGAAAACTTGTCTTAATTTATTACAGTCCATTGTTCTTTACTAAGACAATGGTTGTAATATCTTCTTCTTAGAACTGAACATACATACTAGTATTCTATATTACATTACTTTGCAGCGGAATTTAATTTCTAAGCGAGCGTAGTAGAGACCACTCCCGTGCACCCATGACATTTCCGCCACCCTTGCCTCCGCATGTCCATCAAGCAAACCACGATATGACTGGCTGCTTACCTTTGTTACCTGCACACGAGAAAACTGATGAGCTAACGCTCAACAAGTATGAACATGCATACATCATAAACTAATAGAAATTACATTAAGAGTTATGATGCAAATATGCTCGTGTGAAACATGCTTTATGTAGGATCTTATTGTGATTTATATATGAAAAATCATTTGAACAACAACAATATTGTAGGCGGAATTTCAAAAATTTTATCATATCCATTTAATTCATAATTAAACGTAAACCACAACGAGAGATGCATGCATGATATATGTTTATGGACAAAGGATTAGAAAAATCTCACATACCTTTGTGACGATTGAATTAATTGACCGCAAGGATCTTGTCTCACTATCTCACGTTCCAAGATGGAGAATTGCCGTGAAACAAGATCGTTGTTTATTGTCACGATCACACCAAGAACCACTCGTTGATTCAAGGCTATGTCTCTACAATTTTTAGGATGAGAGAGTGGGCTCTTTTAAAAAAAACCTAAGGAAACTTTTTCCTTCTATTTTGTCTCTACAAAATCCGGCCACCCTAAGGAAAGTGTGATCTCTTTTCTTTTCTCCAAAGACTCTCTCCCTAGGGTTTTCAATAATATCCTTATATAGGAGAAAATTCAAAAACTCAAACCCTAGATGGGATTTTGAATTTCTCCTTAACCCTAGGGTTGAAATCCGAAAAAATCCCTTCATGGCTTAGGGATTTCCGAATTTCCTTCCCTATTTTGGAGCAAAATTCGAAATCCCCTTAAGGCAAGGGATTTCCGAATTTTCCCAAAATAAAATCTCACTTTTCTCTTTCCTTTAGTTGCCAAATAAAATCATGTTTAAATTTCATTTTGAATTTTAAATTAATCTCCATTAATTTCAAAATTCAAAACTCATTCTTTTATTTTTCAATTATCAAATAAATGAAAAAAATAACACAATGAATTTAAACATAATTATCGGGTTTATTTTTTTCCCATTTATTAGAGCTAGCCTTGAGACCGAATGGACCCACATGAACAAAGCTATGGAATTACAATATTCGACTAACTCATCCCTATAAGTTATCGACATATTTAATTCCGACATCGCATCTAACTCCACTAAAAGTTCGATGCCGAATAATCTCTCGATTCATGTGCGCTAATTTTTCTTTTGGTGTTGATACAATTTATCACATGGTCCACAGTGTAAATGCATTATTATCCTTCAGTAAATATCGGTGATCAGAATGGTGTATATAATATTACCGTTTTACCATTCTAATCATTATTTCCTCAACTCCTTTATATGATTTGTGAATAAGAAAGACAAACGTTCGTAAGATGTCTCGCACATGTTACGATGTCTTAATCAATGAATATCATCATTGAATACCGGGCCTGGTTTATTTATTCACACACCCGTCAATAAAGCATGAGGTGATATTATTTTTACGAATTCCATATCGTGAATCACATAACTCCAACTTAATATTGTCATGATCCCAATAACCGAGATGTCGTTCAATAAGCTGCGAACTAATCTCATTGGCGAATCAAAGATCATGAGATACTAAGTTGAGCTACGATTCACTTGAGGATTAAGATAATTATACAAATATACTTAAGTTGTGATGATTAGGTTTAGAGTTGTGTAAACGGTTTTTACTCTAACCTAATCGGTCACATGGTCTATTCAACATGTTGCGAGCATGTCTAGATCAACCACAGAGTCCAACTCCCATGCCCCGAGACCAGCATCACATGGTTCGATCTATGGTCATAATCGGATTCGATTGCCCAATCAATCCTAAGGCTGCGAATATCTATTTTAAACTGTATCCGAAGAGTTTGTCCCTACAGGTTCCCCGACTCTTCTTTCGTTAGTAACGGTTTATGGACTAAACAATATCATAAACACTCTTGAGTATGTGTCAAAACATAACTTTATCTTATTTTATAAAATCGCACAAAATAATAATGTCTTACATTTGTCATTTCATAAATAACAAATTACATCCCACTTTATGGACACATTTCCAACACTTTAAACTACTTTCTATCTTTCTGTTCTTACTTCTATGGGCCTGGGCCCCTGCTTACTGTCTGGTCTAGTCGGAATCTCTACTCTTTGAGATTTTTCCTCCCTTGCGGAGGCCGACGACCCGTCAGTCTTTTACTTTATTGGTCATTTCTTACTGGCTGGTCTAGTCGAAATCTCTACTCTGTGAGATTTTCCTCCCTTGCGGAGGCCGACGACCCGTCAGTCTTTTACTTTACTAGTCATTACTTACTGTCTGGTCTAGTCGGAATCTCTACTGTGAAATTTTCCTCCCTTGCGGAGGCCCGGCGACCGTCAAGTGTAACTATGCATAAGGGTAACCATATGTCACCCTTCTGAAATCTAGAGCATTAAGCCCTCCAAACACGTATAATCACATGTAATCACATAGACTTAGGAACATAAGTAAATTCATAGTTCTAAGTCTAACTACAGCTTACTCGAGTCCAGACAAACATGTATGTCTATACTTACCGTTAATCCGCTAGGATTCCCGCTTGATGGAAGTTCTTTCTCGTTGCTTCGGCTCTCGTGCCAAAATCTGTTTCATGGAAATAGGTATCAATTCCCTATTCCAATCACAATTCCTCATACTTAGATTCTTAAATCTAATTTCAAACTCATTTATGGACTTTTTCCCCTTAAGGCCGAATTCTAGCTCAAGAGGCGATTTACACATATTCGGGTATCTCGGTTTACGAATCTTAATCTATTCGTTTCCGAGGTTTAAAAGCGCTATTCATTATCTAGAATCGATTCCTAACTCATTGCTTGCTAACTAGATTTTAGGAAATTTCGGTGAGTTTCGCCTTAATTTTCCTTGTTTCCGAGTTTTCAATAACTCGTTTTACTTCGATTTCAGTACTGTAGTCGATTCACATTCCACGAACACAAATTGCTACATAAATTGAACAAAAATACATTTCCTCCATTCCTAGGGATTTTCGGATTTTTAGTGTAAATCAAAAAAAAAAAAATTGTTCAATCCTTTCAATACTTACACATTAAACTCCTATCGTAGTCCCCGACAAAACCTCGGTTTCGCTTTTTTCATTTTACGGATTTTTCCCGAGATGAGTTACTATTCACAAAAACGAAAAAAGCAAGCAGTTTCTCATGAAAAATCTGAAATCTTACCTTGAAAAGTTGAGATTCTCTGCTAGAATGCCTCGGGTTATATTTCCACCGGACTGAACGGAAGAAATTTCGGCGAAAACGGGTGATTCCTTGATTTTCCTTGATTTTCTCTCTTTTCTCTCTCTTTTCTCTAGTCTCGGCCACCCTTAGGAAAATAGAACACTTTGTGTTCTAATGTGCTTCCGTAGGACTCTTTAATTGTATTAATGAATATTATAATATTGTTTCCAATAATATCTCTTATTACTTTCTAAATTAAATTAAAGAAATCACTTTAATTCCTATAATTTAATTTGACTAATTCTAATTAAGTTTCACACTTAATTTTAGTGGTTCCGTGTTCCCCACATTTTTCTTATTGAGACCAAACTTTCCGTTTTTCAAAACGAGTCTCTTTCCGCACCGATAATTTCACACAGTGCGGGTTCTATCTTCTCTTTTCGGACTGCCGAACACCCTGGGTCAAATTTCTCATATTCAACCCACTTCTCTTGGGTATCTCAATAGTCACTTTCTTTTTCTGAATTCTTATTTTAAAAGATCCAGAATTGCCCAAAACGCGTACCCTCGCGGTACTCGTTTTTTTTGCAGTTTTCCGCTTTAACTGACTCGGGAAAATTCTGTTTCAGGAACTTTTGCCATTTTCCTTACTTCTAATATTTCTACTCTTTTTCTAGCTGGTCATTTGGTCATTTACCAAATATTTCAGCTTTTTCATAACTAAAAATATACCGTTAAAATTTCTAACTTTTAACCGATATTTCACTATTCACAACCGATATTTACGAATTTTCTCTCAGTAAAAATATTCGTATTATAACTTTACACTTTTCGGGTGATTTTACCCCGTATATAAAGTTTCTACATATCACTTTCCTGATTACATCAATATTTCTACTACTTTACATTCGGGAAAATTACGGGTCAAATACTTAGATCGTCCGAATTTGACTTAAAATTTTCCCGGTCATTACATTCACCCCTCCTTAAGGAATTTTCATCCCGAAAATCAGAACAACTGGGGGTACTTCTGTCTAATCTCTTCTTCTACTTCCCAAGTGGCTTCTGCAACATTGTGATTTTTCCACTGCACTTTAACCATTGGGATACTACGACTTCTGAGTTCCTTTCTTCTCTGGCTAGAATTTGGACTGGTTGTTCCTCATAGGACAAATCTTCGTGAACCTGGATAGGCTCATACTGTAACACGTGCGATAGATCCAAGATATACTTCCGGAGCATTGCAACATGAAACACACTGTGCACTGAGGCCAACTCTGGTGGTAGAGCTAGTCGGTAAGCTACCTTTCCTATTCTTTCAATGATCTCGAAAGGTCCTATGTAACGTGGGCTCAGCTTACCTTTCTTCCCAAAACGCATCACACCCTTCATTGGTGTGACTTTTAGGAATACAGAGTCCCCTACAGAAAATTCCAAGGGTCTCCGTCGTTTATCTGCATAGCTCTTCTGCCGGCTTTGAGCCATCTCTAATCTTCTACGGATCTTTTGCACTGTCTCAATGGCCTCTTGAACGAATTCCGTCTTGTGAAGCTGCTTTTCCCGAGGGTCATACCAATGACCTGGGGATCTACACTTCCTTCCGTAAAGTGCTTCATACGGGGCCATGCCGATGGAAGCTTGGTAACTATTATTATACGAGAATTCGATCAATGGCAACTTCATACTCCATCGCCCTTGAAATCCGCTGCGCATAACGAAACGCATATCTTCTAGGGTCTGAATGGTCCTCTCACTGCCCATCCGTCTGGGGATGGGCGGCGTGCTATAAGCGCAATTCGACCCCTATAGCTTCTCGAACACTTCTCCAAAAATTGGAGGTAAATCGGCTGTCTCTGTCCGACACTATACTAACTGGTACTCCATGTAGCTTTACTACCTTAGCCACATATAACTCATTAACCTCTCTAAGAGTAAGTTATCTTGATCGAATGAAATGCTTGATTTCGTTAGCGATCGACTACCAAATGGCATCGTATCCCTCAATGGTTCTCGGAAGTCCGGTTACAAAGTCCATGGCTAAGTGTTCCCACTTCCATTCGGGATCTCGTGGGTGTAAGCTTCAGCTGGTCTCGATGTTTTGCTTTGACTTTTTGGCATGTCAAGCAGCGACTAACATAGTCAACTATGTCGTTCTTCATTCCCCTCCACCAAAAATGTTGTTTCAAATCTTGATACATTTTGGTGGCACCTCGGTGTACGGAATATGGTGTGTTGTGCGCTTCCGCGAGTATCTGCTTCTTGATCCCCTCTTGATCTGATACACAAATTCTTCTTTGGTATAGGAGAATTCCGTCCTTTGAAAGGTTGAAATTCGACCTTGCATTATCTACTATCTCCTTCCTGTATCCATCCATAATTGGATCACCTTTCTGAGCTTCTCGTATCTCATCCTGTAGCACAGGCTGCAGCCTCAGAGAAGCTAACTTACTAGAGATTAATTCGAGGTCTAGGAGATTAATCTCTTGTTGAAGCTGCTTGGGCAACAATTCGGTCTCCACTAGAGTGTAGTCTTTGGGTTTCTACTCAAAGCGTCTGCTACTCGATTGGCTTTACCCGGATGGTAAAGGATTTCACAATCGTAGTCCTTCACAAGTTCAAGCCATCGTCTTTGTCTCATATTAAGCTCCTTCTGCGTGAAGAAGTACTTTTAGGCTCGATGGTCCGTATAAATTTGGCATTGAACCCCATATAGGTAATGCCGCCATAACTTGAGCGCAAAAACCATCGGCTAACTCAAGATCATGTGTTGGGTAATTTTGCTCGTGATCCTTCAGTTGCCGAGATGCGTAAGCAATGACCTTGCCATTTTGCATCAACACGGCTCCTAGTCCTGTCTTTGAGGCATCACTTTGTAGATGTCAAATTTTTCTCCCTCTTACGGGATCGTGAGTCTTTGGAGCACTAATTAATCTTCTTTTGATCTCTCTGAAACTCTGTTCACATCCATCTGTCCATTCATACCTTCTATCTTTTCTGGTTAAGGCAGTGAGAGGAGCTGCAAGACGAGCAAATCCCTCGACAAACCTTCTGTAATACCCTGCCAATCCTAGGAAACTTCGAATTTCCGTAACACTCTATGGAACTGGCCACTTCTCAACCGCTTCAACCTTTGCTGGATCCACGGTGATTCCTTCCTTAGATACTACATGTCCGAGGAAGTGGACTTTATCTAACCAGAACTCGCACTTAGAAAACTTCGCATATAGCTGATGTTTCTTCAACGTGTGTAGTGCGATCCTCAAATGTTCTGCGTGCTCCTGTGGATCTCGTGAGTATATAAGGATGTCATCGATGAAAACAATAACAAACTTATCTAAATATTCTCTGAAGACTCTGTTCATAAGGTCCATAAACGCCGCTGGGGCATTTGTAAGTCCAAACGACATCACTAAGAATTCGTAGTGTCCATACCGAGTTCTGAATGCCGTTCTGGAAATGTCTTCTTCTCTAATCTTGAGCTGATGATACCCCGATCGAAGGTCTATCTTCAAAAACGTGGTAGCTCCCTTCAACTGGTCGAACAAGTCATTGATTAGTGGCACGGTACTTGTTCTTGATGGTGACTTTGTTGAGCTCTCTATAATCTATGCACATCCAAGCGTGCCGTCCTTCTTTTTTTTTGACAAAGAGGACCGGAGCTCCCCATGGCGAGAAACTCGGTCCGATGAAGCCTTTGTCTAACATTTCTTGGAGTTGAACCCGCAACTCTTTCGGTTCATTGGAGCCATCCCATGACGGTGCTTTGGATATTGGTGCGGTGCACGGGAGAAGCTCTATCTCAAAAGCTATTTCCCGATCTGGAGGAAGTCCGGGTAGTTCCTCCTGGAAAAACGTCTAGGAACTCCTTGACTATGGGAACGTCTTTGGTTGATGTTTCCCCTCTTGGTTCCTGTCCACCACATCGCCAAATATCCGATTGCATCCGCTAGACCTCAATCGTCAGGCTTCTAGGGAACTAATTACACATCTGGGTGTCCCTGACGTGGAACCCATGTACTCAAACATTTGTTCTCCTTCTGACTGAAAAACTACCTTTTTCTTTCTACGGTCTATTGTAGCATTATACTTTCCTAGAAAATCCATTCCTAGGATCACATCATAATCTACTAAGTTCAGTACAACTAGGTCTGCACTTAGTTCTCTTCCTGCTGTCTCTACTAGTACGTGACGTAACCAGTGACTAGACAAAAACGCATCACCTGATGGTAGTGTTGTCTTAAAGGCTTGCCCTATCCCCTCTAGATTTGGCAATGTTATGCTCCACACGTATTGCCCGATTCACTAGACCGGCTACTGTGGTTGGTGGATACTCCCCACTTTCCACAACGGTGGCTATATCTCCACAGAGCATATTAACCATCCTCCTAACCTTCTCTTCCTCTGTTGGAACCAACTGAGGACATAGTCGTGCCAACTGATCAAATCGTCGGCATGCTTCTACAACTGTCTGGTCGCCCTGCTTAAAATTGTTGAACTCATTCTATTGAGTCTTCAGGGCTTCTAAGTTGTAATACTTACGGTTAAATTCCCATAGGAATTCATCCCACAACATCTATCTCACATTCCTTCTGGCGCACACTGATTCCCACCAATAGCGGGCATCTTTCTTTAATACAAAAGCGGCGCATTGAATCTTCTCCCTGTCAGTGAGTTCCATAAACTCAAACACTGTCTGAATGGATGCTAACCATTCCTCAGCCTCGAGTGGATTTGTTGATCCATCGAACTCTGGAGGTGCCATTCTCTTAAACCTGACATACAATGGTTCCCTTGGGACCATTTCTCGGTACCCCATCTCACCCCTGCGGCTCTTGGGGTTCAACCCTCTCTGCGGGTTGCTCGGGTTGGGCGGCTTGTCTTTGGAACCGCTTTGGGAGGGGGTGCTCCTCCAACCTGCTGACCCTGTATCAACTGGGTAAAGCAATTCTCATCATATGCCTTTTCTCGCCTGGGCTGCTATTTGCCCCCTCGGACACCTGCTACTTCTTCAGCTATATGCAGTCTTTGGAGGATTCTGTTTTGCTTTGTGCTCTCTTTTGGCGATGTACGAACCATGTTCTTTGTGTCTATATCACTTAAAGAGCAACATCGTTTGTCTAAGTGCAAGAAGAACGCTTCTAAAGTTCCTTGACTTGCAATACTTTAAACTATCATTCATTCTCATATCAACTAGCAAAACATACATTCTATATGTTCTCCTATTATGCATGCCCCATATCATGCATATCACATCATATACAAATCATCACAAAATTTAAGGTTTTTAAGCCTTTCATTCAAATCTATTATGTATGTCCCATTCCATACATATCACATCATACATAAAACATCATTAGTGTAAGTTTCTCAATACTATTTACATAACCTTGCATCATATTTAAATAAATAAGACGCTAAGTCCTAACTTAATCCTCATCATCTACGTGTTCCTCAGGATCCTCCTCCGGATCCTCCTCGGGGTCTTCCTCCGAATCCTCCTCGGGATCCGACTGAGGGTTACCACTAGCTTCCTCACCAACGGTCCCAACGTAGGTCCATCTTCACCGAACGGCCATAGGCCCGTCCGCTGCCTCTATCTCAGGTCTCGGTCGTTGTCAAGAGGTAGTGGCTTCCGCGTCATGTCTCCTAATACGGGTATTGGAAAACGGGAAGTCTCGCCTAACCGCCGCTGGCCGTGTCCTTTCCTCTAACAGCTGGCGCTCACAATGCTTCGCTCGGCGATAAATTGTGTGAGGGTCTGATCTGATCGCGGAACTAGTCGACGTTGGTACTCTTCCGTCATACCTCTCCATAGGATCTGACACTGCTCCTCCTCACTTAGATTAAAAATTTTATTCGGGGCTAGTACCTCTGTCAAAACTCTCGCTATATAGGCTACAACGGCCTCATCCGATCTCATACTCGCCCTCTCGGCTTGTATGATAAACTCTCGAGCTTGGGTGTAGGTCACGGCTACACTCACCTGGCTCTGTGTCTCTCCACTCTGCTGTGGTGCCGACTCTGATGTCATGACCGGGGAAGAAACTGATGCTTCAACATGTGGCAAAACTCCTCCCATTGCATCTCTGCTATTTCGTCCTCATCCAAAGCTTGCCAAAAAATTAGGGCATTGCCCTCTAACAAACTTGCTGCGAGTACAATCCACTCCTCTCGAGCTATGTCACAGGCTCGCATCACATACTTGACACGGTGCAGCCAATCCCTAATTCTAGTGGGATGTGAAAGCCCATCAAAGGAAGGTGGATTACAGGTGTAGAACCTAGCTGCGGCTCGACCTGTAGTCAAAACAACTCTACTTGCTCGGTGTGCAGCCTGGGCCGCCATGGGCTCTAGAGCCCTTAACTCCCGATCCACTGGTGGATGGCTATATCTAGCAGGAGTGGGTACCGACCTTTCTATTTGTCGGAACCATGTCGTTAGAAACATTCTTACCCGTCCCCACAACGTATTCTCTTGCGGTGTGGGCGCTAACCGGGATGATGGATATGATCGATCCATTAGTACCTGTTCTGTCTTGCCAAAAGAAATAAGCAATTCTCAGTTTTAGTTCATAAACTAATTTACCTGGACTGCGCAGAAGCATAGGTGCGGGACTTGTCATGGCAGGAGTAGGAACGCCGCTCTGATACCAACTGTGGCGACCCGCGCCCTCGCGGCGCGGTCGCCGTTCCTTATACTACTACTAATGGGCTAAGCTATAGTCTAATCCATTATTCGTTGTTAGACTATTGTCTCTTTAATTTACATTCATGTGCGGGTAAATTTTTTTTTTCTTTACTTTAACCCTCGGGTTCTTAACATGTTATGTTGTTACACTAATAACATATCTTGCTATTACTTTAAAGATTCGGATATCAAACTAGTTTCCGAAAAATTGTCTTAATTTATTACAGTCCGTTGTTCTTTACTAAGACAATGGTTGTAATATCTTCTTCTTAGAACTGAACATACATACTAGTATTCTATATTACATTACTTTGCAGGTGAATTTAATTTCTAAGCGGCGTAGTAGAGACCACTCCCGTGCACCAATGACATTTCCGCCACCCTTGCCTCCGCATGTCCATCAAGCAAACCACGATATGACTGGCTGCTTACCTTTGTTACCTGCAGACGAGAAAGCGGTGAGCTAACGCTCAACAAGTATGAACATGCATACATCATAAACTAATAGAAATTACATTAAGAGTTATGATGCAAATATGCTCGTGTGAAACATGCTTTAAACTACTTTCTATCTTTCTGTTTACTTCTATGGGCTGGGCCCGCCTTCGGGTCTGGTCTAGTCGGAATCTCTACTCTTTGAGATTTTTCCTCCCTTGCGGAGGCCGACGACCCGTCAGTCTTTTACTTTATTGGTCATTTCTTACTGGCTGGTCTAGTCGAAATCTCTACTCTGTGAGATTTCCCTCCCTTGCGGAGGCCGACGACCCGTCAGTCTTTTACTTTACTAGTCATTACTTACTGTTTGGTCTAGTCGGAATCTCTACTCCGTGAGATTTTCCTCCCTTGCGGAGGCCGACGACCCGTCAGTATTAACTATGCATAAGGGTAACCATATGTCACCCTTCTGAAATCTAGAGCATTAAGCCCTCCAAACACGTATAATCACATGTAATCACATAGACTTAGGAACATAAGTAAATTCATAGTTCTAAGTCTACTTCTGACTTTTACTCGAGTCCGGACAAACATGTATGTCTATACTTACCGTTAATCCGCTAGGATTCCCGCTTGATGGAAGTTCTTTCTCGTTGCTTGGCTCTCGTGCCAAAAATCATTTCATGGAAATAGGTATCAATTCCCTATTCCAATCACAATTCCTCATACTTAGATTCTTAAATCTAATTTCAAACTCATTTATGGACTTTTTCCCCTTAAGGCCGAATTCTAGCTCAAGAGGCGATTTACACATATTCGGGTATCTCGGTTTCTGAATCTTAATCTATTCGTTTCCGAGGTTTAAAACTGCTATTCATTCTCTAGAATCAGATTCCTAACTCATTGCTTGCTAACTAGATTTTAGGAAATTTCGGCAGAGTTTCGCCTTAATTTTCCTTGTTTCCCGAGTTTTCAATAACTCGTTTTACTTCCGATTTCGGTACCTGTAGTCCAGATTCACATTCCTGAACACAAATTGCTACATAAATTGAACAAAAATACATTTCCTCCATTCCTAGGGATTTTCGGATTTTTAGTGTAAATCCAAAAAAAAATTGTTCAATCCTTTCAATACTTACACATTAAACTCCTATCGTAGTCCCCGACAAAACCTCGGTTTCGTTTTTCAGTTTTACGGATTTTTCCCGAGATGAGTTACTATTCACAAAAACGAAAAAGCAAGCAGTTTCTCATGAAAAATCCGAAATCTTACCTTGAAAAGTTGAGATTCTCTGCTAGAATGCCTCGGGTTATATTTCCACCGGACTGAACGGAAGAAATTTCGGCGAAAACGGGTGATTCCTTGATTTTCCTTGATTTTCTCTCTTTTCTCTCTCTTTTCTCTAGTCTCTCGGCCACCCTTAGGAAAATAGAACACTTTGTGTTCTAATGTGCTTCCGTAGGACTCTTTAATTGTATTAATGAATATTATAATATTGTTTCTAATAATATCTCTTATTACATTCTAAATTAAATTAAAGAAATCACTTTAATTCCTATAATTTAATTTGACTAATTCTAATTAAGTTTCACACTTAATTTTAGTGGTTCCGTGTTCCCCACATTTTTCTTATTGAGACCAAACTTTCCGTTTTTTCAAAACGAGTCTCTTTCCGGTACCGATAATTTCACACCCGGTACAGGTTCTATACTGCTTTTCTGGACTGCCGAACACCCTGGGTCAAATTTCTCATATTCAACCCACTTCTCTTGGGTATCTCAATAGTCAAATTCTTTTTCTGAATTCTTATTTTAAAAGATCCAGAATTGCCCAAAACGCGTACCCTCGCGGTACTCGTTTTTTTTGCAGTTTTCCGCTTTAACTGACTCGGGAAAATTCTGTTTCAGGAACTTTTGCCATTTTCCTTACTTCTAATATTTCTACTCTTTTTCTAGCTGGTCATTTGGTCATTTACCAAATATTTCAGTTTTTCATAACTAAAATATACCTGTTAAAATTTCTAACTTTTAACCGATATTTCACTATTCACAACTGATATTTACGAATTTTCTCTGTAAAAATATTCGTATTATAACTTTACACTTTTCGGGTGATTTTACCCCGTATATAAAGTTTCTACATATCACTTTCCTGATTACATCAATATTTCTACTACTTTCTGTTCCGGGAAAAATTACAGTCAAATACCGGACTGTCCGAATTTGACTTAAAACTTTCCCGGTCATTACACTAATGCTCAGCAAGTATAAACATGCAAACATCATAAACTAATAAAAATTACATTAAGAGTTATGATGCAAATATGCTCGTGTGAAACATGCTTTAAAAGCGCTTTCTATCTTTTACTTTCTTTACGTGGGCTGGGCCCCTCGCCATTATCTAGTCTAGTCGGAATCTCTACTCTTTGAGATTTTCCTCCCTTGCGGAGGCCGGCGACACGTCGATCTTTTACTTTTCTTGGTCATTTCTTCTTTGTCGGTCTAGTCAAAATCTCTACTTTGTGAGATTTTCCTCCCTTCTGGAGGCCGCGACCCGTCGGTCTTTTTTTCTTGAATGATATGCAACGTTTCTCTCACGTGCACATGATAACATAAAATGCATAATACTTCTTGCATACTTTAACTATGCATAAGGGTAATCATATGTCACCCTTTTGCAATTTAGAGCACTAAGCCCTCCAAACACGTATAATCACATGTAATCACATAGACTTAGGAACATAAGTAAATTCATAGTTCTAAGTCTAACTACAGCTTACTCGAGTTCAGACAAACATATATGTCTATACTTACCGTTAATCCGCTAGGATTCCCGCTTGCTGGAAGTTCTTTCTCGTTGCTTCGGCTCTCGTGCCAAAACCCGTTTCATGGAAATAGGTCTTAACCACCTATTCCATGCATCAAAATTTCTCATACTTGGATTCCTAAATCCAATTTCAACTCATTTTTGAAATTAACCCCTCTAGGCCGAATTCTAGCTCAAGAGGCAAATTACACCTATTTGTGTATCTCGATTTCTGAATCTTAATCTATTCAATTCCGGGCTTTAAAACTGTTACTCATTCTCGAGAATCAAATTCTTAATTCAAAGCTTACTAACTAGGTTTTTAGAAATTCCAGCAGAGTTTCGCCTTGTTTTTTCTAGTTTCCCAAGTTTTCAATAACTCGTTCTACTTCCGATTTCAGTACCTGTAGTCCAGATTCACATTCCTGAACACAAATTTCAACATAAAATGAACAACAACATTTTTTCTCCATTTCTAGGGTATTCCGGATTTTTAGTGTTAATCCAAAAAATTTGTTCAATCGTTTCCATACTTGCACGTTAAACTCCTATCATAGTCCCTGATAAAACCTCAGTTTCGTTTTTCAGTTTTACGGATTTTTTCCGAGATGAGTTACTATTCATAAAAATGAAAAAGCATGCAGTTTCTCATGAAAAATCCGAAATCTTACCTTGAAAAGTTGAGATTCTTTGCTAGAATGCCTCGGGTTATGTTTCTACCGGACTGAACGGTAGAAATTTCGGCGAAAACAGGTGATTCGTTAATTTTCCCTTGATTTTCTCTCTTTTCTCTTTCTTTTCTCTAGTCTCTCGGCCACAGTTAGAAGAAGAAGCAAATGTGGCTTCTAATGTAATCCGTAGGCCCTTTTTAAGTGTAATATGAATACTATATTAATATTTCTAAAAATATCTCACATTACTTTCTAAAATTAAATTAGAGAAATAACTTTAATTCCCATAATTTAATTCTACTAATTCTAATTAAGTTTAACACTTAATTTAAGTGGTTCCATGTTCTCCACATTTTTCTTGTCGAGACCAAACTTTCCGTTTTTCAAAACGAGTCTCTTTCCGGTACCGATAATTTCACACCCGGTACAGGTTCTATACTGCTTTTCTGGACTGTCGAGCACTCTGGGTCAAATTTCTCATATTCAACCCGTTTCTCTTGGGTATCTCAATAGTCAATTTCTTTTTCTGAAATTTTCATTTTAAACGATCCACAATTGCCCAAAACGCGTACTCTCGCGGTACTCCTTTTTTTTCAGTTTCCAGCTTTAACTGAATCGGAAAAATTCTGTTTCAGGAACTTTTACCATTTTCCTTACTTCTAATATTTCTACTCTTTCTCTAACTGGTCATTTGGTCATTTACCAAATATTTCAGTTTTTCATAACTAAAATATACCCGTTAAAATTTCTAACTTTTAACCGATATTTCACTATTCACAGTTGATATTTACGAATTTTCTCTGTAAAAATGTTTGTATTTTTACTTTACACTTTTCGGGTGATTTTACCCCGTATATAATGTTTCTACAAAACACTTTCCTGATTACATCAATATTTTTACTACTTTCTTTTCCGGGAATAATTACAGTCAAATACCGGACTGTCCGAATTTGACTTAAAATTTTCCCGGTCATTACACTTGAACCGTTCCCAAACTTGATACAGAGTTTCATTGTCCTTTTGGGTAAAGGTCGAGATCTGTCGCTTCAGACCATTGGTCTTATGGTGAGGGAAATACTTGTTGAAAAATGATGTCGTCATTTCTTCCCAACTTCCATTAGACTTAGGTCGTAGAGAATACAATCAGCTTTTAGCTTTTTCCTTCAAAGAGAAAGGAAAGAATTTCAATCACACAGAGCCCACGATTTTAGCTTAGTTGTGAAAAGTGGCCACTACTTCTTCAAACTCCCTAATATGAACGTATGGATTCTGTTGGAAATGTGTCCATAAAGTGGGATGTAATTTGTTATTTATGAAATGACAAATGTAAGACATTATTATTTTGCTGATTTTATAAAATAAGATAAAGCTATGTTTTGACACATACTCAAGAGTGTTAGTAATATTGCTTAGTCCATAAACTGTTACCAACGAAAGAAGAGTCAGGGGAACCCTGCCGGACAAACTCTTCTGATACAGTTTAAAATAGATATTCGCAGTCTTAGGGTTGATTGGGCAATCGAATCCGATTATGACTGTTAGATCGAACCATGTGATACTGGTCTCGGGGCATGGGAGTTGGACTCTGTGGTTGATCTAGACATGCTCGCAACATGTTGAATAGACCATGTGACCGATTAGGTTAGAGTAAAACCATTTACACAACTCTAAACCTAATCATCACAACTTAAGTATATTTGTATAATTATCTTAATCCTGAAGTGAATGCATAGCTCAACTTAGTATCTCATGATCTTTGATTCGCCAATGAGATTAGTTCACGATTATTGAGCGACATCTCGGTCATTGGGATCATGACAATATTAAGTTGGAGTTATGTGATTCATGATATGGAATTCGTAAAAATAATATCACCTCATGCTTTATTGACGGGTGTGTGAATAAATAAACCAGACCTGGTATTCAATGATGATATTCATTGATTAAGACATCATAACATGTGCGAGACATCTTACTTAACGCGTTTGTCTTTCTTATTCACATCATCATATAAAGGAGTTGAGGAAATAATGGTTAGAATGGTAAAACGGTAATATTATATACCATTTCGATCACCGATATTTACGAAGGATAATAATGCATTTACACTGTGGACCGTGTGATAAATTGTATCAACACCAAAAGAAAAATTAGCGCGCTTTGAATCGAGAGATTATTCAAAGATCGAACTTTTAGTGGAGTTATGCGATGTCGGAATTAAATATGTCGATAACTTATAGGGATGAGTTAGTCGAATATTGTAATTCCATAGCTTTGTTCATGTGGGTCCATTCGGTCTCAAGGCTAGCTCTAATAAATGGGAAAAACAGAACCGATAATTATGTTTAAATTCATTGTGTTATTTTTCATTTATTCGATAATTGAAAAATAAAAGGAATGAGTTTTGAATTTCGAAATTAATGGAGATTAATTTAAAATTCAAAATGAAATTTAAACATGATTTTATTTGGCAACTATAGGAAAGAGAAAAGTGATAATTTATTTTGGGAAAATTCGGAAATCCCTTGCCTTAAAGGGGATTTCGAATTTTGCTCCAAAAAGGGGAAGGAAATTCGGAAATCCCTAAGCCATGTAGGGATTTTCGGATTTCAATCCTAGGGTTAAGGAGAAATTCGAAAATCCCATCTAGGGTTTGAGTTTTTGAATTTCCTCCTATATATAAGGATATTATTGAAAACCCTAAAGAGAGTTTTTGTTCTTTTAGAGAAAAGAAAAAGAGATCACACTTTTCCTTAGGGTGGCCGGATTTTGTAGAGACAAAATAGAAGGAAATAGTTTCCTTAGGTTTTTGAAAAAGAGCCCACTCTCTCATCCTAAAAATTGTAGAGTCATAGCCTTGAATCTACGAGTGGTTTTTGGTGTGATCGTGGCAATAAACAACGATCTTGTTTCACGGCAATTCTCCATCTCGGAACGTGAGATAGTGAGACAAGATCCTTGCGGTCAATTAATTCAATCGTCACAAAGGTATGTGAGATTTTCTAATCCTTTGTCTATAAACATATATCATGCATGCATCTCTCGTTGTGGTTTACGTTTAATTTTGAATTAAATGGATATGATAAAATTTTTGAAATTCCGCCTACAATATTGTTGTTGTTCAAATGATTTTTCATATATAAATCACAATAAGATCCTACAGATTCTCGCTCTCTAACTCGTGAAAGGTCGGTAGGAGTTGGATCATGCTCGGCTTGAAATCTAAATTCTGCATATTAGGGGGAAACATTATGCATGACGGTGTGGCCGTACGCGTAGGGTGGAGATAATCGTTCAACGTCTTCTACTGGACCTCCTCGTTTTGAGCCATTGCGAACGGATTTGCAACTGCTAAGGAGGCTGGGGTCGAGGGAGGACTAGAAGTGTGGGAAGAAGCTTCACTAGGGTTCTCCGTTCTTATTGCGAATCTCCCTAATTCGTCTCTATAACGATTCATTCACCCTATAACGTTTCAGCTTTTTTTTTGTTTTGTTTTTTTTTTTTTTTTAATCAAAAAGAAAATAATTATATAGTAACGTAAATTGTAACCACCGAGAGTGCTCCCAGGAAAGACTATAGCTCTTAGATCAATGAATAGTCTCATAGACAGAGCAACATTCCCAGGAAAGATTGGTGGGGCGAGGCCCGCTTAAGTACCAACTTTCCTAGACAGAACTCCCTCAGATTATACTTTCTACGTAACCACACAATTATTCTCAAAATCAATTATTAAATTTTATTGAGTAAATTATGAAATGTAATCTAATTAATGGAAACTATTCCTAAAGTCAAAAACCTAAATCTACCAAATTATGAAAATCCTAGATTAGGAATCTAAATTAGGCAATTAATTACAATCCTAGTTATAATCCTAAGAGTTAATGAAACTATAAAAGGAAAAATTAAATAAGGCAACAATTAAAATATACAAATGAGGAAACAAAATAAAATCCTAATTTACTAAAAATAAAAGATTACAAAATGAAATCACAATTAATTTTAAAACTAAAAAGGGAAAAAAAGAATTAAGAATAAAAACAAATTCTAAGTGTGAGATTTTTTTATTTTCTTTTAAGAATAAAAACAAATGAAGAACGTGTGAAATTTTAAGAATAAAAACAAATGAAGAACGTGGAAAAATTTTTTTTTTTTTTTTTTTTTTTACAAACAAATATAAATAAACAAAAAGTCAAAGCGAGAAACTTTTTTTTTAAAATTTTTTTTGTTTTGTTTTTTTTTTTTTTTTTTTTTTGCAACTAGGCAAACAAAACCCAACAATTCTAATCAATAAAAAAAAATAATAATACATATGTAATACTAGCAAAGCTGAAAAAAAAAAAAAAGTAATTGTCAAACCAATTAAGTAAACGGAAAACAAAATGATTGTCAGACAACATTCAACATTTTTTTTTTTGAAACGTGCCAAGCAAATAAATAAATAAATAAATAAATAAAAGATAAATAGTACCTACCTCTTTGGCTAATTATTTACTGAACAATCTTGTTGATGCACCTCTCCGGCAACGGTGCCAAAATTTGATTACGCCCAAACGTGTACAAAAACAAGTGTTCAATTGTAGTACAATTTGAACGGTCGATTCCATGAGGAGGTGTTAAATTGAACAAAAAATGACTAGTAAATAAAAAAAGCGTTAGGAAAGTAAGCAATCAAACAAAGAAAAGAATGAGCATTTTTTATGATTTTTTTTGAACAATTTAAAATGGTGCAAATTCAATAATAAAAAGTTGTAAGGCTTTGAGAATCCTCCATATGCTTTGTTCACCTATTTGGATTTTGATTCATAAATTGACTCAATTGAAAGTTTCACATCCCAAACAATCAATTGGAAAATAAATACTTGAAGAACATATGAATTAAAAATGTATTCGAGTAAATAAAATTTTAACGTTTAGAATTAGGAAAAATTATCTTATGAGAAATCTTAGAGCGATAATGTACCGTTGGCAATACTGCAGTAAAAGACTACTCATAAAACAATACCCATCAATAATATAATGCAATAATCACATAAAAAGAGCTTGACTAGATTTATATGAAAGATGACAATAAAATATATTGATAAGAAGAAGAAATATGATAAAAGAAAATTATGTACTCAAATGTATAAAGCTTACAAACCATTAGAGAATCAAAAATCCAAATAAGTTCACTACACATATAGGATCATCTCTAGCCTCACCTAAATACTCTAGCCTAGCTTGCACATAATTCTCATAAAATTCTAAAAAGAAAGTATGAGAATAAGAACAAGAAAATAAGAGAAAGTGTATGATAATTTAGGCTCTAAAAAAATCAACCCTAATCACCTTGACAATGGTTCTATTTATAGAGTTTTGAGAATGCTAAAAAGCTAAAAACTGGATCCTAATTAAGAAGTTACAAGGCTTAATCGGGGGAGAAAAACCATCACGTTTCTAAAGAGTGGGACACGTGTCGCAAGTTGTTTCGCGTGCGGGAGAGACGTGGTGCACAGCTGGACCACGCGGAGGGAGACTGGACGCACGTGGGAGAAGAACTCGCGCGGGGAGGGAACGTGTGCGTACGCAAGGGAGAGCTGGACCCCACTGGGACGCGTGGCGAGATATGGCTAGAGGGATGCTGGAACGCGGGACCCACGCGGAGAGGAAAGGAGATCCAGGTGACGCACGCGTGGAGGAGACTCGCCCAGGGAGAGGATCCGTGCATGCCAGGCGCGCGTTTGCTAGGGGATAGCTGGGTCCCACGGATCTGCGGTGCGGCAGTGGTTGACACGTGGCGGCTAGGATGGCTCGCGGCTTCTCGTCTCGGCTAGGCTGGATGATGGGCTGATGGGCTTTGGGCCGAATTGGGCTTTTCTTGGGCTCAACTTTGCATTTTGCTTGGTAAACTAGCCCAAATCCAATTGTTTTCTTCAAAAACCTAAAAAATAAAATAAATCCAATTAAAATTAAATCCTCTAAATTTAGAAATATTTGAAATTAAAATCACAAATTTGATAAAATAATTGGACAATTATAAACATTAAAAGTGCAAATTTGTGCACTTATCAATGAGGCCTATTGGATGTTGGAAGACATGGCGGAGTATGACAAGTGGAATTGGGATTGCTCAATGACCAACCATGGTTGGGAGGACAATTACAACAATGTGGAGCTAAGTTTTGACACCTACCCTCATGAAAACTCAAGTTCCATTGAGAGCTTGTTGAGGGATACTATAGTTACGAATGATGCTATCCTTCAAAGGCAAGAAACTTTGTTGAGGAGTTTGAAGAATCAAGTAGGACAACTAGTTAATGTATTAAACAATCGTCCTCAAGGTTCATTTCTAAATGACATGGAGACTCCTAGGCAAGAAGGCAAGGACCATGGTGAAGCAACCACTTTGAGGAGTGGGAAAGAGTTTGACATGCCTATGGATGAGCCTAAACAATACCAAGAGCCCTTTTGATTCACGAAGAAGAGAGCAATGAAGATGAAGTCAGAGACTTAAAGCTGAAAATTTTTGCTGCGGAACAGGATGCTACAGCAATGCAGCAGCAATGTAAGGTCGAACAACAAAATGAAAAATCAGCCATTAATGTCTTGGATTCTATTTTGACCGACAAAGTGAACCAATACTTCACCATTGAAGCGGGAGCGCGAGAAGTCTTCGAGTCTCAACCTATTGTGCCACCGGTCATGCAAGAGTATATGTACGAAGATCCAATGTGGCCGCCAACTCCTCCACGAGCATTAACATCGTACCTTGGTGTCCATCATGCACATGCTCCGAAATCAAGCCAAGTTGAACTTACATACCACATATTTCCACATCTTGCCAACCTTGACGGCATCCACAACCAAGACCCATTTGTAGTGTTTGATGACACTTACTATGGGCGGAAGCCGCTCTTTGATGAGCTCTTCTCCAAACTTCTGGCTAAAAGACATTAAAGAAAGCGCTTGTTGGGAGGCAACCCAATTTCTCTAATCTTTTTCCTGTGGTTATTTGTGTTGGGAATAGTGTCCTAAAAGCATGAGATGTGAAAGGATGTTTGTCTCAATTTTGAATTTTCTAGGAACTTTTTACTTTACTTTGGTGTTTTCTCTTGTAGGGTCAAGCTTTGGAGCAATGGAAGGGACTAGGAGGATTTACACTTCAAGGGAGCTAATGTGCCATCATGCCCAATCACCAACGAGGGAGTTTCCTTGAAACTTTTCTTTATGCTCTTGATTGCTTACATATTGAGGATTTTGTGCTTAATGAGTTTGGGGAAACACTTGTTTGTCTTTGTTTCTTTTTGAAAAAAAAAAAAGTTATTTGTGTTTTCCTTGTTGTTTGTGTGTTTTGTAGTGAATTCTCTTGGACCTATGATGATAATTATTAGATTGAGCATAGTTTTTAGAAAAGTATTCTTTTCTCAACTTTTTGTTTTGGAATTCACTTGATTGTTTTGTTCAAAGATTGTGACTTTTTCTAACTTTGAGCACTTTGCCTTGTGTTATGGATGCATTGGATTTCTAGAGAAAGATTATGTGAATGTGATGCAAAAATTGTGTATATATCATATCATTGGATTTTACAAACTTTGGAACTTACTTGATGAATTGTCGAGCTGAAATCCTAAGCAAGCACTTGATTAAGGGCATGATTTAGGCCATCTTTGGACCAATTGAGCCTTTCTAAGCCACTTGTACATGTTATATCCTTCGTCACCCTTTTTGAGTCTTTATATACCATTTTCTTTGTTACCCACATCTTTAGCCTAGCCTTTTAAATAAGTTTCCAACTTTCTACCCCTCACCCATGAGCATATTAGTTATTTGAGGACATATTGAGCTATGTTGGATAAGGAAGGAAGGGTGGTGTTGTGAGTGTTGTTGCCTTATATGAGTTAGTGTGAGATGATGCAGGTGGGTGTGAAAAACGTGTGCAATTCTATAAACAAGAAATGCTACAAGATTTGATAGCGATTCAGGCGTTGAAAAAAAAAATAGTGAGGTTTTCTTTACCTTCTTGTATTTATTTTACAACATTGAGGACAATGTTGATTTTGAGTTTGGGGGTATAGGAGATCTTCAAAAATTGAAAAAAAAAATTGAAAAAAAAGGGATGAATTTTTTGTTTCTTCAATAAGTGGTTGAAAAAGAGAGTGGAAATCAAGTTTGAGGGTGTACGTTGGTGAGTTATATGAGCTCTTATATGGTCTTAGAGTAACTAATGTGTTTAGGGTGTGATTTGAGCCATAAAATTACCTTTATCCTACCTTAATCCCTAGCCTAACGTTACAAGCCTTAAAAGTCCTATTGATCCTTGATTAAGTGTTAGTCTACATTAGTGGAGATGGTTTTGAAAAGTAAGCTTATGGAGTTTGCATGCATGTGCTTAAATTCCAAATTCTATATTCTATAAGCATGTTCGCATGATCTCATTTAGATTTTCAATGTTGAAATAGCACAAGGCTATCACACACACACAAGAAAGGTCCAATTGGAGAAGAAACAATCTATTGAAGTTAGAAATAAAAGTTGATTGAAAATTGTGTTTTTCTTTGAGCTATGTTTCTAATTCAATCCTTGAGGATTTATTCATGAGAATTCATCCATAAATGCACACTTATTTTTGAGTCTTTTTCTTTTTGTTTGCTTGCGGACAAGCAAAATCTTGAGTTTGGGGGTGTGATAACCCCATGAAATGGAGTTATTTAGCCTATTTTGTAGATTAAAAAGTATGCTTGTTCTGAGAATTTATTTAGTTTTTAATACTTTTACCTTATTTTTATTTCATTTTTTTATTTGGAATTAATTATATTTTTAGTTTGTTTTAGGTATTTTTATTTTATTTTATTTTTATTTAGTTTCCTTTCAAAATAATTATTTTCCTCATTATGTAATTTAATTTTGGTGATAGGTGGGCTTAAGTGCAAATTGAAATCCAAATTGGGAGAGAAATGCAAGAGAAAATAAGTAAAATTCGAATTTGAATTAGCCTCAAAATGGAATTCTTGTGCGCGAGTGAAACTAGCAAAAAACTTGCCATTCCAGCCGTTGGATCGCAGTGTCAACGGTCTAGATCGGGTGCATGAAATCACCCCAGACAAGAGCACGTCTCCGCAGGTCGCGTCAGCTCATCTGCCAATCCCAGCAAACCGCGTGTCCAGCTTGTCCCCCACTCAACAGCTCGCGTGATCCGGTGCGGCGATTCCATCCGAAGCCGCATGAAACTCCCTCTCTCAACAAACCAGAGTGTGTTGTGTGTCCATTCTATCCGACCTTCCAATTGATGTGCGCCACGTGTCCAAATGCAGGCCTCCAGCTGAGCTCAGTTAGCAGCTCTCCTTTGCACACGAAATGAAGGGTTTTGAACCCATGTGCGAGCCGCCAGAGGAATCAGAGAGGATTGTTGAGGTTTTGGTGATACAACGTAAAAAGCCAAGAGAAACCCTAGAGAAATAGCCAAGCATTTAATAAGGCTTCCCAGCCAATCTTCCAAGAGAGAAAAAAGTCCCAAAACAAATATTTTTATTTTATTAGATTTAGGTTTTATTCTCAATAAATTATTGAAGGAGAATTCATTTTGTGAGAGCAAGAAGATGGAAGATCTAGGAGCTTATGACAACTCCTAAAATGGGTTTTTCATTCCTTTTCTTATCTCTTATTTTTGTAATTTATGAATGATGAAACTCTTGATGTTATTTAGTTAATTGTGTGAGCTAGGCTCCTCATGGAACTAAGATTGTGATGTTTTTGTCTAATGGTCGAGCGCTCGTATTTTTGAATCCACTGATAATGCATAAGAGGATATTATTGACTCTTTATAGGAGTTATGAATTCCACTATATATGAATAACGAATCTATGCATACACGAGTCATAACCCCAATGTACGAGTAAGCGTACCTTTACATAATGTCATGATGTTTCTCTTTAGTACCTCAAAGGATACAAGTCAAACATACGGGTTCATTATCCATCTCAGGATTAAGATGACAACAAATAATTCGTCAAAAGTGAATTATTTTATTCAAACAAAATTATTAATTAAAGTGTAATGACCGGGAAAATATTCAGTCAAAATCGGACAGTCCGGTATTTGACCGTAATTATTCCCGGAATAGAAAGTAGTAGAAATATTGATGTAATCAGGAAAGTGTTATGTAGAGACTTTATATACGGGGTAAAATCACCCGAAAAGTGTAAAGTCATAATACGAATATTTTTACAGAGAAAATTTGTAAATATCAGTTGTGAATAGTGAAATATCGGTTAAAAGTTAGAAATTTTAACAGGTATATTTTAGTTATGAAAAACTGAAATATTTGGTAAATGACCAAATGACCAGTTAGAAAAAGAGTAGAAATATTATAAGTAAGGAAAATAGCAAAAGTTCCTGAAACAGAATTTGCCCGAGTCAGTTAAAGCGGGAAACTGCAAAAAAAACGAGTACCGCGAGGGTACGCGTTTTGGGCAATTCTGGATCATTTAAAATGAGAATTTCAGAAAAAGAAATTGACTATTGAGATACCCAAGAGAAGTGGGTTGAATATGAGAAATTTGACCCAGGGTGCTCGGCAATCCAAAAAATAAAGATAGAACCCGCATGGGTGTGAAATTATCGGTCGGAAAGAGACTCGTTTTGAAAACGGAAAGTTTGGTCTCGACAAGAAAAAATGTGGGGAACACAGAACCACTTAAATTAAGTGTTAAACTTAATTAGAATTAGTAGAATTAAATTATGGGAATTAAAGTTATTTCTCTAATTTAATTCTAGAAAGTAATGTGAGATATTTTAGAAATATTAATATAATATACCTATTACACTTAAAATGGCCTACGGATGACATTAGAAGCCAAAATTGCTTCTTTCTCTAAGTGTGGCCGAGAGATAGAGAAAAGAAAGAGAAAAGAGAGAAAATCAAGGGAAAATCAAGGAATCACCCGTTACCGAAATTTCTTCCGTTCAGTCCGGGAGAAACATAACCCGAGTATGCGTTCTAGTGGAGAATCTCAACTTTTCAAGGTAAGATTTCGGATTTTTCATGAGAAACTGCTTGCTTTTTCGTTTTTATGAATAGTAACTCATCTCGGAAAAAATCCGTAAAACTGAAAAACGAAACCGAGGTTTTGTCGGGGACTACGATAGGAGTTTAATGTGCAAGTATTGAAAGGATTGAACAATTTTTTTTGGATTAACACTAAAAAAATCCGGAATACCCTAGAAATGGAGAAAAAGTGTTGTTGTTCATTTTATGTTGAAAATTGTGTTCAGGAATGTGAATCTGGACTACAGGTACCGAAATCGGAAGTAAAACGAGTTATTGAAAACTCGGGAAACTAGAAAAAACAAGGCGAAACTCTGCCGAAATTTCCTAAAATCTAGTTAGTAAGCAATGAGTTAGTAATCCGATTCTAGAGAATGGATAACAGTTTTAAAGCTCGGAAATGAATAGATTAAGATTCAGAAACCGAGATACACAAATATGTGTAAATTACCTCTTGAGCTAGAATTCGGCCTAGAGGGGTTAAGTTCGAAAATGAGTTGAAATTGGATTTAAGAATCCAAGTATGAGAAATTTTGATGCTTGAAATAGGTGGTTAATACCTATTTCCATGAAACAGGTTTTGGCACGAGAGCCGAAGCAACGAGAAAGAACTTAGCAAGCGGGAATCCTAGAGGATTAACGGTAAGTATAGACATATATGTTTGTCCGGACTCGAAAAGCTGCAGTTAGACTTAGAACTATTAATTTACTTATGTTCCTAAGTCTATGTGATTACATGTGATTATACATGTTTGGAGGGCTTAATGCTCTAGATTTCAGAAGGGCGACATATGGTTACCCTTATGCATAGTTAAAAGACTGACGGGTCCTCGGCCTCCGCAAGGGAGGAAAATCTCAAAGAGTAGAGATTCTGACTTGACCAGACAGTAAGTAATGAGCCAGTAAAGTAAAAGACTGACGGGTCGTCGGCCTCCGCAAGGGAGGAAAATCTCAAAGAGTAGAGATTCTGACTTGACCCATAAAGAAGTAATGAGCCAAGAAGTAAAGATCGACGGGTCGTCGGCCTCCGCAAGGGAGGGAAATCTCACAGTGTAGAGATTCCGACTAGACCAGCCAGTAAGGTAAGAACTGATAGATAGAAAGTAGTTTAAAGCATGTTTCACACGAGCATATTTGCATCATAACTCTTAATGTAATTTCTATTAGTTTATGATGTATGCATGTTTATACTTGCCGAGCGTTAGCTCATCGGTTTACTCGTGCAGGTAACAAAGGTAAGCACCAAATCATATAGTGGTTTGCTTGATGGACATGCGGAGGCAAGGGTGGCGGAAATGTCATGGGTGCACAGGAGTGGTCTCCACTACGCTCGCTTAGAAATTAAATTCCACTGCAAAGTAATGTAACATAGAATACTAGTATGTATGTTCAGTTCTAAGAAGAAGATATTACAACCATTGTCTTAGTAAAGAACAACGGACTGTAATAAATTAAGACAAGTTTTCAGAAACTAGTTTGATATCCGAATCTTTAAAGTAATAGCAAGATATGTTATTAGTGTAACAACATAACATGTTAAGAACCCGAGGATTAAAGTAAAGAAAAAAAAATTTTACCCGCACATGAACGTAAATTAAAGAGACGATAGTCTAACAACGAATAATGGATTAGACTATAGCTTAGCCCATTAGTAGTAGTATATGAACGGCGACCGCGCCGAGGGGCGGGCTGCTGCCACGATTGGTATCGAGCGGCGTTCCTACTCCTGCCATGACAAGTCCCGCACCTATGCTTCTGTGCAGTCCAGGTAAATTAGTTTATGAGCTAAAACTAAGAATTTCTTATTTCTTTTTGCAAGACAGAGCAGGTACTAATGGATCGATCATATCCATCATCCCGGTTAGCGCCCACACCACAAGAGAATACGTTGTGGGGACGGGTAAGAATGTTTCTAATGTCACGGTTCCGACAAACAGAGAGGTCGGTACCCACTCCTGCTAGATATAGCCATCCACCAGTGGATCGGGAGTTAAGGGCTCTAGAGCCCATGGCGGCCCAGGCTGCACACCGAGCAAGTAGAGTTGTTTTGACTACAGGTCGAGCCGCAGCCAGGTTCTACACCTGTAATCCACCTTCCTTCGATGGGCTTTCACATCCCACTAGAATTAGGGATTGGCTGCACCGTGTCGAGTATGTGATGTGAGCTTGTGACGCAGCAAGTCTGTTAGAGGGCAATGCCCTAATCTTTTGGCAAGCTTTGGATGAGGACGAAATAGCAGAGATGCAATGGGAAGACTTTCGCCACATGTTGAAGCATCAGTTTCTTCCCCAGGTCATGCCATCTGAGTCGGCACCACAGCAGAGTGGAGAGACACAGAGCCAAGTGAGTGTAGCCGTGACCTACACCCAAGCTCGAGAGTTTATCATACAAGCCGAGAGGGCGAGTATGATATCGGATGAGGCCGTTGTAGCCTATATAGCGAGAGTTTTGACAGAGGTGCTAGCTCCAAATCAAATTTTTAATCTAAGTGAGGAGGAGCAGTGTCAGATCCTATGGAGAGGTCTGACGGAAGAGTACCAGCATCGGCTAGTTCCGCGATCGGATCAGACCCTCACACAATTTATTATTGAGGCAAAGCATTGTGAACACCAGCTGCTAGAGGAGAGGACACGGCCAGTGGTGGTTAGGCGAGACTTCCCGTTTTCCAATACCCGTATTAGGAGACATGACGCAGAAGCCCCTACCTCTCAACAACGATCGAGACCCGAGATAGAGGCAGCGGACGAGCCTATGGCCGTTCGGCGAAGATGGACCTACGTTGGGACCGTTGGTGAGGAAGCTAGTGGTAACCCTCAGTCGGATCCCGAGGAGGATTCGGAGGAAGACCCCGAGGAGGATCCTGAGGATTAAGTTAGGACTTAGCGTCTTATTAATTTAAATATGATGCAAGGTTATGTAAATAGTATTGAGAAACTTACACTAATGATGTTTTATGTATGATGTGATATGTATGGAATGGGACATACATAATAGATTTGAATGAAAGGCTTAAAAACCTTTACTTTTGTGATGATTTGTATATGATGTGATATGCATGATATGGGGCATGCATAATAGGAGAACATATAGAATGTATGTTTTGCTAGTTGATGTGAGAGTGAATAATAGTTTAAAGTATTGCAAGTCAAGGAGCTTTAGAAGCAGTTCTTCTTGCACTTAGACAAACGATGTTGCTCTTTAAGTGATATAGACACAGCAACATGGTTCGTACACGTTCAAAGAGAACACAAGCAGAACAGAATCCTCCAGCACCAACCTAGCTGAAGAAGTAGCAGGTCTGAGGGGGCAAATAGCAGCCCAGGCTGAGGAAAAAAGACAGTTACGAGAATTGCTTACCCAGTTGATACAGGGTCAGCAGGTTGGAGGAGCACCCCCTCCGCAGTCGGTTCCAGCACAAGCCGCCCAACCTGAGCAACCCGCAGAGAGGGTTGAACCCCAAGAACCAGTAAGGGGTGAGATGGGGTACCGAGAAATGGTCCCAAGGGAACCATTGTATGTAAGGTTTAAGAGAATGGCACCTCCAGAGTTCAATGGATCAACAGATCCACTCGAGGCTGAGGAATGGTTAGCATCCATTCAAACAGTGTTTGAGTTTATGGAACTCACCGACAGAGAGAAGATTCAGTGCGCCGCTTTTGTATTAAAGAAAGATGCCCGTTACTGGTGGGAATCAGTGTGCGCCAGAAGGAATGTGAGACTGATGTTGTGGGATGAATTCCTATGGGAATTTAACCGTAAGTATTACAACTTAAAAGCCCTGAAGACTCAACAGAATGAGTTCAACAATTTGAAGCAAGGCGACCAGACAGTTGTAGAAGCATGCCGATGATTTGATCAGTTGGCACGACTATGTCCTCAGTTGTTTCCAATAGAGGAAGAGAAGGTTAGGAGGATGATTAATATGCTCCGAGGAGATATAGCCACCGTTGTGGAAAGTGGGGAGTATCCACCAACCACGGTAGCCGATCTAGTGAATCAGGCAATACGTGTGGAGCATAACATTTCAAAATCTAGAGGGGATAGGGCAAGCCTTTAAGACAGCACTACCATCAGGTGATGTGCTGTTGTCTAGTTACTAGTTACGTCACGTACTAGTAGAGATAGCAGGAAGAGAACTAAGTGCGGACCTAGTTGTTCTGAACTTAGTAGATTATGATGTGATCTTAGGAATGGATTTTCTAGGAAAGTATAATGCTACAATAGACTGTAGAAAGAAAAGGGTAGTTTTTCAGCCAGAAGGAGAACAGGTGTTTGAGTACATGGGTTCCACATCAGGGACACCCATATGTTTTATTAGTTCCCTAGAAGCCAGACGATTGATGTCTAGCGGATGCACTGGATATTTGGCGTATGTGGTGGATAGGAACCAAGAGGGGACACATCAACCAGAAGACGTTCCCATAGTCAAGGAGTTCCTAGACGTTTTTCCAGAGGAACTACCCGGACTTCCTCCAGATCGGGAAATAGCTTATGAGATAGAGCTTCTCCCTGGCACCACACCAATATCCAAAGCACAGTACAGGATGGCTCGGTGAATCGGAAAGAGTTGCGGGTTCAACTCCAAGAGATGTTAGACAAAGGCTTCACCAGACCGAGTTTCTCGCCATGGGGAGCTCCAGTCCTCTTTGTCAAAAAGAAGGATGGCATGCTTCGGATGTGCATAGATTATAGAGAGCTCAACAAAGTCACCATCAAGAACAAGTACCCGTTGCCACGAATCGATGACTTGTTCGACCAGTTGAAGGGAGCTACTACGTTTTCGAAGATAGACCTTCGATCGGGGTATCATCAGCTTAAGATTAGAGAAGAAGACATTCCCAGAACGACATTCAGAACTCGGTATGGACACTACGAATTCTTAGTGATGCCGTTTGGACTTACAAATGCCCCAAATGGCGGCGTTTATGGACCTTATGAACAGAGTCTTGAGAGAGTATTTAGATAAGTTTGTTATTGTTTTCATCGATGACATCCTTATATACTCACGAGATCCACAGGAGCACGCAGAACATTTGAGGATTGCACTACACACGTTGAAGAAACATCAGCTATATGCGAAGTTTTCTAAGTGCGAGTTCTGGTTAGATAAAGTCCACTTCCTCGGACATGTAGTATCCAAGGAAGAAATCACCGTGGATCCAACAAAAGTTGAAGCGGTTGAGAAGTGGCCAGTTCCAAAGAGTGTTACGGAAGTTCGAAGTTTCCTAGGATTGGCAGGGTATTACAGAAGTTTTTTGGAGGGATTTGCTCGTCTTGCAGCTCCTCTCACTGCCTTAACCAGAAAAGATAGAAGCTATGAATGGATAGATAGATGTGAACAGAGTTTCAGAGAGATCAAAAGAAGATTAATTAGTGCTCCAGTACACACGATCCCAGAAGAGGGAGAAAAATTTGACATCTACAGTGATGCCTCAAAGACAGGACTAGGAGCCGTGTTGATGCAAAATGGCAAAGTCATTGCTTACGCATCTCGGCAACTGAAGGATCACGAGCGAAATTACCCAACGCATGATCTTGAGTTAGCTACAGTAGTTTTTGCGCTCAAGTTATGGCGGCATTACCTATATGGGGTTCAATGCAAAATTTATACGGACCATCGAGCCTAAAGTACTTCTTCACGCAGAAGGAGCTTAATATGAGACAAAGACGATGGCTTGAACTTGTGAAGGACTACGACAGAAATCCTTTACCATCCAGGTAAAGCCAATTGAGTAGCAGACGCTTTGAGTAGAAACCCAAGACTACGGACTCAAAGTGGAGACCGAATTGTTGCCTGCTAGCTTCAACAAGAGATTAATCTCCCTAGACCTTGAATTAATCTCTAGTAAGTTAGCTTCTCCGAGGCTGCAGCCGTACTATGTGATGAGATACGAGAAGCTCAGAAAGGTGACCCAATTATGGATGGATACAGGAAGGAGATAGTAGATAATGCAAGGTCGAATTTCAGCCTTTCAAAGGACGAAATTCTCCTATACCAAAGAAGAATTTGTGTACCGGATCAAGAGGGGGATCAAGAAGTGATATCATGGAAGCAAGACAAAGACGCCATATTCCATACACCCGGGTGCCACCAAAATGTATCAAGATTTGAAACAACATTTTTGGTGGAGGCGAATGAAGAATGACATAGTTGACTATGTTAGTCGCCGCTTGACATGCCAAAAGGTCAAAGAGAACATCGAGACCGGTTGAAGCTTACACCACTAGAGATCCCGGAATGGAAGTGGGAACACTAAGCCATGGACTTTGTGACCGGACTTTGAGAACCAATGAGGGATACGATGCCATTTGGGTAGTCGTGGATCGGCTAACGAAATCAGCGCATTTCATTCCGATCAAGATAACTTACTCCTTAGAGAGGTTAGCTGAGTTATATGTGGCTAAGGTAGTAAAGCTACATGGAGTACCGATTAGTATAGTGTCGGACAGAGACACCGATTTACCTCCAATTTTTGGAGAAGTGTTCAGAAGCGATGGGGTCGAATTGCGCTATAGCACATTGTTCCATCCCCTGCGGATGGGCAGTCGAGAGGACCATTCAGACCTAGAAGATATGCTTCGTGCATGCACAAAGTGGATTTCAAGGGCGCATGGAGTATGAAGTTGCCATTGATCGAATTCTCGTGATAATAATAGTTACCAAGCTTCCATCGGCATGGCCCCGTATGAAGCAATTTTTTACGGAAGGAAGTGTAGATCCCCAGGTCATTGGTATGACACTCGGGAAAAGCAGCTTCACAAGACGGAATTCATTCAAGAGGCCATTGAGACAAAGGCAAAAGATCCGTGAGAAGATTAGAGACGGCTCGAGCCGCGTAAGAGTTATGCAGATAAACGACGGAGACCCTTGGAATTTTCTGTAGGGGGGACTCAGATTCCTAAAAGTCGCACCAATGAAGGGTGTGATGCGTTTTGGGAAGAAAGGTGTCGAGTCCACGTTACATAGGGCCTTTTGAGATCATTGAAAGAATAGGAAAGGTAGCTTCATCGACTAGCTCTACCGCCAGAGTTGGCTTTGATTACACAGTGTGTTTCATGTAGCAATGCTCCGGAAGTATATCTCGGATCCATCGCACGTGTTACAAAGATGAGCCTATTCAGATTCACGAAGATTTGTCCTATGAGGAACAACCGGTCCAAATTCTAGCCAGAGAAGAAAGGAAACTCGAAGTCGTAGTATCCCAATGGTTAAAGTGCGGTGGAAAAATCACAATGTTGCAGAGGCCACTTGGGAAGTAGAAGAAGAGATCGATGCAGAAGTACCCCAGTTGTTCTGATTTTCGGGACGAAAATTCCTTAAGGAGGGTGAATGTAATGACCGGGAAAATATTCAAATCAAAATCGGACAGTCCGGTATTTGACCGTAATTATTCTTTAACAAAAAAAGTAGTAGAAATATTGATGTAATCAAGAAAGTGTTATGTAGAGACTTTATATACCGGTAAAATCACTCGAAAAGTGTAAAGTCATAATACGAATATTTTACAGAGAAAATTTGTAAATATCGGTTGTGAATAGTGAAATATCGGTTAAAAGTTAGAAATTTTAACGGTATATTTTAGTTATGAAAAATCGAAATATTTGGTAAATGACCAAATGACCAGTTAGAAAAAGAGTAGAAATATTATAAGTAAGGAAAATAGCAAAAGTTCCGAAAAACAGAATTTGCCCGAGTCGGTTAAAGCGGAAATCGCAAAAACGAAAGTACCGCGAGGGTACGCAGCGTTTTGGGCAAGTCTGGATCATTTAAAATGAGAATTTCAGAAAAAGAAATTGACTATTGAGATACCCAAGAGAAGTGGGTTGAATATGAGAAATTTGACCCAGGGTGCTCGGCAATCCGAAAAGTTAAAGATAGAACCTGCACGGGTGTGAAATTATCGGTACGGAAAGAGACTCGTTTTGAAAAACGGAAAGTTTGGTCTCGACAAGAAAAATGTGGGGAACACAGAACCACTTAAATTAAGTGTTAAACTTAATTAGAATTAGTAGAATTAAATTATGGGAATTAAAGTTATTTCTCTAATTTAATTCTAGAAAGTAATGTGAGATATTTTAGAAATATTAATATAATATACCTATTACACTTAAAATGGCCTACGGATGACATTAGAAGCCAAAATTGCTTCTTTCTCTAAGTGTGGCCGAGAGATAGAGAAAAGAAAGAGAAAAGAGAGAAAATCAAGGGAAAATCAAGGAATCACCCGTTTTCGCCGAAATTTCTTCCGTTCAGTCCGGTAGAAACATAACCCGAGGCATTCTAGTGGAGAATCTCAACTTTTCAAGGTAAGATTTCGGATTTTTCATGAGAAACTGCTTGCTTTTTCGTTTTTATGAATAGTAACTCATCTCGGAAAAAATCCGTAAAACTGAAAAACGAAACCGAGGTTTTGTCGGGGACTACGATAGGAGTTTAATGTGCAAGTATTGAAAGGATTGAACAATTTTTTTTTGGATTAACACTAAAAAAATCCGGAATACCCTAGAAATGGAGAAAAAGTGTTGTTGTTCATTTTATGTTGAAAATTGTGTTCGGGAATGTGAATCTGGACTACAGGTGTACCGAAATCGGAAGTAAAACGAGTTATTGAAAACTCGGGAAACTAGAAAAAAACAAGGCGAAACTCTCACGAAATTTCCTAAAATCTAGTTAGTAAGCAATGAGTTAGTAATCCGATTCTAGAGAATGGATAACAGTTTTTAAAGCTCGGAAATGAATAGATTAAGATTCAGAAACCGAGATACACAAATATGAGTTGAACGAATCATATAGGGCAATCTCGATGCCTTACCAGTTTTAAATATAATTTTCTCTACATTTTTCTTAAACTTTAACTTCTCAACAAAAATTCCATTCTCTTTTATTTTTACTTTATTATTTATCTCCTAAAGCTTTTTTATTTGCTAATCTTTTCTTGTTCAATTTGTCTCCTCCTTGTGGATACAACCGCCCTAACTGTGCTACTGCGACCGCTTTATTTTCAACACGTTTGGGCGTAATCAAATTTGAAAAATTGTTCTTGATAATTAAATAATTTTTCCTCTTGGAATCTCTTATCAATAGCCTCCAAAAAGTCTCTCAAGTGATCTAATGAGTAATGTGACTTAATAGGCTATTTATACTGTTTAGGAAGTCATACTTCCGTAACAATTAGGTTTCCCAAAGATTTAATCGCACTCAGAGTCGATTTTGGCACATCAGCACGCGTTACGCGTTACAACCGGTCGACCGGAGACAGAGACGTTATAACTCACCGGTCGACCGGTCCTTCTAAATCGGTCTACCCACCGGTCGACCGACGGTCGACCTGACCGGTCGACCGGACCGTCGACTGTGACCGGTCTACCCACCGGTCAACCCGTCAAGATCGATTTTAAAGTTGTTTTTCTAGTTTTTCAACATGGGAAACTTGCATAGAGCCTCAATTTTGATTCAAGCAGCCCAATAGAGAAATTGCCACGATCAAAACAGGTCATATAATAGTCTTCCCATATTAAACAACTCTTAAAACAATAATTCAACCAATTTATCTAGAATCAATTTATCAATTAATTCACCCGATAAATCACTCATGAATTAACTTTGAACCTCTTTTACGAAAAATAACACAAGTTACCAATATGTAGGAAATACAACCGTATCGTTACAGGAAATTATGTGAGCTAGCAAAGGGACCCGATGGACATATATAAATCAAGCTCCTATAATCACAACGCTACTTGTAAACCAACAAGTCCATCTCATGATTATAAAACTCTAGCTATTCCACTAAAAGCCTAGAGTGCACTCTTGATTTATATAGCATATTTACAAAGCTCTAATTAGCTCTAGTCCATGACTCAATATATTAGTATATCATCCCCATAGGATATCCATAATCGACTTGAGGTCAAGTTCTGTTTTACCTTCCCGATTACATTTATCTTATGTTCCATTATCAAACCATTGGAAAAATACTATTCATACTATTACAAACAGTAAACCATTAGATAACACAGAGTAGTCCAATGGCCGAGCGCTCATATTTTCCAATCCACTGATAATGCATAAGAGGATATCATTGACTCTTTATAGGAGCTATGGATTCCACTATCTATGAATAATGAATCTACGCATACACGAGTCATATCCCCTATGTACCGGTAAGCGTACCTTTACATAATGTCGGGGATGTCTCCCTTTAGTACATCAAAGGATACAAGTCAAGTATACGGGTTCATCATCCATCTCGGGATTAAGATGACAACATATAATTCGTCAAAAGTGAATTGTTTTATTCAAACAGAATTATTAATTAAAACAATTCATCTTTGGTCCGATCCAATATAGATTTCACCATTAGAAACTATATCAATGTCTCTACCCATGGAGTCCCACCTCCGACGACCAAGACAAGCTGTCTCCGTTAGGAAGTAGACAACATAACAATCTTAACATGAATAAAGCGCCCAACTTTATTCCCTCGATTGTGGATCATAAGATTTAGACTATCATCTTAAGATTCTTGTCTTCCGCATGTTCTACACATTACATGCATGATCTAAAGATTTAGAATGACAGTCTCAGACTTTCAGTTTGCTTATCATACATTCAACTATTATGAACATAAAGAGGACAATACATAGATATATGAAATAAACAAATCTTTATAAATAGTCAAAATGTCTCGAAGAAAATTGTTACATTTATTCCTAAGGGCATAAACGCTAACAATCTGCCACTTGCACTTAAGTGAGTAAATGTGACATGCTACGCATCCCCATAGCCTCGACATGCTTCTCGAAGACCTTAGCCGGCAGGGCCTTCGTGAACGGGTCCGCCATATTGTCCTCTGACGCGATCTTGCATATTTCCACATGCCCTTCTTCAATAAAGCTTCTTATCACATGATACTTCCTGTCTATGTGCTTACTCATTTTCTGATATCTTGGTTCTTTGGTGTTAGTTATTGCCGCATTGTTATCACAAAGATAGTCTCAATGGCTTATCCACACCGAAACAACTTCAAGATCCATCAAAAATTTATGGAGCCACACCGCTTCTTTTGAAGCATCACTAGTGCCACATACTCAGCTTCCATCGTTGAGTCGAAGTGCAAGTTTGCTTGACACTCCTCCAAACGATGTAACCGCCTCCCGAGTAAAAGATGTAACCCAAGTCGATTTCCTAGAATCCAAACAAGATTGAAAATCTGAATCAGATATCCTAGAGGTGTCAAATCCTCCCGGAATATACCAAAGATATAATTTCTAGTTCTCCGAAGATACTTGAATATATGCTTGACCGCAACCCAGTGGTTAGGTCCTGGATTCGACTGAAATCGACTTACAATCCCAACCGCATGGTAAATGTCCGGTCGAGTACAAAGCATTGCATACATGAGGCTCCCGACCGCCGAAGCATAAGGCACCTTCGCCATGTATTCTCTTTCTTTAGATGTCTTGGGACAATCACTGTTCGAAAGAGTAATTCCAGACCTAGATGGTTGCCCACCTTTCTTGGAATTCTGCATTGCATACTTCTCAAGAATTTTATCTATGTATGAAGCCTGAGAGAGAGCTATCATTTTGTTCTTTCGATCCCATAAGATTCGAATGCCTAGAACATAATTAGCTTCTCCTAAGTCCTTCCTGTCAAACTGTTTGGTAAGCCAAACTTTGACTGATGATAAAGCCCCTACATCATTGCCAATAAGTAGAATATCATCAACATATAATAGTAGAAAAACCACTTTCCCATCTTGAATATGTTTATAAACACAAGGTTCATCCATATTCTGTTGGAATCCAAAAGTCTTGACCACTTGGTCAAATCTTTTGTTCCAAGAACGGGAAGCTTGCTTTAATCCATAAATGGATTTCAACAACTTGCAAACTTTTCTCTCTTGACCCTTAGCCTCAAAGCCTTCTGGTTGTACCATATAGATACTTTCCTCAAGATGGTCGTTCAAGAACGCCGTCTTGACATCCATTTGGCAGATCTCGTAGTCGAGAGCAGCCGCAATGGATAAGAGAATGCGGATGGACTTAAGCATGGCTACAGGCGAAAAGGTTTCCTCATAGTCGATTCCTTCCTTTTGCGTGTATCCCTTAGCTACCGGTCTAGCCTTATAGGTTTCGACCTTTCCTTCTGCATTTCTCTTTCTCTTGTAGACCCATTTACACCCAATGGGCTTAATCCCATCAGGAAGATCTACAAGTTCCCGGACTAGATTAAAATCCATAGATTTCATTTAAACTTTCATGGCTTCGTCGTAGGTTTGCATCAACATCCTCCATAGCTTCTTTGTAAGTATAAAGATCTCTGTCATGTTCCGAGATTACGCCATGAATCTCGGGTTCATGTCGATCCTCCCACTACACGAAGCCCCTTAGGTTGTTGTTGGGTTTCCTCTTCTACTACGATTGGATTGGTTTCAAAGGAACATTTGGTATGACTAAGTCACTCGACATTTCCTCAAGCACTATTTTGCTCACGAGGCTTAAAGTCGTTCATGTAACTTTCCTCTCAAGGAATGTTGCATTTGTTGAAACCACGACTTTATTTTCCTTGGGATTATAGAAATAACCCCTTTCGTCCCTCTCGGATAACCTACAAAAATGCATGCATACTGAGCGTGCTTCCAACTTGTTCGCTTCCTTATCCAGGACATGTGGGACATCCCCATATGCGAATATGGTTCAAGGATGTCTTCCTGCAAATCCACAACTCGTGAGGAGTTTTAGGAACCGACTTTGTTGACACGTTGTTGAGAAGATAACATGCAGATTTGTAAAGCATATCCCCAAAAAGATATAGGCAATGTCGAATAACTCATCATGGACCGTACCATGTCCAACAAGGTTCTATTTCTTCTCTCGCCTACACCATTCTCTTTGTGGAGTGCAGTGCGATTAAATGGGATAGAATCCCATTCTCTAATTATAAAACCCAAAAATTGAAATGGGGTTAATTTGTAATTTTTAAAGACTTAAGTGTGAAAATTTTAGAAGTCTGGGCCAGAATTTGAATTTTAGAGAAATGTGGGGGTCAAAAATAAAGGTTTTGACAGTCAGCATGCCCAACCTGTTATTTTGTGCCACTTGGGCGTATCCCTCACCCTCACAACTCAGAACCCTCATTTTCTTTTTCTCTCTCTCTCTCTCTCCTTTCATTTTCTCTCTCTTTCTCCACGCACGGCCGACCCACCTCCGGTGAGATTCCGGCGTCCGTTTTTGACACCGCCCGGCTCGTTGGAAAGATCTCGTCGAGCCGAGTTCGGATTGGTGTCTTGCAGACCGCTTAACTCCCGCCGGACGACGCCACACTCGCCGGCCAAAGTTCTGAAAAACACCCAAACTTCCGATCGTGATATCTCCGCCGTCCGGTGTCCGATCGAGGTGATTCTGGTCCCAATAGACTCAGAGCAAAGAGACGAAGAAAACGGTACCAGTAGTATGGCTTGATTCTGACCGGAGCACCGCCGCCCGTGGTGGCCGGATTCCTCGCCGCCGCCGCCCTCGGATCTCCTTCCTCCGGCCGCTGTGAATGACACCGCTCAGCCCATTAGCTTCAGAGGGAGTCGGTGAGTCGTTCTGGGCTACCAGCCTTGGTCACCGCCGCCGCCTTGCCGGAAAAGGAGCCGCCGCCGCCGTGAGAAAAGTGGGAGGATGGTTCCGGCGATCTAGCCGTTGGATCCTCATGATCTTGGTGTCAAAATGCTCAGAATCTCACGGGTAATGAAAGCCCCCAATCAATTTTGAAGATCCATGGCTGAAAAACAAAGATTCAAGGTTTGGAATTCGGCCGGAATTGAGGATCTCGATCCGAGTAGTTAGAGGCCGAATTTGGTGAAATTGACATCGCCATTGGATTCAGAACCATCGATTTAGGGGGGGTAGAACTCAAGTCCGCCGCGAGATTCTTCTCCGGGAAGCTTCGCCGCCAGCCGTACCTCCGCCGCCGTCGCCGCTGCCGGTGGCGGATTCCGCAAACCTTCATTTCGCAGCCTCTCGACTTTCGATTGACGATCCGTTTTGAGGTAGGGGTCATATTACTTAACTTTGGTGGAATTTTATTTAATTTAATTAATTTTGTCAAATTTGAAAAGATTGGAATTGTATATCAAACTTACTTATTACTGTTACACGATATGACTTGAACAAAACCACTAGGGGCCCGTCCTGTAATGTACAGCGTGGCCAAGAGATTTGACATAATTTTCAAATATGACACAAAGGCATGGTTAGGAAAATGTGAACCGGACGCGATAGTGAGATAGTGTGCTGACAGTAGGTGTGGCCGTTTACCATTCCTGGGTGTGAACCCAAAAATGTAAAAGTGGGGGAGGTGATGACGCTCTCCGGGGTTGAGAATCCCCAAGGTTACTGTACCGTGGTTACGTCCTGGTGAGGGCCCGGAACGACAGTTCACCCTCTTTGTCATCTTTCATTCCCAGGAGGTGTACAGTGCAACCTTTCGGACGAGGAGTAGTCACTGATCAGCGTGCCCCTCGTAGAGGATCTACCATTTTCAGTTTCTTTCCTTAAATTTGAGTAAGACCTTGATTGGATTACTTTGGATAGAATTATAACTGATGATGATGATTGTATTATTTAATATTTTATTGGTGCTACATTATGCTGTGGATTTAAGTTTTAACGGAGAGTTTGTTTTAAAGGCCCATGGGCAGGCATTGTTTTCATTTCAGAAGTTTTATTCTATTTTATTTCTATTTGTGCACCGTTACCGCACTTTTATGTAAAGAAACATGACGAGTTATTACTGTTGGTTGCCGAATCGAATTCGGCGGCGGAAACGCAGCGGAAAGGCGGATCGTGTATCACAAAAATTTTCATAAAACTTTTGAGATACTCTATAGATTATATTAATTTATGCACCAATAAATTAATCTCATTAATTTATAAGAATCAAGGATCAACGAAAAAAAAATACCTTGTAGCCGACTCGGATGATATCTTGATTTTCTTTGACCACCTAACAGTCCTAGCTCCAAGCTTTTGTGTTTAGAACACCAAAGTCTTCCACATCAATTCCTTGATTCCCGTGAGACGTGTGTGTGGGCACACGTGAGACAAAACGGTTTCTTAAACACTCGAATTTCCACAAACACCAACGCATGCACGATGTGGAATTTTTGGAGAAAAAATTTTCACTCTTTTTGCTATATGAGAATTCCGGCCACACTAGGAAACTAGGGCTGAAAAGTGTTTCAAGATTGTCTCACAATCTTTCATTTATCTCATATTTAAAGAGAAGAAGTCAATCTTCAAAATAGGATCAAATCCTTATCTCCAATTTTGAATTTGGAACAAAAATCCTTCCCTTATCCCTTAGGTGTGTGGCACCTAAATAAGATAAGGAAGGAAGATATTTTATCCATTATCCAAGTAGTTCAATTTTAATTGATTCAAATTTGAATTTAAGTCAAACTTAAATTAATTTGAATTCTAAATTAAACAACTTATCAAATAAGTTTAAATGGATAAATCTAGATATGTTCAAATTCAAATTTAAATAATCTCATTATTTAAATAATAATTAATTCTCAATTAATTATTCTTGAGTATTTAATTTTAAAATTCCGTAATTCTAAAATTCCCATTTTGCCCTTTGTGTCGGTAGAATTACAAGGACGACGCGGGGACTAATGGACCTATAATTCTGAGCTCCAATAAAATTAATAATTAATTAAACACTTTAATTAATTAATTAATTCTATTAATTCAATAGTTACTCCACTATAAACTTGGAATTGCACTCTCGGAATTATAGACATTAATTACTTCTAAACTGTGAAGTGTCCATTTGATATAGTCATTGCATATAGATCGATCCTCCATAAATAATTCATAATTAGAGTGAGGTAGAATCCGTTAACCTCTCTAATTACATCTTTATCCTTGAGTACCATTGATTCTCTAATGGATAGTGATTCATAAAACACATTCATGAACCAGAGCGCTCTTACTAATCCAAGTACCGAATCAACACTCAAGAGAATTATTTATCTGCTACTCTCTCAAGAAGGAATGGATTCCATCTCGTATAATAACATTCCCAGCTACCTATTTCATTATGTCTCCAAAATACATGGAATAGGATTCAGGGTTTCAAACGTGCGAGTAAATCAAAAGACATAAATCCATAAATAGGAGTTTGTTAAGAACTTAGGATTAAGATCATTCTATATATGACCATCGGTAGACTCAATTAGAATTTCTATGCTTAACGGAAATTATTAGAAAATCATATTGTGTCTCAAGGTCCATGTTCCACATAATCTCATTATGCGAAATACACTCATTCAATATCTCACCATATTAACAAAGGCGGATAACACTGTTCCATTCTAAATGGGAATGACATGTATTAATAATGTTTTAATTAAAGATTCCAAACTTTAATTAAATTCATTATGAACGATTACTTTTGATTATTATCCTTAAACATTATCTTCTTGTATATAACACTTATATACTATGTTTAAGGTTACATAAATAATCAAGGAATTTTATTTGATATTCATAAAATATTCATAAATATATGCACATAAAATGATGAATAAACTATTTTATTAAATAAATAATAAATATCCTTTTACATCTCATGCTTTCAGGACACTATTCCCAACAATTACTGTTACACGATATGACTTGAACAAAACCACTAGGGGCCCGTCCTGTAATGTACAGCGTGGCCAAGAGATTTGACATAATTTTCGAATATGACACAAAGGCATGGTTAGGAAAATGTGAACCGGACACGATAGTGAGATAGTGTGCTGACAGTAGGTGTGGCCGTTTACCATTCCTGGGTGTGAACCCAAAAACGTAAAAAGGGGAGGTGAAGACGCTCTCGGGGTTGAGAATCCCCAAGGTTATTTGATAGTGGTTACGCCCCTGGTGAGGGCCCGGAACAGCAGTTCACCCTTACCCGTGGTTCGAGGATCGATCCGGTAGGGACGTCGAGACAGATGCTCCTTGCTATCGGTGCCTCCGAATCACCGCGCCCTTCGGGGTTTTCCGTCATGAGTGTACGGATTAGATTATCTCACCGACAATCGGTCATATGACTTATTGTACATAAAACATAAAAACTACTAACCATGCGGGTTTAATCGGAAAAATAAATAAAACTAAAGATAAGTAATAGTTCTCCTCATGAGCATTCCATGCTCACCCTCTTTGTCGTCTTTCATTCCCCAGGAGGTGTGGTGCAACCTTTCGGACGAGGAGTAGTCACCGATCGGGCGTGCCCCTCGTAGAGGATCTACCATTTTCGGTTTCTTTCCTTAAATTTGAGTAAGACCTTGATTAGATTACTTTGGATGTAATTATAAGCGATGATGATGATTGTATTATTAAATATTTTATTGGTGCTACATTATCTTTGTGGATTTAAGTTTTAACGGAGAGTTTGTTTTAAAGGCCCATGGGCAGGCATTGTTTTCATTTCGTGAGTTTTATTCTATTTTATTTCTATTTGTGCACCGTTACCGCACTTTTATTACGTAACCCCCATTTAGGGGCGTCACACTAATAAGTATCCGGTGAACTCATCAGAGAGGTATTCTCCACCTCGATCGGATCGAAGTGCCTTTATGGGTTTACCCAGTTGCTTTTCCACTTCAGCCCGAAACTCCCTGAATTTATCAAAAGTTTCGCTTTTGTGATGCAATAGGTACACATAACCATATCTTGAGTAATCGTCAATAAAAGTGACATAATACTCATACCCTCCTCTTGCCTTGATGTTCATGGGACCACAAACATCACTATGCACAAGTTCAAGAACACCTTCAGCCCTATTGCCTTTAGACCCAAATGGTCTTTTGGTCATTTTGCCCTCCAAACAAGATTCACATTGGGGTAAGGACTCAACCTTTAAAGAACTTAAAGGTCCATCCTTTACCAACCTCTGTATCCTGTTAAGGCTAATGTGACCAAGTCGCAAATGCCAAAGATATGTCTCATTAGAGTGAGAAGTTTTAAGCCTTTTAGAGTTATTAACAACTTCAGTGTTTAACAGTGAGTTCATCTTTGGTTTGATAAAATATAGATTATTTTGCGTCCATCCATCACAGATAAAAAACTTGTTTTTACGAATCGCAACTTTATTATTAAAAGAAACTGAATAAGAATCCTTAAATAAACAAGCAACAGAAATAAGATTCCTCTTAATTTGAGCAACATAAAAACAGTCTCGCAAAAATAAACTCCTATAACTATCAAAATAAAGATGGACGTCTCCCACTGCTTCAGCCAACACCAATGTTCCATCGCCCATCCTTAACGTGAAGCTTTCATTTAGAAGACTTCCCGTTTGCTTGAACCCCTGTAGAGAAACACATACATGATTAGTTGCTCCAGAATCTATGACCCAGTTGTCACTGGATTCCTCAACTAGACATGCTTCCACAATCAAAAGATCACACTCACCTCCTTTGCCTTTAACGGCTAGGTAGTCTTTGCAATTCTTCTTCATGTGCCCCACCTTCCCGCAATGAAAGCACTTAAGCTTGTTCGGGTTCCTCTTCTTCTTGTTCTTGCCCTTGTTTGGCGGGCCCGAAGAACTCTCCTTCTTAGCTACTTGCTTCTTCTTTCCATTCCCCTGAAGGGGTTTGGAAGAAGATGCCTCAAACAAAGTTAGCTTCCACAATAGTCGACCCCTTGATCATCCGCTCGAACTTTTGGAGTTCTTGCATCAACTCGTCGGGGTTATATTCTGTCTAGCGCTCAAATTGAAGCGTTGCCCTAAACGGAATATATTCCTTCGACAAAGTCTCAAAGATCATGGTCGGGTTGAGACTCAAAGCATCGATGTCGCCCCATTGGTCGAACTTCACCAAATAGCCCATCACCTTCAAACATATGTTCCTTTATGGAAGACCCGGTACCTGTCTGCGAGTTAATAAGGTTGCTAAGGGCTTCCCGACGTTTTTCAGTGGCTTGGCCACCGAACATGTCCTCAAGATTATCCATAATCGGACGGCGATTCACGTAATCTTCATGTTGTGCTTGTAGCATTAGTGGACATGCTCGCCATCATATAACAATGAGCCATATCGTCGAGTCCTTCCGGCGTTGATACGCTACGAAAACCTCATTAGGAGCATCACGGGTGGCTCCGGAGGACAAGGTGTGTTTAGTACGAAATTTAGTTTCTCAAAGGTTAGGACGATCTTTAGGTTCCTTTTCCAATCGGTAAAATTTCGCCAGATTAAGTTGTGTTTATTTAGTATCGATGATAATGCGCTAGAAGACATTTTGATCTACAATAAACATTCATATACCTAGTATAAGCAAACTTGCATAAACATTTAGTAATCAAACATATATACATGTTATAATGCAACAAATATGTTTGTGTGTCAAAACCTTGAAAAAAATCACAACCTTACAACGATAATTCCCAACTCAAAATTTTGTAAGTCTCCTAGGGAGAACATGCAAAATTTAATTGGGAACACGGATCCCCTCCGATCAATATATACCATCCGGATCAATCTCTGTCCAAAGATATATTGATAATCGTTTTTTTTGGCCATTAATTTAATTATCAGAGCTCCTAGGGGAGATTAATAATTAAATTAATCTTGAGTGTATAACCATCGTTTCAACTATTTGATCCATATATTACAATTGTCACCTAGGGGTGTACAACTATAAAAATATGCTCAAATAAATTATCCTCTCGGAGATTCACACCGGTACATAATGAATCCCTTCCTAGGGGTCGGTATCACCATGTGTTACCTGCGGACCAACAATGGAGGCCATGGATGAACAATTTTAATGAGCGGCACTCCCTATTCTATATGACATGTTATCACATATATAGCAAATCATATCATATGCAATCATACAAAGCAATTAAGCTAGGCAACAAGCATAATAATAATAATAACCGTAATATTATGGTTCCATCCTAGAGAAAAGAAAGAAATTAAAGATTACAAAGAATAATCGAAACATATATCGATTCTTCATCTTGAATCTTCCCGGTTGTCCTTGAATTCTTCATCACAATCTAATTCCGGTTATCATAAAATTATTTTCCATGTTTTCTTGAAAAAATCTCAAAAAACTGCAAAAGCGTATACTGTCCCGTTAGGTCCGGTCGACCGGAGACAGAGTACTTATACTCTACCGGTCGACCGCCTTACACTAACCGGTCGACCGGTGAGGTCGACCGGTGCCCGTGCGATAGTAACCCAGATTTTTAGAAATCAAAGCAGTTTTTCAATTTATTCAATAAACACAAAACAATTTTATAAACCAAGGAAAAATTAGATATCTTCATCTCCTTCATCTTCAATCTCCTCCAAGAATTTTACATAAAAATTCCTATACCGTTTTCCGGTTTACAAAATTTCTACTAGAGAAAATAAAATAAACCCTAACGGCGATGATAGGCCGCATATCTAATTACATTGCAAAGAACAAATTCCTATACAACCATTCTAAACTCTAAGGAACCATAACCGGTAAAAATTAAATAATAAATAATCATTGATAATTCATAAATGACAACCAATAATAATTATTTAATCATTCATTCACCATATATTCATGACAACAACATAATATAGAAACCCTAGAGTGCCATCTCTAAAATATCAATTCAAGCATAAAAGAGATATTTTTAGATCACAAATCTATGTACATAGCATAATCATGAACAAATAACCTGGCTCTGATACCAATTGTTGGAAAATAATGGCATCAAGTGCGCAGCGGAATTTAAAATATTTAATCAACGTCAAAGCCAAACAAGAACATGTTCATGATGCTATGTAACATAAATACTAAAGATCTAAATCATACCTTTTGAGATTTCAGGAAACAGCACGTCTGACAGATCAAAGCGTTCCAAACAGCAACCGGAAGAGCCTCAACCAACTGGTCTTCTTTGCTATTCTCATTTCCACGATCGGTGTGCGGGTGGGCACACTTCGTTTAATCTCCTCTTGGTATTCTTAGTGGCTCCAGAGTCTACAATCCAAGAAAAAGTAGAGTCAGCCACAAAACAGGCTTCGGTAACAAGTAATGTACCTTTAGCTTTGACCTCCTTGAGGTATGTAGGACAGTTGCGTTTCCAGTGGCCAGCAACTCCGCAATGGTGACATTTGTCAGTACTCTTGTCCACCTTTGCAGCGTTCTTGCCTTTCGCAGCCGACTTCTTCTTGTTACTGCGGGCTTTCTCCTGTTTCTTGGCACCAGAGGTGGAAGGCTTCGCTTCAGTAAGGTTTGGCTTTCCATTCTCCTTTTTGCCTTTAAGCAGCAGAGTTTCCGTAGTTCGAAGCTCCATCATGAGTTCTGGGAGTGTATAGCTCAACTTATTCATAGAGTAGTTGAGTTTGAAGTTGTCAAACATCTCCGGGAGAGTCTCTAGGATCATATCCACTTGAGTCTCTCCATCTATTTCGACTCCCATGAGCTCCATCTCATTCAGGTGACTTATGATCAATAGCATATGGTCCCGAACAGGAGTGCCGAATTTCATCCCGGTTCATGAAGTTGCGATCGCAGCTTGCTTGGCTTGACGGTCCTGGCTTCCAAACATTTCAGAAATGCTATAGATCATATCTGCGGCCGTCAAGATGTTCCGATGTTGTTGTATAAAGCACATTGCTAATTGATGATAAGATATAGCACCTAGCAATCTCATCGGAACGCATCCAAGCGGTGTATCGTCTCGCTCTTCTTGAGTCGAATCATCATTCGGCTCAAGAGGACAGGGGGTGGTGAGCACATGCTTGTGCTTGTCTAAATCAATACGATATCGAGGTTACGTTTTCAGGTCAACGTAATTTTCACCCACTAGTTTGTTTGTACTAAGAATTTTTGCGATGGGGATAAAGACATAATTTTTGAAAAAAATAAAATAAAGCGGTGTTGGTAATTTGCTTATATTTAAGAGAAGTATGATGCATGAATGCAAATACTTAAACATAAATAAAATCCAAAAAAAAAAATGTTTCATCTATGGTGTTGCGATCATAAACGGCAACACGTCCCACCTAGGGGTGGCGTCCGTGAAGCCCTCCTATCGCATCGAGACTCCTCTCGTTTGGTCCACTTTACAAGATGTCTCTACATCTAGTGCAACCAATCACCATCTTTTTGGTCACCTTAGATCCATTGCCTAGCTCCTATGGGAGATTACAATGATCTTTAGTCTAAGTGTTTAACCGACTAATCGACTCTAGAGGTTGTTATGAACTAACGATCCATCTAGGGATGGTCTCGCCTCACTACTTCCTTTTCGAGTCTTATCTTCTATAAGCAACTTTGATGACTCCTTAGCGACATGTTTCATGGGTTTCTCCCATTGAAGTGAGGACCACTAAGGTGGTTCTTAACCTATCCACATGTCACGATCGGGGCTAAAGTCGGAGACCTTGGGAACGTTCAACGCAAAACGACCCTCCCACTTAGCTTTTTGAAAAAATGGATTTTGTTTTGAAATTAAGTCCAATTAATAATTCAACAAAATTATAACCCTTATAAATTTGTTGTATTTTATAACTCTTTATAAAATTTACCCATTGCATTTATTATTATAACAATTTATAATATTAAACTACAATGATGCATGACCATGCTTGCATGGCAATTTGATATTGGCATCTCTATATCCTATATGGCATGTTATAATGATGCGAGATTAAACAATAAATCATACATTTACAATTTAACCTCTCTATGGCTCATTTCTAATTACAACCCATAAAAACAAATGAAAATAATTACAATAATTTTCTTCATCTTGTCTTCTTGGCATCTTCTCAATTTTCTCTTCTCTCGATCCCGAAAAGTGAAAATAAAAAAAAAAAATATATATATATATATTTTTTTTTTTTTGTTTAGGCTGGGCCGGGACAATCTGGGCCCACCTTCTCCTAATTTGGGCCAGGGCCTGCTTTGGGCAAAGATGGGCTGCCAGCCAGGCAGGCCTTGCTCCTTTGCTTGGGCCGCGGCCCTTGCCAGGCAAGGCCGGTGGCGGGCCTGTGGCCCTGCCTGGGCAAGGCCTGTGGCTCCCCTGGCCAGGCCTGGCCTGGGGCCTGCGGGGCCTGGGGTCGCCCTATGGCCCCCCGGCCAGGCCGGGCCTGCGGGTAAGCCCATAGCCCGCTGTGGTTTCAGAAAACCCCGCATGGCTTGCCGGGTGCCGTGGCCCTTGCCCGGCAAGGTTGGCCAGCGGCAGGGCCTGCGGCCCTGCCTGGGCAGGTGGCCTGCAGCCCGCTAGGTTTCAGAAAACCCTAGCGCATACTAGGTTTCCAAACCCTAGTTCTGCCGCAGACGCCAAAACCCAAGGAAGGGTTTGGCGGCCGGGCTTGTGGCGGAGGCTGGGAATCGTGCGGGCGGCGGCGGCACAAAAAAATATTTTCCGGAAATTTAAATTACAAAATTTCCTATACCCTTTAATGGCTTACATTATTTTCTAGAGAAAAACATAAACCACCAACATGGTGTAATTAAAAACCTAGAGCCAATCGATGAGGATCCAATCACATATTCAATCAAAACAATTTTGAATTCATCATATATTCATGCAAGATGCCAATATCAACACATATCATACATTCAATCGCATAAACATAAATCATGCATGATCAATAGCCCTAGGCTCTGATACCAATTGTAGGATCTTATTGTGATTTATATATGAAAAATCATTTGAACAACAACAATATTGTAGGCGGAATTTCAAAAATTTATCATATCCATTTAATTCATAATTAAACGTAAACCACAACGAGAGATGCATGCATGATATATGTTTATTGACAATGGATTAGAAAAATCTCACATACCTTTGTGACGATTGAATTAATTGACCGCAAGGATCTTGTCTCACTATGTAATGACCGGGAAAATATTAAGTCAAAATCGGACAGTCCGGTATTTGACCGTAATTATTTCCCGGAACAGAAAGTAGTAGAAATATTGATGTAATCAGGAAAGTGTTATGTAGAAACTTTATATACGGGTAAAATCACCGAAAAGTGTAAAGTTATAATACGAATATTTTCTGAGAGAAAATTCGTAAATATCGGTTGTGAATAGTAAAATATCGGTTAAAAGTTAAAAAATTTTAATGGTATATTTTAGTTATGAAAAACTAAAATATTTGGTAAAAAGACCAAATGACCAGTTAGAAAAAGTAGAAATATTAGAAGTAAGGAAAATGACAAAAGTTCCTAAAACAGAATTTTCCCGAGTCGGTTAAAGCGGAAATCGCGAAAAAAAAAACGAGTACTGCGAGGGTATGCGTTTGGGCAATTCTGGATTGTTTAAAATGAAAATTTCAGAAAAAGAAATTGACTATTGAGATACCCAAGAGAAGTGGGTTGAATATGAGAAATTTGACCCAGGTTGCTCGACAGTCCAGAAAAGTAGTATAGAACCTGTACTGGGTGTGAAATTATCGGTACCGGAAAGAGACTTGTTTTGAAAAACGGAAAGTTTGGTCTCGATAAGAAAAATGTGGGGAACAGGGAACCACTTAATTTAAGTGTGAAACTTAATTAGAATTAGTAAAATTTAGTTATGGAAATTAAAGTAATTATTTTTTTTATTAGAAAGTAAAAAGGAGATATTTTGGAAATATTAATATAATATTCCAATTGTATTAAAAAGGGCCTACGGATTACATTAGAAGCTATATTTACTTCTTCTTCAAATTGTGGCCGAGAGACTAGAGAAAAGAGAGAGAAAAGAGAGAAAATCAAGGAAAATCAAGGAATCACGTTTTTCGCGAAATTTCTTCCGATTCGATCCGGTAGAAACATAACCCGAGACGCGTTCTAGCGGAGAATCTCAACTTTTCAAGGTAAGATTTCGGATTTTTCATGAGAAACTGCATGCTTTTTCGTGTGGATGAATAGTAACTCATCTCGGGAAAAATCCGTAAAACTGAAAAACGAAACCGAGGTTTTGTCGGGGACTACGATAGGAGTTTAATGTGCAAGTATTGAAAGGATTGAACAATTTTTTTTGGATTAACACTAAAAATCCGAAAATACACTAGAAATGGAGAAAATGTGTTGTTGTTCAATTTATGTAGCAATTTGTGTTCAGGAATGTGAATCTGGACTACGGTACCGAAATTAGAAGTAAAACGAGTTATTGGAAAACTCGGGAAACGAGGAAAATTAAGGCGAAACTCTGCCGAAATTTCCTAAAATCTAGTTAGCAAGCAATGAGTTAGGCATCTGATTCTAGTGAATGGATAACAGTTTTAAACCTCGGAAACGAATAGATTAAGATTCAGAAACTGAGATACACGAATATGTGTAAATTGCCTCTTGAGCTAGAATTTGGCCTTAAGGGAAAAAGTCCATAAATGAGTTTGAAATTAGATTTAAGAATCTAAGTATGAGGAATTGTGATTGGAATAGGGAATTGATACCTATTTCCATGAAACAGTTTTTGCACGAGAGCCGAAGCAACAAGAAAGAACTTCAACAAGCGGGTATCCTAGCGGATTACCGGTAAGTATAGACATATATGTTTGTCGGACTCGAGTAAAATTTGTAGTTAGACTTAGAACTATTAATTTATTTATGTTCCTAAGTCTATATGATTACATGTGATTATACATGTTTGGAGGGCTTAATGCTCTAGATTTCGGAAGGGCGACATATGGTTACCCTTATGCATAGTTACAAGCCCGACGGGTCGTCGGCCTCCGCAAGGGAGGAAAATCTCAAAAGTAGAGATTCCGACTTGACCGAACGATGATAAGTAATGAGCCGATAAAGTAAAAGATCGACGGGGTCGTCGGCCTCCATAAGGGAGGAAATCTCACAGAGTAGAGATTCCGACTAGACCAACCCAAAAAAGTAAAACAGAAAGATAGAAAGTAGTTTAAAGCATGTTTCACACGAGCATATTTGCATCATAACTCTTAATGTAATTTCTATTAGTTTATGATGTATGCATGTTTATACTTACGGCGTTAGCTCATCGGTTTACTCGTGTGCAGGGTAACAGAGGTGTGACCGGTCATATAGTGGTTTGCTTGATGGACATGCGGAGGCAAGGGTGGCGGAAATGTCATGGGTGCACGGGAGTGGTCTTTACTACGCTCGCTTAGAAATTAAATTCCGCTGCAAAGTAATGTAATATAGAATACTAGTATGTATGTTGGGTTCTAAGAAGAAGATATTACAACCATTGTCTTAGTAAAGAACAACGGATTGTAATAAGTTAAGACAAGTTTTGGGCACTAGTTTGATATCCGAATCCTTAAAGTAATAGCAAGATGTGTTATTAGTGTAACAACATAACATGTTAAGAACCCGAGGGTTAAAGTAAAGAAAAAAAAAAATTTACCCCATATAAACGTAAATTAAAGAGACAATAGTCTAACAATGAATAATGAATTAGACTAAAACTTAGCCCATTAGAAGTAGTATAAGGAACGGCGACCGCGCGAGGGGGGCTGGGCTGCCACGATTAGTATCGAAAGGCGGCGTTCCTACTCCTGCCATGACAAGTCCCGCACCTATGCTTCTGCGCAGTCCAGGTAAATTAGTTTATGAACTAAAACTGAGAATTGCTTATTTCTTTTGGCAAGACAGAACATGTACTAATGGATCGATCATATCCATCATCCCGGTTAGCACCCACACCACAAGAGAATACGTTGTGGGGACGGGTAAGAATGTTTCTAATGTCACGGTTCCGACAAACAGAGAGGTCCGTACCCACTCCGGCTAGATATAGCCATCCACCAGTGGATCGGGAGTTAAGGGTTCTAGAGCCCATGGCGGCCCAGGCTGCACACCGAGCAAGTAGAGTTGTTTTGACTACAGGTCGAGCCGCAGCCAGGTTCTACACCTGTAATCCGCCTTCCTTCGATGGGCTTTCACATCCCACTAGAATTAGGGATTGGCTGCACCGTGTCGAGTATGTGATGCGAGCTTGTGACATAGCTCGAGAGGAGTGGATTGTACTCGCAGCAAGTCTGTTAGAGGGCAATGCCCTAATCTTTTGGCAAGCTTTGGATGAGGACGAAATAGCAGAGATGCAATGGGAAGACTTTTGCCACATGTTGAAGCATCAGTTTCTTCCCTAGGTCATGCCATCAGAGTCAGCACCACAGGATAGTGGAGAGACACAAAGCCAGGTGAGTGTAGCCGTGACCTACACCCAAGCTCGGGAGTTTATCTTACAAGCCGAGAGGGCTAGTATGAGATCGGATGAGGCCGTTGTAGCCTATATAGCGAGAGTTTTGACAGAGGTACTAGCTCCGAATCAAACTTTTAATCTAAGTGAGGATGAGCGGTGTCGATGCTATGGAGAGGTCTGACGGAAGAGTACCAGCGTCGGCTAGTTCCGCGATCGGATCAGACCCTCACACAATTTATCGCCGAGGCGAAGCATTGTGAGCACCAGCTGCTAGAGGAGAGGACACAGCCAACGGTGGTTAGGCGAGACTTCCCGTTTTCCACTACCCGTATTAGGAGACATGACGCGGAAGCCACTACCTCTCAACAACGATCGAGACCCGAGATAGAGGCAGCGGACGAGCCTATGGCCGTTCGGCGAAGATGGACCTATGTTGGGACCGTTGGTGAGGAAGCTAGCGGTAACCCTCAGTCGGATCCCGAGGAGGATTCGGAGGAAGACCCCGAGGAGGATCCGGAGGAGGATCCTGAGGATTAAGTTAGGACTTAACGTCTTATTTATTTAAATATGATGAAAGGTTATGTAAATAGTATTGAGAAACTTAGACTAATGATGTTTTATGTATGATGTGATATGTATGGAATGGGACATACATAATAGATATGAATGAAAGGCTTAAAAACCTTTAATTTTGTGATGATTTGTATATGATGTGATATGCATGATATGGGGCATGCATAGTAGGAGAACATATAGAATGTATGTTTTGCTAGTTGATATGAGAATGAATGATAGTTTAAAGTATTGCAAGTCAAGGAACTTCTAGAAGCAGTTCTTCTTGCACTTAGACAAACGATGTTGCTCTTTAAGTGATATAGACAAAACAACACATGGTTCGTGACACGCCAAGAGAGAACACAAGGCAATGTAATCCTCTAGCACTAGACCTAGCTAAAGAAGTAGCAGTGTCCGAGGGGGGGCAAATAGCAGCCCCAAGCTGAGGAAAGCAGACAGTTACGAGAATTGCTTACCCAGTTTATACAGGGTCAGCAGGTTGGAGGAGCATCCCCTCCGCAGGCGGTTCCCGCACAAGCCGCCCAACCTGAGCAACCCACAGAGAGGGTTGAACCCCAAGAGCCAGTAAAGGGTGAGATGGGGTATCGAGAAATGGTCCCAAGGGAACCATTGTATGTAAGGTTTAAGAGAATGGTACCTCCAGAGTTCGATGGATCAATAGATCCACTCGAGGCTGAGGAATGGTTAGCATCCATTCGCAAAGTGTTTGAGTTTATGGAACTCACCGATGTGGGAGAAGATTCAAGGCGCCGCTTTTGTATTAAAGAAAGATGCCCGCTATTGGTGGGAATCAAGCAGCGCTTAGAATGAATGTGAGAGATGAGATGTTGTGGGATGAATTCCTATGGGAATTTAACCGTAAGTATTACAACTTAGAAGCCCTGAAGACTCAACAGAATGAGTTCAACAACTTGAAGCAAGGCGACCAGACAGTTGTAGAAGCATGCCGACGATTTGATCAGTTGGCATGACTATGTCCTCAGTTGTTTTCAACAGAGGAAGAGAAGGTTAGGAGGATGATTAATATGCTCCGTGGAGATATAGCCATTGTTGTGGAAAGTGGGGAGTATCCACCAACCACGGTAGCCGATCTAGTGAATCGGGTTATCACGTGTGGAGCATAACATTGCAAAATCTAGAGAGGATAGGGCAAGCCTTTAAGACAAAGACTACCATCGGGTGATGTGTTGTTGTCCGTCACTTTGGTTACGCCACGTCAAAGAGAGATAGCAGGAAGAGAACTAAGTGCGGACCTAGTTGTTTCGAACTTAGTAGATTATGATGTGATCCTAGGAATGGATTTTCTAGGAAAGTATAATGCTACAATAGACTGTAGAAAGAAAAGGGTAGTTTTTCAATTTAAGGAGAACAGGTGTTTGAGTACATGGGTTCCACATCAGGGACACCCATACGTTTTATTAGTTCCCTAGAAGCCAGACGATTGATGTCTAACGGATGCACTGGATATTTGGCGTATGTGGTGGATAGGAACCATGAGGGGACACATCAACCAGAAGACGTTCCCATAGTCAAGGAGTTCCTAGACGTTTTTCCAGAGGAACTACCCGGACTTCCTCCAGATCGGGAAATAGCTTTTGAGATAGAGCTTCTCCCTGGCACCGCACCAATATCCAAAGCACCGCATGGGAGGATGGCTCCAGTGAACCGAAAGAGTTGCGGGTTCAACTCCGAGAGATGTTAGACAAAGGCTTCACCGCACCGAAGTTTCTCGCCATGGGGGAGCTCCGGTCCTCTTTGTCAAAAAGAAGGATGGCACGCTTCGGATGTGCATAGATTATAGAGAGCTCAACAAAGTCACCATCAAGAACAAGTACCCGTTGCCACTAATCGATGAGTTGTTCGACCCGATTGAAGGGAGCTACCACGTTTTCGAAGATAGACCTTCGATCGGGGTATCATCAGACTCAAGATTAGAGAAGAAGACATTCCCCGTAAGCGGCATTCAGAACTCGGTATGGACACTATGAATTCTTAGTGATGCTGTTTGGACTTACAAATGCCCCAGGGCGTTTATGGACCTTATGAACAGTAGTCTTGAGAGAGTATTTAGATAAGTTTGTTATTGTTTTCATCGATGACATCCTTATATACTCACGAGATCCACAGGAGCACGCAGAACATTTGAGGATCGCACTACACACGTTGAAGAAACATCGACTATATGTGAAGTTTTCTAAGTGCGAGTTACGGTTAGATAACGTCCACTTCCTCGGACATGTAGTATCCAAGGAAGGAATCACCGTGGATCCAAAGCAAAAGTTGAAGCGGTTGAGAAGTGGCGGTTCAAAGAGTGTTACGGAAGTTCAAGTTTCCTAGGATTGGTGGTATTACATGAAGGTTTGTGGAGGATTTGCTCGTCTTGCAGCTCCTCTCACCGCCTTAACCGTAAAAGATAGAAGGTATGAATGGATGATAGATGTGAACAGAGTTTCAGAGAGATCAAAAGAAGATTAATTAGTGCTCCAGTACTCACAATCCCAGAAGAGGGAAGAAAATTTGACATCTACAGTGATGCCTCAAAGACAGGACTAGGAGCCGTGTTGATGCAAAATGGCAACATCATTCCTTACGCATCTCGGCAACTGAAGGATCACGAGCGTAATTACCCAACGCATGATCTTGAGTTAGCCGCAGTAGTTTTTGCACTCAAGTTATGGCGGCATTACCTATATGGGGTTCAATGCCAAATTTATATGGACCATCAGAGCCTAAAGTACTTCTTCACGCAGAAGGGGCTTAATATGAGACAAAGACGATGGCTTGAACTTGTGAAGGAGTACGATTGTGAAATCCTTTACCATCCAGGTAAAGCCAATCGAGTAGCAGATGCTTTGAGTAAACTCAAGACTACGGACTCTAGTGGAGACCGAATTGTTGCCCAAGCAGCTTCAACAAGAGATTAATTCCTAGACCCGAATTAATCTTCGATAAGTTAGCTTCTCTCGAGGCTGCAACCGTACATGTGACGAGATACGAGAAGCTTAAAGGTGATCCAATTATGGAAGGATATGTGAAGGAGATAGTAGATAATGCAAGGTCGAATTTCAGCTTTTCAAAGGACGGAATTCTCCTATACCAAAGAAGAATTTGTGTACCGATCAAGAGGGGATCAAGAAGCGTGATATTTCAAGCGTGACAAAGACGCCATATTCCATATATTTGTGTGCCACCAAAATGTATCAAGATTTGAAACAACATTTTTGGTGGAGGCGAATGAAGAACCACATAGTTGACTATGTTAGTCGCCGCTGACATGCCGTAAGGTCAAAGCGTAACATCGAGACCAGTCGGAAGCTTACAGCCACCAAAGATCCCAGAATGGAAGTGGGAACACTTAACCATGGACTTTGTGACCGGACTTCCAAGAACCAGTGAGGGATACGATGCCATTTGGGTAGTCGTGGATCGGCTAACGAAATCAGCACATTTCATTCCGATCAAGATAACTTACTCCTTAGAGAGGTTAGCTGAGTTATACGTGGCTAAGGTAGTAAAGCTACATGCAGTACCAGTTAGTATAGTGTCGACAGAGACAACCGATTTACCTCCAATTTTGGAGAAGTGTTCGGGAAGCGATGGGGTCAATTACGCTATAGCATAGTGTTTCATCCCCAGACGGATGGGCAGTCCGAGAGGACCATTCAGACCCTAGAAGATATGCTTCGTGCATGCGCAGTGGATTTCAAGGGCGCATGGAGTATGAAGTTGCCATTGATCAAATTCTCGTATAATAATAGTTACCAAGCTTCCATCGGCATGGCCCCGTATGAAGCACTTTACGGAAGGAAGTGTAGATCCCCAGTTCATTGGTATGACACTCGGGAAAAGCAGCTTCACAAGACGGAATTCATTCAAGAGGCCATTGAGACAAGTGCAAAAATCCAGAGAAGATTAGAGGCGGCTCCAGAGCCGCAGAAGAGTTATGCAGATAAACGACGGAGACCCTTGGAATTTTCTGTAGGGGACTCTGTATTCCTAAAAGTCGCACCAATGAAGGGTGTGATGCGTTTTGGGAAGAAAGGTAAGCTGAGTCCACGTTACATAGGGCCTTTTGAGATCATTGAAAGAATAGGAAAGGTAGCTTACCGACTAGCTCTACCGCCGAGAGTTGGCTTCAAATGCACACAGTGTGTTTCATGTAGCAATGCTCCGGAAGTATATCTCGGATCCATCGCGCGTGTTACAAAGATGAGCCTATTCAGATTCACGAAGATTTGTCCTATGAGGAACAACCAGTCCAAATTCTAGCCAGAGAAGAAAGGAAACTCAGAAGTCGTAGTATCCCAATGGTTAAAGTGCAGTGGAAAAATCACAACGTTGCAGAAGCCACTTGGGAAGTAGAAGAAGAGATCAGACAGAAGTACCCCCAATTGTTCTAATTTTCGGGACGAAAATTCCTTAAGGAGGGGTGAATGTAATGACCGGGAAAATATGAAGTCAAAATCGGACAGTCCGGTATTTGACCGTAATTATTCCCGGAACAAAAAGTAGTAGAAATATTGATGTAATCAGGAAAGTGATATGTAGAAACTTTATATACGGGGTAAAATCACCCGAAAAGTGTAAAGTTATAATACGAATATTGTTCTGAGAAAATTCGTAAATATCGATTGTGAATAGTAAAATATCGGTTAAAAGTTAAAAATTTTAACGGTATATTTTAGTTATGAAAAACTAAAATATTTGGTAAAAGACCAAATGACCAGTTAGAAAAGAGTAGAAATATTAGAAGTAAGGAAAATGACAAAAGTTCACGAAAGCAGAATTTTCCCGAGTCAGTTAAAGCGGGAAACTGCGAAAAAACGAGTACCGCGAGGGTACGCGTTTTGGGCAATTCTGGATTGTTTAAAATGAAAATTTCAGAAAAAGAAATTGACTATTGAGATACCCAAGAGAAGTGGGTTGAATATGAGAAATTTGACCCAGGTTGCTCGACAGTCCAGAAAAGTAGTATAGAACCTGTACCGGGTGTGAAATTATCGGTACCGGAAAGAGACTTGTTTTGAAAAACGGAAAGTTTGGTCTCGATAAGAAAAATGTGGGGAACAGGGAACCACTTAATTTAAGTGTGAAACTTAATTAGAATTAGTAAAATTTAATTATGGAAATTAAAGTAATTATTTTTTTATTAGAAAGTAAAAAGGAGATATTTTTGGAAATATTAATATAATATTCCAATTGTATTAAAAAGGGCCTACGGATTACATTAGAAGCTATATTTACTTCTTCTTCAAATTGTGGCCGAGAGACTAGAGAAAAAGAGAGAAAAGAGAGAAAATCAAGGGAAAATCAAGGAATCACCCGTTTTCGCGAAATTTCTTCCGTTCGATCTGGTAGAAACATAACCGAGACGTTCTAGCGGAGAATCTCAACTTTTCAAGGTAAGATTTCGGATTTTTCATGAGAAACTGCATGCTTTTTCGTGTGGATGAATAGTAACTCATCTCGGGAAAAATCCGTAAAACTGAAAAACGAAACCGAGGTTTTGTCGGGGACTACGATAGGAGTTTAATGTGCAAGTATTGAAAGGATTGAACAATTTTTTTTGGATTAACACTAAAAATCCGAAAATACACTAGAAATGGAGAAAATGTGTTGTTGTTCAATTTATGTAGCAATTTGTGTTCAGGAATGTGAATCTGGACTACAGGTACCGAAATTAGAAGTAAAACGAGTTATTGAAAACTCGGGAAACGAGGAAAATTAAGGCGAAACTCTGCCGAAATTTCCTAAAATCTAGTTAGCAAGCAATGAGTTAGGCATCTGATTCTAGTGAATGGATAACAGTTTTAAACCTCGGAAACGAATAGATTAAGATTCATAAACCCGAGATACACGAATATGTGTAAATTGCCTCTTGAGCTAGAATTTGGCCTTAAGGGAAAAAAAAAGTCCATAAATGAGTTTGAAATTAGATTTAAGAATCTAAGTATGAGGAATTGTGATTGGAATAGGGAATTGATACCTATTTCCATGAAATGTGTTTTGGCACGAGAGCCAAGCAACAAGAAAGAACTTCAAACAAGCGGGTATCCTAGCGGATTACGGTGTAAGTATAGACATATATGTTTGTGCGGACTCGAGTAAAGTTGTAGTTAGACTTAGAACTATTAATTTATTTATGTTCCTAAGTCTATATGATTACATGTGATTATACATGTTTGGAGGGCTTAATGCTCTAGATTTCGGAAGGGCGACATATGGTTACCCTTATGCATAGTTACAAGATCGACGGGTCGTCGGCCTCCGCAAGGGAGGAAAATCTCAAAGAGTAGAGATTCCGACTTGACCGATACGAAGAAGTAATGAGCCAAAAAGTAAAAAGGCGACGGGTCGTCGGCCTCCATAAAGGAGGAAATCTCCGTAGTAGAGATTCCGAGACTAGACCGACCAAGAAAGTAAGAACAGAAAGATAGAAAGTAGTTTAAAGCATGTTTCACACGAGCATATTTGCATCATAACTCTTAATGTAATTTCTATTAGTTTATGATGTATGCATGTTTATACTTGCTGAGCGTTAGCTCATCGGTTTACTCGTGTGCGAGGTAACAAAGGTAAGACCCAGTCATATAGTGGTTTGCTTGATGGACATCTGCGGAGGCAAGGGTGGCGGAAATGTCATGGGTGCACGGGAGTGGTCTTTACTACGCTCGCTTAGAAATTAAATTCGCTGCAAAGTAATGTAATATAGAATACTAGTATGTATGTTTCAGTTCTAAGAAGAAGATATTACAAACATTGTCTTAGTAAAGAACAACGGACTGTAATAAGTTAAGACAAGTTTTCGGGCACTAGTTTGATATCCGAATCCTTAAAGTAATAGCAAGATGTGTTATTAGTGTAACAACATAACATGTTAAGAACCCGAGGGTTAAAGTAAAGAAAAAAAAATTTACCCGCATATAAACGTAAATTAAAGAGACAATAGTCTAACAATGAATAATGAATTAGACTAAAACTTAGCCCATTAGAAGTAGTATAAGGAACGGCGACCGCGCCGCGAGGGCGCGGGTTGCCACACACTATCTCACGTTCCAAGATGGAGAATTGCCGTGAAACAAGATCGTTGTTTATTGCCACGATCACACCAAAAACCACTCGTAGATTCAAGGCTATGACTCTACAATTTTTAGGATGAGAGAGTGGGCTGTTTTCAAAAACCTAAGGAAACTTTTTCCTTCTATTTTGTCTCTACAAAATCCGGCCACCCTAAGGAAAGTGTGATCTCTTTTTCTTTTCTCCAAAAGAACTCTCTCCTAGGGTTTTCAATAATATCCTTATATAGGAGAAAATTCAAAAACTCAAACCCTAGATGGGATTTTCAAATTTCTTCTTAACCCTAGGATTGAAACCGAAAATCCCTACATGGCTTAGGGTTTTCGAATTTCCTTCCCCATTTTGGAGCAAAATTGAAATCCCCTTAAGGCAAGGGATTTCGAATTTTCCCAAAATAAATTCTCACTTTTCTCTTTCCTTTAGTTGCCAAATAAAATCATGTTTAAATTTCATTTTGAATTTTAAATTAATCTCCATTAATTTTGAAATTCAAAACTCATTCTTTTTATTTTTCAATTATCAAATAAATGACAAATAACACAATGAATTTAAACATAATTATGAGTTTCTATTTTTCCCATTTATTAGAGCTAGCCTTGAGACCGAATGGACCCACATGAACAAAGCTATGGAATTACAATATTCGACTAACTTATCCCTATAAGTTATCGACATATTTAATTCCGACATCGTACAACTCCACTAAAAGTTCGATGCCGAATAATCTCTCGATTCATGTGCGCTAATTTTTCTTTTGGCGTTGATACAATTTATCACACGGTCCACAGTGTAAATGCATTATTATCCTTCAGTAAATATCGGTGATCGAATGGTATATATAATATTACCGTTTTACCATTCTAATCATTATTTCCTCAACTCCTTTATATGATTTGTGAATAAGAAAGACAAACGTTCGTAAGATGTCTCGTACATGTTACGATGTCTTAATCAATGAATATCATCATTGAATACCAGGCCTGGTTTATTTATTCACACACCCGTCAATAAAGCATGAGGTGATATTATTTTTACGAATTCCATATCGTGAATCACATAACTCCAACTTAATATTGTCATGATCCCAATGACCGAGATGTCGTTCAATAGCGTGAACTAATCTCATTGGCGAATCAAAGATCATGAGATACTAAGTTGAGCTATGCATTCACTTCAGGATTAAGATAATTATACAAATATACTTAAGTTGTGATGATTAGGTTTAGAGTTGTATAAACGGTTTTTACTCTAACCTAATCAATCACATGGTCTATTCAACATGTTGCGAGCATGTCTAGATCAACCACAGAGCCCAACTCCCATGCCCCGAGACCAAAGCATCACATGGTTCGATCTAACAGTCATAATCGGATTCGATTGCCCAATCAATCCTAAGACTGCGAATATCTATTTTAAACTGTATTAGAAGAGTTTGTCCGGCAGGGTTCCCCTGACTCTTCTTTCGTTGGTAACAGTTTATGGACTAAGCAATATCACAAACACTCTTGAGTATGTGTCAAAACATAACTTTATCTTATTTTATAAAATCAGCAAAATAATAATGTCTTACATTTGTCATTTCATAAATAAAAATTACATCCCACTTTATGGACACATTTCCAACAATAGGGGTAGAAATTCTACCTCGTACAATCAAACCTGGGACTAGCGTTGCCTTTTCTGGCTTCGGCTTCCTCAAACCCCTACAGTCTGAGTCCTCAGCGATCACCG